>CM053577.1:83362528-83524674 GCA_028646485.1 Cryptoprocta ferox | reverse complement strand
CTGCACTGCAAAGGAAACAATCAAAAAACTAGTAGGCAACCGATGGAATGGGAAAAGATAGTTGCAAATGACATATTGGATAAAGGGCTAGTATCCAAAATCTACAAAGAACTCACCAAACTCCATACCCAAAAAACAAACAATCCAGTGAAGAAATGGGCAGAAGACATGAATAGACACTTCTCCAAAGAGGACATCCAGATGGCCAACAAACACATGAAACGATGCTCAGCATCAGTCATCATCAGGGAAATACAAATCAAAAGCACACTGAGATACCACCTCACGCCAGTCAGAGTGGCTAAAATGAACAACTCAAGAGACTGTAGATCCTGGTGAGGATGTGGAGAAACGGGTACCCTCCTACACTGTTGGTGGGAATGTAAACTGGTACAGCCGCTCTGGAAAACAGTGTGGAGGTTCCTCAAAAAACTATCAATAGAACTCCCCTATGACCCAGCCATAGCACTGCTGGGGATTTACCCAAGGGATACAGAAATGCTGATGCATAGGGGCACATGCACCCCAATGTTAGTAGCGGCACTTTCAACAATAGCCAAATCATGGAAATTTGAGCCTAAAGGTCCATCAACTGACGAATGGATCGGGAAGATGTGGTTTCTCTATACAATGGAATACTACATGGCCATGAGAAAGAATGAAATCTGGCCATTCGTAGCAAAGTGGATGGACCTCGAGGGTGTCATGCTAAGCGACATAAGTCAGGCGGAGAAGGACAGATACCATATGTTTTCACTCATAGGTCTAACAGGAGAAACCTAACAGAGGACCATGGGGAGGGAAAGGAGGAAAAAGAGTTAGGGAGAGGGAGGGAGACAAAGCACAAGAGACTCTTGAATACTGAAAACAAACTGAGGGTGGAAGGGGGAGGGGGAAAGGGGGAAGGGGGGTGATGGTCATGGTGGAGGACACTTGTGGGGAAGAGCACTGGGTGTTATATGGAAACCAACTTGACAATAAACTATAAAGTTAAAAAAAAGCATAAATGGGCTTTTCTTACATAGAATTTTCTATTTCTTTGTCTAATATAGAGTAAAAATTGAGGAATACATGTTGGTGACAAGTTTGAGTTTGACATTGTCACTGTCCTTGGATGTAAGTAGGATTTTTTTTTGGCCTATAACTCTGACTTGTTTTAGTTATTATTACTACCACCACTACTCAATCACCAAATATGAAACTTTAATGAAGCTTTAGGTTCAAGTCCCTTTTGTCTTTCCTTGCGGGAGAGTCAGAATTCAGTATAAAGGAAAAAAATTGTCCATGCCTGTTTCAATTACTTTTAACATTGGTTACAGTGTACTGACTTTGAAAAGCTCCTTGGTGGACCAGAAGCAAAATATCATACCAGCGCCAGGTTCTTTGTTGCGTGCCTGCACATGGCAGAATAAAATAGAGGATAACTGGTCCTAACTGGTCTCCACTGTGATATGAGACTAGACCTGGCAGAAAAGCTACAATCAGCTATAACATTATTGGCTAAACGATAATGTTTGGAGTAAGATTGAGACTTTATCACTCTGGCAATCAAAGAGTTTAATAATATCCTGGCATCCAGAATTATAATGATTTGAGTGTTTTTAAGTGATGGGTAAAATGGGTGATAGGCATTAAGGAGGGCACTGGTTGTGATGAGCATTGGGTGTTATATGTAAGTGATGAATCACTAAGTTCTACACCTGAAACTAATATTACACTGTATGTTAACTAACTAGAATTTAAATCAAAACTTGAGACTACAAAAACAAACAAAATGTAATTCAAGACCAGTGAATAACCAATTTTGCAAGCATTGATTGATGTTCATTATAGAAAAGAGGCACCGTAAGCTCTCCCCACCCTTACCCATGGTCCAGGAATGACATAGGTGTTGTAGAAGTTTGGTTTTGCCTGCAAACTAATCCCAATCTCATACCACTGCAACAATCTTGCTTCACAAAATTCCAAGATGGCACAATAGTGGTCCCATTGGCTTTTTAACCCAGCCACTTGAGGTGTGATAACTCATTAGTTGAAGAAATACTTTGTCAAGTGTCTACAAGTCAGAGCAGTAATCTGGCAGTTACAAATTGCTTCCTGTCCATCACAGAATATAGAAATTTCACACTACCCTTCACACTAATCACAATTCTTCTCTTGAAAATAAGCTATTTGAACAATTCCATTACTGAGTGCCTGATAACCTTTTTTTCTTTGAAGGAGTACACAGAAACAATTCAGAATCACTGTATCACCCCTGCTACATGCCATAATATGAGTTTTGTGACTAGAATTTAACAGCTCTGGGGGAGAGAGAGAGAGAGAGAGAGAATGTTGGCATCAATTTATCTATTGAGCTCTAAATTTTTAGATTCCCCCCACAAAGAACACTTACCATCTAAGATATATTTTTTAAATTCCTCTAATAATATTATAAAATACCCTTTTAAAGGATTGTTCAATAAAAGTTTAACAATTCAAAATGATAGAACTGTATTGTATACGTTGACACAATTACTCTGTCATTATATAATTCTTTGCCTTTATATCCATGGGACTCTAAAATCATGAATAGAGCTCTAAAATCCTTTACTTTTATAATATGTCAGGCAAGACTTACTAAGTAAATATTGTACCATCTATTTGCTTTCCATTCTTGTTGATCAGACACTATATGGCTTCCTAACCTTATCTCTCATACCCTGCAGTTAGTAACTCCCACCCCACTTCCCCTCACCACACACACACACACACACACACACACACACACACACACATTTACACATACACATTTCATCCAAACCAGACCTTTGAATGGGCCCACTTACTCTCCACTTCCCTTTCATGTGATGCTCTTTCCCTCAGCTGAATACACTTTTGCCAGTTCAAATCCTTCCATTTCAAGGTTCATTGTGTTCAAGAAGCACAAAATTCTTGGGGCACCTTGGTGGCTCAGTCAGTTAAATGTCTGACTCTTAGTTTCAGCTCAGGTCATGATCTCACGGTTTCATGAGTTCAAGCCCCATGTCAGACTCCATGCTGATGGTCCCAAGCCTGCTTGGGAATCTCTTTCTCCCTTTCTCTCTGCCCCTCCCCAACTTGTGCTGTCTCTGTCTCTCAAAATAAATATATAAACTTGACAAAAAATTTTAAAAAGAAGCTCAAAATTCTTGACTGAATCCACCATTCATCTTAACCTGACTTTGAATATTCTCATTAGTTGTTTATATATAGAGTGTGACACATCAGTATTGGCTTCTCTTACATTGCTTCTGAAGGATTCTGGGAGCTCCAGGGGGAAAATGTAGCATCTTCCAAGTAGACTTGAAGCTCTTCAAGACGAGGAACCTTCACTTTCTCTGATTCCCCATTCCGTTTGGTACATGCTGTGCTCAAAACAGGCACTAAAGGCTTTTTGAGTAAGTACTTGAATGAATTTTAAAAACGAGTAACTTGGGGCGCCTCAATGGCTCAGTCAGTTAAGTGTCAGACTCTTGATTTCAGCTCAGGTCAAGATCTCACAGTTCATGATATCGAGCCCTGAGTCAGACACCAAGTTGACAGCCCGGAGCCTACTTGGGATTCTCTCTCTCTCCCTCTCTCTCTCCCTCTCTCTTCCCCTTCCCTGCTCACACTTTCTCTCTCTTCCTCTCTCAAAAATAAATAAACTTTTAAAAAAAGGTAACTATTCATTGCTTAAGACATTCAAATGGTTTTCAAAGATACCTGAAGTATTAATTTTTAGCAATCTAGTTTTGTTTTAATCTACCATAGTGTATGATTTTATACTTACCGGAACAGAAACTTGAGGATTATCCACAAGTTTTCCCAGCACTGCAAAACCATCGACATCAATTTGTCCTCTTGGCTTTATAGGTAAGGATTCAATCCTGTTGCAATCAACAAAAAGAGTAGCACTACTCCTTTCCACACCAATCATGATCTTATGCCACTGGGAATCAAACAAGGAAGGCAAATTTGAAAAGGTTGCTGTTTGGAGACTTCCATCCAGTCCCTTGTATGAAAATGCAACAGATTTGGTTTGGCCATTAATCTTCACGCCAACTTGCTCCTTCCCTGAGGAATCCTGAATCTGCCAAATGCTCCAGTTCTTTTCAAGTGTGCTTCCAGTCATCCGGAAAGTAGTTAAAAAGGAGTATTCTTCAGGCAGACCACTGGGATATAAATTCCTGAGTAAAATTTTAAAACAGTAAATAAAACTCTTGTTTTCTGTACCCATGCATGTTACCATATTCTCTTATTATGCTATTTTAGATTCTAGCCCTACAGAAAGGCTACAGTGTGAAAAACTATGTGCCATTTGTTCTTTCATGACTGTCCATAAACACCTTCACAGAAGTTCAATCATTCATGTACATTAATGCTCCATCCTAAAATACAAATTAGAAAAAACAAACCCTTCCTCATAGCTAAGGAAGGTTCCCAATGCCACAATATCACTATTTATGCTACCTAAAGAGTTCCTGTTCAGCAATTCCATCTCAGCCAAAAAACATATACTTACAAGGTTCCTGGCAGCATTTCTTCCACAAATTAAAGAAGAGATCGTTTGGAATCTAAACAGCTCTACTAGTTAATAAAACCATTTCATTAAAGCAGCTTTTAAATTTTTTATTTTAATGTAGCTTGTCGTTAGAATTATTTATTTCCATAATTGCTTCCATACGTTCCCTCCACAATCATATCCTAGACCCACATATGCATTTTGAGAATCAACAACTGCGCAGACTTGAGAAGTTCCTTCACACTGAGCATGTTTGTCTTTTTCCAGGGAGTTCAAAGCGTAACGTTAAAGTAGCAGCTGGTTGCTTGTCACTGTATGTATGACAAGGGAAAGGTGGCTAGTTCTGAATTCTGTACTCCAGTCCAGTTGTACTACAGTCTGACAACTAAGTCTGTATTATTTCTCCTTTTATTGCTTTTTTTAATGCTTATTTATTTTTGATAGAGAGACAGAGTGCATGAGGGAGGAGGGTAAGCGAGAGAGGGAGACACAGAACCTGAAGCAGCCTCCAGGCTCTGAGCTGTTAGCACAGAGCCATACACAGGGCTCTAACTCATGGACCATGAGATCATGACCTGAGTTGAAGTCAGATGCTTAACCAACTGAGCCATCTGCGTGCCCCTACTCCTTCTTTTATTGCTTTAAATGGCAACCTAAGACTGTCAGTGTCCCTAGGCATCTCCATTCTGTGTGGAAACTGTGATCTGGAGCAGCAACAACTACCTGGATCATCTTTTGTTGAAGCCGAGCTGCTAAAAGCGGAAGACTGCAATTTTTAAAAATCAGAGCATATTAAATGTAAGCATCATCTCTCATAAGCTTGAAGGTAATATTTTTCTTTTTTTAAAAGTTTATTTATTTATTTTGAGAGAGACAGAGACAGCATGAGCAGGGGTGAGGTAGACAAAGAGGAAGAGAGAGAGAGAGAGATTCCCTAGCAAGTTCTACACTGTCAGCACAGAGCCTAATGTGGGACTTGAACTCACGAAACCATGAGAACATGACCTGAGCCAAAACCAAGAGTAGGACACTTAACTGACTGAGCCACCCAGGTGTCCCTAAGGTAATATTTTTCTACCTTTCTCCTCAGTATAGAAAAATTCCTAAGTAAGGAAGGAATGCTAGGAAAACTAGATGCCATTAATTTTGTTTGCTAAATATAAGATTTGACATTTCTGAGAATGTTATAGACAGGACTCAATGTCCCAAATCACCTTCCTTCAGGTCACACTCCTGTAAAATAGCCCTCTCTTGTGAAAAGTAAAAAAGAAAGGCAAGAAGAAATATCTAAGTGGATGTTGATTGCCTGTTGCATTAAACTATATTGTTAGGGGTCAAGAATTTCTAAACCCAAAATTTCTTCAGTTGCAAGAATGTTTAGCAATAGGTAAAATACTCAACTTGCTAAGATTTTCTGTCTTCACTTCAACTATAAAACTTTACCATCCCTTACAATAGCATAAACAAAGATATAACTCTTTAATATACATATTTTTGCACACCTTCAATAAAATGGGTCAACTATATCAAATTTCATTGCTTTTTTAAAAAATATGGTTTTATAAAAATAAAAAAATATGAAGCTTTTCATCTGAATACCCTTTTAGCATCCAAATACTTCTTTTAATCATTATGTTCTAAAATGACTTTATTTTTTATTTATAATACTGGGTGAATTCCTTTTTTAGTACACATTCTTAAATGATCACTAGTGATGTATTATACTTATTGCAAAGTTTTCAATTTATTAAATGTCAAATATACAGGAGTTTTTAACACATACATTTAAAAAGATTCAGTTTGGAGCTAAAGAAGAAAAAAATGTGTGCAAGAACAATTTCCCTAGAATGAACATGTCTACCATATCTATTTTGATATTTACTTTTAATATAGATTTTGTTTGACATATTTCCTTTCACTATAAATTTTTCAAAATATACATATTGCAGACTAACTTCTAGAAAAGAGGCTGAAGTTTACTGATGACAGTATAATATGTTGCCTACTATATAATTAGAAAACCCCACAGAGGTTTATACATTTCATTTAACTGACCTCAATTATTTTGGAGTTGGGAGATAAGTTTTAAAGTTTTATTCAATGGTGAAATTTGACAAGAATCCATTTAAATTATGAATATGTTATTTTCATATTCTTTTCACTTAATGATCTGAATTTAACCAAATGCTTAAAGAATTTATTTTTCTTTTTTGTCCGATATAGTTATTGTTGAGGTGTGAGGCTTTCACAAGAGGAAGATAAATCTTAATATTTTGTCCTCTTCTCTAGGTAAAGCATTCTTTTTCTAGATTTTTGTAAACTTATTTTATCAATGTATTTGTTAACAGATGTACCAAACAAGGCTATAGAATTTCATCAGTCCCTAGATAAAACAAGTCTATTTTGCTTTGGTTCCACAAGTTGCCGTAACTTGTTTAAGTGATTTTTTTTCAAAGATATCATGAGGTTGACATGATCTCTCCCAATTTATGCTTTATCTCATCTTTCCTGCTTAATGAAGAAAGAGATTGTGTTGAAGGAAGACTAAAACCTAATATCCCCATTTACCTCTGACTTGGTTATGTAATGACTAAAACGTTTTTAAAAAATGAGTTTGTGACTAAGGTTGCTAGAAGAACAATTCATTTGTAGACACTTTATTAAATCAAAGGTATCCATCGGCTCTCTTTCTTCATACACATGAAGATAATATATATGTGTGTGTTCATATAAGTATACAAATATAATCAAGATTATCATGTTATTAATCTTTTAAACTCAGGCTAATATGTCAATATAATAGGAGAAAAATCCTTTCAGTAGTCAAATTAATAAAATATATACATATTTGTGTATACTTAAGACCTTTAGAAGTCCTCACATGTCTAATTTATATCGCAGTCAGTACCATTGTCTTTTTGAACACCTGAGATTCTGTTCTTGCAAACATGCTATGCACATCTATAAATAAACTTGACAGCATACATAATGTAGAAGAAGCTGGATCTATAAATGATTTATTTCATTATGTTACGATCTGGACAGAGTACCTTCAAAAGAAGAACTGTAAGGCTTAAATAAAAGATAAGAAGGCTTTAGACCTTGAAACGTTTATTTATGTCCTTAACCCAAATAAGAATTGTATTTGTTAAGGTAAACAAACACAAAATGTAAGTTTGAGATGAGAATCTGATACTATTATGTATAAAAGAAAGAATAAAAAGTAGCAAAAAAAATTATCTCATAATCTTCAAAAAAAATTGAAAAGATAGAGGTAAATTATGACTCTATCACATCAGCTTTATATGTCATACTCTTATTCCCCTCCCACAAAAATTCTGTTAAGGTTTTCTTTTCATTCCCTCAGAACCTATATTCTTCAACATAGAAATTTCCTTTAAACCAAGATGGTCTACTCCCTGCCTGGTCTGAGAGCAATTCCAGTTCCTTCCTTTCCTGCCATCTGGTTTTTGAATGAGTAGGACTAGGAGGGCAGCTTGAAAAAAAGTAGCCAGTAAAGAGAAAAGGTTCCCATATGCACACACTCTCTCCTGGTGCTCTCCACTAGTTAAAATAAATACTCAACTAATACCACTGTGTGCCGGCCTCTATCCAAACCCTCTCCATTTTATTAACATTTGGAAAACCTATGACACTGTTATTCTTATTCCTAATTATGCTGAAGAGACTGAAACAGAGACAGTGTAAGCAACTTGCCCCAAAATAAACCTTATTACCTATTTGAGACTCAGCCCTCTGACACTCCCCTCCTTCTCTTTTTATTTCTTTCTACTTCCTGCCTAATTCTTTTTTCATCTTTTAATAAGCTCTGTCAGTAAAACAGTTTTTAGTCTTTGTGGAGGCAAGGGGTCAAGGAGATAGAGAATATGGGACATTGGTTATATACTGTAAAAAATATTTAGTGACAGCTCTAGGCACTTAAAGAAGAGCAACAGCAAAGATGAGCAGGAGGTGGGAGCTTATGTGGCTTCAAGTTGGTCAATCTCTGAACTTAGAGTTAGTTAATGACAATCCAGACTGCACTTCAAATGATAGAAGAGAGAATTAGGTCAGCATTGGGGAGTGGGGGTGTCTTCCATCATGTTTATTTTATTAAAGAAAGAAAGAAATTGAATATTTTTTAAAGATTATTTAAGAACACAACTAGCACTTCCATACAGGAAAAGAAAATATAAGCAAAAATAAAAGAGTCAGTGTTTGTTATCATGCCCTGTGAATAATTTTCCAGCATCAGTATTGAGTAGTGGTTGAAGAACCATTCTGCCTGAATGTCAAGGGTTCCAGCACCTCCCGCCCCTGGAACCTCATGTAAGTACCTTAAACTTTCTGGGCTCATTTTCCTCTTCATAAAATATGGATAATAATGTCTTTACCACAGGGTTGTGAGGAAGATGATATTTAATGTTAATTAGTAAGTTTATAAAAAGAGCTTATACAATGAGCTATTGTCATTTTATAAAATACAGTTCATATGTAGAAAAAATAAAATATAGTCATATGTTCAAAACATGAATTTCTATCTACAATCTGGCACTATATCAGAATATTCTAATTTGAACAAAATTTTCATTATTATAAACATTTAGAGCTTTTGTGATATTCTTTTACTGTTCTAATTAATCATTATTTACACCTTAATTTTTACCAAAGCCTTAGTTTTCTTGTTCATCTATCAAAGGAATCTTAATTCAATTTTTTTCAGTGCACTGAAACGTGCAATAATTATGATAATTACATATAAGGTATTTAGGTGATATAAAACTGAAAAAAGCTCATTCATAAAAACGGCATGACTCAGCACATACATAAACTGAAGCACCACAGTTATGAATAATTTAAAGGATAAAAAACATAGCTCTAGAGAGGGAGGTAAATGAAGTAGAGGATTTTAAAATTATTATCACTACCATTGCATCAGTTATCATTATTCTAGTTTTGCTTTTGTTTGATTCCTGCAAGGAGACAGGCAGTAGATGTGTGCTCAGTTTCAGCACCAGATGTTTGAACAGCACCATTGTGAGTCTTCTAACCACTCCGTGGTTCCTAGTTAAATTTATGCTTAACCTCTGGCACTTTTCACAGAGGGTCCTTTCAGCCAAAACCAGACAAATTATACAAAAAACAGAGAGCAAAATAGTAAGAACATGTCCAGAATCAATGTATAATGGTCTCAGTGATTTTTTTTCTCCCTGGAATGAAAAGTAAATTACATACTGAAAATATGAAGAGCATTCATATATTTAGACACTAAAGATAGTAAATAAATTCCTTCATCTTTAAATAAAATCATGATCTAAGAAGCATTGAGCATGAGAAGATTCTTTAACATTGGGCAGCTTTTTATTTTTTAAAATGCATTTTAGGCAGATAATTAGATAAAATATTTTTATATACCTTGTTGGAATCCTGAAGTCTACATTATTTCCCAATTTGTAAGCCACTTGTAATGCTGTTGATCCCACTACCCTCTGAATAGCTCTTCTAGATGCTGCTTTATCTACCTGGAACTGAGAAATCAAGTCAAACCCTACAGAAAGGGAACACAAAATAAAAAGTCTAAAATGAGATTGGTTATATTCCTTTCCACAATCTTCCCAAATAAAAGAATATATCAGGTAGGTTTGTAGAAAGTATGCATTTTCAATATGATATATGGCTACTTGCCTGGTAAATCATCTTGGCCAATCCTAACCTTTGGACAGAGTTCATTTCCACCATTAGAGTTTGAATTAACAGGGAACCCTGCAAAAGAGATAGCATGTCATCTTACCCCAACCCCTACAGAGATCATGAAGATAGATGGATAACAATAAGAACTGAAAAACTATTAGAGAATAATATACCAAACAGCTTGCTTATAGTGTATTTGGCTTTAACTCTTTGTCTCTATGATTATAATTCTTTCATCTTCAACTCATCCTGGAAGGAAAGCAAGGTGCAAAGTTGTTTTAATAATCTGTGCTGGGAAAATATTCATTTGGGGGAAGTTAGGAATTTGTTCCTTTTGGAACCAGAGCAGCACAATGTTCTGAATGGCACAGTGTCAGATGCCTGTTTGGAAAACTTCTGGCAGCTTGGGCTAGAAAATATTCCTTAAACACCACAAATTTTAGAATTCCTAGGAGAATCCAGAGCCAGCCTTGAGCCAGTTCAGTGGGACCTCTGGAGAGTGGCGTTCTTAAGAATCTTTGTTAAACAGAGGAGGAGTTTGGGGGGAGACTTGGGATTCACTAATCCAAAATAAAATATATATAATGCTTTTAATTTCACAAATTCATTCCAAGAGATCAAAAATGGGTCCAAACTAGGCTATTGTTAGCATATGAGAATGGGGAAGAGTAATGAGAAGAAGAAAAGCATCATGAAAATGATTAAACCCTTAATTCAGTGAGAAATCTTAGAATTAAATTGGATGCTCCTTAAACAGGTAGAAGGTTGCAGGGAAAAAGTTCGTTTAAGAAGGCTTCTTATGACTGTCCAACCCCAGCACCCTGATGAGGCTTACCTGACAACAGAGACTTTCTAACTTCAGAAAAAGCATTTTCCAGCTACAAGTTTTGGCCTAGCCATCCCAGTACATCAAACATACTCTTTACACCTCTCCTGACCCCAGGTCATTCATCCATACATCCATACATCCACCCATCCAACATTACCAATCACCATGTGAACCAGGTAGGCACTGTGGAAGGCGCTGGAGTACACAGATTGGCTTTCCTGCTGACTATGATTGCAGCCAGGACTTCTCCATACCCAGCACTGACCACATAAAACCAGCCGTGGAGTAAACCCATGGCTAAACCAGGATTGAAGAGTGAGGCTGTGAAGGACCATGGATACTTCATTTAGTCCTCCCTCAGTCAGCCCTCCCTGATCATTTCTGCCAACAAGTGATTTTTCAAAACCCAGAAACTATGGCCCTTACTTGGGCGACGCTTGACAGCTGCAGATGCCTGTGATCCCAGGAAACTGCATACAAAGATGAAAACTGCAATTTTCCTGAAGAGGAGAAAAGAAAATGACTCAAACAGGAGTCCCTCCAGATGGGGACTACTTAAATATTTTGAGATATGGTAAACATAATTAATGTAGGTGATCAAATCTCAGTATAGTTTTTTTTTTTCATTTGACTTGAAATCTTCAGAGATCTGATGAATTCTCATGTTTCCAGCTCCTACACTAAAACAATCATGAGACTTTTGGTTTTTCTATCTCAGTTTCTCCATAGCTACCCATCTCACTGTTTCTACATCTACCTATATCTAGTTTTCCTCCCTCTTAACTTTAGTAGCTCTTTCTCCTTTTTTTGTCTCTCTCTCCTGTCTCTTATGCTTGTTCTTTCTGCCTCATTCTCATCTGTCTTTCCCTGGCTCTCTCTGTCTGTGTCTCTGTCTGAGTCTCTCTCGCTTTCCCCTCTCCCCTCTCCTACCTCCCCCTCACTTCCTCTTATTCTACCACCACTGCAGAAACACAGATCCTTGGTGTCAAGGGCCCCCAACCCAGTCACCCCACCATTCTTTCCAGTGTCAAGGTCTTACCAGAAGTTCTTCATTTTCCCAACTGGTTTTCTTTTGTGCCAACAGTCCCAGTGATGAAGGGGTAGCAGGGGGGTCTGTGCTCCCCCCAAGACCCCTTCACTATCACCCCAGGATTAATAGGTTCTGGGCCCAGCCTTGGTTCCTCCTGCCCTTGTAAGGGATTAAAGCAAAGAGAGTGAACCAGAGGCATCTGGTGACACTTTAAACCACAGCAGAGGGAAGGGGTGGGGAGAGGCAGCCCTGTAAGCCCAGGCCTAGCCAGGGGTGTGTCCCCAAAACTAACAAGGTTACACTGAAGGAGGGATTAGCAAGGGAAAGTTTGCTAAAAAGAAAAAAAAGTCAGGATGTGGAGAAACCACCAGAAAAACTCAGGCAAGCTGCTATAGAAATACAGTGGAAGCTTTTAGAACTGCTATAGGAATACAGTGAGTGCTTTTAGAGGACCGAGGTAAAGAGGGACTCATTGGAAAGCAGAGATGTGGAAACTCATGGGGGCCTTGGTTCACAGCCAACCTAGATTTGAATCCCTGTTTGTTCTGAAGTTTACTAGTTGTATGTTTGGAGGCAAGTTAACTAATGTCTGTAACTCTGTTGCCTTAGGTGAAAAATGGATTGAAAATAGTTACCTAAAACAATTTTTTTGAGAATTAAACAAGGTAACAAAGCAGAGTCTAATGCCTAGCTAAGGGGAACAATCATTATTCCCCATCATCATTATCATTACAGCTAACACTTCATTCATTATTTGCCCCATGTTGAAAATGCTTGAAGCCTGATAATATTTAATTCTCCCAACACTATAAACTAAAACTAAAATTATTCCTGTTCACTAGGTAAGACAACTGAGGCACAGAAAATCAAGTAACTTGTGACTTGATCAAAGTTGCATGGCTAATTAGTTACTTGGTACATGCTAGCTCTCTGTACATCATGGCTGGAAATCTTGGTAAAATGTAACATCAAGCCTCCTAGTTTTTATTACTTCTTAAACCCTATAATTACCAGAGGTAAGCAGAATATACTTGGGAATAAGCAACACATTATCCTCTATAAACAAGTTGAGAGCATGTTTCAATAAGCCTCGACCTGAAGAGAAAGGTTTTTATCAGCACCATGTCACACATACCCACCTTCTCTCCAGAACCTGAGTACTCAGGAGAGAACCTCCACCCCACCCACTTAGGACAGTCTGCTGACATCAGTGTCCAATCCAAAAACAGACTTTCAGGCTCAGATGATCCAATGATCTTAATAAGTTATGGTGTCTAGCATAAAGGAGTTCTATTTTCTTGAAGTTTCTTTAGTTTTTAAATCAATTTAATTTTTAAATTGCAAAATAAATGGTGTTATTTTTTATTTTTTGTTGCGTCTTTTAAAAAAAAGTTCTTTCCTCTTCCTCAGCTTGAGAGTTTTGCCATGATGGCCTGAGAACCGGGTGTAGTTGAACATCCACACCATTTGTTCCCCATTCCTTTTCTATTCACGACCTATCTGTTTCTCTGCTGGCATTGGGACATCCATTTCTTCATATTGTTTGGGGCTCTCCACAGTCCCCTCTCATTCTTCCATCCATCAAAATAGTGATTCCCAAGGGCAGCCATTTTGGCTGGGTCATAGAGTTATAAATGGCCCTAGCCTAGCTTTTTCTTGAAAGTTGAGCAGGGCTTTTTTTTAATGGAGCAGTTTATTAACCCCTCAAAACCCCTGAACTTCTAATGGTAGGACTTCAGAAGACAAAATGTGCAGCTGAGGACCTCCCTCAAATCACACAAAGTATGCCAGCCCTAGATCCACAAGGAAAGGGGCATTTCCCAAAGGGATGCTCTCCACTTAGGCTCTTTATTTGTACTACAGATCCTCTAATATTATTTACTGTGGGAAACAAAAGAGGTAGATTTTCCTATGTAATTAAGTATTTGAGAAATTCTTTTGTTAAGTGTTCTAAAGATCTCTCCTCTGCTTTTGTCCCCTCCTCCTCCCACTTTGAAGAACCCTCTACAGCTAGAATAAGAAGGCAAATGAAGGGGGACTTTTAATAAAAGATTTTTTAAATGAGAAGAAAATAGGTTTTCTTATAAGTGGTTTGGCTTTATTCCAGCTTGGCAGGTTTATTTAAGATGATGAAGAGCAACCAACTGCTCTATTAAGAAAGAATATAAATCCAGAAAAAAGATCTCTCTCTCTCTCTCTCTCTTTCCACACACACACACACACACACACACACACACACACACATACACTTAAGGATGCTTTTTTCTCCTTTTTCCACCCATGTTTTCTATTTTAATCATATTTCATAATTTGACATGAGACTCTCACAGAAAGAAGTACAAAGCCCACACTCTTCTGGTCTAGATCAGGTTGCACCCTAAAATCACAGACACATAATCTTTTACATCATTAACACTGTTCCCTCACTTTACCGAACAGTTCTGTTCCTGAGAAACTATGTGGAAATGAAATCTGATCAATTATGTAAAATTGTAAATGTGCTATGACAGCTTGATATTTTTAAATGATCCATTTTGTAAATAGAAGTATTTTGTAAGAATAATTATGCTTTCATCCCTTTCTACTGTCTCCCTCCACCCCTCTTACTGCTCTATACAACAAACACACACACTAATCTTTTCCTTTCTAGAAATTCAGAATTTTATTTACTTACAGTTTAAATCAGGGAACATCATCACAAATAACTATCTTCCTTGATCATCTATTCTCTTTCATTTGTGTACCCAACCATTCAGCAAACACTTATTGAATGACTAGCTGCACTCAATATATAACCACTCTTACCAAGTGCTAGGAGTTGGGGAGACAAAAAGCCTTGCCCTGAGGAAGCTCCCACAGTCCAATTGGGAAGTCCAATATGAAAACAACTGCAAAATAGTAAGGGAACAAGGCTGCAGTGTCACTGAGAACAAGTATGAACTCAGCCCAGGAGCATAAGGAAATTTTTCATAAAGGAAGTGAAATTTTAAAGGATGACTAGAAGCCTACCAAGAAAACAAGTGGGTACAGTACATTCTGGGCAGAAGAAATAGCAGGTACCATGACAAAAAAGTGGAAGAGCATAGTTTAAGAACCCCAAGTTTAGTTCAGGAACTCTTTCTCTTGGTAAATATTTCTTCGTGACTCTTCTACCATGAGCTCTGAACTGATCTCAGCACAGAGGTACAGCAAAGAACGACCAAGTCCCGGCCCCATGGACCTTACAGTTGGTTGGGAGACAGATACTAAATACATTTACAAGAATAGACAAGATAATTTGAGTTGGAACTGTTATGAAAAATATACAAAAGTGGGCAATGTGTATTAGAGAAAGCAGTAGGTGTAGAGGCTGATCAAGATTGAAGGGTAAGGAAAGTCTCCTCTGAGATGGTAAATTTTGACTCAGACTAGCTGAGAATCAAGAGTTAAGACTGATAGGGTAGACTAGAGAAGGAGAGGACAGTGGGTAGATGTACTTGGGTTTCAAGCTTGAGCAACTGAGTAGATGGTGATGTCATTTTATGAAATGATAAGTAGAAGGACCATGGGGGATGTATTGAGCAGGGGGATCTTGAAAACCTTTCAAAGAGTTTGGACTTTATTCTGGCTGTTAAGGTATCTTGATGAAGGGTATAAAGTCAAGAATGACTTTTTAGATATGTCTTCAGAAAATGGTTCTGGCATTGCTGAAGAATGGATTGAATGGATTTGACAAATATGAATGCATATACACAACTGAAACAAGTTTCAGAAGACAATGTTCATCCATAGTGGTGCACTCTATTTTCTGTTTTACTCTATTTCACTTTTTAGTGATGGTGACCAACTCAATAAATTGATTTCAGGACGAGCTAATGATTTGCAGCTCATGGTTTTAATAACATTACATTAGACTACAGTGGGCCCTAGATATGTCAAGGAATACCTTTCCTCTCATTTCCTGGTATGGGGCACAACAGTGGGGACACCCCATAAAATTCATAGAATAGTAGGAAAGGTTCCTTAGTTTTAACACAACAATATTTTTTAAAGTATTCTTTTGAACTGAAGTTACCATAAACTTACATTTTTTAAAGATGCCATTTGTCCCACACTCACTTCATAGATTAAAACAAAGAATCCCTTTTAACACTGGCTTCCTAATAATATCCAGTTGTAAGCTTTATTCTATATATCTTATCTTTAAAAATAAAAGACTCAAGGGGTGCCTAGGTGGCTAAGTTGGTAAGGCGTCCAACTCTTGGTTTCCGCTCAGGTCATGATCTCATGGTTTGTGAGTTTCAGCCTCACATCAGGCTCCATGCTGACAGTGCAGAGCCTGCTTGAGAGTCTCTCTCTCTCCCTCTCTCTCTGTCTCTCTCTCAAAAATAAATAAACGTAAAAAAATTTTTAAATAAAAATAAAAAAATAAAAGACTCAAATGCCTAGTGACACATAGCAGTTGTGCGAGGAGGCTGCAAATTAGCCACAGCTAGAGCCTTGAAATTTATCAAAAAAATCTGGCTGAGAGGCTGATTAATAATCAGAGTTGCTAAAATGAAGCCTCCCACAGTTTTGCATGGGGTTAAGTTTTACTGTAAAGAAATCTCACCACAATCAAGGCTCTATTTTTAATCTGCTTATTTTGGTTCTATATTTGTAATTGTAGCCTAATCATATATAGCAAGCAAATAGAGCCCCGTGATGATAGCCATTTCTCTCTGAAATCACTCACAAATAAATGTGTTCCTGCCATGGACCATTAATAGAAGAATGTGTTATTTAACATAAACTCCGCCCTTTTTGGTGTATTACTTTTGCTTTCTCTAAAACACTAGCATTTCCACTTCCCCAAGGAAGAGAGAAATTGATTCCCCACCACCACACATGTGCCTCCAGCACAAGTTGCTACATTTGCTGCCTTGTGATCTTCAATTTGTAGCAGCTGATTCATGTCCAAAGCCTCTTTTGCTTCTTCCAATAAACCTCATACACTGATCATTCAGCATGTTTTTCTACATCCCATAAACCCTTCTTTTCTAACAGGGGTTCCCAAAGTGACATCAGAATCACTTGAAGGGCCCCTTAAAAACATATCTCTGGGCTTCACCCTCAGAATTTCTGAATCAGGAGATTTAAGGTTAATCTGAGAATTTATATTTCTTTTTTTTTTCTTAAAGTTTCTTTGTTTACTTTGAGAGTGAGCACAAGTAGGGGAGGGGCAGAGAAAGAGGGAGAGAGAATCCCAAGCAGACTCCACACTGTCAGCACAGAGCCCGATATGGGGCTCAAACTCACAAACCCTAAGATCATGACCTGAGCTGAAGTCAGACCTTAATGGACTGAGTCACCCAGGCTCCCCTGAGAATTTCTATAACAAGCTCTCAGGTTGATGCTGGTGCTACTGGTCCAGTGAGAAAACCTGCTCATAAAGGTAATGTTTTCAACTCTTTTGAGCTACCCCTCCTTTTTATAAATGATAATGACTTGCAGACTGTAATTTTTTCAGTAGTTACTTGCAAAATAAAGTTTTTAAAATAAATATCAGTTGCACCCATAAGACAGACCTCCTGGGAACTTCCATACTTATGAAAACAAATTATACTCATTTCTTTATAGCATATATATTAAAGAAATTTACTTGGCAAGATGTAGTACAGAAACCCAAGCCTTCCCTTCTGCACTATTATCATTTATCAACGAAAAAATACAAAGTGTGCTCCTCAATCCATGTTACCCTTTATCAATAAAATATAGAAAGAGCCTCCATTCTTAAAATCCTCTTTCTCTTTTACCAAAGAACCCTTAAATAAACATTGTTTCCATGTTGCATCCTATGAAATTTTGTATGTATTCACTAGCTTTCACACACTCATAAAATATTTGTTTACACTAGGTGGCAGTATAATCCTGCAATTTGGAACCTGCGGTAAGGAGTCAGACTAGAATTTGATTTCCAGTCTTTAAGCAGATAACTTTGATTTTATGTAAATATTCCATTCTTGGTTAGCTTCCCTATGTATATATTGAAGTATTATAATTGATTACACTTTAGGGCTGCTCCCAGAATAAATGTGTAAATACAATGCAATCTAATTGTTCAGAAAGTCCACTGAAGGAAAAAGACACTAAATTAACATTTTTTTAAATTTTAATTTTAGCATAGTTAGTATACAGTGTTATATTAGTTTCAGGTATACAATATGGTGATTCAATAGTTCCATATATTACTCAATGCTCACCAAGATAACTATACTCTTAACCCCTTCACCCATTTTACTCATCCCCCTACCCACCTCTCTTCTGTAACCATCTATTTGTTAAAGAGTCTGTTTTTTTGGTTTGTCTCTTTTTTCCCCTTTGTTCATTTGTGTTGTTTCTTAAATTCCACACATAAGAAAAACCATGTTTTTTTTTCTTTCTCTAGCTTTTTTCACTTAGCATTATACTCTCTAGATCCATCCTTTTTGTTGCAAATAGCAAGATTTCATTCTTTTTAAGGCTGAATAATATTCCATTATATATATACCACCTTCTCTTTATCTGTTCATCAATCAATGGACACTTGGGCTGCTTCTATAGTTTGACTATCATAAATAATGCTGCAGTTAACATAGGAGTCATATGTCCCTTTAAATTAGTGTTTTTGTATTCTTTGGGTAAATAGCCAGTAGTGTGAATCCTGGATTGTAGGGTTGTTCTATTTTTAATTTTTTGAGGAACCTCCATACTGTCTTCCACAGTGGCTGCACCAGTTTGTATTCCCACCAACAGCACAAGAGGATTCCTTTTTCCCCACATCCTCACCAACACTTCTTGTTTCTTGAGTTCTTTATTTTAGCCATTCTGAAAGATATGAAGTGATATCTCATTGTAGTTTTGATTTGCATTTCCTTGATGATGAGTGATGTTGAGCATCTTTTCATGTGTCTGTCAGCCATCTATATGTCTTCTTTGGAGAAATATCTGTTCATGTCTTCTGTCCATTTTTTCATTGGATTACTTGTTTGGTTTTTTGGGGGGGTGTTGAGTTTTATAAGTTCTTTATACATCTTGGATACTATCCTTTATTTTTTGGGGCACCTGACTGGCTCAGTCAGTGGAGCATGTGACTCTTGATCTCAGGGTCATGAGTTTGAGCCCCACATTGTGTGTAGAGATTATTACTAAAAAATAAATAAACTGAAAAAAAAGCAATGTAATTTGTGAATACCATTTCCCATTCAGTAGGTTGTCTTTTTGTTTTTTGTTTGTTTTCTTTTCTGTGCAGCAGCTTTTCATTTTGACATCATCTCAATAGTTTATTTTTCCTTTTATTTCCTTTGCCTCAGGAGACCTGTCTAGAAAGATGTTGTTATAACCAATGTCAGAGAAATTACTGTCTGTTCTCTCTTCTATGATTTTTATGGTTTAAAGTCTCACATTTAGGTCCTTAATCCATTTTGAGTTTATTTTTGTATATGGTGTAAGAAAGTGGTCCAATTTCATTCTTTTACATATAGCTGTGCAGGTTTCCCAACACAATTGTTTGAAGAGACTGTCTTTTTCCCATTGCCTATTCTTACCTCCTTTGTTGATTAATGGACTCTATAATTGTGGGTTTATTTCTATGCTATTGATCTATCTGTCTAGTTTTGTGTTGGTATCATACTGTTTTGATTACTAAGCTTGGCAGTATATCTTGAAATCTGGGATTTTGATAACCTCAAGTTTTGTTCTTTTTCAAAATTGCTTTGGCTATTCAGAGTCTTTTGCACTTCCATACAAATTTTAGGATTGTTTGTTCCAGCTCTGTGAAAAATGCTATTGGTATTTTGATAGGGATTGCATTAAATCTGTAGATTGCTTTGGGTAGTATAGACATTTGAACAATATCCATTCTTCCAATCCATGAGGATGGAATGTTTTTGTGTCATCTTCAATTTCTTTTAACATCTTTCATCATTTTCATAGTTGTCAGTGTACAAGTCTCTCACCTCATGGATTAGGTTTATTCCTAGGTATCTTATTGTTTTGGGTACAATTTAATGAGAGCGATTCCTTAATTTCTCTTTCTGCTAATTCATTATTGGTGTATAGAAACACAACAGATTTATATACATTGTTTTTGTATCCTGCAACTTTACTGAATTTGTATTTCAGTTCTAGCAGTTTTTGGTGGGATTTTTCGAGTTTTATATATATAGTTTCATGTTATTTGCAAATAATGAAAGTTTGACTTCTTCCTTGCTGATTTGGATACCTGTTATTTCTTTGTGTTCTCTGATTGCTGTGGCTAGGACTTCAAGTACCATGTGGAATAAAAATGGTGAGAGTGGACATCCTTGTCTTGTTCGTGACCTTAGAGATAAAAGCTCTCAGTTGTTCCCCATTGAGTATGATGTTAGCTGTGGGTTTTTCATATATGGCCTTTATTATGTTGAAGTATGTTCCCTCTAAACCTACTTTGTTGAGGGTTTTTATCATGAATGGATGTTGTGCTTTGTCAAATGCTTTTTCTGCATCTATTGAAATGATTATATGATTCTTATCCTTTCTTTTATTAACGTAATATATCATGCTGATTGATTTGCAAATATTGAACCACCTTTGCAACCTGTGAATAAATCCCTCTTGATCTTGGTGAATGATTCTTTTAACGTATTGTTGGATTCAGTTTGCTAGTATTTTATTGAGAATTTTTGCATCCATGTTCATCAGGGATATTGGCCTGTAGTTCCCTTTTTTTGTGGTGTCTATCTGGTTTTGGTATCAGGTTAATGCTGGCCTCCATGAATTAATTTGGAAGTTTTCCTTCCTCTTCTAATTTTTGGAAAAATTTGAGAAGATTAGGTATTAATTCTTTAAATGTTGGTAGAATTCACCTGTGAAGCTACCTATCTGGTCCTGGATTTTGTTTGGGAATTTTTTCTTATTACTGATTTAATTGCATTGTTGGTAATTGGTCTGTTTAAATTTTCTATTTCTTGCTGATTCAGTTTTGGGAGGTTATATGTTTCTAAGAGTTTATCTGTTTCTTCCAGGTTGTCTAATTGGTTGGCATATAACTTTTTATAATATTCTCTTACAATCATTTGTATTTCTGTGGTGTCGGTTGTTATTTCTCCTCTTCCATTTGCAATTTTGTTTGAGTCCTCTCTTTTTTGAAGTGAGTCTGACTAGAGGTTTATCAATTTTGTTTATTTTTTCAAAGAACCCCCTCCTGGATTCATTGTTCTGTTCTATTCTTCTGGTTTCTATATCATTGATTTCTGTTCTAATCTTTATTATTTCCTTCCTTCTTCTGGTTTGAGATTTTGTTTATTCTTCTTTTTCCCTCCTTTAGGTGTATGGTTAAGTTGTTTATTTGAGATTTTTCTCAAAATCAGTCTATTTCATCTGATGCAAGTATTGCTATTTCAGCTTACTTTTGACATCCATTGTCATGATAAATTTTTCTCCATCCCCTTACTTTTAATCTGCATGTGTCTTTAGATCTGAAATGAGAATCTTGTAGGCAGCATATGGATGGGTCTTGTTTTTTTATCCATTCCATCATCTTGTGTCTTTTGATTGGAGCATTTAGTCCATTTACATTCAAAGTAATTATTAATAGATATGTATTTATTGCCATATTTTTACTAGTTTTGTGGTTGTTTTTCTAGTTCTTTAATCCTTTCTTTCATGGTTCGATGACTTTCTTTAGTGATATATTTGGATTCTTTTCTCTTTATTTTTTGTGAATCTATTACTAGTTTTTGATTTATGGTTACTATTAGGTTTGTATACAACATCTTCTGCATTAATCAGTCTATATTAAGTTGGTGGTCATTTAAGTTTGACCATTCCTTACTACCTCCCACCCCACCGTGTGTTAGGTGTATGGTGTCATACTTTACATCTTTTTATTTTTTGAATCCTTTAACTGATTTTTACAGATATACTTTTTTTTTTTTACTGCTTTTGTGTTTCCTATTTTCCTCACCCTTACTTATGGTCTTTCTTTTCCACTCAGAGTCCTTTTTAGCATTTTGTGTAGGGCTGGTTTAGTGGTCATGAATTCCTTTAGCTTTTCTTTGTCTGAGAAACTCTAATGCTTCTTTTATTCTGAATGATAGCCTTGCTAGATAAGGTATTCTTGGCTGAAGATCTTTTTCTTTCAGCACTTTGAATATATCATGCCACTCCCTTCTGGCCTACAAAATTTCTGCTTAAAAATCCACTGATAGCTCTCTTTGCCTGTTGTAGGCATTGTTTGGTCCCCAGCCAGGGTAGGGTGTGCAGTTTTAACAAGACGTGCACTGGTCTGCTTATGAAATGAGGCCTGCCACCACCACCTCCAGGACCAGCTTGACCTGGGCAGATCCACAAAGTGTGCATGTGTGGGGCATGTGATTTCAACAAGGTGTGTGTCAGGCTTCTGCAGAACCCACCACTGCCACTGCCACCGCCACCACCAGGACAAAGTCCCCATAAAAACACACAGGTTGGGAGACACAGTGTTGGCAAGGTTTGCTCCATTCTTTTGGGGGAGAGGACCTGTAGAGCTGGGACTGAGACAAACATAACTGGGAAGGGCAGATCTGCCAAAGCACAGGAGGTGGGGCTTGGTCTAAGCAAGTTAGGTAGTGAATGCTGGCACCTCATTGGTTCCCTCAGGTGGCCATGTGTTTATGCTGGAAAACTGGGAGGAAGATGGTGTCTGCCAGCTACTTTGTTCCTGGAGAAGTCTCTCAGTGAACTCTGCCCCTCTAGGACACACTCTGATATTAGTAAATAACTCTTCCTCCCAGGCATTGTTTAAACTGCTGCTTCTATGCTGTATCTCTTCAGGCTGTTTGTTGTTATAACTGTTATAACGAAACAGAGCCATCTCCAAGGTTAGGAGTATAAACACTACAGAGAAGCAGAAAATATAGATATAGAAAAAAGAAGAAAAAAACCCTTGGTGAGATGACCCACTATTAGCATTTTAGGATGTTTCTTTTCTATACACAGTTGTGGTCATACTCTATACAGCCTTACAACTTTCATAAATGCACATCACTTGAGGTACTTACACATTTTCTTTCACAAAATTTAAATGCAAAAATAAATAGCAAAGCCCAGGTGTAAGAACTTTTCCTTGAAGTCATTATTACAGCTTTTAATTCTAACTGCTATAACCTTGAAAGGGAAAACAACTATAGAGAAAGAAACATTTAAGTAACTGGAGGAGAGTCTTGCAGCAGCTTATGGTTTTTGAAAGGTGTTCTTTTTCTCACCCAAAGCCATTTGGGGCTGTAAAGTCACAACCAACTGACTAACCACAAAGCAGCACAGGCATGCACAGACATTCCAGAGGCACCAGAGGGTAACCACAGAGGAGCCCTGCCTCCCACCATTCCTGCATTTTAAATATCCCTGAAACCATTATTAATGCCAGGAATAGCAATAGCAATTGACATGTGGACAGGTGATAAAGAGCCTTTGTTCCTGAAGACTGAACTTAGAGCCCTTACAAGCTGAAAGGGCTCTAGCATTAGCATAGTCAGTGATTCCAGGCGGTGGTCAGTCTAGGGTGGACCCGCAGGGATGAAGAGATGGACAGGGAGTACCAGCTGGTGACAGAGGCTCAGGATTAGGACTGCTGGTATTATCCCAGTCCGTCTTGGCCGACGGTTTCCCCAGGACTTTTTCTAGAAGTGGAAGATAGGAGAAAGTGGAAGGAGGAATACCTTTATGCCAGGAACTGTGCCTCATATCTAAAAGTTATCCCATTTAATCTACCCAGTTCATTATAATTGCTCTTTACAGGTGAGGTAAATCAGACTCTAAAATGCTCTGTCTTCATTCCCGCTCTTCCTAGAAGCCACCTCTGTGACCAGTTTCTTGTATGTATCCATGGAAAGATAATGTGTGCATATGTGAGCATGTGCTGTAGTAAATAAGTACATTTACACATAATACAAATGGTAACTCTGTACATACCATTCTGTAACAGGCTTTAGGCAGTCTTTTCATATCTGTGCATATAGAACTCACATGATTTTAATAAAACATTCTTATTTACCTTGAAAAAAAAAGTTAGGTAACTTATTAAGTGAAACTCCAGACGGCAAGCCAAAACTAACATTGGGTTTATCTGCCACCAAAGCCAATGTTCTTTCTATAATTTGTTATTTCTGAGTACACACACACACACACACACACATACACAGAGCACAATGTGCTTAAGTACATTTTCCATTTCACAGTGCATCTAATCCTTCACAAGTATTTTCTTTTCTTCATAAACCTCCAAGCTGAAGAACTTCTTCAAAAGTTGATAAAATGTGCCCCTTGTGTTGGTCACCAACTTGGTGCCCTAATTGAAGGTGCTGTATCCAAATGTTTACCTTACTGTTGCTTTGCTAAAAGCTACAAAAAAGCAGTAGTAAGGTCTTTTCTATATTTCCCTGTGGTTTTATCCATATCACAATTTGTCTTATATCTTGAACTCTCCCAGGTTAGGGACCCTGATTATTTATAATCTCACCCATACGTCCTTTATTGCCACTAGTCATCATTTTGTATTCCTCACTGTCAAAACTCCAACCAACACCATATGAAAATCACAATGCTGGATGCTAAGGAAACTTACAGAACCATAGAATGTCCATCTGCCTTCAAGGAAGAAGGATACACACACACACACACACACACACACACACACACAGAGTGAAGCACACTTTGGCCAAAATGGACCCCCACAAGAAAATAAGTAGAATCTTAAAGTGTTTTGGAAACAGAAAGGCAAAAGTAACTGATGCTATTCAGAAGGATTCAAAAGCATCTCACAGAGGAAGTGGCATTTTACCTTGACCTTGAGGAATGAATCATATTTTACAGGCAGAGAAAGGCAGAATGGGTTACAAGGCAATTAGAATAATGAGAGCAAAACCTCAGAGGCATGGTAATGTGTGGAATATATTTAATTATGTGAAAGGCATGACTTAACTCTTTGAAAATATTATTTGTGTGTCATTCTTAACCCAGAGGTTGAAAAAATTAGTATCATTTAACTACATTTGGTAAAGAAGTAAATAATGAGTCTAATGATGTTTATGACTATCTTATATTAATCTGCCTGTCACAGTAATATTTTGTCACTGAAATACAAATCAGCAATCCATTTCTATATGAAACATAGAAATGAGTTTCAGTTGCAGAGTGGCACAATTCTAGGAGAGCCTTTTTGTTGTCTGCAAAGGATTCTCAGTTTGGGAGTACTGTCAGGACATAAGGAACACCATGTACTCTGATGCCAGCAGCAAGAGTAAAAGAGGCGAGATGTCTGTACTAGGACACAAGTTATTTTCTACCACATAAATTACAATACTTTTTTTTTAATTAATACTACCAATAGGCTACTAAAATTGCTTAAAGTCAGGTGTGGGGAAGGGTCAATGGCTCAGTTGTGGGGAAGGGTCAATGGCATAAGCAGCAATGCTTTCCTTCCCTTAGAGGAAATCTAATCAGTAAATAAAATGTGTATTACTTTTAAAAAACAAAGGTCCAAGAGAATTCTGGGTACATACTCAGTGATGACTAGGCTGTAAGAATTAAGGCACAGAGCCAAGAATGGGAGATGTGTTGTGCGCAGGGAAAAGATTTGAAATTGAAGTTGCTCTGAACGGTGAAATGAGCTCTCAAGTGGAGCTCAGAAAGGAGAAAGGGGAAAATGTGGTGTATAGCAGGAGCAACTCGAATGGAAATCAGCATGCCCATGGTGTATTTCCTAAAACCTACTCAGTCAAGCAGAACAAAATAGTAAAGAAGCAATAAAAGAATAAATGACCTAGAATTATTGGCCTCACCAAGCATAACTTGCTACATAGGGTTGGTTTCGGAAGCAGATGTAGAGAAATTGCAGCCCCACAAGGCTTTCATCACCGTAGATGTTCTTTTAAGCTTTGTTATCTGACAGGACACTGTTGAAAGCCAAAAGAATGTGTAAAATGTTATTACTAGAATCACAGGAGTAACCAGTAGAAATCTCTCTCTTGGTGCAATATTGGGAAATGTCATTTGGCTACAGATTTGTACCATAATAAAGTTGTCCATAAATACACACTATAAACACAGAAGGCAAGAAATAAGTAACTTCAATGTTATATCCAAAGGCTAAATGATAGACCCTTGGTGTGTTATTGTAAGCAGTTATTTAAGAGGGGGGAAAAATGCTAAGTTAGTTGATCTGCGTTGGACTATAAATAACCATAAAAAGACTTTTTAAAGAAATTGAAAAATTATGAAAAGCCTCAGGGTTTTGCTGTGTTGCCTACAGAGTCTACCACTCATTCCTATTGCTATGTCCAGAGTTACAAATTCAACTATAATTTTAACTGCGATTCATGCATTTCCTTCAAAAATAAATGCTTTCTGCAATCTATGTTTTTTCAAGTATGAAATAGTGAAACTAGCTTTAATACAAAACTTTTCTTTTCATGTACTATATTTTCCAAAACATCATTCCCCTTCTCTCTGCCTATCATCCTTCATATTCTTCCAAGGCATACTTCCAGGCTCTTCTCAAGCAAGCCCCACCTCTTCCACAAAGCTTCCTATTCCTCCAGTTAGACGGCCTCCGTTCTGATCACTCATAGGAAAAGCTATTTGCGTGAAATGATGTTATATTCAGTTTCATAGGCAGGAGAGTAGAGTAGAGAAAGCAGAGACACCTAAAATCAGGCAACTTTAACTTGAGCCCTTGCTTGTTCCACCAATGTGTGTCGTTTTATTCATCATCTGCCACATGCAGAGCTAATCCATGTGGAAGAACTTTGTCAAGTACAAAGTGTTCTGCAAAGGTAATTATTGTTTCAGAAATACTTAGGGAGCACCTCTTATACACAGGATACAGTTTTGAACACTCCATAGTAATCACCGATGAAGAAGCCAGATTCCTACCTCAGAAGGACCTTAAAATAATAGTAGAGAAGTGAAGAGATATGCCTTAGCAATTAAAACACAGGATAGTAAATAGTAAATACCTTAAGCAGTACCCCCAGGACTTTAACTCAATTTGACAAACATCCATGAAACGGCTCTTGAGATACAAAGGTAAACACAGTCGTCATTGTCACTTGCCCAGCCAGGACAGACACAACGGCATCAATACAAGGCAGATAATGATAAACACTGTAGAGAATACTTACTGGGAATAAATTAGGTCTGGGTAGCTAGATAGACTGGAAGGCTAAGGCTAGATGTCCAAGGATAAAGTTTGATAGATGTCAGAGCTTAAAATCTGTTTTCAAAGACTGTGTTTTCATTTCCAGAGAAGATGAAAAGGATCAGATCTGGCATCAGATTGGTAAGTGCTATAAGGCAGATAGACACTGGGAAGAAGTAGAGATGATCATGGAGATTCAGCTGAGCTGGAAAAACACTGGTAAGAGACTGATGGCAAGTTAGCATTTCTGCAAGTCCACAGCAGAAATCTAATCACAATGGGGAGAGAAGAAAATAACATTAGCAGAGGTCAGAGAGCCAAGGGACAGGTAAAGCAAAGACAGTGGTTAGAAGAGAATAGGATCAGCAAAAAGTTTTCTCGTTTATTTGTTTTAAATAATTAAATGGTGCCTGAGTGGGTCAGTCAGTTGAGCATCTGACTCTTGATCTCAGCTCAGGTCTTGATCTCAGGGTTGTGGGTTTGAGCCCCATGTTAGGCTCACTAGGCATGGAGCCTACTTAAATCACAAAACAAAACAAACAAACAAACAAACAACAAAAACAAATAAAGTAGCTTAAAAATAACAATGGTGTTTGCTACATGCTGGGTACTAGTCCACGAATTTACCTAGATTCCTCATTTAATCACACAGAAACCATCAGTGGTAGGTGTAATTATCCCCATAGTAGTGATGAGGACACTGAGATGGAGGAAAGCTGACAACATCTGTAGGCTGAGAAAAAGGAGCCAATGCAGAGAGTGAGAGAGAGAGAGAGAGACAGACAGACAGACAGAGTGATAGAGAGACAGAGAAATTGAAGAGGAAAGAAAAGACATTATCAGAACTCAGAATACGAAAAGCTCAAGAATTAGGGGTGATCATTATTTTCCTTTCTACATTTTTCTTTAACTCCTAACTTTTCTACAATGGGCATTATCACCTTTATAATAAAAAAAAAGTAACCAATATAAAAATACACATCATTTTAGTGATTTATATTGTCTAAATTATTCTTTATTTCTTCTATGTAAAAACAAGCTTTCCAGTAAGAGACTTAGCTCCCCAAGAGTAGAAATGGTGCCTTATTTTTCTTTTCTCCCATCATCTAGCACCTGTTTGGGGGGGGGGGTCTTTTAAAGGAAACAAAATTAATCCCAACCAAACCCGGATACTTGTTAATATGGCCCCCAAATTTAGCTTTCCCTAATACTAACTACCCTATATTACTGTCCATAAGTACTTTTAGGATCTGCTTTTAATTATTTCTCCTTCCCTTCTGCCCCCCTTCCATTATTGCATTTCCTACCACCACTGCTTATAGACCTTAGAAAATAGGGAAACTTCTGGGGCCAGCTAGGTAGCAAATTTGTTCTGTTGTTGACTCTCAACTCTCCTGTGCTGGGAATTCACAGCCTTTCTCCTGTAACAACAAGACCTGGATACCAAGTAGTAATTTGAGCATACTCTCATTTTTGTTTCCTTGTCATTTTCATAAGATGAATTATAAGTTAAATTGCAGTCTTTTACACTTAATCTTAAAGTAATGTAGCTTTCCTTCAAATTATTGATATTTTAAAATGTTTTAAAATTTATTTACTTATTGAGAGAGAGAGAGAGAAAGAACACATGTGCGCATAGGGGAAGGAGAGAAGAGAAAGAGAAAGAGAGCAGGCTCCATGCTGTCAACACAGAGCCCAACACAGGGCTCAAACCCACAAAGCGTGAGACCATGACATGAGCAGAAATCAAGATTGAACATTTAACTGAGCCACCCAGCCACCTCCAAATTATTGACTTTTAAAATTTTTGTCACTGTTGTTGTTTACTTATGGGAAGAGAAAGCAAAAATGGCTGTTTTCTCTATATTTTGATATATATTTTCCTCCTTCCCTCTTAGCAAACCCATCTCTGAAGTTCACATTTCTCTTTATTCCTCTGAAAACTGTTTCCTTAGTTTCCTCACTACCTTATATTAAAAATTCAAGGAAAGAAGGCTAGATTCTCAGTTTCCATTCACGAGAAGCACTTCCTCCCAAGTTTCAGTGCAAGTCCAGCAGGGCCTTGTCCAGGGGGAAGTAGACAGTTATTTGAGAGGACAAAAGATAAGCATCTTGTTTGTCTCCGTACATAGGCCCTTGTGTGGACCTATGTTTAGCACACTCACAAGAGGTAGATGTTGTAAGCCCACACCTACTTTACACATGTGCAGGTGAGATAGGTCCCAAGAGAGGAGTGAAAAGAGAACCCCTTAAAATAGAATGTAGGTTTTACTCTCGATATGATTACATTAAAGCTGTCACACAATACCTGATATTCTGAAATTATTTGTTTTTTGAATTTTTTTAATATACGAGACATAGTTGTTAAAGCATTTAGAATTGGTTGGATCTACCCACAGAGATTTAGATTTAATTGGTCTGGGATGGATGTCCACTTGGGCATCGTATATCTTTTTTCTAAGTTATTTATTTATTTATTTTGAGAGAAAGAGCATGCATGTGAGCAGGGGAGGGGCAGAGAGAGAGGGAGGGAGAGAGAATCCCAAGCCTAATGCAGGACTCGAACCCATGAACCACGAGATCATGACCTGAACCAATATCAAGAGTTAGACACTTAACCAACTGAGCCACAGGTGCCCCCAGGCATCAGTATTTCTTAAGTACCTTCCTACACTTCTACCCACCTGTACCTCCACCCCTAGTGATCCTAAAGTGTAGCCAGGTTGAGAACCACTGGTATAGAGCTAGTCCAAAAACCTAAAATTTTAAGAGTGGTTGAACGTATATGTATCCTCACTGGATCTTGGAATACATTCTAGATCTTATTTCTTTTTAATTAAAATTAAGATTGTATCTGAGGTTAAAAGAGGTCAAAGCTTTTCAAATTATCTCTTCTTTTCCTACAAATATGTACACGAATATAAAGCTAAAATAGCACTCGAGGGCTGCTCAAGGGACTAACAAAGAAACCTGACCTAGTTATCTTTATACCAGCTGCATGTGACAGCACTAAACTTGTTAATGAGACAGCACAGTTGTTTAGGTAGAAAAATGTTCTTTACATGTTAATAAGACTCTGAGCCAAGAAAGCAAAAGAAGCATATTTTGTCAAAAGTCTCTAGGATAAGATATTGTACTTAAAAATCAGGGTCAAAGAGATTATGTAATTCAGGCCTTTGAACACCAAGATATTGGGAGCTTTGGGATACAGAAAGCCATTATTTGCTTCAATTCCTAATTTCCAATTATGTAACAGATAAATGCTCCGGTGGTTCAACAGTATGTTCATATTTAAAATAACAAAAATGTTTTGGGGTGTTTTTTTAGTTTGTTTTTTGTTTTTTGTTTTTCTATGAAAAGTTTTATTGTTTCCTTTTGGTCAGACTTGGGAGAGGGCTCCAAGATGATTAAAAAGCTGCCTAGTGGCTATGAGGAGAGGTTCAGGCAGAAGCTGAAGTGTCAATTGCTGCTGGGCTCCAGAGGTTCCTAATCATGTTTGAGGGTGAGCCTTTTAGAGAGATACTCGCCCTGCCCAGCCTGGGAGCCAGGCAGCCTGTGGAGATGAGTCAGGTGGTCGCCATTTTCTTGATGAGTTTCACCACCGCAGTCAGCAAGTGGTTCTCCAGGAATTCACGAAGATGGACGTCTGTGGGGGAAGAACCGAGGGCATGCAGATCCAAAAGGTCCTGGTTAAGGTTCTTCTCCAGAACGATAGCAGCTCCATGGCATCCAAGAATTTACCCCACCCACTCTGGAATGGCATCTGCCCATGCTGGAAGAGGGAGCGGCCACCAGGCTGGTTTTGCATCCTCAAGAGACACTCAGCACCCTCCTGCTTCTCTGCATACTTTAGGAAGAAGTGGCCCATGCCCTCCAGGGCCACAAGGTTGGTGTGGAAATAGAAGACCAGAGAGAGGTAGGTGTAGGAGGCATGTTGGCATGCTATCAAGGTGGTTGATGGCAGCCACCACCTTGGTGGAATAATTATGACAAATATGGTCAATAATACTGTAATAATGTATGCTGGTTACACTTATCATGGTTGAGTACTGAATAATGGATAGAATTACCATAGCAATGTGTTATACAACTTAAACCAGTAAACGTTGTATGTTAATTATACTTTTATAAAAAATATATGCCAAAATGTATGTCAAAAAAATAACAAAACACTTCACTCTTCAATTACTAGTGAAAACTAAAAAATTGTACCCCATCTTAGAGGGAATTAACTAAGAAAAATCATGCTTCAAAGTTTTAATTGTGTGCTAACTGCACCAGTGGTTGCCACTCAATTGCTTGGCCTTGTTAGCAGCTACATTTCATTCCTGGTTGGTCTCATCCTAAGGTTAGGCAACTAGATCAAGAGCCTTTCCTGAAGGTGCAAGGACCTGTTTCCTGCAAGACAGAGGGAAATGAAACATAATTCTCATGACACTCAGTTTGAGTGGCTCTTTGCTTATAAAGCCTCTAGGCTTAGGTTCATGTCATACACATACACATATTATCTTTACAAAGAATTCACATTGCATCCTCACTAATACATAAACAAATATCTAGGGTGACCAACTGGTCCCAATTTGCCCGGGACTTTCCCAGTTTAGCACTAAAAGTCTGGTGTCATGGAAATCACCCACCCACCTGAGTCCCAAGCAAACTGGGATGGATGGTTACCCTAAAAACAACCAGAATCAGAATCCAGTCTGGGGCAGACTTTGAACTCTCGGACCTATCTTTCAAACCAGGTGTTCTTTCTGATATTGCTAACCAGTGCATGCCAAAGAGGGCCAGATTGATACCATGAGCCACCAGGTACAAGCTACCACCATGCTTTATATGTGTTATCTGGAATCCTCCTAACAATTGTAGAAGGTAATTGTCATTGTCCTAATATCATATAAAGAAATCGAGGCTCTGATGAATTAAGTGTTCTGCCCAAAACCACACTGGCAGGAAGTGGGAGAACTGAGATTGAGGCCTAGTTCTGTCCAACTTTAAAGCTTCTGCTCAGTCTATATCATTCTCTGCCTCTTGCATTCTGAACTCTTAACACCCACAGTACATTTTAAGAAGACCTACATAGAGGAGATTTTATAAGAATTAAAGCAAAACCAAGTAATTAAATATCAAGAAAGAATGGAAATAATAAAGAAAACATCAGAATCTATATGAATTCAATAAAATAGAGGGCATAAATAAGACAACCAGAAGCTAATTGATGGATTACAAATTGCCCAAAGTCAAATTCATAAGATCCTTTATAACAACCTCCCAAGTATTCAAATAAAATACTTATTGCCTTAGGCAAAAAGAATTTTCTGTTCATATGTATAAAATATTTTGTTCCTAATTATTTGTCCTCAGAGTGAGTAATTATAATACCTAGTGTAAATATGATTTGTTACCTAAATTTTTATATTTTGATTTATCCTATATGCTTACAAAGAAAAATAGATTATGAAGCTGCTATTTAAGAACTGTCTAAAAGAAGCAAGAAATTGTTGATTTATAATTTAAATCTTAACTACGCAGATTTGTTCTCAGCATATATTTAAATTTGAAATAAATCAGTACATATTCTTGAATGAACATAATTGCAAGGGTATTCTTCAAGAAATTCATATCTACTACTTTTTATTTGACACTTTTTTAAAAAATATAATTTATTGTCAAATTGGCTTCCATACAACACCCAGTGCTCCTCCCAACAAGTGCCCTCCTCAATGCCCATCACCCACTTTCCCCTCTCCCCCACACCCCCATCCATGCTCTGTTTGTTCTCTGTATTTAAGAGTCTTTGACACTCTTGTATACTCCTAATTTCTCCCTTCATGTCAGTCCTATTATCTGTCCTCTTACACTGGATCTTAGGAAAAGTGCATACCAAAGGAGATTTCCTTCTAGTAGCCACACATAGAAAAAAAGGAGTAGATGTCCATCACCGTTAATGAGAGTGAGTCTTGACAATGTGTGACAGGTAATGGCAGGGCCTCCATGTGAATTTCTCAACAGAGTAGCGGAGAGACAGCTTTTTGATGCTGATCCTTAGTTGACTTTTTAAAATGTGTGCTCTTACTTCACATCATCTTAAAGTTGTTCATGTTTAATACTCTTAGATGTAGACATACAAGCAGATTTACAAGCAGCAGAATCAACAACCAACCCTAAAATTGTCAGGGTCTCAATTATATACAAAGTGTCTAATATTGTGGTTTACCAAACACTACTGAAATCTGGAAGTTTACTAAAAGGTCTTTAGAATATCATTTCCTTCCATCTTTGGAATATCTTTTTCTCAGAGAAGATCTGGTCATAGCACATTTCTGAACTTTTTATATCAGTCTTTTTCTTTTTAAAAAAATTTTTAAATGTTTATTTACTTTGAGAGAGAGAGAGAGCAGGCAGAAGAGGGGCAAGAGAGAGAGGGAGAAAGAGAATCCCAAGCAGTCTCCACTGTCAGCACAGAGCCCAATGCAGGGCTCAATCTCATGAACTGTGAGATCATGACCTGAGCCAAGGTCAAGAGGCAGGGGCTCAACAGACTGAGCGACGCAGGCACCCAATAAAGGTCTTTTTCTGAGGAAAACCTGCATAATCTTTATGTTGGCATGGCAATGGGAGACCACCAAAATGTTATATTTTATAAAAAATGGACTCATTTTTTGCAGCTTTTACCAACTGGCCATGATGAAGCAAAATGGATGTAATTTAGTCTCTATAGATTAGATATTGTCTAAGAAATGTGCATTACTCGCTGGTAGCAAAAATTACTTCCTTTGAACTTTATGTGTAAATTAAATGAACTCTGCCATGGACTGAATGTTAATCACCCCCAATATTCATATGTTGAAATCTTAACCGGCAATGTGAGGGTGTTAGGAGGTCGGGCCTTAGGGGTGATTAAATCCTGAGGCTACATGGGGCCCCATGCCTAGTATTAGCATCCTCTAAAAGAAGATCCTGGGAGCTCTCTTGTCTCTTCCACCATGTGAGGACACAGTAAAAAAACATTCTGTGAACTAGGAATCCAGCCCTCACCAGACACTGAATCTGCCAACTGCTTGATCTTGGACTTCCCAGAGAAATAGATTTCTGTTATTTATAAGCCACACAGTTTATGTCATTTGTTATAGCAGCCCAAACTGACTACGACAGACTCTTACAACATCTTAAACTCATATTTGAGGGCAGGAGAATCAGGACTGAGAACTCTTCAACAAGCTGATGAAAAATACGGAAGAATCAAGAGTGAGAGCAAAGGTTCTTTTTATTTTAAGTTATATACTATATGGACTTAGTATAATTAATGCTATTGCCAGATTTTTAAAAATTATTATAACAGCTTCATCCACACTATCAGAAGAAAAAATGGAAAAGAATAACCTGAAGTAAAAGCAAACCAAATTATATGATTGTAATATCTGCAGGCTGAAAATCTTATATTGTACTTTTTATTTGGCTATTAAATATAGATGTCTTCTTCTTTGGCTAGATTTTGCTTCATTACCAATGGGGAAAAAATAACATGCAAACTTCACTATATTCCTAGAACTCATGAAGAACAGATGGACACTCTGAATAGTGATAATACAAATTGACCCATAAAAACAGAAAAACCTCTAAAATAATTAAATACTTCTATTGCACAAAAACTTAAAGGGTTAGAAGCTAGGCATTGTTTGTGTGCCAAACTCAATACGTGCCAATACATATGTGTAATTATAAATTATAAGTCATGTTTCCTAGTTATCTATGCTCTTTTCTACACCAGTCAGTATACATTAGCAAGACAACATTGGGCACAAATGGACAAGTTGATTGCAAATGCCATTAGAATTCCCATATTTCTGTAATGTGAATCAAATTAAAACTATTAATTTGTATATATTTTTAAAAGGTCACATTGTTACACAGGAGCTTGACTGTGAAGAGAACAGAAATAAATTTCAAGGTAGCTGTTGAGTGAGAAAGTTGGCTTTTACAGTTCCCATTTTGTTGAAACTTTTACATCTATCTTTTTTCTCTCCAGAAACTTAGACATTGTGTGAAGCTGTAATGGCGTGAGATGCAGAGGATAATGGTCTGGAAGAATCCTGGATCAAGTGTTTTGAATTTCTTACCAATGGCAAAACTAGTCAAAACCAGGTTGAAAGATTCTCAAAAGCATCTTGTATCTGCTAGCAGCAAACTGTGAGTCATGTTATTTTTTTGATCCTATGCAAGAGTACAAAACAGGAAATAATTTTAGAATCTAATAATGTTTCTTTCCTGTTACTTAGAGAGTTTTGACTTTATAATTAAAATTCTAATCTTTCTCAGTTGTCACATAAATATCTTCTCCATATCCTGAATATTAGTTGTGTCATGACAATCTCCTGGGAGAGGCTCATAGAACACAGAGTCACAGCAAGGCAAGCCATATAATATGAATTGAATAGCAGTTGACAGAAGCCAAATCTAATGATGAAGAAAAAAACCCAAACCCAATTCAAAGTAGGTGTTGGTATCCATGTGAGAATAAACGCCACTGATGATGAAAATTAATCCATCTTTAAAAAATGAGAAAATGATTATATAGTGCTCCTGCATAAATGTGTAAACATGATAAAAAATTTTAAAATAGGCACTATTACTAAATTCAAAATCCAGTGGAAGCCAACACACAAGAGTAATTAGATTATCTTTCTCCACTCTTTACAACAAAGACATTGGAAAACAGGCAGCAAGAGATACCAGAAATCTAGTCAAAAGGTTCAATGGTTCTACTCACCCCAGTTCTTCCCCTAAGTTAGGACAGCATAGGGAAGCTGAAGCCCATGTTTGTTGGTACCTAGGCGACAATACTTTCTTTTATATTACTTCAGGGTTCAACTAAGGGAGATGAAAATCATTTCCAAACCATGCTAACTGTTGAGAACCCTGAAGGTCTAAAATTTTACCCTATTTGCAAACTACTAAGATAGGCTACCATAGATTCATAGATGCTGACAAAAGATATAAAATTCCTGGGTCAGAGACAAAGGACAGTTTACTATTCATAGCTATACCCAGGGTATCAGCATTTGTGCTGGTTCCCTGAGCCCCAATTACCACAGGGTGATGTGAAGAAGCCCAGGTGATACTGCACATGTAGTATGGCATGATGCCAGAGAGCTTAGGAAACCCAAATCATTTATAATGGGAAGTAAGCCTGTCAGACCTAACCCTGGAGGAAAACCTATTTATTATACTGAAGAATAAACAAACTTGACCTTGCTCCAGATAGAGACATTATCTCAGTCGTTCAAGACTGTTCTCTGTACCAACATCCTTGAAAAGGTAATCTGGAATAAAGACAGTCAGAGCCCTCTGCTCATAAGATGTACAGAAATTTAAGAGACCCGTGCAGAATTATTTCTCAACACTAACTGACAGTGAAAATCCATACTAAGATATAGTTCGTGATTCTTTCTTTAAAATCTTCAGTTGCAGCTTAGGACACACAGCACCTTCTTCCTCAGAAACTCTATATGCACCACCCCAGTCCCAAATTTTCCCATGTTTTTTTCTTTTTGCTCTCCAGGGTTCTTTCCATACTGAGTCTACTCTTCAGTCTATTTTTACTCGGGTACCTAGCTACTCACTCCCAGGCCCAGATCTTAGGCTTGCCTCTGATACATATGTTTAGTTCATACCCTCTGCCAAGATGCACTCACTGGTAAACTACCAGTAGACCTCTTCACTTAGCTTATACTGGGACTCTGGTACTGGCCTGATAAGGAACCCTCACCCCTTAGAGAACACATTTGAGCTATGAAATTGATTATTTCTAGGGCTGGTGACTGGTGGTGACTAGATAATCATTACAGACAACTGGGATTAGGTTTGGCCTGCTCTAGCCTTTTTTTTCCCCCTTTAATGAGTTTTCTAGGGAAGGAGGGGATTCATCCTGTGCATATGCAATTTTAGTTAATGCTGTTTACAATAGTCTTTCAGTCTGTAAACCCAATATGTTGCCATAGAAACAGATCTCCATCTGAAATGCATCCAATCAATTCTGAAATTACCATTCAGAACACCTTCATAAACTGGAATGAATCCAACAGGTACCCAGAATGTCAGTGTGTAGACAGTAAGTTGCATTTCTCCTTTTATTTAATTATTTTAAAAATAAGAAATGCAGAGAAGAATGCATCTTAGAAATACATAAAAATATAAAGATATTCATTCTAAGTAAGAACATCTCTTCTTGATTATTTTATTCTTGAGGCAGCACTAGACTACAGCAATATATACCATTCAGAAAAGGCAAGATATGTTTCAAGTGACTAAACAGAATGTGATGACTCATTTAAACAGCATTTTTCTTAGCAAAAAACAAACAAAAAACAAAAAATTGTACATTTATTTTTTGGAAGAATTCATACTTGTCTCCTTGAAAATATTTTTGCCAACTTAATATTCCCAAATGGAATGTTATTAGGAATAACCCAAGAAAAGGGAGTCACAATTTCCAAGTTTTAGGGACAAGATCAGAAACTTTTCTCCCTGGGGTGCCTGGGTGGCTCAGTCAGTTAAGCTTCCGACTTCTACTCAAGTCATGATCTCACGTGTCTCGTGAGCTTGAGCTCCACGTTGGACTCTGTGCTGACATCTCAGAGCCTGGAGTCTGCTTCGGGTTCTGTGTCTCCCTCTCTCTCTGCCCCTCCTCCCCCCTCTCAAAAATAAAAACATTTTAAAAAATTAAAAAAGAAACTTTTCTCCCATGGAATTTTTTATGACAAAAATAAAAATAAAATTAATTAGATGATCCATCAGTGAAATTAGTCCATCCCAAATGATGATTAGTTTATGTGTTGTCAATAAAATTTAAGTGTTTCCCAAATCTCTTCCTGGAGTCCACATTATTTTACTAAAATTTCGCCAGGAAAACATTAGTACAGAGTCGATCAGCACTGTTCAATAGAACTTTCTGCAATGATGGAAATGTACTGTAATCTTCCTGTCACTAGCTAGTGAGCACTTGAAGATAGCTAATGTGACTAAAAAGCTGGACTTTATTTATTTTTTTAGGGTTATTTATTTATTTTGAGAAGGGGGGAGGTCAGAAAGAGAGGAAGAGAAAGAATCAGCACAGAGCCCAACACAGGGCTCAATCTCATGAACCATGAGATCATGACTTAAGCTGAAATCAAGAGTTGGGTGCTTAACCGACTGAGCCACCCAAGAGCCCCTAAAAAGCTGAGCTTTTAAAAAATTGTTAACCAATTTAAATTTGACTTAGGGCATGTGGCTAGTGGCCACCATATTGGACAACATACCTTTGTAACTTAATACTCATAATACTCAGAGTTGGAGTCAAACTGACAAGGTTCAAACTCTGGCTTCCCTACTTTTTCTCTGTTACTCTTCTCTCCCCAATTGGTGGGCTGATATGAAGATTCAATATGTTACATACTTGTTATATAAATTGTAGCAATTATTATTATATCTCAGTTTCATACTTTACTAGCCATATGGTCAAGTTATCTAATCTCACAGAACCTGAATAATTTCATTTGCAAAATAGGGTTAATACTAGTGCTACATGGGATTGTTTTGAGGATTAAATGAAATGATGCATTAAAGGGTTTAGCACATGCCTATCACATGAGAGCACTTGATACATATTAAATGCTCTGTTAAATTATAGTTAAAGTAATATTTTAACGAGAAATTTTTATAACTCCTGGTAAGTACTGGAGAAAACAGGGAGAGGTTATAATGAGCCAATTAATTAATAACTGGGTGAGCCAGTAATATTGAGCCTATTCAAATTTGTTCACCAGCAAAATTTAAGACTATAAACCCAGTGATTCCACAAGGATTCAAAAAACACATGAGATTCATTGTAAAACAGTCTGCCAACTTTTCCTTTTTTTAAGTTACAGCCTCATTAGTAAATATATATATGTATATATTCTTTTTAATGTGTATTCACCTTGTCTTTTTTAGTATGTGTTACTCTTTCCTTATTTTCAGTACCTGGTCGCACAGGAAAGTTACGTAGAATAATTATATCACTGCAGGAAATCCTGTTTCGAATTATTGCAAGATGTGCAGTGCCCATCAATGACATATCCAGCTCTAAAAACAACATATTTATAGCCACAACTTTACACATCCCAAAATACTTTTTAACATGATATTCAAATAAACCAATGACTCCCACATTACATATTAACTCCTCTCTATTTATATCTTAAATGATAAAACATCTAAAACTTAAGAGTTTAGAGGAATTTTTAACACATTATTAAAATGTTTCTTCAAATGTGACAGAAAGACATGAAGTCTGGAAAAACCTGAATTGGAATGCTGCTAGCCATGGCTTAAAACAGTTTTATTTTATAAATGGACCTGGTGTGCTCATCTCATCATTTTTCTGGCATCTCAACAGCAGCCAAGGAAAGTTCTTGTCTGTCCAGCAGTGTCTCTTTGGTGGAGTTTAAGTAGGTCAGGCCAAGAAGCAAAAAGCTTTTCTTTCAGCGAGAAATTAGACTCAGAACTCCCTTTATATTTAAAACTACTTGCACTGTACAGTTGCCCAAAAACAAACATATAGCAGACCCCTTGTTCCCATATGTGTGCTTAAAGATCCTGAAGAGACAACACACCTTCAGTGTTGGAATTGCTGATTTCCTGGAATATTTTGGACTATGTTGACCGCAGTTTGGGAAATTGCCCACGTGATATCAAAGACATGGCAACATGTCCTTGTATGCTACTAGTACTCCACCATGGCTGTCCAACCAGCAGCCTGCACTTAATGAGCAGTTAGGTGACATGAGTAGTCCACCTCTGTCAGAGAAGGTAATTTGGCTTTGTGTAATTTTGAAGCACAGATTAAAGCAAGAGTAGGAAAGAAAGAAATGGTATAAGGGTCAGAATTATATTTAAAGATAGCAGGAAGATGACCCAAAGATAATTTTTCTAAGTCTCCCAGATTAGATTACAGCATCTAGTACTGTCTGTCAGGAGGACATTTGGAAAAATGCTTATATTGATCTGAACTTTCAACTAACACCAACATCCATGATAAAGGTTTCAATAGTAATATTTAAATACTTTATAGTGTTAATATACATACTGCAGATGGTAACTGGGGTCACCCCACCCCTTGAGTTTTAGATGAAATTTCCCTGGTCTGTGTAAGTCTAAAGCCCTTCCTAGGATTCTGCTGATTTGGAGCTAATTATATTTTTGAAGCCTCCCCTACTCTTTGATTCTTGCATCCATGAATGTGCCCCTTCTTCACTAGGCGTCAATTTAGACAGAAAATACATATCTTTCATCAATTTCCACCATTCATGTGATTAGTATAACTGACTGGAGGGGCATCTGGGTAGCTCAGTCAGTTGAGCATCCGACTCTTGATTTTAGCTCAGGTCATGATCCCAAGGTTGTGGTATTGAGCCCTACATCAGGCTCCGCTCTGAGCGTGGCATGGGTTCTTGCTTGGTATTCTTTATCTCTGCCCCTCTTCCCCATTCACATTCTCTCTCTCTCTAAAATAAAACTTAGGAGCACCTGGGTGGCTCAGTCGGTTAAATATCTGACTTCGTCTCAGGTCATGATCTCATGGCTCGTGGGTTCAAGCCCTGCGTCAGGCTCTGTGCTGACAGCTCAGAGCCTGGAGCCTGCTTCAGATTCTGTGTCTCCCTCTCTCTCTGCCCCTCCCCCATTCTCTCTCTCTCTCTTTCTCTCTCTCTCAAAAATAAATAAACATTAAAAATTTTTTAAAAATAAAATAAAATTTTTTAAAAAATGGAGATTTTGGTGTCAGGGTTGAGGGGTAGGGGCACATATATGAGAAAAGTTCATGTCTCACATCATCTCACAAATAACTTTAAAAATCTATCATCACCCCTCTTGTTTTCTCATATTGTCTCTGGCTCCTACCATCAGGCAAAGTGAGCTGTGAGCCTGAGGTAACTCAGGGACAGCTGGTGAGGTGCCTGCTCCAGCCCAGTGGCACCAGGTGATACTGGTTGATGCTGACACAATTCTAAGCAGTGGTCATGATTCTTAAATCTCTGTAAAACATGAACCTTAATTTCCTTCACCTTGGAGTAAAACTCGATGTGGGGCCCAGACTATTTGTGACATAGAACAGAAAATGTAAGTGCACTGCTGTATGGGAATGATAAGAAGGAATAAAATTAAATAGTTATAAATCTAGGTAAGCCAAAAGACAAATTCTTCATCCCACACTGCCCCAGCTAATCATGGCATAATTAATAAAAGTCACTTCCACATAGGTCTAAATAGTGTTCTAGGGTGGAGTTCAAATTAAATACTCCAAGAAGTAAGTACCAGCTTATCCAAGTATTAAGTACTACATGTTTAAGAAAGACATAAATGAGAAAAATGGCCAATACACAGAGTGGGGATTGGTACTTCACTACCAGACCACAGTCCTTATTTTACCACCAAAAAGAAAAAAGGAAAAAATGGAAGCCTTTCAGTTATTACTCTCACTTAAATCCAAATCCTTGATAATCAGAATAAAATTTTACTTTAAGATTTAGTTTCCCAATTAATCTTGTGTGAACTACTTGATACTGGCTTGTTTCAAATTCTAAATTGCTTTTATTTAGAATCCTTATGGAAGGGATTTGGAAAGAATCCTATTTAGAAAAGAAGCCATCAGGGCAGGGAAAGTAATATTAACACACTAAAGTCACTACATATACTTAAGAGAATCTTGTAACCTTGATTTAAGGGCTAAGCTAAATACGGTTTCTCATCATATTTCCGTACTTGCGAGCTAACGTCACAGAAAAGCAAACTGAAATGAATGAGGTTCTTTGATTAATTTTCTAGTACTAGACAGTTTAAACATCACATTGGTGATGTAATTTAAATTACAGCAGATGGAAATGGCAGAGTCCTTAAATAGATTCCTGCACACTCTTCCAGGACTAAGAAGTCTCTTATGTAAGTACCATAGCCTATCTTAATACAATTTACTTGTTGATATCTGCTACTTCTAATGAGCTGCCAGGTTAGAGGCAGTGTGACTCATGTGATCCAGATTAATATTTCCACAGGAAAAAACATATATACAATCCTCGTTCTGTTATTCTGATAAGTGACAGTAGCTATAATGGCTCTGTGTTGTAACCAGGTGAAGGTCTATCTGACACCCTAACAGGAGTTCACAAAGTAAATAGTTTCAGGGATTTGATATTACTGATTTATTACCCATCCTGACTCTGACACTCATAATAATATCTGCATTTCGAGGCAAGCATGCTAGGACTCTTACCACTTCAGAATTAAATTAAAACACTTAACATAAACTATAGTTAGGTGTTGGTCTATAAATCCATCATATCTCTCTACTCTCACCCTGTCAAACTGGCTCATGATGACTAAAGAGTGAGACAATTCTTTTCCTACTTGAGCTTCCTTGCTGCCTGAGTTTACCTTCCTGGTTCAAGCCAGAGAGGCCCTTAAGGGTCTGTCAGTCTGCTATGCAGTTGCTCAGTATTACCAGCCACCAGCCTATGTAGTTACTCTGAAACCTGAATGCCATAAACCATGGAATGCTTTCCAATTTCCTTTCCCAGGAACTATTTTCTCTTTAGTTTACACCCCCTCTCTCTTGTTCTTAGCCTTGCATTGATAGATTTATATTCTATGATAGGCAAAACAATGGTTATCCAAGGATTTCCACATACGAATCCCCAGAACCTGTGAATGTGTTATGTTACATGGCAAAAGAGACTGAAAATGTGATTCAGGTTATGGATCCTAACATGGGGAAATTATCCTGGATTATGAAGGTACACCCAGTCCAGTCAGTTGAGCAACTAAAAGTAGAGAAATTTCTCCAGCTGGAGTCAGTCAGAGAGAGACACAGCAAGAAGACAAAAGAGACAGAGGAGAGATGCGGCAGAAAGGAAGATCAGAGTGATCCAACATCTGAGAAGGGTTTGACCCGCGATTGTTGGTTTTGACCGGAAAACATGTTATAGAGAAAAGGCCAGGTGTGTCTGTAAAACTTTTTGCTAATACTTTAAGAAGTTCAAAAGGTCAGAATATCCAGTTGCAGAAAGTGCTATTTGAAGAGATTAAAGTTGTGATCCATAGATCCCTTCAGCCATATCAGCAGAAGACTTAAAGATGACATTATCTAAGAAAAACCTGTGTAGTGAATTCCCATGACATGTGTAGAAGACTCATGATGTTCTTGAGAGTAATATAACAGCAGAAACACTGCCACCTAGGAATGAATGTGGCAGAGAAAGTACAAAATGATAAGAGGCTGTCAGGACCCTACAGTTCCACCAACAGAAAACAGGCTGATAAAACTACTCAGTTGTAAACATCTACTACCTTTCATGAAAGGGGAAGCATAACTCAGAGGAAGGAACCAAGAGCCCAGAGGATTTAGCTGAGAACCACAGAGGATTATTTTCCTTGGACCTTGGTATTTAATGGAGTTCGTATGTTTGGATTTCAAAATTACTTGGGACCAGTTGCTCCTTTTATCTTTCCATTTTCTCTTTTTTTGAACTAGTATGTCTAAAATGTAATATAATGCCTGTCACATCATCATATGTTTGAAATAGATAACTTGTTTCTTTAGTTTCATAGGGTCGAAGATGGAGAGGAATTGTGCTCCAAGAAGAATTATATCCACAATTTTACTCATCCTTGATTTAGATGAATTGGGTCATTAGATCTGGGATTTTAGAGCTGACAAAATTTTGAACTTAAATTGATGTTGTAATGGATGAGATCTTTGGGGATCTTGGAATGAAGTAAATGTGTTTTGTTATATGAAAAGGACATGAATCTTTGAGAGCCAAAAGGTGGACTGTGGTAATCAGAATAATGAGCTCCCAAAGATTTTGATGCCCTAATTCCCAGAATGCAGAAGGGAAGGCACAATCACTGTGTTAATATGATTATGGTTATGGACATTAAAATAGTGATCGTATCCTGGCTTATTCAGGTGGGCCCAATGTAATCACTCAAGTGCTTAAAGTAGAAGTTGAAAGCAAAAGACTTAATCAGAGAGATATGACAGGAAAGATGAGGCAAGTAGAGAGGTCATAGAGACAAGTATGAGAAGGACTGGACCCACTGTTACTAGCGTTAAAGATGGAGACAAGTCCACAGGACAGGGAATGCAGCCAACTTCTAGAAACAGAGAACAACCAGGGCACCTGGGTGGGTCAGTTGGTTAAGCGTCCAGCTTCGGCCCAGGTCATGATCTCATGGTTCTCTGAGTTCAAGCACAGAGCTCACTTCAGATCCTCTGGCCACCCCACCCCACTCCACCCCCTCCATCTCTCTGCCCACCCCTCCCTCTCCTCTGCTTCATGTGCACATGCTCGCTCTCTCAAAAATAAAATAAATATTTTTTAAAAAGTAGAAACAGAAAACAGCCACTAGTCAACAACCAACAGGAAATAAGGACCTCAGTGCTATAACCACACAGAATTGAATTTTGCCAACAACCTGAATGAGCCTAAAGTGGATTCTCCCTCAGAGCCTCCAAGTAAAATCCTAGATTGCCCAACACTTGATTTCAGCCTTGTGGCACCCATAGCAGAGAAACCAACTGAGCCTACCAGACTTCTGACTTACTTAAATGAGAAATAATATATTTATGCTGTTTCAAGCTGCTGAGTTAGTGCTGGGTTGCCAGTAACAATAGGCAACTAATACATATTCTCTTACACGGTTAGATTAAGGTTATAATAAGAATTTGATTCTCTCTCCATTTCTAGTAGTATAGTAATAATGCCTCCATGCCCTCATGTTATTTATAATCAAAAGATTATTTTAAATAACCTTGTATCTCACAGAGAATTTGAAAATTTCATATTGTGCCTTGTGCTTAGTTAGAATGCTCTCTTATATTTTGCTGCAGCATTTTAGAAGAATCAGTTTATAGATTTAAGATATAAAATGTACCTCTCTAAAATTAGCTACATCACAAGATTGTAGTACTCTTATGAGTTTTTCCATTGAGTTGTAAATGGTGAGTTTGAGTTACAGAAAATCAAAGTGGTGTGCTGAAAGAGCAATCACCTAAATCAGAAAGTAGGAATTCTAGCTCCAGCTCTGATACCAAATAGCTAGGAGGGCTCTCACAAATCAGTTTACTTCTCTGGATCTCATTTTCTTCCTCATAAGAATACAAGGTGTGAGAAATCAGGGAGGCTTCCATGATGAGGTACCACTTCATTGAAATCTGAAAGACTCGTAGCCATTAAGAAGCCAAGTAGGGTAGGGTTGAGTGCAGGAAGGAGAACAGTCCAGAAGATTTAGCATATCCTGTTCTGTATACTACCTGCTACAATATCATTCTCCTGAAGAATTCAGTGACCAAAAAACCAGAGCCCAAAATGGCCTATAAACTGGTTTAGAAGAATTCATACCATTTACTGGCAACATTACCTCTGAGGAGGGTTCTATGGAAAAAAGTGAGGGCTTAGAGAAGCTTTTATACTGTAGTGTTTATGAGCATGAACTTTGTGCTCAAAACCCTTGATTCAGGTCCTGGTTCTGCCATTTATTAGCTGTGTGTTTTCTCTAGATGCCTCAGTTTCCTTATCTGTAAAATGTAAATATGTGTGCAAGCACTGCTTAGGAGAGATCTTGGCACATGATATGCATTATTTAAATTAGTAGGCACTACACAGGTATTCATCAGTATCATTGCTATGGTCTGTATTGTGTCCTCTCAAAATTTAGACGTCAAAGCCCTGACTCCCAGTGTGGTATTTGGATATGAGGCCTTTGGGGGTAATTAGGTTTAGATGAGTTCATGATGGTAGTGCCATCATGCTGGGATTAGTGCTTTTATAGGAAGAAACCCCAGGGATCTTGCTCTCTCTGTCTACCATGTGAGCACACAGTGAGAAGGGTGCTATCTGCAAGCCAGGAAGAAAGCTGTCATCAGAAACTGGCCATGCTGGCACCCTGATCTCAGACTTCCAGCTTCTAGAACTGTGAGAAAATAAATTTATCTTGCTAAAGCCACCCAGCTCAGGCTGTAATGGCAGCCTGAGCAGACTAACACAATTATTAAGGAAGAATTTTAGGTTTTGTTCTGAAACTGCTATTTTAAATGATAATGATAATCCATTAATGTATCATTTATAATTTGAAATGAATAAAACTGAATCACGGAAAAAAGCCTATAATTCCTTTGGAGTGATGCCTTCAGTTATCTCAAACTCCAGAATTAAACAAACTGTAGGTTGAATGAGCCATAAGTGAAAAACATCAATGGACAGTTTAATCAATATTCACTCTCAGTTTGTAAGGTGTCTCATTGATCCACTTGTCAACTTTAAAGTGATGCAATTAACAAGTACTGCAGTAAAAAGATCCTTTAGGACAATATCAAAAACTCAAGAGGGCACTAAAATGTGGCTCTTCTGATGACATTTAGAAATATATATAAAGTTCTGCAATTACTTCAAAGGATTACTTTATGAAAAAGAAGTGTTCAAAAAATTAACAAAATTTAGAGCTTAGAAATCATCTGTGGAACTGCTAATATACTATTAGATAAAATACTTAAAGAGAAATTATAAGTTGCTGAATTAAATATTGCCTGTTATCAGAATATAACTTAAAATATAATCACTACACCTGGGAGCTTATAATTTAGTAGGTCAGACATTAAATAATCAAATAAATTAGTGTATAATTACAAATAAAAATTTGGATTTGTTTTAATTTTAATTCTAGTTAGTTAACAATCAGTGATATATTAGTTTCATGGTCAACACAGTGACTCAACACTTCCATACAACACCCAGTGCTCATCACAACACAAGTGTGTTCCTTAATCCCCATCACCTATTTAACCCATTCCACACCCACTTCCCCACTAGTAACTGTTCTCTGTAGTTAAGAATCTGTTTCTTGGTTTGCCTCTCTTTTTTTTTCTCCTCTGTTCATTTGTTTTATTTCTTAAATTCCACATATGAGTGAAATCATATGGTATTTGTCTTTCTCTGACTGATTTATTTTGCTTAGCATAATACTCTCTAGTTTCATCCACATTATTGCAAATGGTAAGATTTCATTCTTTTTGTGGCTGAGTAATACTCCATTGTATACATATACTACCTCTTCTTTATCCATTCATCGGTCTATGGACACTTGGGCTGTTTCCATATTTGGCTATTGTAGATAATGCTGATGGACATTGGGATGCATGTATCCCTTTGAATTAGTATTTTTGTATTCCTTGCATAAATGCCTAGGTGCAGTTGCTGGATTATAGGATAGTTCTATTTTAACATTTTTGAGGAAACTCCATACTGTTTTCCAAAGTGGCTGCACCAGTTTGCATCCCCACCAACAGTTCAAGAGGGTTCCCCTTCCTCCACATCCTCACTAACACATGTTTCTTGTGTTGTTAATTTTAGCCATTCTGACAAGTGTAAAGTGATATCTCATTGTAGTTTTGATTCATATTTCCTTGATGATGAGTAATGTTGAGCATCTTTTCATGTGTCTGGTGGCCATTTGTATGTCTTTTTTGGAAAAAAGTCTATTCCTGTCTTCTGTCCATTTTTTAATTGGATTATTCACTTTTGGAGTGTTGAGTTTTATAAGTTCTTTATATATTTTGGATACTAACCCTTATCAGATATATCATTTGCAAATATCTTCTCCCATTCCATTGGTTGCCTTTTAGTTTAGCTGTTTCCTTTGCTGTGCAGAAGCTTTTTATTTTGATAAAGTCCTAATAGTTTATTTTTGCTTTTGTTTCCCTTGCCTCAGAAGACATATCTAGAAAGAAGTTGCTATGGTCAATGTCAAAGAAGTTACTGCCTGTGTTCTCTTGTAGGATTTTAATGGTTTCCTGTCTCACATTTCAGTTTTTAATTCATTTTTAATCTATTTTTGTGGTTGGTGTAAGAAAGTGATCCAGTTTCATTCTCCTGTATGCCGCTGTCCAGTTTTCCCAACACCATTTGTTGAAGATACCAACTTTTCCCATTAGATATTCTTTCCTGCTCTGTCAAAGATCAATTGACCATATAGTTGTGGGTTCATTTCTGTTTTTTTTTTAATTCTGTTCCATTGATCTATGTGTCTATTTTTGTGCCAGAACCATACTGTTTTGATCATTACAGCTTTGTAATGCAATTTGAAGCCTAGAATTGTGATGCTTCCAACTTTGCTTTTCTTTTTCAAGGTTGCTTTGGCTTGTGTTTTGGTTCCATACAAATTTTAGAATTGTTTGTTCTAGTTCTGTGAAAAATCCTGGTGGTATTTTGATAGATTGTATTAAATCTATAGATTTCTTTGAGTAGTATAAACATTTTAATAATATTGGGTCTTCCAATCCATGTGCACGAAATGTCTTACCATTTCCTTGTGTCATCTTCAATTTCTTTCATCACTGTTTTATAGTTTTCAGAATACAGGTCTTTCACCTCTTGGGTTAGATTTATTCCTAGGTATTTTATTGGTTTTGGTGCACTTGTAACGAGATTGATTCCTTATGTCTCTTTTTCCCCATGAAGGATGATATTAGCTGTGGGGTTTTTGTATATGGCCTTTATTATGTTGAGGTATGTCCTTCTAAACCTACTTTGTTGAGGGCTTTTGTTCTGAATGTTTGTTATACTTTGTCAAGTGCCTTTTCTGCATCTACTGAAATGATCATATGGTTATCCTTTATATCACATTGATTGATTTGTGAATATTGAGCCACCCTTGCAACAAAGGTATAAATCCCACTTGATCATGGTGAACAATTCTTCTAAAGAATTGGATTCTGTTGCCTAGTATTTTATTGAGAATTTTTGCATCCATGTTCATCAGGGATATTGGCCGGTATTTCTCTTTTTTAATGGTGTCTTTATCTAGTTTTGGTATCAGGGTAATGCTGACCTCATAAAATGAATTTTCTTACCTCTTCTATTTTTTTTGAATATTTTAAGAATAATAGGTATTAACTCTTCTATAAATGTTTGGTAGAATTTTCCTGCGGAGCCATCTGGACTGCACTTTTGTTGGGACTGTTGTTTGTTGGGACTGTTTTGATTACTGATTCAATTCCATTGCTGATTATCAGTCTGTTCAAGTTTTCTATTTTTTTCCTGTTTCAATGTTGGTAGTTTATGTTTTTTAGGAATTTATCTATCTCATACAGGTTGTCCAATTTGTTGACATATAGTTTTATTAATTTTTTCAAAGAACCAGCTCCTGGTCTCACTGATCTATTCTTTTTTTTTTTTTTCATTTCTATATCATTTATTTCTAGTCTAATCTTTGTTATTCCCTTCCTTCTGCTGGCTTTAGGCTTCATTTGTTGTTCTTTTTCTAGCTCCTTGCATGTAAGGTTAGGTTGCTTACTTGAGATTTTCCTTGCCTTTTTTAAAAAAGCTCATTCATTATTTTGGGGGAGGGCAAAGAGAGAGGGAGAGAGAGAATTCCAAGCAGGCTCCACACTGTCAGCACAGAGCCCAACATAGGGCTCAGTCTCACAAACCGTGAGATCATAACTTGAACTGAAATCAAGAATTGGACACTTAACCGGTGGTTAAGCCAACCAGGCACCCCAAGATTTTTCTTGCTTCTGGAGGTGGGCTTGTATTGCTATATACTTCCATCTTCGAACTGCTTTTGCTGCATCCCAACGATTTTGGACCATTGTTTTTTCATTTTCATTTGTTTCCATGTATTTTTTAATTTCTTCTTCTATATTCTGGTTGACCCATTTATTGTTAGTAGCATGTTATTTAACATCCATATATTTATGGTCTTTCCAAATTTTTTCTTATGGTTAACTTGTAGTTCCATAGTGTTGTGGTCAGAAAATGTTCATGGTATGATCTCAATCTTTTTGTATTTGTTAAGACCTGTTTTATGACCTAATATGTGGTCTATTCTGGAGAATGTTCTGTGTATACTTAAAAGAATATGTATTCTTCTGTTTTAAGATGAAATGTTCTGAATATATGTTAAGTCCATCTGGTCCAGTGTGTCATTCAGAGCCATTGTTTCCTTGTTTATTTTCTCTTTAGATGGTCTGTCCATTGATGTAAATGGGTTGTTAAAGTCTACTATTACTGTGTTATTTTCAATGAGTTCCTTTATGTTTGTTATTAATTGTTTGATATATTTGGGTGCTCTAATTTGGATTTTATTTTGCCTATCCCCTTTAAATTTGTCCATAGTACTTTTTACATATTGCAATTAATCTTGCTTGCTTGCTGCTGATGCAGCCTTTCCATCCAGTCTACATAAAGAGATATACACAATGAAGAAATTGTTACATAAAGCGCAGAGCACTGGCCTGAAAATCAGTTGAGTTCCAGCTCTACCCCTAGTCAAGTGAAGTTGCAGAGTTCTTTGGACTCTGTAAAAGTAAGTGGTACCATAGATGTCCTGGTATTTCCTTACTATTTTAAAATCGTATGATAAATATCTTTTCAATCCCAACATTATTTTGGAAACAGCAGTTTGCTATTTCATAACAAATAAAGGTTGTGTCTCCCAGCAGGGAAAATGGATATAAAATTATTGATGTATAAACAATTTATACAAATAAGTAATAAGTAAGAAAAACTGTAAGACACAATAGGCTTGGCTTAAAGAATGTTCAGTGTAATCAATAATGCACAGCTTTGGTTGTGACTGGAAGGATGGTTAAGCTGTGCAATGTTGAAATCTTTTTCCCTACAGATCTTTAAAAACAAAGAAGATTTCAAATTGCAGTGGGATGGTTTAAGAAATAGGAAAGTTGAGATGACATATTAAGCATGTTCCAACCCTCTGAACATTTCTGAGACATTTTCTTCATACCTAAAGTATTTTTTCCATAAAAGAAGAGTTCTTTTTAATTATCCATGGACATACATTATTAATTAAACTCTATCTTTGAATCATAATTTACACCAAAGTCTCCAGAAGTTAAAAACATGTATGAAAATTTGAAAACTCCGCTCAAGAGGTCACTGCAAGGACATTAAGGGCATTTACTTTGTTTAGGTGTGATGTGCTTTATGATTAGGGCTGAGTCACACTCACTGCAATACTCTAGGGGAATTAAACACATTAATCTAATTATGAGAGTTTCACAGCACTCTTAGCAGAAAGACATTCACCAAATTTCAATTATTTTTAGAAGATCTATCTTTGAATTTAATTTAAAATGTGATTAAGTTCTCTTTTCTGTTATCTAAACTGAAGTAAAGGCAGTCTTTAAGTTTATTCAAAGACAAAAGAATAGCATTATTAGTGTTTGGTTCCTTCACATAGCTTACATTTAACAATAAAATGTCACACAGTTTTCTTTATATTTAATAATATTATTTTCTCAACTAAGTTTAATCTTTTTTCAACTAGGTTTAATATTGGACAGTCTTGAACCCAATAAGGTGCAAACATTACACATTGTATTTTTTCCCAATCACAGCTTTCAAATATGCTTTGTCAAATCTGTTTTCCTGACCTTAACAGCATGTCAGGCAGATCTTCTTGCTATTAGGTCACTGTGAATATTTAAAAAATCTAGTCCACTCTAGGCTAGTTTAAACTTGCAAATCTTATATTCAATTTAGTGTTTATAACCTTGCCTTCCAAAGTACTAGCCAGTGAAGCCTAAAGGACATGGATTATGTCAAGGTCATGATCATTTCCTTCCTTCAGAGAGGTGAGAACAGAAACATGATATGAGGACATGTGGATGGGGCCAAGACCATAGGTGCTTATTGAATATCTATGTGCTCCTTGACATTTCCCATCCCTAATGCATCAAATTGGGGTAATATGACGAGTTCTTAAAGTGGAACATAAAGGGAAATGAAATATCTTTTCTGGTCTAGGCAGTTAAAATCAATGATATCTTCTATATGTATACTCTTTCCCTTGGCTCTGTGGCTGAAAACAAAGGACTCAAGTCTAACATGGCAGTGTTGAACTAGACATTGCCTGGGTCTCTAAGTTGCAACTGAGAGAAAAGTGGCCTGCCCAGCCTGCATCAGATTGTGATGTAAAGGGATATACATTTCTGTTTCACTAAGCCATTGAGAATCTAGCATTTATCTTTTACCACAACATAATCTGTCATGCAGCCTATTTAATGCAAAATAGACTGAGAGGTAAGGCAAAAACACTGGATCTGACCAAAGAAACAAAGGTGAAAGAGAGGCTGGTGCATGAAATGACAGCAAACCCACTTGAGATTGTTTGTACACTGGTAAGAAGGAGCCAATAAAGGAAGAAACTGGCAATGTTATGAAGAGAGATCATAAGTGGGCCAGTTTTCATGAAGGGAATTCAAAGACTAAGGACACAAGTGAAGAGACAAGTCTGGGAAGGAGTGTTTGCTCAAAGACAAGAGAAAAGGAGAAAACAAAGGAATCATCTGGAAAATGATTAAAAGTTGTAGAAAATCTTATAAGAACAAAATGGACCACTTTTTCCTATCTTCTGATAGAGGTGTAATCAAAGGAATTTCCAAATGACTTCAGCTTATATTAAGTTCCTCTCACATACTTAAATTTATTCAGCTTTATCCCCACAGACCACACTTAATACCTATTCTTAAGGTATACTAAGCCTGATATCTTCTAAATCTTATGTGCTTTTAATGCATTTCTGGGCAGAGTTACTCATGCTTCTTGCACACTAGCAACATCATAAATTAGAATTGGGAATTATTGAGGTATGGGTTTACCCACGTGAACATGATGAAAGTCCAACTAATTAAGCACAGATTTTACAGGAAGGTATTTTGTTTAAATTGAGCACCAAACAGAAGAAAAAGGGTATTTCATTTTTTAAAAAGTTGGGAAAATGTAATTTATAGAAAAGTGTGATATGCTTTGTATTAAAGACACCAAAAGGGAGGAATAGCGGGAGAAAGGGAAAGGTGCCAGTTCTAAAATTTTGCTAAGTTGTAAGATACTGCTCCCTCCTATTTCTGTTTTCTCCCACTAAATTCCTAAACAAACAATGACCAGGTCAGTAGATAATTGGGCATGCAAATTTACTGTTCCCTATAAATGAGTCAATAGATTTGAAAATATTAACTTATTTTACATGTGCTGGTATCATTCTTTAAAATCAAGTGATGATTATCATGTTTTGTCTCTTTAAGAGATCAGTCTTTAACTTCTTCAAGGATCCTGTTTCAAGAGCACAGAATAATTATTAGTTGGTTCTTCCATACAGTTGGTAATCAAGCCTTTTATTGTTCCTTTCCAATATCTCTTATATTTGCCCACACTGTATCATACACTATTTCAGTCCTTCATCACCTTATACCAAGATCCTCTAGATCTTCAGAGTTCCCAGCCTTCCAGTCTATCCCGAATGCCTTCTAAAAGCGCTATTTTTATCATGTCATTCTCAGACTTGAAACTTCCAGTGCTTCCCCACTGTGTATAATAGAGAGGTTATTACCTGACATTCAGGGATGGCCTTCAAAGGGATTTTCGAGGGTACTGAAATTCTGTGCAAACTTTTTTATGCTTTATGTTATTTTGTTGGCAAAAATATCCAGTTTTCTCATATCCTGTGGGAAGCCCTAAAAAAGGTTGAAAATCACCAATCCACAGGGAAAAACCCAAACTCAATGACCAGTATACAAGAAGTGAGATCAAGCATGCATTTCACTAGTGGCCCCTAAATAGATTTTCTGCTGGGTTAGTTCCTCATCCAATTCATTCGTTCATTCACTCAACACGTGTTCCTTGAGCACTGTTATGGTCCAGACGTGAACTATGGACACAAAGAGCACATAGGGAAAGAACAGTTTCATCCTTAAAATACTTCTGAGCTCTTATCAGAACACACCTCTCAGGCATTTGGGGAATTCGGTCAGTGAGTAGGCCTGGTATTTCAGGAATTGAAACAAGGTAGGAGAGTAGAGTAAGGGAAATGGCCCTTAGGAATCAAGAACAAAAAGAGAATGAAAGTAATATCCAAAGGCATTCTCTAACACATCAAGTCCAAAGAGGAGTGGTGGGCAAAGAAGTGAAAATCAAACAGTAGCAGATTCCAAAGCTCAACCAAGCTATATGGAACAAATGAATTCAAGAAGATAAACAGAAGATTGAGCCAGTAGAGAGAGACTGGAGTGCCCACACAAATAGCCAGATTTCTTACCATGTAACTTCCACATGTGCCAGTGGGAGAGGAGGACACTACAGGGTGCTGAGAGTCCTAGAAGCTTTACAGTGGTGGTCACTCATAGGCTGATCCTTCAAAGACGAGCAGAATTTTGTCAGATGGACAGAGGGGAAGGTAGGACAATCCATAAAAGGGAATATTAAATACAAAGGCCCAGAGACTTGACACATCATGGTTTGGGGAATGAAAAGTGTTTTCAAATAGAGGTGTGGGTAAATTATTTAGAGATGATGCCTATTAACCCTCTCTAAGTATATAGATATTTGACAATCCAAAAGAAAATTAGATTTGTAATCCAGAATATTAGAATAACCAGAGTTCACTAGACCAAGCCTGTATATTTTACAAACCAAGAAACTCAGGTTTGGGGAAGACATTTTTCTCACCCAAGTTAACTGACAGCTAAGTCAACACAGGATTTCTCATATGCTAGTGTAAGTTTTATTTGATGTATGCACATAACCTGATCCAAACCATTTGGCCTCCTACTAGAACTAGGCATTCAGAAGAAAAACCATTCATGACAATAAAATCAGATGGTAGGTGGGGAAATGGTAATTTTTCATTTTCATGGTTTATAATACTGAGCACCACTGGAGAGTCTAATAATAAAAAAAAAAAAGTAGTGAACACATGAAAAAGGTGAGGTAATCCTATCATCTCTGTCCATACCAGAATTAGGGCCTAGCATTGTGCCTGGCACCTAGTCAGTGGTGTGCTGGTAAATGATTAACAAACAGCATTCAGAACAGGAAGGGTAGAGATTCATTTGTAGGGCTTTCATATTTCTGTGGGATAAATATGTTCTTCATGGCCAATTTTAAGCCGCCAATATTATATAAATGAGATGCTAATAATCGGCTCTTAGGAGTCAGTACAAACTGGTTCAAATGTATCACTACTAGTAGATGACAACAAACACCTAATGAATCCATCACCAATCAACCACCACCTATAGGATGTCCAGCCTCCTTCTGGTTTCAGTTAAAGTTGAGCCAAGCCTGCCCATTTGTGGCAGACAAAATGAAATAGTTAATCTATCTTGTGGTGCATTTACTAAAGCACTATAAAGACACTAAACCCTACCTTTCTAGTACAATAGCACTAGCCTGCTCCTCCCTACCTTGGCTCACTACTTTGAACTTGACCTTGCTCCCTGGTGTTACCCATCACAGTTCCAGGAACAAGTGTGACACAAAAGAACTGGCCAGAAACATTCTTTTTAGAGTTCTTAAATCATCTATATTTGATTCTGAAATTATGTTGAGATCAGGAAGATGAAAGTCATGCATAAATCAATGTCAAGTGTGACACCCAGAAATAATACCAAGTGATGAGAGAAAGTTATATGGAAACTTGGTGACATTCACAAGCAACTGATACAGAGACAGAGGGTCACTCATCACTATTAATATCTCTACTGGTACTGCACCCTTAATGTGGCTAAATGTGAATAACAGGCTCTGGATGAAGCACTACAGTTTGGTGTCTCCGCTAGGAGCTGAGCCATTCACTGCCCAGACATGCTAAAGTGGATATTTGAATGGTCCTTTAAGGAAAGGCATTCTAGGGCTAGAAAATCATGCTGGGCATTCCTCTGCAGGATTTCGCCACTTAATCAGCCTATCTGGCCCTTCTGTAACATTCATTGAGAGGCTCTGTTCTTCTTCCAGCTTTTCCCTTGTACTCTCATCTCCCAAACGGACTTTGTGGAAACCCGGCCACACTGGCAGCTCTCTGCTGCCCTCTTCTGTCACCTGGTGGTAATGACTCTAGGGGCCCCATCCTTTGGATAAGAATCTAAGGTCATGAGGAATCTTCTTCAAAACCAGTTATTCTCTGTTCTTTACCTTTCAGCTTCTATATATTTCTGTGAACTGTTGACACCTATTCCTGCTTTGTACTCTGGCATCAGAGACAGCTACCTCTCCTGGATTCTTTCATAATTTCTCTGTTGACACTTGTGGGTCCTTTCCTGAATTTCCACTTCTTTCTTAATAATAATGGATATCTTCAAAGAGACAATTCAAGGATATCTGCTTCTTTTCCCCCACATTCACTCCTAAAAGAAAATCATCCCCTTAAAAGTCTTCAAACAGCCTCAACTGAAGGTATAGTTTTTTATTACAAACCACACATTTCTACATTTCTGTTACAAACGTTACTCTGCTGCATTGTTCACTTTTTCTTTTCACAATCCTTAGGTATAAAGATTTCTAGGATAGAGTTAATAGTTTAGCTACATGTCTGGTCCTGGCCTTCAAATGACTAGAGTATAAGATCCAGTCCTCTCAGGAACAAATTGTGTAGATCTTTCTGAAAAAATTAAAATTACTTACCATGTGGATCTCCAGTAAACTTATGAAAATTCATCAACACTAGAAAAATAATGGGTAGTCACACCCTGAAATCAGGCAAATATGTAAATAAACCAAGATGATAGATGAAGTAAGATTACTGTCTTGGTGTAGGCATTAGCAAAGGGTTTGCTATGACAGCTCCTGCCCTAGTTCATGCAGCCATGAGTTGAGGTTTGCCAACAAGAAAAGATGGTTCTTACTTCCCAGAGGCAATTTATTTTCACTAGCCTCTGCATCCCTTCCCCTGTGCAACCCTATTAAGAATGTACAACTCTATAATTTACAAACACAGACACATGCTAATTATTCTGTTTTCTAAAGAGATAGAAAGATTCAGTCTGCTAGTATCAGTTCCAAAATGGATGATCTATTGAGGATTAAGTTCTAAGTTTATCTTCTCTACATTCATCCATAATAATAAGATTTTGGTTCATTTGAACATAAATGCTGCAGCTGGAGTATCTGAAAGCAGGATTTCTTAAAAATCCCTACCCAAGTTATTACTGAATATGTTGTCCACATATCTGACATGAGTTTTCTAAAAGTAAATTAACATTTACTCAGAAGGGAGCTAAAATGAGTCTACAATGTAAATGAATCACCTTATCTCTATTTTAAATAATTGTGCTATATATTACCTTTTAAACTAACATCAGGCATTTTCCATTTTTAATAAAGAAGTATCTTTCTGTCATTGAGCAAAATCAGCTGATCCAAATCAAATTTTATACTATCAAATTTTATAAAAGTAGATCACTCTGAAGTAAGCATAGCTTATTATGAGTAATGTCGTGTACTTACTATATAAAACAGCTTTTAAATTGCTTTATTATAATGTTGTCAGTAGGTAAAGGCAACACCAACAATGGATTTTATATGTTCTAAGGAATGAGACATCCCTATTCTTGATTTTAACGTGATAAACCTAATTTCATCCATCATATAAATAGCCCATGATACAGAGATTCATCACTCTGCACATGTGAGAAAATATATTCAATCAATTAAATCTTAACTGAAAAGAATGAACATAAGCAACATTTAACATGTATATGTGTCAGAACTTAAGATTAAATGTAGGTAATATGACTGACAAAAATTAAATTCTTCATTTACCTTTTGTGTATACTGCAAACAAATATGTTTTTGTAAAATCTAGTCTGCCTCAATTATAAGTGATTAGAATCTACTAATAAATTTGTATGTCTTGAATTTCCAGCCTTTATATTTCAGGCAGTCAACACCAAGAATATAAAAGAATGATATAGTCATAAAAATTTTATGTAGAGACATATTTCAGTGCTTTGAATTAGAGTAAACATAAACATTAGTCATTAATTTGCTGATGGTTCTTAACATTTCTTGGCTATCTACCTACCAACTTTTGTACCTGGAAAGCTGTGTAGAAACCAGTATTTCTTCAGTATGGCCACTAGATGGCAGAGACTTGGAGACTGGATCTTGGCCTAAAAGTAGTTTAAACAAAACAAAACACAAAAAATTTTTATGAATGGTAGGCATTGGAAATAGAATTTATAATACTTTGGAACAAAGAAGAAAAGAAGAATTAATAATGAGTCTTTCTTTATACCAGATTTAGGCGTCCCATATAAAGATTTAAGACACAAGGATTTTGGGGCGCTTGGGTGGCTCAGTTGGTTAAGCGTCGGACTTTGGCTCAGGTCGTGATCCCACGGTCAGTGGGTTCAAGCCTCCGACTTTGGCTCAGGTCATGATCTCACGGTCAGTGGGTTCGAGCCCCGTGTTGAGCTCTGTCTGACAGCTCAGAGCCTGGAGCCTGCTTTGGATTCTGTGTCTCCTCTCTCTCTGCCCCTCCCCCTCTCTGTCTCTCTCAAAATAAAATAAAGACATAAAAAAAAAAAAACCACGAAGATTTTGCAATTGGCATACGTGGCAGTAGGGAAGAAAATTGGTAGCGAAAGACAAAAAAATTACAACAGAATAGCAATAAACGGAATCTATAGGGGTTAAAACGCATGGTTCTCTCTACTCACTTTAGAATGAACACAGGTAAATATTTATGCAACTACTAGGAACATACTCTTACAGATTAATAAATAAGTTGAAGTTTAAATTGAAGCTGTCTAGTGGCATACTGAGCAATTTATTTATTTTTTTAACGTTTATTTATTTTTAAAAGAGAGCGCAAGCAGCAGAGAGGCAGAGAGAGGGAGAGCAGGATCCAAAGTGGGTTCCACACTGTCAGCACTGAGTCCCATGAAGGACTCAAACTCAGAAACTATGAGACCAGGACGCAAACTGAAGTCGGAGGCTTAATTGATTGAGCCACCCAGGTGCCCCCACACTGAGCAATTTAGATGCCTTTACTTGCAACTTTATTTATAAATCCCAATAGTAATTTTTACTCCAAATAACATTTTTAACAGCTTTATTGAAATAAAATTCACATACCATACAATTCAGGCACGTAAAGTGTACAATTCAGTACTTTTCAGTATATTCACAAAGTTATACAACCACCACCACAATCTAATTTTATAACATTCTGTCCTCTTTCAAAGAAACCCTGTACCAGTTGGCTGTCAATACTCATCGCCTTTACTATCCACCCTACTAATAACTAATCTACTTTGTGTCTCTATGGATTCACTTATTCTGGGTATTTCATATACACGGAGTCACACAGTATATGGTCCATTGTGACTGGCTTCATGCTCTTAGTGTAATGTTTTCAAGATTTATTCATGTTGTGGCATGTATCAGAATTTCATTCGTTTTTAAGATTGAAAATACTCCATCATATATGTGTAACACATTTTCTTTATCCATTTTCTTCATCAGTTGGTGGACATTGAGATTGTTTCCATCTTTTAGATTTTATGAATAATGTTACTATGAATACTGGCATAAAGTATCTATTTGAATCTCTGTTTTCAAATTCTGGGTTATATACCTAGGAGTGGAATTACTTGGTCATATAATTCTATGTTTAACTTTTTGAGCAACTGTCAAACTATTTTCCATAGTGGCTGCACCATTTTGCATTCCCACTATCAATGCACCATGTTCCAAGTGCCATTTTCCGGAGGTTGTTTATTTTTTATAGCCATCCTAGAGTGTTTGAAATGGTATTTTTTTTTTTTTAGTTTATTTATTTGAGAGAGAGAGAGAGAGAGATCATGTGTGAGCAGGAGAGGGGCGGGGCAGAGAGAGGGAGAGAAAGATAGAATCCCAAGCAGGGATTCAAACTCACAACCGTGAGATCACAACCTAAACCAAAATCAAGAGTCAGACACTTAACCTACTGAGCCACCCAGCTGCCCCACTGAAATGGTATTTCATTGTGGCTTTCATTCATTTTATTTTTTGTTTTCAAAAACCAGTTTATCTGTCTCCAACTTCATTTTGACTTTCTACATTTTACTTATGAATTATAAAATTCTCAAATTTTATAAGACATGACACTGTTAAATTCACTAAATTCTCATTTATGTCTATTCAGTTTGGCTCTTGATAAAAGCTACTATAAAGAAACTTGTTTAGAAAGCTACCCATATTGACACAGCACATGACTAACTGGTCAAATTTTCTGGAAAACATTTTTTCTCACAACTGCTATTTTTCAATCTTGACCCCAATCTGCTAGTAGCGATGGCAGATGACACACAAAAATGTTTCATGAATTTATTTAATAAAAGTGATATACGATGTGATGACGACAACAACTACCACCATTATTGAGCATTGTATCAGGCATTTACATCTCGTAAGCCACAGGCCTAAGGCGGCAAAGTTAGTAAACCACTGAACTTGGATTCAAACCAAGATGTCTGGCTTCAAGGGCAATTTTGCTGCCCTCTTTATTGTGTCCTCTGGAGATGGGAGGATTGTATTAAATTTCCCAATGAAGATTTAATATATGTGTCTATAGACATACAGACAGGATTTAGATTTGTAATGATAATACTGAGGAGGCCCAGGGACCTTGTATTTCAAAATGTGTACCCTCCCAATATCTTAATACAACTATGCATAAAACTGCAAGAAACAGAAGAGAATGTGCAGCATGACAGTATTCATTTATTTGTTCTTACTTTTATTCATTCATTCATTCAAAAATATTTAGAGAGTAATGATCATATGTTTGATAATACCCTAAGCACTAACAATACATCAAGGAACAATAAAAATTCCTGCACTTGGGGTCCTTCCTTGTAGTAGATAGACACAAATGAGAAATACAGGAATCTAAAAATAAAATAAGCTCATTTTTTATGGTGAAAAAAGCTAGAAGAGAATTCAAAAGGGTGATGAAATAAAGAATTGTGGCAGTGAGGGGTTACTTTGGCTCAGAGAGTCAGATAAGATGTCTTTGCAAGGGTGACATTTGCACTTATACCAGAAAAGATGAGAAGGAGCCAACTATGTCACTATCTGAGGAAGGAGTGCCAGGCAGAGGGAACAAACAAAGCAAGTGAGAACACATGGAGATGAGAACGAGCATAGCTGTTGCAGGAAGAGGCAGATGGCTACAGAGGTTGGGACATAGTAGATGGCAGTGAGAAGGGTGGTGATAAAATCTGGGTAACAAGTAAGGTCAGATTGTGAAGGCTTGTTGCACAATAATGAGTTTGGGCATTAGTCTAATTGGGGGAGTAGACATTAGAGGATTTTAAAGGAAAACAAAAACAAAAACAAAAACAAAACAAAACAAAAAAACATGGTCAGTAGATATGGTAGAAGTGATTAGCTTCAGGATGTATTTTAGAAGTAGAACCAGGATATCTTGCTGCAGCATCAGATATGACAGGCAACAGAAAGCAGAGTTACGTTTATGAAATGGTCTTACACTGTAAAATATCATTTGTACTTGTATTTTTGTAAAACAGAAGAGAAAATGTAAATTTCCTAACAGGATTGAAATTAAAATAAGAGAAAAACTCTGTTTCTCATTTTTCTCCTCTGGAGAAAAATTAAAAATTTCCATCATTACATCAGACTCCAGTCCAATAATTTTAATCACATCATGCCTCTACTGGTAATGACACGTAGTTTATTGTATTTGTTGTGCTATGTGCAGAGCATTTTTCTAAGGAAAAAAAGAATAAACTCCTTGGCCATAATCACCAAAGGGCTTTTCATTTAAATAGCTGCATGTGTTCCTAGTGGCAGACATATCTAGGGGTAGCTGCCCCACAATCACAGCCTCTGTCTCCAAACTACCTTCACCTATAATCCCACCCAAGGAACCATCCAGACATCCATGTTTGTACCATGTAATTCCATTCCCTAACCCCAAGACACATGTGATCAGACCAAGACTGCCCAGGAGTGGCTAATTTATTGGCAGACGATTGATAGAACCAAGACAAGGAAAGCCCACTTGTGGTATAAGTACTGAAACTGAAAGGCCATAGAGAAAGAGCTGGAAGCCAAGCCACAACAAAGTCAAGTGCATGCTGTAGTTATAGGGAAACAAAAATTGTGAATAATGGGCCGGAGTAGACGAGAGAGGAGGTGAAGCCAGTAAGAAGGCAGTAGAAAGTGGCAGACCAAAAAAGCAGAAACAAGAAAGCATACAGAGTCAGAATTCAAGGATCTTATGGTTTGTGTGGCTATCTTCCATCTAGAATTCCTGGCTGAGACACTCCCTTACTCCACCTAAAACATCATGTTATTAGCACATAGCTGGCTTTCACTTAAGTTTTTTAAAGAACAAATCTACTGCAAGGCCTGGCTATAGGGTGTCCACTGCTGAGCTATTGCTTAACAACTGATCTATCTTCTCCATTTCAAAGAAAGGATGATTCTTTCTCAGAGTATGAGTCTTTCAAGATAGCTTCATACTACCACAGTAACCCTCCATATTTCTAGGAAAGTGAAGAAGTTTAAAAATTACAACTCCTTTTTCCAAAAACCCTTAACTGGTATTATTCCATGCCACTTAAAACTTTCATGATGGCCACCAAACCAAGAGTGAAAACTGTAAGAAGGCATTTTTTTCTGGCCAATTTTATTTGATCCAGCTCTGGTTTGCTAGCTGAGATTAGAATATGTTTGGTGATAAGATGCAGTATATGAGAGTTACAAGTGTGTTATCACATTCTGCTATACCATGGGGCCAAAATAAAAAGAAAATATGTAGGGCTATCACTAGAAATATGCAGGAACCTGATAAGGAAAAGGAAGTCTGGAATGTGACAAAGTCCACAGACAAATTTAATCAAGTGTAGCAAAATTCAAATAATAAATACTCTGGGCACCAAAAGGTCTGAAATAGAAACAAGGACAATATGATACATTTTTAACTGTATATCCCACCCACACTATATTTCTGTGTATACTGTATATATATATGTATATAAATTCATAAAGAAAGGGCTGCAAGAAGGCACACCAGCTGGTAATACCACTGATTACCTTTAGAGAAGCCATCAGGGACCAGGAGTGGTCAGAGGGAACTCAGACTTGATCTAGAATGTCTGCATTTTTTTTTTACAACAAGAGCATATGCATAAATTGCTTCTATAATTAAACATGTTTTATAATTATATAAGGAAAATATGAAGAAAGGTTTTAAAATGAAAAAAGAAAAAATGACATCATAAGAATTATGCTAATGTGAAAATAGTTGCCAAGGACAAGGGTGTAATGTTGGCCAATGTGCCAATATGTGACCCTAGGGAAATCGTGGCTAAAGGCTTACAAATTCATACTACCAAACTCTACAGAAAACTTTTTTATAAGTCCCTCTAATCAGTTTTTTTGTTGAAGTGGGAAGGGATAAGATCTACTACTGCTAAATGGGCAAGTTACATCAGTTCTCAACAAAAGATGAACTGTTCTGAGTTCTTTCCCACCCAACCTTGATAAAATCTGAAAAGATGTCCCTGTGAAGAAGCTGGCAAGAGATCTGCTAAAGCGGCAGGACTGATTAAGGACCCTCACTTCAAACCCTTAATGCTTTATGCTTCTATTGCAGTGAGTTAGCAGTGGACAAACAGGAAACAATGGATGACAGGTAAACTGTTCTAAGAATTGTTAAGAGCACAACCTACAGTTGAAATATCAAATAATCACGCATCTTGTCATTTTTAATCACCCCGTTCAAACCACCTTGTTATTCAACACAGAACTGAGATTTCTCACCATCAAACCAAAAATTTCCCCAATCCCTTGTCAGAATACTAATCACACTTTCAAAACATGATTTAAAAAAAGAAAAAAAGAGAGAAGATAAGGAAAGAGAATAGTGAGAAATTTACTTGCTTGGGTGCCAGATATCTCAAAGCGTTCCAAAAGCATGACCTAATCTAAAGTGTTCTAAAAGCAAAAGATAAAGTCGTATTTATTTTCATTAGCTTTAAAGACGTCTTACCTACCTCATTGAAGGTGTTTAAAAGGAAAATCTGAGAGATGAGATCATGATTTTCAGGCTAAAATAAAACCACCATATGAAAAAGCACATGAAATGTTAGGGAAATTTTCAGAATGCTGGGAGAAGGAACATAACAAAAAATTTTCTTGGTATTCTTTCCTTCTGTTTTTGAGGATGGAAAATGCAAATAAATGCAATTTTTAAAAGCACTCTTTCATTTTTTTAACTGTGCTTTTGTGTACACCACTGAATCACAGTTAATAGGGTGATGGACTTTCAATGGACTTTCCATTAATAACTACAGCTTTGCACACATCCATCCATTCTCTTAGACAGTGCCCGTAGGCCCAAACTGCGCATGTGCATGACAGCTAGAAATGGCCTAGAAGTCATGCTGCAGGCCCCAAAGCAAGTAGATGTCACTAGATTCTGGGAGAATTGAACTTGTGATCCATCCACAAGGTTGTAATCAAAGGAGTTTACAACCAATAACTGCTTGAGTAAAAGCAGTTTTCAAGAATAATGATGGCATGAACAGCATTTCAGAAAATAAAAGTATATTATTGAAGACTAGCAAATAGTATGGAATAAGTTTCTGTTTTCAAATCATGTCCAAAGTACTTTTTTGTTGTTGTTTTTAAACCTCAGATAGCTTTTGGACAAATAACTTTGAACGTATTTTTTAAACCTAAAATTTTGTTTTTGTGTATTTTAACAGTCTATCTTTTCAAAAAGTAATCTGTATCAAAATCAGTTTATAAGACTCTGTGAGTTATAAATTTGTTATAGAGGAACCATAATAAGCTATTAATCAGAAATGACTGGATAAGCTAAGGTAGGAGCAAATTAGTAATTAATAAACTAGTAAGCTAGTAAACTAACAAATTTTATGCTGATGTAGAAAAATAAAAGCAACCATGAGATTCAACACAAATTACCAGCAATATTTAGCGGCATAAACAATGGCTCTCAGTGGATCCCAAGTGAATTCAGTAGCTAGAAAAACCAGAAGTGAGGAACTGTGATGGTTCATTTTATGTGCCTTTGTATGCTATGGCATCCAAATATTTGGTCAAGTCCCCGTCTGGCTATTGCCATAAAGGTATTTTTTTTAGATATTAACATTTACAGCAGTAACCTTAAAATAAAACAAATTATCCTCTATAATGGGGGTGGGCCTCATCCAATCATTTGAAGCCTTTAAGAGAAAACAGACTGAGATTCCTCAGAGGAAAACGTAATTCTGTCTGCAGTCTACCTTTGAACTCAGGCTACAGCATGAACGCTTACCTGGATTTCCATTTCCAGCCTGGATTTGGAATCCCTAGCCCCTACAATCATGTGAGCCAATTTCTTCAAATTTCTCTCTGTCTTTTTCTCCATTTCTGTCTCCTCGTCTCTCTCCATGTATATATATATATATATATATATATATATATATATATATATACACATCCTATTTGTTCTGTTTCTCTGGAGAACTCTGATTAATACAGAAACCAAAAACAAACACTTTATTGCCTTAGCAAGTTTTTCCTCCTGGAAAAAATAAGGGGGAAGGGACATAAAGACAAATACCTATGATTACTCTTAAATATCTGCATCTCCATGAAAAAAGTGAAGCGAAAGATTTTGTATTCATTTATTCCACAAATACTTGTGAGGCACCCACTCCATGGCAGGCTCTGCACTGCCCAGTTCTCCTGGGAAACACAGCAGAGAAAGAAAGGGACAAAGCCTCAATCCTTGTGGAGTTTACCATCCAGTAGCAAGATGCAGATGATAGACAAATACACAGTGGATTAAATGGTGTAAGTGCTAGGAATAAGAGCAAAGAAGGAAAGGGAAATAGAGAAGAGGGTTTCTATTTTAAATGTACTGAGCAGGGACAGCCATGAAGCTATCAGCAGAAGAGAGAGCCAGGCTGAGGAAGGAGTAAGTACAAAGGTGCCAGGAGGCCAGGTACCTGGCGTATTCACAGAAGATTGGGAAGGCTGGTGGGGCTGGAGCTAAGTCATCCAGGAAGAGAATAATGGAAGACAAAACATTTCTCTGAGTGATGTGAGAAGCTTTTAGAAGGTTTTGGACAAAGGAGTAATGTGATCTGACATGATTTTGAAAAGTACTCTGGCTGCTATATGTAGGATAGATTATAGGAGGGCAAGAGCGGACCAAGGGAGACCTTTAAGATGCTATACTACAGGCAAGAAAGAATGATGACTATAGTTATTAGGTGGTAAATATGTAATCCCATCAATACATAGAAAGTAGAACTCCAAACTGGAGATGGCCCTTTTGGAAATACCAAGGTTTAAAGGCTACAATTGATTATGTTATAGAAGGATGATCAAGGCTTATGCATAAACCCAAGCATTCTTGGAAGTTCCTTGGTGGGGCACAGGCAGGAGAATCCATCAAAGACATTGCAATTACAAGGACTACATTTATAATAACAGCTAAAACTGTCTAAGATGTTCACATTTCACAGCTATAGAGAAAGGGTGTGGGACCAAAAGGAACATTGTGTGCTCTGCAGTCTAAAAAAAGGGAGCAATAGCTTTCCTAGTCTGTCTCTAGAATTATCCCAGATAGGCAAAACGTTGGCCATGTTTTCACATTCAGTCTGGCTTCTTGGCACATATATCCTTATAACACAGACAGATGCATCAAGCTGTCTTGACAACAGCTATTATAATCACCCACCTTAGTCTTCTTGCACCGATTCAATGCTCAATAACAATCTGATTATAATGTAGCTTCCCATGGAGATTTTCCTATGAGAAGTGAGTTCCCATACTGGTGATTATGAACTTTAAGTGCTGCTTAATATTTATGCTTTTGATATAAGTTAATAAACAGGCTCAGTGTTATATTTACATGAATGTCACAAGGCTAACTGGTATGAATCAATCTTCTTGGATCTGAATGCCAAGAAAATTTCAGGTTTCTGTCTTACTAAACTGAGGAACAGACTCCAAATCTATGGTAATGCTGCTCTGAGATCTAGCATTAACAGACCAGTCTCTGAGGTGATTTGAGTTGTCCTTTAATAAGAGAATAAGTTTATTAGGTGAAAACTTCAGGAGGAATGTTAAAGGAATGAAATGTGCAAAACCACAGAGACAGGAAATGGAGGACTGTGTTCCCATCATCATTTAACTTAAATGAAGCAGAGACTGAGTGTTTGAGCAATGTTGAGAGAGAAGCTTGGAAAAAATGTTTAGGAACAAAATATCCCTTGAGTGCCATAATGAGAATTTTGGATTCTTTCCTAAGGCCAAGGAGACTGGGAGCTATTTTGAATCAGAAGAGAACTATAGACGCATAAATATATATGTTTTAGAAAAATATGCCTGGTGATGGTGTGGAGGATTAGACTAAAGTAGAGACTGGATGAACAGGGATAAGTTAGAAAGAGACTTTGGAAAACTACATGGACCTAAATAAAGGCAAGGGCATTGGGGTACAGAGAGGATGAAGAACTAGCAAGATAAGACAAGACAAAATAAGCCATATGTGAATATTAATGGAGAAGCATGGATAGATTTAGCTTAGCCAAATAATTGGAAAGCAAACTTGTTAACTGAGATAGGCAACGGAGATGGAAAAGCATGCTTTGGAAGGGTTATATTGAGCTTAGTTTTGAACATGTTGATTTTGAAATATTTATGAGTCATTCAAGTGGAGATGTCCAGAAGGCAATGAAACATAAGTCTGTAGTTCAGGAAAACCATATGGACATAAGCTGTGACTTTGAAATTTGCCACAGACAATAAGCAAAGTTATAGAAGCCCATGAGTTAGAATTTGGCAGTGGTGTGGGTGGTTCAGGGAGTAAGGTGTAAGAAGATTAAGAATGAAATCCCAGACACTCACAATATATAAGGTGTTGACAGAGTAAAAGGAGTCATTAAAAGATTCTAAAAACTAATCAGAAGTGTGAGGAGAGAGAAAATGAATAATGTTATAAAAATCCAATAGAAAGAAATATTTTAGGATGAAGAAAGAAGTCAGCATTCCCAAATGCTCCAGAGTAGGTGAAAGAAAATGAATACAGAAAAGAGACCTTTCCATTTAGCAGTCAAATCATTGGTAATCTTTGCCAGAGCCATTTCAGTGGAGTGATGAAGGCAGAAATAAAATTGCAAAGACGGTAGGTGAACACCAACTCTTTCAAGAAGTTTTGAAGTTAAGGAAAACAAATAAAATGGCAACTTGTGAAGGAAGTTCCTAAGTATCACAGGAAGCATCCCAGACTGAAGACCTTGAGTCTTTCTTCTTTCTTATTCTCTCAAACCAATCAGCAAATATATCCTGTTGATATTTCAGGCAAATTCTTTTCAAGACTGGCCCTTCCTCTCTTTGGGTCACTTGTCACCCTTCTTTGTTCATCTCTGATCTGCTTTCAATCCTTCTAATTACTCTCCCTGCTTCTGCTTGCTCTTCGCTCCAAGCCGTACACCATCCTGCTGCCAGCTGAATCTTCTAGAATGGCAGTTACTGAATGTGATTCTCTGCTTTAAAAACTTCAATGGCTCCTCATTCTTTCTTATTCACACTTCAGCCTAACATTTGACATTTCACCAGGATTGGTCCTCCCTATACAGCCTGTACCCACCTTCCTACTGTGCTTCAGCCAAGAGGAACTTCTCAGCTGCTCTTATGTACTAATCATTGAGCATACCCTTCCTTCTAATTGATATATTATCTGCCTTTTCTCAGGTAATCAATCTATCTGTTCTTCAGGGATCAAGTTAATTTCCAAGTCTTTCATGAAAAAGAAGGAAGAAAAGGAAGTAAGAATAATTACTAAGAAATTTTATCTATTTTACCTTACTAGTAGGTTAGAAAGAAGGGAAGGGAGAAAAGGGAAAGCAGCTTGAGAAACAGCTTGAGAAAATAATAATATCTATATCTATGTAGAGATCAATAACCATACAATTTTGAAAATAGTATTATTCTTGGCCATGCCTTTATATACTTTTGGTAGTTAAGTTCCCTATTTACTCCAAATTGTAATGCCTTGTTTTTACAGGACCATAACAACTACTGTATTGAAAGCTTTTTAGCTTCCTATGAATACATATGTGAATAATTGCTATTTGACAGGTTTGGGGCCCAACTTTGGAACTCAAACTCTAGAGGAAAATACCCTGGGAACTTTTCAAAATTATACACATTCCTGGAGATTCTAGTCTCACCTCACTTGGTCTATACCCCCTAACTACTGGTTTTTGAGTCTTCTCACTGATGAGTGAAATGCTTGCCTCAAGTATGGGTTTGAGAACCACCGCAGAGTATGTTGAGTGAGAAAAGTCAGAACTGTTACAGAATTTCAGGTTCGTTATTCCTAGTGAAAAAGAAAACACACACAAAAAAATGGAAGCAGTTAGTTCGGTGACTTCAAATCCTCAGAATATAAAGAATATCCCCCCAGGAAAGTATTAAATGGTATCTGGAGATTTTTCCTCCTGAATAGTCACATAAGAATTTGAAAAATATGTAAGGAATGCAAGCAATATCAAAGTAAAAATAAATCAGCCAACAGACTGTCTCCAATCTGTTGGATGATATATTTGGCATATTTTATAATTAAATAAGCTGACTTGTAACGTTGTTTTGAAAGTCTAAACAACTACTTTGTTTTCTTAATAAGACTACATGGAACTCTGTATTCCTTGTCAATCATATTGACCCTGCTAAGTCCTGTAGACAGGAGATGCTGCTTTTTCCTGCAACACTGTATTAATACCTCTTAATGATATGGATACAATTCCACTGAAGCACTAATCTTTTTAGTCAGTGTGTGAACACCAAATAGTCCCAAGCTGTTTTGATGACTAGTACCTTAGTCTGTGTTATTGTTGTTTACTCCAAACAATGATAGTAGATATTTATTTAGCATCTTAAATTTTAATGGCTTTATGTTTATTTTTATTAACAAAAGAAAACAGAACTCTTTGAATTAAGTATCTGATGAAAGATACTAAGGTACCAAGAGTTCAAAATCTATCCCAGGATTTTAAAATCAGACACTTGTCAAGACTATACTTTCAGAGATCATTTCTATCGTTTGTTACTGGAGAAGTTTCTCTGAACATGTAGTACCTGAAACTATGAGGAGGGGGTGCAGTGTTCCTTCCTGAGCGTGAAGTTCACTCTGGGTGTTGTCTTTGCAGCTGCCCTTGGTCATTGATAATCGTTTTTCTCCTCCTTTGGGACACTGTCTGAGTGGTTTCTGCAAAAATATACAATACAATACAATACAATACAATACAATATAATACAACAAAACACTTGTCCCATACTTGACTTGTGGTGAGCATCAGAATCACTCTGGAAGCTTGCTAAACATATGGACTCCCACACTGGGAAATTTTCATGATGCCTAAAAAACTACATTTAAAATGAGAACTCAGGATGGTTCTCGGATTCCAGTTTGAAAATTACTGACCCACTCCCTCACTTTCACATGATGAAACTGAGCCTGAAAGGCTAAATAATTTACCCAAGGTCACATAGCTAGATAATGACCGTCAAATGTAGAACTGAGATGGCTAACTCCCAGCTCTGTGCTCTTCCCAACCTGACACCCTGCCAATTTAGACTGCCCTCTCCCTGGATTCCTGTAACAGGAGCCATCACCTCTCTAGTCCTCCTATGAAGAGAAGTTCACAGACAGCAGTACCTACAGGTGCCATAGACCAGAAGGAAGTTATCAATGTATAGTAATGAATACATGTAATGAATAGTAGAAGAAAGGCTGTTACCATAAGGGGAGTACAAACTATGCAAGCACCAATGGGAACATGAAGGCAAAATGTTAAGAGCTTGGTGAGATAGACAAAGACTACTATGAAATACCAACTTTACTTATTTTACTCACTTAACGTGACTAAAATCATCAATAAATTTTCTTTATTCAGCATCATATGTTTAGGTTTACCATCTCAATAAACGTAAAATAAAAAGATTTGATAACTGATAATTAAATGTAACTAAATCTGATAACTGAATCTCAGAGAGGCTACACCTTGAATTTAGCGTATCTTTCTAAATTTCAGTTTATTCTCTGTGAAAATACATACTATGCTAAACCTACCTACTATGCAGAATTATCTGAGTACAGCAATGTTATATGAACAGTATTTCATGCTGTCCTAGTACATGGTAGATCCTCAGTAAATGTTACAGATTTTTAAAAATATTGTATGGTGGGAGGACCAGAGAGATTACCATTACATACATACCAAAGTAGAATTGTGGGTACTTCCCATCGCTAGAGTGCTGTAGAAATTACAAAACAGATCAAAGATATAAGAAAGATTTAGGAGATTTAAGAGAACACTTATGTATAATAACAGGGATGGAACCAATGGAATACAATGTCGAACAAAAGAAGCGAGACACAGTAACATAAACACTATGATTGTAAACATTAAAAAAAAAACAGGCATGACTAAACTATGTTTTTGGAAATGCATAGTTAGGAGGAAAAACTACAAAGCAAAGCAAGGAATTAATATAAACACCAGGATAGTGGTTGCCTCTAAAGGGTGCAGAGGGAGTTGCTGTGAGGAAAGATACATGAGGGATTTCTAGGGTGATGGCCATGTTCTATTTTTTGGCCTAGGTGATGGTTACATTAGTATTCTCTTAAACAAAATTATCTACTTTTGTGTTTTATGCATTTCTATGCATGTATGTTATATTTCACAATACAATTTTTAAAGGTTTTAAAAAAGACAAATTTAGCAGAAAAAGCTAAAAGGAGGCACTAGACATTCTTATTAAAGACATTTGAGTTGTCTCTCCATGTGAACTACTAAAATAATAGAGTACAGCTGTGCCGCAGGTTTTTGTAAATATTTATCTGTGCCGTGGCCCAAAGGACTCACCCTGGAGGTGTTGTGATGTTTAATTGGAAGGCATTTGATCACAGGTTGCCAGGATCCATTCAACACTAAACATATAGCCAATCTAATTCCATATGACTTACTCATGAGTGCTGATTATATTCAAAATCCTCATAGTCTTAAAAATAGTCACATTTGCTTGTTCCAACAATGCTTCCAGCCATAGTTTCTATGGTTCCCAACTCCACATGGAGAAATAATATATGTCCTAAATGGTATGATGACTAGTTTTCCGAGCTTCACAAGGGCAAAAATTGTCATTTTGCTGCTTTGCCTAAACACATCTACAGTAAAATAAATGCAGGATATTTTCAGGAACTAAACTAAGACTTTAACCAAAACATTAGAAGATGAAAATATAGTCAATGGCCATGGTTTATCATTTCATTATTTAAATTGACTAATACTATCATACTAGTATCTTATCTAGGCATCTAGATAAGACTGTTTGGGATGAGGTGCCCATGTGTGTTTTATCATTTGTTTTAAGTTACATAATAGCTAGAAACTTGAAATAAAACCAGTTTGGTCTCAGAGTTAGTGACAACTGCTTCCACACAACTGAATTTAAATGTTTCTAATTTCCCGTGGTTTATCATTTGAAGCCACAAAATGGACCTAACTTAATAATATGCTACTTCAAAATCAATTAATTGGATTTGCTTTAATGAAATCTATTATGTAAACAAAACAGTACAATTGATATGAACAACTTAAAGAAAAATAATAAACACCATGTACCTGCCACAAAATTTAAGAAATAGAATATAACAAAATCTCTGTTCCCCTTTCTCCCCCATAAGTGACAAAAAATAGTTTTGTCACTTATGGGGGATATTTATGAATATCACTCCATGTTTTTCTCTGTATTTTTTTTGCCACATGTATGCTGTATATATAATGATGCATATTGTTTAGCTATACATGTTTTAAGCATTATATAAATGAAATCATATGGTAACATGAAAATTCAATAAATTTTCTTTATTCAGCATTATATTTTTTAGATTTACCATGTCAATAAATGTATACAACATTTTCAATGTTGTATATTTAATTGTATGAATACATACCATAAAGTACCCCTTCTTATATTCATATAGAAGGCATTTGGTTTGTTTCCAGTTTGAGTTTTTATTTTTTTTTTCTATTACAAAAAAAAATGCTCTAAGCATTCTTAGACATGTTCTTGGTGCCCAGGTGCAAAAGTTTCTTATGAGTGACTATCTAGAAGTGGAATTCCTACATCATAGGTATGCATACCTTTAACTTCAGCAGATATACCAATTGTTTTTCCAAAGTGGTTGTACAAGTTTACATTCTTGAGTGTTTGAGTTTACTTTTTATTAACATTTATTCATTTACAAAGCAACAATATTTATTCTCCCTTGTAGATTCTTGTGGTTACAAGTATTAGAAGCAAACCCTAGAAAGAGAAATTAATTGGCTCACATAACAAACTGTAAGAAGGGTAAAGGTAGAGTTGGCCTTGGGTGTGATTGGAAGCAGATTTTTGGATTTTAACATGACTCCTCCTATAACTCTCATTTCTGCTTCTCAATGAATATGTTAGTCTCATTCTGTCAGGACATTTCTCCTCCAAGAAGGGACATTGTTTCTGTAGATCCAGATTCACTTTCTTCCAATTTCTTCTCAGTTCCAGGTTGAAAATCCTGACAAGATCTCTGACTGGGTCAGCCTGGGTTACAAGCCCATACCTTAAATTAATAATTACTATGACCAGTAGGTGATGCACTCTGATTAGGTCACATGACCATTTCTGCAGCCAGAGAATTAGGGGCTTTGCTGCCAGATAAGAGGGAAGAGAAAAATGATAAGATAACAAATATATGCACTAGTGTGAGCAAAACCAGTAAAGAATTATTATAACTGGGATTGTGGCTAAATGCAATAAATCTTCTACCTAAATTTTACAGGAATAAAAATTATCCCTTTTTACACCCTAAAAACCATAGGACACAGAGGATATCACACTTAAGGACTTCAACTCTTCCACCATTAGGAGGTCAGGTAAGACACAACTCTCTTTCCACTTTCCTGTGGAGGAGCCATAGGTAGGAGATGTGAGAATTGAAGGTACCTGAGAGCTTGAGCATATCCTCCTTGAGACTGATCTTGACCCAAAAGTACTGTTTAGGTTATATGGCTAGAGAAAGTTTTAAATATCATAAGCTTAACAATTTTTTGTCTACTAATCAGAAGCTGGAGAGGCGCCAGCATGGCTCAGTCCATTAAGTGTCCGACTCTTGGTTTTGGCTCCGGTCATGATGTCATAGGTCGTGGGCTGAAGCCCCCCACATTGGGCTCTGTGCTGAGAGTGCAGAGGCTACTTGGGATTCTTTCTCTCCATCTCTTTCTGCCCCTCCCCCATCATGTGTTCTCTCTCTGTCTCTCTCTCTCTCTCAAAATAAATAAACTTTAAAAAGAAAAGAGGCTGGAAGCTTTGAAAAAGGTCAGAAGTGTTATAGACAGAAACAAATAACATAGGTCCAACATTATTGACCTGTGGAATAACACTATATGACTTCTAAATTCCTGCTTTGTTCTTCTGGTTTAGGCAGTGCCGACATAACCTCCTCTCAGCCCCTCCTGGCTGCAGGCTCCCATGTCTCAACTTGGTCCCCTCTCTGCCTCAGCTTTGGGGTCACAGATCCTTGCCACCAGATGCCATGTAGAGTCAGCATCCATGTCACCTGGGAATGAAAAAAAAACAGGTATATCTGATGCTGTCAGGCCCAGCCAATATTCCCTCACACTAGCATTTCCATGTACACCAGCCTGACTTTAATTTCCCAATGCCTTCATTTTTCTGCCTAAAGGTTTTCTTTAGCCAGCAGTGTGAACACATACTATAGGCTACAAATGCCAAGGAATTAATACCCTTTGGAAGCAGCCCTCAAACAATGACTGTCTCAGAGATAGTAGATAGATACTTTAGCTCCTTCACCTTAGGTGTGGGATAACCTAATGAGGTATGCATTCTAAATTATTCCCCAGTGTCTCCCAACAGGATTAGACGCTGATTGTCCACAGTGGTAACTTGTTTGGTAGCACAACTGTGAGGTAATAGAAAATAATGTATACTGGTCTCTGCCCCCCAGTTCCTGTCACAACGTTCCCCAAACCCATGTAATTTCCTGAGTGATAAGAGCACTAGCAACATTTTTGTTCTAATATTTGGTCTTTGACTCCAGTTCCTGAACAGAGCTCCTAAAAACCTTTGTAATTTCCTGGGTGATAGGAGTACCTTTTGTTCTAATGAGGTGACTCTGGGCTCCTGGATAGCTCCTAAATAAGGGCTGGTCACTGGAAAGAATAAGCCATGATTAGAAGGTTGGAATTTTCAGTCCTACCTCCTATTCTCTTGAGGAAGGAGAGGGGCTAGAAATGGAGTTAATGATTGATCATACCTATGTAGGGAAGCCTCCACAAAATCCCAACAGTGAGAGGTTCAGGGAGCTTCCCAGCGAGTGTACACTTCTATACTGTGAGGGTAAAGCACAGCTCCCAGAAACAGAAGCTCCTGTGCTCAGGACCCTCCCAGATCTCACCCTGTGTACCTCTCCCTCTGGCTGTTCATCTGTTGTATCCTTTATCATATCCTTTAATAAACTGGCAGATGTAAGCAAGTGTTTCCCTGACTTCTGTTAGCTACTCTAGCAAATTAATTGAACCTGAGGAGGGGGTCCTGGGAATCCCCAATTTGTATCGAAATCAGACAGAAGTTGTGGGTAATCTGGGGACCTACAACTTGTATTTGGCGTCTGAAGTAAAGTGAGAGTAGTACTGTGGGACTGAGCCCTTAACTTGTGGGCTCTGACACTGTCTCCAGGTAGATAGTGTCAGAAATGACCTAAATTGTAGGATACCCAGCTGAGGTCCTGGGGAGTTGGTTGGTGCCTGGAAAACCTCCCACACATTTGGTGACCAGAAGTATCATAAGTAAAGTGTTTTGTATGAGTAGTAAAAGAGATACACAGGAGAGGGGAGAAATGGGGCTTTTCCTATAAAGAAAGAAGAGTACTTCTAGCACCACATTTTTATTGGCTTTCTTCTCTTTCATTTAATTTCTCCAATAACCTATTGGTGTTTCCTAGAAACACATCCCAAATAAATCCTCCTGTACTCAAATTCTTTCCTTGGGTCAGCCTCTAGAGGGCCACAAATTAACAGGGAAACTAAACTTTAGAGCCTTTAAATACATGATCCTGTTGTGCCTAAGTTGATGGCCCAGATTGCCACAGGGGAGTCTGGAAGGTAAGCTTCTCTCATAATCCTAAGTAGGAGACAGAAGCAAGAGCCCACTACCCCCTCACCATTGTTATTACCCTCATGTAAATAATGCATGCAAAATTAGGACACATGTTTCACTAATCTCTTCCTTCCCCCCTTTCCTCCCCCTTTCCTCCCTCCCCTCCTTTCCTTGCTGGAAAACAGGCAATCTTTTTGATGTTCCCTATACTATATATTTCTTGTACTATCAGAAAGCAAGCCTCCTGATTATAGATCATGAAAATTTTCACCTTCATTGGCTAAGGGGTATCCTTTCTATACTACATGAGAAATATATATGCCAGATTATCCAGATTCACCCCTTGGTATGTTAAAGGGGAAGATTAAGGAATTTATAAAATTTTCTCTCAAAGCTTGTTATATACATTTATTTTTTAATTTCAGGAGCTATCACCTGTCTTTATCTTTTATTCTTTCTGAAACATCTATTTCCCTGGCAGAAACATAGATACTGAAGAAAAAATACAGAGAAAGGAAACAAAAGTCAAATAACACAGAATTTCAGGACACTGCCTAGAAAAAAAAGGTCAATGTCAAACAAATAGTTCTCCCAGGATTCAAAGAAACTGAATTATTTAGCTGATATTGTTCAAAGTTCTTAGATTTTCCCATCCACAGTTTTTCAGTTTCCAGTGTGTTATTTCCTGTTATGATATTATTCAAAGTTGTTTATTTTTTATTGTCATGGTGGTGCCTTCCTAAAATTTGCCCTTCCTAAAATAAATGAGCCTGAAAGACTAACAAGAGATCAAAAAAGAGATAAAGAGAGAACAGAGCTGAAGAGTGAATTTATGGAGCTCAGGTCAGGGATGAATAGAATAAAATAAAACTATTTCAGAGGTGAACTTACTGCTCACCTTATTGTGCTTCACAGATATTGCATTTTTTACAAATTAAAGGCCTCTGGCAACCCAGAGGCTGGGTCCCCTTTAAGGGGCCAGGATGTAAGGGTTTAGCCTTGGCAACCACGATGCAATGTGGTTTAAGATTCTGCCCAGATTGGCATCATGGCCATGTGCTTGATCATCCCCAGCATAGCCACTGCACATAGCCAAGGTTCACTAAAGGGAACAAGGGGAAAAGGCTTGCCCATTAGTCATGAGTGGAGTTTGATGGAAAGAGATAGGCTCATCTCTGGAGTTACTATGTGTAAAAGGGTTTGGAGAATATTGATTAAGGAAGCATTTTCCTAATTGATCAAAAATAACTTGGTTATGTTCATCTACCCCTTCTAGAAGGTTATGCACTGTATTAATGTAGTGCATAATAAAAACAACAAAAACGTAAAAAAAAAAAAAGTGTTCTAGCAAGCCTGCATTGAGCAAGTCTATCAGTGCCACATTTTGGTGATTCTCTCAATATATCAAACTTTTTCATTCTTATATTTGTTATAGTGACCTGAGTTCAGTAATTGCAACTTGGTGAAAGCTCAGATGATGATTGTCATTTTTCAGCAGTATAAGTATTTTTTTAAGTTTATTTTGAGAGAGACAGAAATAGTACAAGTGGGGATGGGCAGAGAAAGAGGGAGACAGAGAATCCCAAGAAGGCTCTGCACTCTCAGTGTGCAGAGCCCATCATGGAGCTTAAACTCACAATACCATGAGACCATGACCTAAGCCGAAACCAAGAGTTGGATGCTTCACTGAGCCACAGAGGTGCCCCAACAATAAAGTATTTTTAATTAAGGTATGTACACTGTTTAGACATAATGCTATTGCACACCTAATAGTCTACAGTATAGTGTAAACACAACTTTTATGGCCTTATGTGATGGTCTGGAACTGAACCTGTAATATCTCTGAGGTATGCCTGTAATTGAATAAAAATTCCTGAAGTAAAGATTCGAATCTCTGTTTTACAAACTTGGCTTAGCCAATACCCCAGAAAATTTGACTAGGGTTTATTAATCAAATGTATCCTATAAAATGGATCTGGGCAGGGAGTTGTAGAAAGTTACACAGGCAAGAAATAAGAAGTACATGAACCGAGTCAGCCGAAATAAGAAAGAGGAGAAGTAAATGAATTCAAGAGGATCTTGACATGCTAGAGATCAGCATAGTATGGTTGTTAAAAGGCCAGCTCTATAGTTAAACTGCCTAGGTTTAGATCCCAGCTTTATTATTACCTTGTATTATCCTGTGACTTCAGCAAGCTATTTTGCCTCTGTGTGCCTCAGTTTTCTGACCTTTAAAATGGAGATAATAATAGCCACCTAAAATAGGATGACTCTGAAGATTAAATGAGAGGATACATTTAATCCTCTTAGAAAAATGGCTAGCCCACATTAAGTACCATTAATTATTATTAAATTCAATAGAGATTGGTAATTTTCTGAAGGTGGGAGAGTCTAGTCCGAGAGAGAGGAGATAAAGATAATTCCTAGGTTTCAAGATTGGACAATCATAGTACCATTCCATTCATTCACAAAGAGAACACAGAAGATTATACAAATTTTCTCAGTTAGAAAGGATACATTCTGAACATTTTAATATTGAAGTATCTTTTGGCATTTAGGTCGAGGTGTTCTGTGGGTATCTAGAGCTGAGGAGAGCAGTCATGGCTGAAGGCAGATATTGATATCTTTAAAGTGAGCTTGAAGCCATAGATGTGGGTAAGATCTCCTTTCTGATGCACACAATGAGAAATGGAAAGGAGGAGAGCTGAGCCTGTAGAATAGCCTCATTATGGTGGGACAGAGAACTCAGGTTCTTGACAAATGACCAGTGGAAAATAAAGAGGGGGGGAAGGATAAACGACTGAGCAAAGGCACGAGAACTTCAGAGAGCTTGTGGGCAGGAGCACAGATGAGCAGCTTAGTCTTCGTCAATAGGAGGACACTCTTTCTACTGTGAGAGAAAGAGAACTGTCAGGATGTATGTGGATGCAGGTAAGTTTCTAGATGGCAGTTAGTAAAGCTGAAGGGTTCCTTACCGGTACTTTGGTTTTGTCTGTAAAGTAAGAGCAAGTCCATCTATAGCCAAATACGGGAAGTTGTGCAGAGCAAGGGTTAGGAATAGGTGATGATAGGAGAATGGCCAGAGGTGCCCCTTCCCCTCCCCAAAGAGAAGGCCACAGCAGACACTGAAGCAAAAGCATGAACTAGAGTATTGCAAATTTTTTAAAAATTTGCAGAATTTTTCCCCCAGCAGCTTTTCCAGTATTCTGAACATAGAAATAAGATGGTTAGATAGATCCAGGATGGAGAATTTGAGGTAAGATGTGGCCTGAAAGATTTATAACATGGCTGCTTTTGCCATAAAACAAAGTAGGAAATAATTAAATTTGTTCCATTTCAAGATTCACCTGGCAGAGTAGTGTTGGCTTATGGTACAGAATACCTGTGCCCTGCTTCATGCCCCTATTGTCTACGGAAAGAACTTTAATCCTATAATAAAATCTCTCATAGGATACAATGAACAGTATTTCCTAGAATTTTTAAAAACTAATAAGAAGGAAGTTTGAGTATGCTGATTACATGCAAGCCAATTATTGAAAAAGGAATGCATAGTTGAAAGATTATTGTTTTAACACCCTCTCAGCTATCCTAAAAGATTTCATACCTGATTATATAACAAGCTCTATAAAGCACAAGGCTTAGCCAGAGAAACATCAGTCTCATACCTGACTTTTCATACTTAGTGTAAAAGTCTGGGGAATATTTTTATCCTCCATCTGATTATGGTTTGAAATTGTACCTCCAGCAAAACAGGCATTTTAGAATCAATTACTTCAAGTAGTTCATGTAGATAAATGCACTTTAGTTCAATTTTAGCATTCAGTAGTTTGTAACAAATTGTTTTGTGTTTTGAGTGTAAATAGGCAATTCCCTCTTTGATAATTTCAAAATATAATTTGTTAAATACCTCAAACCTTATTCACAAAACAGAATCATAGCGCAAAGTTGATAATGAAGCCTGGCAACAAGTAGAATCTGTTCTTGTCCTTTTTTCCAAAAGGTAAGTTGTCAATATAAAAAATACATCTAAGAAAAGGTCCATCAATGAGGGAGAAGGCAATGTATTGAAGTGTAATTAATCAAACTGAGGCAAAAACAAAAAACAAAAAAAGGAAATGCAGAATAGTGACAAGGAAAACATTAATATAAAACTAGTAAGTTGCATGTTATAAACCAAACTTACAAGGCAAATTCTTCAGAATAAACAAACTCTAAACAATGAGGCTTAGAGGAGCTACCACAGGGCTTTAGTTTCTCATGAACTTGCACTAACTCTGGAAGGTTAATGATCATTAGTAACCCACTTCCTCCCTTCTTTGACTTTCCATCTCAAAACAAAGCAGGTCAAATGAAAAAAAAAGTTGAAGGCCTTGTGAGAAAGAGTTCATGATAAGACAACAGAGGTGATCTGTGTCTAAAGGAAGAGAAGGGAAATACAGTTCTTAAAATCAGATAGACTCTGAAGATAATAAAACAATTAGAACCGATAAAGAACCTTATTCCTTAACACTTTTCGTTATGGTATTGTTTGTAATATATATACATATGTATATATATATGTATATATATTATTACTTCCAGTGTCCTCTTGCCATAATCATCTAGGTCAGATGTGGGTATAAATGATTTTCAGATGTGTATTCTTAGTACATACCATATCACAAACAAAACAATGGCTCTTGAATAACTAGCCACACACATGGCATTTCTACCCATAATGGTAAATAGTAATAACTTTCTTTTTTTTTAAGTTTGTTTATTTATTTATTTTGAGAGAGACAGAGTCAGTGTGAGTGGTGGAGGAGCAGGGTGGGGGGAGGGAGAGAATCTTAAGCAAGCTCCCTGATGTCAGCATAGAGCCCGATGTGGGTTAGAACCTACAAAACCATGAGATCATGTCCTGAGCTGAAACCAAAAGTTGGACCCTCTAATTGACTGAGCCACCCAGGCACCCCAATTGTAACAACTTTCTAACTGGACTAATATAAAATATGACGTAGATGCCCTTTATATTCTACAATAACCTATTCATCTTTATTACTTTTGTTTTTCTGAAACCTATGCAATCAGTTCTTTGTCAATTCTTTACTACTATTATTTGAATTTAAGAAAGTTGCAATGCAAGAAAGAATATATTTTACAATTATATTTTAGGATGAGAGTACTAAAAATCTAATGAAAACCTGGCAGATACTTGAGTCATAGTTGCTTTCATGACCTTATTAGATGCCTAGTAAACTAAACTGATTCCTAAAACTCCCTTCCTACTTATTCTCAACTTCCATTATACATGCTATTTTAATAAATTATTTAGTTTCTATTGTTCTGAGATCTTAGGGTTTTCCACATCACAATTCTCTGGTTTCCAGTATGTTATTTCCTGTCATGAGATTACTTAAAGTAGTTTGTTTTTATTGTTGTTTTTCAAAGAGAGGTAGGCTGACCAGGGGTGCTTAAGGATATTTCACAGTGCTAGTTCTTTCCTGTATATACACACACACACATACATACATACACATCCACATCCACATCCACAGGTAAGTACACACCCCCACATACATACACACACCCACACACGTACACACATGTACACACACACACACACACACACACACTTCTATATACGTACACTCTTCTTACAAAGAGCTGGACCTCAGTCAGAACTCTTCACACTGTTGAGTTACAGTGGCTACTTCTATATATACTAGGTAGAGAAGCAAAGAGAAGAGGTAGACTTGCCCCTCAGATTGTTAGCCTTACTCCTCCTGGCACACTGGTCATCCTTCCTACAGGTTACATCCTGTCTCTAGACAGACTGGCCCAACAACAAAGTTGTGTCTGTTAAAGTGAAACTTGCCCACAAGGGTGTGTGTTGGAGCAGACAGGCATGGTGGAGGGGAGGGAGTTGAAATAGGGAAGCGGATTCTCAAAAGAGATAAAATCCAACCCATCAAAATTCTATATATACTAAGTCAGGCAAATCCTTGTGAATTTTTTACTGATATTTTGCTCTAGAAGATAGCAATATTAGCATATTCTAGAAAAGATCAACTTTAGTAAAATATCATTAAGTGGGAGACGTATAATTAAATGTTATTCAGAAAAAAAATTTTTGAGACTATTCCATACATTTAAGTTTAATGAAGTCCCAAACGTATAGAACCGCTACCTACACACATTAAGTAAACACGAGCTGAGTGACTGAGTGGAGTTGAAAAAGAGGAACTCAAATATTTTAGATTGTTCATTCCTTATATACATTTGGTTTTATGTCTGAGAGTGTTTGTCACCCTGATTCAGAATGCAATGACTTTTAATGGTACTTGTGACATCATTTTTTCTAAGCCTGCCAAATAATTTATTGTGGAAGAGCTAAAAAGTTGCTCTAATTTGCTAATATTTCAAAGCACTTATTTCCTCAGGGAAAGAACTGGAAAGATTGGTTCCAAATTTAAAATGTCATATCTGGTAGTTTAGCACTCGAAAATGAGTAATTATATGGAGTTACCAGTGATATTTTAAAATTCATATTCTGGCTATATGTTCAGGGTTTTTCTGGGCAAAATCATAGTAAGCATACCAAAGTGAGCTAACAGTCTACATTCCAAAATGTTCCCCCAAATAATTTCTGAACCATATGGTAGAAACTTGAAACAGATGACTAAATTTGCTGTCATCTTTGATTATTGTTAATAATAAAACCAACAGAGAGAGCTAGACTTTAAACACTAATACCTTAGAAATATGAACTTACATGAAACTATACAAAAATACTCTCTCAAAATACTCTTTTTCCTAAAAAAATAAAAAGCAAAGATCACAGATGAAGGGAAAAAACAAATATTGAGTGACACTAATTGCCAGCCAGCTACTGAGCTAGATCTTTTACATAGCTTAGATCATTTAACAGTATATAGTTAGATAGGAAATGTTCTACAGCAGAGGTGTTTAGTTTTTCTTTTTCTAAGCTAGTGTAACTCTTGACTCACATGTTCATAATGCAAAGATTATTCGTCCTGTCCTATGTGTCTCTTGCACAAGATTTTCTTCCTTTTGTAAGTTCTATTTCTTGACTCATCATCTGCCTCAGGCTTGTTGTGGTACAGTCTCCAAAAGACTGGTTTAATACCCTAATGAGTCATGTTCCTCTTCGCAGTCAACTGAGCAGGATATCAAAGCTTCTTTATCTTTCTGGGTGGATACAGAGTCATTAAGCATAAATATGTCTTTTGCCAATAGACTTGTGGGTTGGGTTCAGTTATTAACTTTGTGAGCCTCCACCCAGCAAACTATTCTAGGAAATAATTTGATGAGTCAGGTGTTTTATATTCATATTTCAGCAAGCCAGTAATCTCCCTAAGTACTGCTGCTGACGGCTTAATTCCCCCCGGAAAGTTTGCCATCCCATCTCCATTAGTGCACAACCACCAAAGCTGACAGATGAAAAGATGCATTGTCAACAGAATCGTTTTTTGTTTTCTTTTAAACAGCATTGCCTTGCTTGTTATAAAGGTCAGTATATCTTTGTTTCAACTTTGATGAGACTGTGAGCTGTTATGAAGCACAGAGGTGCATCCTAACTTAGGGAGTATGGACATGGGGAATTGGAAGTGAGAGTCTATGATGATCAAATATGGCACCAATCTGAGAAGTTCCTCCACCACCTGGAAGGAAAACAGCACTGGGAGCATATGCCCTTCTTTCCACTAAGAGAAGAGACTAGATTCATGGGTATGTTTTCCGTAGAGTAGTCTGTGATGTGACAATGACAAGTGATACAACTTCTGTGCCACCCCTCCCTCCAACCAGACATGAAGGGGTGGAGGGTGGGTGAGGCTTTGAGGGGACACAGCAAGTTGGGGACCTCCATTTTCATAGGATCAAATATAACCAGGTCTCATCCACTTTGGAGCTGAGTACACTCTTAATTCATAAAACACCATAAGCAATATTTCATTTCCTAAATGCAAGAACAAAAAGGAAATTTAATGTTTTTAGGCAAAAACTCTCCTGAAATCAAATGAGTTAATTTTGTATTGAATTCTTACCATGCAGTTGGTGCTGAGCCAACCAAGCACCTTATATGCTTTTACTCACAACAAAGCTTACCATCAGTCCATAAAATAGCCATTATTTCATCATTTCAAAGAGGAAGAAACTTAAGACAGTAACTTGCCCAGAGGTCCACAGCTGTGTCAAAATTTAAGCCAAAGTTTTGTTTCTTTTTAAGAGCCAGAATTATTGTATTTTATTTTTTAACGTTTTTATTTATTTTTGAGAGAGAGACAGAGCGAGTGACAGAGAGGCAGAAAGAGGGAGACATAGAATCCAAAGCAGGCTCCAGGATCTGAGCTCTCATCCCAGAGCCTGATGCGGGACTCGAACTCACAGGCCGTGAGATCATGACCTAAGCCAAAGTTGGACACTCAATCAGCTGAGCCACCCAGGTGCCCCAAGAGCCAGAATTATTGACAAGTATATTATATTGCCTATATAGTAACTAATTAAATAAAACTAATGTAACTAGCATGCAACCTACATCATCTTATAATTAGTTGTATTATGTTTATATTATAACTTGTTTTGATATAAATATTTTGCAATTTTTATTTTTAAAAATCACAAGATGATGAAATTTTCAAAGTAAACATTCTACGACAATGAAAAATAACTCTATCAAACTATGGCTAAAATTCCTAATATAAGCAGCATCAAGATTCACTTTCAAAAGCAGTGATCCCACTGAAAGCTACACAGGGAAAAAAAAACAAAAAAAAAGACAAAATAAACAGATTTGATAGAGGTGGGTTGTAAGGGCTCAGGTGTTCTTCTTTATAGTTCTCTCTGTATTTTTATGTATGTTTAAAATATTTTACATAGAAATATGTTCATAAAAACCAGATCATTACTTATGCAGAACTTCTACAATATGTATTCTGGCCATTATTGTTTCCTTGACTATTCCCCAGGTAACCTGTGCTCTGACTTGGTGTCTAAGTCATAGGCATAACCAAAAATAATAAAAAATAATATATACAAGGCAAAAACCTATCTTAAGTAAGAGGAAAACATAAAATGACTCTAGGGGCAGATGCTTTTAATAAATTCTTTTAAAATCCCATGCAATATAACAACCTCCACCACCACCACAACAAAGCTTCCAAATTAATTTTACAAATTTAGTACAAACCTAATACCAATAGATGAAAAATGCAAAGAGAAGGAGGGAAGGGGCATAGGGGAAGAAGGGAGATACTAAGAGAAAGAAAAAAAAGGAAAATAAATTAAAAATATATTTATGAATATAGATGGAGACAAATGATAAAAAAATTATGGCAAATTAAATTAAAAAGCACACTGAAAAAAAATCAGCCCCCACCAAAGAAATTTTACTCTCATGAAATAGAAGGAAAAGAGTACCTAATATATAAAAATACACACATGCACACACACATATACACACACAATGGAATCTTACTCAACCATAGAAAAGAATGAAATCTTGTCATTTGCAATGATGTGGTTGGAGCTAGGAAGTATTATGCTAAGCAAAATAAGTCAGTTATGCTAAGTAAAAACAAACACCATATGATTTCACTCATATGTGAAATATTTCTTTTTTAGTGTTTATTTATTTTGAGAGAGAGAGAAGGGTTGGGGCAGAGAGAGAGAGAGAGAGAGAGAGAGAATCCCAAGCAGGCCCCATGCTTAGCATGAAGCCTGAAGCAGGGCTTGATCCCATAACCATGAGATCTTGATCTGAGCTGAAATTGAGTTGGATGTTTATCTGACTGAACCACTCAGATGCCCCTTATATGTGGAATTTAAGAAATGAAACAGATGAACATAGGGGGAAAAAAGAGAGACAAACCAGGAAACAAATTGTTAACTATGGAGAACTAACTGAGGGGTACTAGAGGGAAGGTGGGCAGGGGAATAGGTTAAATGGTTGATGGGTATTAAGGAGGGCACTTGTTGTGATGAGCACTAGGTGTTGTATATAAGGTGAATCACTAAATTCTACACCTAAACTAATATTAAACTGTATGTTAACAAACTTGAAAAAGAAAAAAAAAGGGTACATAATAAATCTAAAAAAGCTTGAAAAAGAAAAAAAGGGGGGTACCTCATAAATTTAACACCAATTGTTGATTTTTCAAACACCCACAGTAAACTAGGAGTAGATGGATATTTCCCAAACATGATTTAAAAAATATTATCTGTTTTATAAGTTAAGGGAACACTAGTTGCTGCAAGACATAAACCCCTAAAATCCCTGTGGTTTAATAAAATATGTTTATTTCTTATTCCTATGATGTCCAACCACTGGCAATGTCAAAGCAGGTGAAGAAAGGTGGTTCTGGAGCACAGTGTGTGATGTACTGTCCACATGATCATTCAGAGAGTCAGGCTAATGGAGCCCTTGCCAACTTCATTACATGACCTGAAAGGCTACCTCGAGAACTGACATCTAATCAGCAAACAGGGAGCAAGAGAAGATCATACATGAGATATCTGTGACATGCATTAGGTCAAGAAGTGGCACCCATCACTTCCACTAGCATCCTGCTAATTAGGGCTGACTCACATGGTTGCTTCTAACTGCAGAGAAGCCTGGAAATGTGATCTATTTGTGCCAGGAGAAGAGAGAAACAGGTTTGCACAGCTAGCCAGCTTCTGCCAAGTTTATCCTCCTGGTCATCATATAGCCTTCCATTCTTCTTCCCACACAGAGCTATGTATCTTCTTCCCAAGAGAAACAGTTCAAAAGCCCATGCAGTCACTGAATCTGACCCAATATCAATGATCTCCAAGAGATGTTCTTTCTCCATCTGGTAATGGTGTGGTCTGATAGTCCAGCAACCTATAAACTAAAATGATAAACTACCTGCCCATTTCCCTCACACACATGTCACTCCATAAAAAGGGAGTCCTACTTTCCATATTCAACTCCTTTTTGTCTTTTATCCTCATCCTATTCTTGGTACTTTGGAAATACTCTTGTCTAAGTAACAACCTTGATCTCTACTGGATAACAAGTAGTAGTTCTCATCTCTCAAAAGCTGCCTCAAGCCACCTTATTTAAACACTCTTCCTGATTCCATTTGCTCCACCTGTCCTTTTGCACTTTCTGCTGCTATTATTTCCATCCCAGATGCAGAGTTTATAAGCCTTTATAAGCCTTGCTAAGAAATCTGCACTTGACCCTAGATAGCTACCAAAGAATTTTAATCATAAGCATAATAACATACTAAATTTGCATTTTAGGAAAATCACTCAGCAGTGGGGAGGATGGTTCTGCATAAACTGAAGCAGAAGACATTCAGAGTAAGCTAGAAGAAAAAAGAAGAAGAAGAAAGAAGCAGAGGGAGGAGGAGGAGGGGAGGAGGAGGGAGAGGGGAAGGAAGAAGAAAAGGAGGAGGGCTAATTTTGGGCCTTGTTATTATTAGTGAAATGAAACACAGTTTTAGAAAAATTACTGTATCCAAGGGACCTTAAACATATCAGTTCAGGAATGTTAAAGCTCTTTTATTTGTCTTGTAGAAATAGAGAAGAAGATGAGCTAAATAATATCTTCATTTAAAATTAAAAATCATCTAACATTGGATTTTATACTCTCCCTGCATGTAAGAAAGATAGACTATTAGTTTGTTTACAAAGGATTCATTAACTAATTTCAAACAGGACTAATTTTATTACCCTATTATTGTACTGTGTCTAGAAAATCTAAAAATAATAGATTAACTCTTTAAAGATTAAAAAAAGGTAAATGAGTTCTGTTTGAATTTTTTTCTTAGAGGCCCAGAATTCTAAATTAAATATTATCCTACCGTGCAGTGTTAATGAATTGTTTCATTAAATAAGATATGTGAAAGTATAAGCATAAAGTACAACATTTATTTATGTCTGCTTTGTACAAGGCTCTATACCCAGATAGAAAGAAGAGCAAAAATATGTTTTCTATCTTACAAGAACTTTTATACTAACATATATATCAAAAAACTCAATGTAAGATGAATATCTTCCTATGCCAGAAAAGTACATAGGAAGCATTTGTGATTGCCCTGTAAATACAATCACTTTGGCCAGAAAAAATAAATCAGATTCCAAGGTAAGGATTTATAAGTAACTGAGCAGATCAAATAGGCCCCAAATCTACCCTACTCATCCCCTTTCTACTTAAGGAAATAGCCTGAGAAAACATCAAAGCATAATGAAAGGAATGAAAGCAAGAAGTGGAGTAGAATTGACTATGTTATTGACACAGGAGAATCACAGATCTTGAAGCTTATGAAATTAGCATCCTGCTCACAGTACAGAAGTAGAAACTGAGGGCTAGGGTGGTTACATGGCTAGCCCAGATTCACACAGTTTTTCAAATCTGAAAACATAATGTAACAATAGACATTTCACTTTACCAAATTGACAGGTAGAAGAATAGTCCTCCCTGGACAAAACTCAGTATTTATGCAGTAGGTATTTTCTGCATTTAGATGTAATCCAGCTCAAATCTTCTCTACTCTATGAAAGTATATTGAGAGAAAGGAGAGTTTCAGAAAGAATATCTTCAATCTTTAATCTTTTCTACTTTCCTATACCGATGCTGTGGTAAGAACAATGTAAAGCAAAAATTGTTTAGGAAACTGGAAGACCCCCTTTATGCTAAGACACTAGAAAACCCTGTGGCATCAAGGTTCTTGGCTTAGTCTATTTGGGCTGTTATAAACTATACTATAGACTAGATGGTTTACAAACAAAATAAATTTATTTCTCATAGTTCTAGAGGCTAGAAGTCCAAGATCAAGGTGCCAGCACATTCATTGCCTGGTGAGGACGTACTTCTTCATTCACAGATGACACTTTTTCACTATATCCTCCCATTTCAGAAGGAGAAAAGGAGCTTTTCTGGGCTACTTTTAAAAGGGCACCAATCTTATTCATGAGGGCAGAGCCTTCTATGACAAAACATCATAGAGTACTCATAAGGGCTTTGCCTTATATTAAGGAAAAATTAGTCATAAACTAAATTCTGCTCTTATATCCCCTGACAAAGCATAAAAGCAAAACTTGAAAGGATCAAACTGTTTCCAAACAGCTTAGGTGCACTACAAAACAAGATCAAGGATACTTACAGGAACACAAAAGTATTTGAAGCACAACAAAGTAAAATTTACAATGTTGGCAATCAAATAAAAAGTTGTCAGGCATTCAACCAGAAAACACAATCCATCATACGGAGAAAAATCAATCCATTTAAATTGACCCAGAAATGACACAGATAACGACACAGATTATTAGGACATTAAAAGACATAACTATATTCATATACTTAAGAAACTAGAGGAAATACTGAACATGTTAAATGAAGATACAAACAATATAAAAATTATATCAAATAATTTTCCCAATCCTATATTATGAAACTACAATGCGTGAAATGAAAAATACACTGGAAATGATTAACAGCACAGTAGACATATAGAAGGAAATATTGCTGAACTTGAGGACATAGCAATAGGAACTATCCAAAATGAAACACAGAGGGAAAAAAAACTGAAGAAAATTTTAAAAAGACACAAATAAGCTGTAGGACTACTGTAAGGCATCTAAAATATGTGTAATGATTGTTCCCCTCAGAAAGGAAAGAAGGGTTGAGAAGAATATTTGAATAAATAATCGTCAAATATATTCAAAAATTTGATGAAAAATGTAAATTCATAGATCCATGAACACAACAAACCTGAAGGACAAAAAAAACATGAAGACAATTACACTAGAACACATCATGATCAAATTGCTTAAAATCAGGAATGGAGAACGGATAAGGGCAGTGGAAGGCATATTACACAACCAGGAACACCAATAAGGATAACTGCAGATTTCTTGTTGGAAATAAGAACAACTTCTTTTGTGAGAAGACAGTAGAGCAGCAACTTAAAACACTAAGAGGGAAAAAAATGTCAATCTAGAATTCTATACCCTGTGAATAAACAAAATGAAGTGAAGATGTTTTCAGACATACAAAAGCAGAAATGCATCACCAGCATACCTGCATTAAAAGAAATGTTAGAAGAACTAGGAATGATAACAGATGAAAATTTAGATGAACACAAAAACATGAAAATCACTAGAAATGATAACTATGGGGTAAATATAAAGAATATCCCTAATTATTTAAATTAAAAACAATTGACTGTATAAAACAAAAATAATAATACATTGCAAAGTTTATAATACACATAGAAATACATATAAAATGTAAAATGTATGACAATAACTCAATGCCTGGGAGGCTTTGCAAAGTTTTTATACTACATGCAAAGTGATATAATATCCCTTAAAAGTAAATGGTAATAAGCTAAAAATGTATATGTTAACCCTTAAACTCTGAAATACCATAATAAAGAGCAGTGGCTAATAAGCCAACAAAAAAGATAAAATGTAATCTTGTAAAAATATTAATACAAAATAAGACAAAAAGTAAGAAAAAAGGGACAAAGAACAGAAGATACAAATAAAGCACCAACAGCAAGATAGTAGATTTGAACCCAACCATGTCAGTAACTACACTAAATGCAAATAGTCTAAACATTCCAATTAAAAGGCAGATTGTCAGTTTGGATTTAAAAAAGCAAGCCATATCTATATGATGCATACTTTCAAGAAGCCCACTTTAAATAGAAAGACACATATAGGTTAAAAGTAAAATGATGAAAAAAGATATACCATGATAACATGAGTTAAGAGAAAGAAAGTTGGAATGTTGGTATTAATACTAGACAAAGTAGATTTCACAGGAAAAAAAAAAAGAATCACCAGGATCAATGAGGGACTTTCATAATGATAAAAGGATAAATTCCTTGAAAAGACCTAATGATCCTAAACATACATACACTTAATAAAAGGACTCAAAATACATGATAGTTGATAAAGCCATAGGTAGAAATATCAACTCCATAATTATAATCAGAAATTTCAACACCCAATTCTCAATAATGGATAGAACATATAGAAATCATCAAGGGTATAGAAGACTTCAACAATGCTACCAAACACTTGACGTAAATGACATTTCTAGAATATTCCACTTAATAACAGCAGATTATCTATTCTTTTCAAATGTGCACAGAATAGTTATGAAAATCATCCATATTCTGGGCCATTTAAAAAATGTCAACACATATTAAAGGATTCAAGTCATACGAAATATATTCTCTGAGTCATACGAAATATCTCTAAAATATCCTCAAATATTTTAAAACTAAATATCATACTTTTAAATATGTCATGGGGCTCATGAAAGTAGACAGTATTTTGAACAAAATAAAAATGAAAACAAACATGACGAGATTTGTAGGATTTGCCTAAGGCAGTACTTAGAAAAAAAATTTAAGTATACTACTAACACTTATAAAGAACAAAGGTGTCAATCAACAGCCTGAGTTAAATTAAAACAAGAACAACAAAACCCAAAGCAAGCAGAAGAAAGTAAATAATAAAGACCAAAGTGGAAATTAATGATGTAGAAAACAGAAGAACAATAGATAATATCAGTGAAAACAAAGCTGATTTTTGGTAAAAGATTAATAAAATTGACAAACTTTAAGTCACACTGATCGGGAAAAGAGAAGACACAATTATAGCGATATCAAGAATGAGAGAGGTGACATCATTACAGGCTCTACATTTATCTAAAAAGATCATAAGGGAGTATTGTAAAAAACATTATGCCAAAAAATGTGATAAGTTAATGAAGTGGACAAATTTTCCCTGAAAGACATAAAGTATCAGAGCTCACTCAAGAAAAATAATAACCACAATATGTTATACCTATAAAATAAATTAAATTTGTAATTAAAATTTTTCTCACAAAGAAAACCTCAAGCCCAGATAAAGAGTAAAGTAAGCCTGTGGGCATATATTTTCTTCAAGAAGTTTCTATAAATAGAATCACCATAAGCTAACCATTTACTCAGCTCCCAGATCCCTTTAGGTTGCATTTGTTTCTAAATAAATTGGGAGTGGGGGTGGTGGTGGGAGGAATGGTTTGGGTAGCTTTTAAAGACATAATGGAAATAATTAATGAGATTCGTATTTCCTAATACAAAGCTTTCCTTTTTCTGTACCCAAGATAAATTTGGCAACTCCTACATATTTAAATAAATCTAAGGATAAATAAATTTGGTAGTTGACCATGAAAGAAATAAAGCATAATGATAACTTTAATATAGAAAAATGATTATAGTTCCCCCCTCCACATCTGCTGCATTCCCATCAATATTCCCAATGTAAAATCTAAGAAGTGGAGAGTTTTTCTGCTGAAGAGATTTTAAAATATATGTGTTAATTTTGCTTTCCCTTGGAAGTCTGCAAACTGACATAGGAAATTAGAGTTGTATGTTTTGTTTATCAAAAGGGTTTAAGCACTGATTTTGAATGCTTCTTGTTATAAGTTCAGTTGACCCATCAGTCTATCATTACTTCTCATTATTCCTGCCAGTGACAGGGTCAATCAGAAATGGATACCTTTTTTTTTCCTTGGTAAAAGACCTTTGTAATAATCAATTTCACAACATCCTCATGAAGCAGCTTTTTATTATGATACTTTACAGATCAGGAAGCTAGAAAACAAAGTTATGCAAATACATAAGATAATTGATATTAGAAAGATATTTTGAATTTTTGACTATATGCTTAATCTATGAAGTTACTAATATGGCTGTGAGGTCCTGGGCTTCAGTAAATGCTGGGGGGAGGAGGGTAATTAGAAACTAGAATGTTGGGAGAGCAATGGAGCTGTGTGTGATTGGGGAAAGCGGAGCAGGATGAGTCTAGTTTGAGATATGTTGAGTAAGAGGAGTCTGCAGTATGTGTGATGATGTCTGATATGTGACAAGGTCTGATATGAAGCAGAAGTTATCTAACTGGAGTTGGCTTAAAGATCAGTATTCAAGATAAGAATGCCTGAGTCATTAGAAGATTGAGATTCTTGCCCTAATATGTTTGCTATCGCAGATCAAATAGTAACTAATATAAATATTATTTTTAAAAAAACAAGGTAAGCTTCCAGCATATAAGGAAGAGAATAATTCAGAAATCATTTCATTACTGTTACTTGATACTAGATAATTATGCTTCACAGGAATGATTCCATGGGATGGTGGTGGGAGGACTGTCTTCTGTCTGACAGATTCTCTCTGAATGATCCAAGCAGACACTGTCTGGAAATCCAGATAATCTGAGTTGCAACTCAAAAGTCACTGTTGACTGCTCCTTTCATAGTGTATAACAAAAACTTGTTTGCAGTGTAATCAGTTATGTAGCTATCAGGGTTTTTTCCCCCGTAATGTCATTGTTAAAGACTACTGTGTAAGCCTTTAAAAAATGATTTATTTCACATAGACTCAAATATTTTTTTCCTTGAATACATTCACTAGGTTCTAACTCAGAAGAATACACAATAAAGTCTTCTTTCTTCCCTTCAGCAAGCACTCCAGGCTCCAAGTTTCCCTCTCAGAAGCAACCAACATTATAAGTTCAAAAAAGCGGGGGGGGGGGGCGGGGGGCGCACCTGGGTGGCTCAGTCAGTTAAGCATCCAACTCTTGGTTTCCGCTCAGGCCATGATCTTGTGGTTTCGTGGGTTTGAGCCCCACATCAGGCTTTGGGTTGGCTGCGTGTGGAGCCTGCTTGGGATTCCCTCTCCTTCTCTCTCCCTTTTCTGCTCCCCCACTCCCACTGTCTCTGTCTCAAATAAAATTTAAAAATAAAAAACAATATTTAAAAAAGAAGGAAAAAACTTTTTTCTTCTTATTACATTACAGGAAGAAAAAATTGGTAATTAAGTTTTATGTGGTCGTTCCTCCAGAAAGACCATGGCTATTAAGTCATGAAATAATGTTACAACATTAAGTTATTAAGTAATACATTTGCCTTTCTAGTTTGTAGCTGTTTATAACCATGAAGGAAATTCTGTAATGAAACTGTTTTGCCCCATCTCATATCTGTTGTTAAATTTAATAACTTTTAAAAGACTTACCCTTTAGTACCCTTTAGTACTATAGCCACTCCCTCAAGTTGCACATGATTAAATCTATACAGAGACAAGAGTGACTGCCCCAAAAGGGGAGTTAGTATCTTATTAATAGTATAATACTCTATTTATTAGCAAATACTCCAATTCTTACCAAACATAAAAATTAAAAATTTTTTAAAAGGAAGTCAGAATTCCCTGTATAAAATACCCAAAAGAACCATATTCCTGGAAAAAGGTGGAATAATTTTGATTTTTTTTAATTAAAAAAATTTAAGTTGATAGTGACCTACTGAAAACAACAAGAATGTTTTAAAGATCATAAATCCTAGGAAGGAAAAAGCAAGCTTACTTGCTTAATGAAGTAATTTCTAGCAACAAATAAATATAGACATATTTCCATGAGGCTATTTTCAAATTTACAATATTCATTTCTTCTAGTGTCTCAACCTTTAGCTGAGCCAATATTGTGCAATTTTATAGGGGAGAGATAACCTGATCTTCAGTTAAAGAGAATACTCCAATTAAAAAGGTTTACTAAAGATTCAAAAATGTTCTGTGCTAAAGTTAAATTATGTAAACCAACTACAGGATAGAAAGTATTCCAAACCTTCCATTCTTTGAGTATTCATGACTTGGGTGGAAAATGATACATATAACATAAGACTCAGCTTAATGTATGTTAAATGTGACACAAAAAATGTTAATTAGCATAAAGTCTGACTCAAAATCTTGGGAAATAAATGGGAAGTAAATTTAGAATCATAAAGTTTCTAAAGGACCCTAGACACTATAATCTGATTCTCTTAATATATGAGAAAAGCAAGACCAAGATTACACAGTATGCTGCAGAATCTAGAACTTTAACCCAGGTAATATGACAATTAGATCAATGCATTCTCTAATAGCATGTATGCCAAGAGATATCATAATTTTTCTAATTTTCTTTAAGAGATTATTTTATATTTTATTGATGAATAATTTCCAGGAAGTTGTGTCTAAATTTCTAGATTAGTTGAATTCTTCTCCTCTTCTGGGCTCCCAAACAACCTGTGCCTACCCCAATTTTAACTCTTTAGTACAATTTATTGGCATCTGAGGAGCATGCCTGCCCATACTAGATTGTAAATTTCCTGAGCAATGGGACTGACTTGATCTTCACTGTACCCTAGTAACTAGTACAGTGCTTGGCACACTCTGAATAGTTAATCAAAAATACCAGTTAAATAGATCCTTCCTGGAAATCCTTCAATGGCTCACCATAATCTGATCTTTGCCTACTTCTGTAACCTCACACCCCCAAATTGTGGCCAAATTGCTCTTAGATTTAGTTCTGTGCAAAGATTAAGTTTCTTATTACATAGTTCTAAGTGATTTCTTTTCCTTTTTATCTCTCCACCTCCACACACATACATACGTATCCCACTTTATTCTCCCTGAAAACATTTTCTCCTGGAAGTCTTTCCTGACTCATGACCTCTTCCAGCCTAAACTGGATTCATCAGCTTCCTCTGAGCTCCAGAGAAGCTCCTCCTTGTGCACCTATCTCTGCGCTATACATATTACATTGTAAAGCAATTATGCAAACACTCCACCCAAGTTCTCTTTATACATGTTGGTACCCTCCAAAATTAGTACACTGTCTGGCACATAGATGATTTAAAAATGTGATTTGAATAAAAAGAACACGTAACAGAGAAGGGATCTTGGCACAGGGTGTATTTTAGGGAGGGTATAGATATGTAAATGCAAATAATGGAATATTTCATATATTTTTCTAAGAGAGACAGAACTAAAGGAATATAAAAGCCTTTCAGTTTTGAGGCTATAAATTCAAATTACAAAACAATAAAGATCCTTATGAGAAAGGCTATTAAAATGGTATTTGGCTATTAAAAAAAAAGAGATTGGGAAACAGGAAAGCAGACCATTCATGCAAAATGCTAATGCACTGCTAATAATAAAATTACAAGGCACACACAATCATGTTAAAAATACATACTAAGATGAAGAAAAACCACAAGATAAATTCTATTCAAAACCTATCCCTCAAATGGCCTAGGCTTCAAGGCATCATTACAGATGGTCCCTTACTTATGATGGCTTGACTTGTCACTTACAACTTTACTATGGTGAGAAAGTGGTAAGAATTCCATAGAAAACAAACTTCAAATTTTGAAAATAAAATTTTTTGGCAAAATGCTGTATATTCTGTCACAACACTGTGCAGTGGGAATGAGTCACAGCTCCCAGTCAACCATGCAATCCTGAAGGTAAACAACCAATCCACTTAGAACCATTCTGTTTTTCAGTTTCAGTACAGTATTCAAGAAATCACATGACACATTCAACATTTTATTATAGGTATTCTGAGCACATTTAAGGGAGGCTAGGCTAGGCTAGGATGTGCATGCTTTGTACGTTAGATGTATTTCATGCATTTTCAATCAGAAGCAGGCTTCAGGCTCTGAGTGGTCAGCATAGAGCCTGAGGCAGGGCTCAAACCCACAGTCAGATCATGACTTGAGCCCATGATCTGAGCAGAAGTGGCCACCCAGAAACCCGTTTTTTTCTTAAGTTTATTTATTTTCAGAGAGATAGCACTACCAGTGGTGTAGGGACAGAGAGAGGGTGAGAGAATTCCAAACAGGCTCTGTGTTACGGGAGCAGAACCTGACAGGGGGTTGGAACTCAGGAAACATTGAGATCATAACCTGTGCCAAGATCGAATCTCATGTTTAACCTCCTGGGCCACCCAGGCACCTCCGACTCACAATATTTTCAATTTATGATGGCTTTATAAAGTTATAACTCAAGGAAGATCTGTATTCCCAAATAAGTGCACAAACCTTTTTCTTTGAATTCGTTTTTATTAAAACATACATACAAAACCTACCATTTTAACCATTTTTATAAGTACTGTTTAGTGCCATTAAGTACTACAACCAACACTATTCATCCTCCTAATTCACTTTTAACACACACCACAGCCACAATTTTCTTTTTTTCATTAACTTTTCTTTAGTAACATAGTTACAAAAGGTTCGTCTGGATTAGATTCAGGAGCTGGGATGATAAAGTAAACCAATGAAGGTTTATCCTTCACGGGTTATCCAAGTCATAGGCTTCTTTTAATGCAATTTCAAAGCTAAAGACTTCACTTCATCGCTCCCCTCCCCTCCTTGTAGGCATCAGTTACCTAGCAGTAACCATAGCAGCATCCACGATTTCTCCAAAAATGCAATAGGTCCCTAAAAGCCAGCAGTCTGGAGCCAGCGTGATCTCCTGCAGCTTCCTTTCCTACTGCGCAAGGGGAGTTAACGCAGGGATTGGGCTCTTTATCCAAGACCGCAGCCAAGAGGGCAAGAAAAGCGAATAAAGAACAACGGGAGAAACAAAGCTGAAGTCTTAGTATTCCCTCCTTTTGCGCTCCTCCTTTACCCTCCTCTTCAGCATAAAATAAAACCTCTCATCTTGTTTCTTTAAATCCCTAGTCTGACATTTCTACAGGCGTTCGCGCATTTTACTGACGCAAAACTCCCGTTCTCGCGAGAACTTGGGATCGCGAGCCGAATTGAGTGGACAAATCCCAAAATCTCTGTTGGCGCTGGAGCTAGAGAGGCGGTTGAGAGGCTTGGAACGAGGGGGGGCGGGGCGAAGTGCCTCGAAGGGGCGGGGCCTAGCCTTAGAGAGGGGAGGGACCAGGGAGGAGTCGGGAGGCGAGAGAAGGCCGGGGGCGGGGCCGCAGGGCCGGAGACCTGTTGATTGCAGGTAGCGCTGGCTGGCCGGGAATCCCTCGGGACTGGGGCGACTGCGCATGCTCACTGGCCGTGGTGGGCCAGTAGCCGAGCGGCGGTGACGAACGGGCTCCTCCGTTGCGGTGGTTGCTGTTGCTGCGATGGCGATGTGAGGGGGCCCGGGGCGGGATGGTGCTGACCCGGGTAGGGCCGTCTTTTTCCAGCAGGACAACAAGCTCCTCCATCCGACAGGCGGTGGAGGAGGCCGAGCCCGACGAAAGGTAAGCCTCTGTCTTCTCCGTCTCTTCGGGTTCCCTGCACCCGGGACTCCTCCCTCCCTCTTTCCCACGGGCCCGGCAGGAAGCGGCCTCCTTCTCCTTGTCCCCCTCGCCGGCTCCGGCCCCTCACCCGGCTGCTCCCGGTCGGAGCCCAGCCCCGGGCCCGCTGAAGGTCGGTGGGGACGGCTGTGCAGAGTGCCCTCCGGGTGGCAAGGAGCCACGGCGCTCGCCGGGAGCTCCCTGCCTCCCCTGCGGCAAGTCCTTCGGCTGGCTCTTCCTGAACCTCACTCCTCCAGTTCCCAGACCGCGCCTGCCCTTAGCCGTCTGCTCCATCCTCGCTGCTCTGTCCTCTCTTTACCCCCCTTTCGTAGTTAGGCTCTTTCATCCCTTCCTCCCACGTGCCCTTTTGCTCGGCTGGTCTCTCCGTTGAGGCAGTGTATTCTTTTGCTCCCCTCGATTTCTTCATCTCACTGTGCATCCCTAGTCTGGCTCTTCTTCCCGACTCTCCTTACCCTCACCGACCAAGTTTGCCTCTGTAATTTCTTCCTTGGCTCTCCTCATTTTTCTCCTGTCGGCACTTCATCTTCGTTCTCTTTTGTGAGTTTCTGATTGTGTTTGCTTTAACGTCGTTTTGCGCTGGAGTTCATTTCAGTACCCCACCTTACCTTGGCAGGCCCTCACTCCCTTAATGTTTAGCTCTCTTTTGGTACCCTGTTTCATCGATTTCTGTCTGATGGCTCCCGTCCTCCCGTCCTTTTCCTTTATTCCTTTCTTTCTGTTATCTAATCTTGGGTGTTCTCTCTCTCGCTCCCTCTTTCTCTCTCTTTCTCTCAGACTGCTTTTGGTGTTTGGAGGTTTTGTTTTGTTTTGTTGTTTCTGTTTTTTGGTTTTGCATAGATAGAACCTCTTCAATCTGCTTTACTTTTCATTATATCTCTGAAGAGTTCTGTTTCCTGCTTTCTACCTAAGTTAGGTATCCACTTAGTATTCTTAATTCAGCTTCCAATTTAATAAAATCTCTTCATCTTTTTTCTTCCCTCACTGGGAATGTCATCAAAAGAGTGACAGTAGCAATAAACCTCTTAAGTTACTGATTGAATCTTTAATTTCTAAGAATTATGTTTATGTGTCAGAAGAAGTAAGTTGAATGTAGACTTGATGAAAGTATAAAGGGTTAAGATTTGTTAAAGGCTTATCTACAAACATAAGGTTAAAATTTGGAAATTTTATTGCCCTTCAGTAAATAGTTTTCCAAGAGCTGACCTTAAATGAAATTTAACAAATTTTACTTTGGAGAATTCGTTATTAATTTGATGTTTTATATATTTACTATTGCAACTGATTGCATCATCTTGAGGGTCTCTGTTCTCTTTAATAAATGCATATAATTTATATTTATATACTAATTTAAGACTAGGTGTAGTGTGCCTACTGAATGAAAAATATGTGAGAATAGAAGTATTAAATTTTTGAGTTGGGCAAAAGACCTTTTTAACCAGTGTTGGAGCCCCCCCCCCCATTTCATTTACATAAAACCACTGTATTTAAATAATTGTGTAGTATTTTATTTTGAAGGTATCTGCTGAAGCAGTTACTTTCAGTGAAGTTTGCCTTTATTCTAGGGTTGAAGATCAACTGGATTATGTATTTCGTTCTGGAATCTCAAAGCAGTCCACAAACAGTAAATTCTTCCTTACATTGTCTATGTCAGGTAGGAATTAATTTTTTCTGTTTCTGTTGTACAGATGGGAGACACCAAGGCAAAAAAATGTAGTTTCCTATTCAAAATGATACTCGAGGTAAAAGTGGAGGGAAATACAATTTAGGATCCAGTGTCATTAAGCCACACCTCTTTTGGAAGAACCAGCAATTATTGTGTGTGGTAAGAGGTGATGAAAACCTCAACTTTTAAGACTTTTTAAAAATGATTTTTCCAATGCAAATAGAGATAACTGCTGCTTCTGAAGGAAGCTTTCCACCTTTCAAAGGCAAATTTTTATATTTTTAGGTAACAATTTATTAAAAAAGTAAATGCCTACAAATTCATGTTGGTATTTTTCTTTTTTAGTGTGTTGATTCTGTGCTCTTAGAAATTAAAATAAAAATTTATGGTGGACAGCAGGCTCAGGACTTGAAGTCAGAAGATCTAAACTAGGGGCATTTGGTGGCTCAGTCGTTAGCATTGTACTTTGGCTCAGATCATGATCTCACAGTTCATGAGTTCGAGCCCCACGTCGGGCTCTGTGCTGACAGGTCAGAACCTGGAGCCTGCTTCAGATTCTGTCTCCGTCTCTCTCTGCCCATCCCCCACTTGTGCTGTCTCTATCTCTCTATCTCTGTCTCTCTCTCTAAGATAAACATTAAGAAGATCTAAACTATTATGATGACTCATGACATTAATTTGTAGAAGCCACTTAACCTCTATAGCTAGGTGTCTCTACCTGTAATAAGTGGGTGAAAAGGTGGCCACCCAGTGATCTTTCAATAGCAAAGAAAACCTTATTTAAAGATACTTAGGACCACCACAGACAAAAATTGCTATATAAATGGTTTATTTACATCTCTTTTAGACTGTGTAAGATTATAATTGAATGCTTAAATTCCAGATCAAACTGGAATTTAGATTTTTTAATTTAATTTTAGACTTCTGTGAAAAATGTAGTAGAGTGCTGGTGAACTATATACTGGCTTATATTAATGTTATACAATGAAACAGATGCTGTCGCATTAAATATATAGAATTAAAATGCCCTTTGTCAGAATTTGACACTAACAGAAGATGTAGGAGTTACTCGTATATCTTTGGTTACCTACATAATTTTTGATTGTCTTATATTTTAGTTTTGTTTATTGTAGAAATAGACCCTTGACAGTGAGGGCTGTTTAGGAATTAGAAAGGGCATGAATTTCCTTCACTTTGATTCTAGGCATTGAGGAAAAACTGCTTTAAAGTGAGTTTTGTGATAATGTACATATGTGTATTTAAGTGAATGGCTAGGGGTGGGAGCACATAGATTTGAAATGAAGAATGTGTGTCTATTTTTAAGAGAGAGAGAGACATACACACAGAGCACGAGTGGGGGAGGGGTAGAGAGAGAGAGGGAGACACAGAATCCAAGCAGGCTCCAGGCTCTGAGCTGTCAGCGCAGAGCCCGACGGGGGGGGGCTCAAACTCACGAACTGTGAGATCATGACTTGAGCCAAGGTTGGACGCTTAACCAGCTGAGCCACCCAGGCGCCCCAAGGAATGTGTTTATTTTTCTTTTCCTTGAGTTGTTTGTCAGGAAGAAAGTCTCGAAGTGAATAAGAATAAGCAGAATGGTGATACAAAAAATAAAAGCTTAATGAACTCAATGATTTTTTAGAAAAGTTACAAAGCACATGTTGTTAGTCAGGTCTAGATTTTTCAGAAGGAATAGAGTAGAGTAAAACAGCTCCATAGTAGGTTTCACCATTTTATTTTTAAAGGTAAGCATTTTTTTTTAACATGTACATACTTAGTTATCAATGATGTGCTAAATTTAATAAAAATTAGCCTTTTTTTCCTTAACTGGAATGTAGAGGTGTCCAGCATATTATGCCAGATTATACTAGGTCTCTCCTACTTGAATAACCTCTTCTTATTTTGATGAAATAATCTTTATGAACTATCTCTTAACCAAAACAATATTCTGAGAAAATATAGCATATTTCCTTTTATGGGATTAAGTCTCTTTACACTATCCATAATACAGAAAGTATTTCTAAATTATATTATCAGTATAGAAGTGTATAGTTGATAGTATTTGGGAACATTTCTGTTAAGTTGTATGAAATGTCCTTTTGCTACAGTTCTTAATATAATCAGAAATAGAAGTATTCCTTCATTGAAATCCCCTTGAAGTTGTCTTATAGGATGCAGCTGCTTCATTCAAGATTGTTTTTAGATCAGTGGTGTCTCTGACATCTGCTCCTTGAGGTCTTCAAGTTGCCCGTAAGTCATGGCCTGCAACAGGAAGTACTGCTCACTGTAAATGTCTAAACAGCATGGTCAGGGCTTATTTACAGTCTCAGTTTCAGACCTTAGAGGCCTATGTTTCCTTTGCCATCACCTTTGTCTTCTGGAATCGAGGACCCTAGATATTAAAACCACCCTCATTCTTTCTCAGGGTTACTGAAAATTCATTCTTTTCCTCAGGAGGGGTAAATAGAGTATAGGCTGTCACTAGTCCTGTTCTATAACATTAATAACTTCCATTTCAGAGTATAATAATTATATAATATAATGCTTGCCAAGGGCCCTAGTTTTGTAGAGGAGTTCTGAAATTTTCCTCCAGGCAGAGGGAACCAAAGAAATGTCTTTAAGGGGTGAAATCAGTAGAAAAAGTTTTTGAATAGAGAGTTGAAATATTCGCAGTTTCCTTTTTTCCCTGGTTTTCATCAACACCTAAGATGATCTTAATGGAAGCCAACTCTTTTCCCTTTAAAGTCTGATGGCCTATAAATGACTATATATATATATATACATATACATATATATATATGTATATGTATATATATATTTAAGTTTATTTATTTATTTTGAGAGAGAGAGAGAGCAAACACAAGCAGGAGGGGGGTAGAGAGAAAGGGAGAGAAGGAATCCCAAGCAGGCTCCATGCAATCAGAGCAGAGCCCGACATGAGTCTTGATCTCACAAACTGCAAGATCATAACCTGAGCCGAAACCGAGAGTCAATTCCTTAACCTACTGAGCCACCTAGGCACCTCCTAAATGACAAGATTTTTAAACCATGCAATTGAAACTGATAATAAAAACCTATTTGGTTGAGTTGCATTATTTCTCTAAATAAAGTCATATTTTAAAAATTGAGATAAGGGGCACCTGGGTGGCTCAATCAGTTAAGCATCTGACTCTTGATCTCAGCTCAGGTCTTGATCTCAGGGTCATGAGTTCAGGTTCTGCATTTTGGGCTCTGTGCTAGACGTGAAGCCTACTTAAAAAAATTGAGATAAAATATTGAGATGTAAGGAATTGTTGAATCACTTTATTGTATACCTGAAGCTGATATAACACTATATGTTAACTATACTGGAATTAAAATAAAAACCTAATAAAAAAAGGAAAAAACGAGATAAAATCATAATATCAGCTATTTATTGAGCACCAAGTTCCATGCTTATGGCTTTGTGTGTATATGTGTGTATATTTATATATATGTGTATATTTATATGTATGTGTGTGTGTATGCATATGTATGTACAAATATATTATCTTTTTAAGTCTTACTTTTTGACCTAGGAGTTACAAATACTTTTTCCATTTGAGAAGAGTGAGATTTAGCAAGTCTGGATTAGAATCCACATCTCTCTGACATCGAAGTTACTGGTAGACTAAAAGCAAGAAAGCATAGACTTTTAAGAAAGCATTGTTTGTGTTTTAGAATATTTTTCAAAGAGGGGCTCCTGGGTGGCTCAGTAGGTTAAGCATCTGACTTCAGCTCAGGTCATGATCTTGCCATTCATGAGTTTGAGCCCCGTGTCAGGCTCTGTGCTGACAGCCTGGAGCCTGCTTCGGATTCTGTGTCTCCCTCTCTCTCTCTGCCCCTCCCCAACTCATGCTCTCTCTCTCTCTCTCTCTCTCTCTCTCTCTCTCTCTCTCTCTCTCCTTCTTTCAAAATAAATAAACATTAAAACACATTAAAAAAATTTTTTTAACATTTATTCATTTTTGAGAGACAGAGACAGAGCACAAGTGGGGGAGGAACAGAGAGAGGGAGACATAGAATCTGAAGCAGGCTCCAGGCTCTGAGCTAAGCTGTCAGCACAGAGCCTGATGTATAGACTGTGAGATCATGACCTGAACCAAAGTCAGACGCTTAACCGACTGAGCCACCCAGGTGCCCCCCCAAATTTTTTTTTAAAAAGAGTATTTTTTCAAAGAGAGAATTATAATTCTTTTTGTTCTGGTTCTGAGCTTTGTCATCTGTTAAGATAACCAATAAAGGTGAAATATTTTAAGTGATGCTGGGCAGCTCCCCGAACTAGGTAGTAGATAATGGCTGTGGTTCTTTCTGAACTTCTCTTCATGTTAAAAGAGGTAACTAGTTTTTGGTCATTTGGGCTATTCTTGTTTTTTTTAAAGTAAATAATAACCTGCTACATTCAAAGAAATTCTGTATTATGTTACCGGCACGTTTGTTTTATGGCATTGATATGTCCCTGAAAAGTTTATATGAGGTGGTTTTAATAAATTAAATCTGTTTTCCCATTGTTGATATAATGTCAGAGGTGGCTTTCATTAAGTGTCCCATAATGAGCAATAAAAGTTATTTCTCTGTTTCTTTACTTCATTCTCACTTAGTAAATCAACTATGGGAATACTCTCAGGAGTTACCAACATTCTTTTTATGTTTAAAAAATATTTTTCTATGGATTTTCTATCACATAAATACAGTTATCCAAAGTGAACATTTTTTTTTAATGTTTATATATTTATTTTGATTGAGAGAGATGTGTGCATGAGCTGGGGGAGGAGCAGAGAGAGAGGGAGAAAGAGAATCCCAAGCAGGTTCTGCACTGTCAGCACCGAGCCTGACATGGGACTCAATCTCACAAATGGTGAGATCATGACCTGAGCTGAAATTTAGAGTCAGACACTTAACCTACTAAACCACCCAGGCACCTCCAAAGTGAACAGTGTTTTGTTTCGAGAATGCTTACTTCTTAATCTAACTGCCATTTCTAAGATTAGTAATCATGTATTTCTCTTTTATTAGCCAACAACTGTTTCAAAACCAAATTTTAAAGAAATTATAAGATAACAATGTCTTTACAACTTCAGATTTTGTGTTTCTAGGTGTGGGATGTGAGACATTTGAAGATTTCATAGAGAAAAATGCTAATTACGTGTAAAATTAAATGTGGTTAATTTATCAGGTGGTAATTTTTTTCATTAATGCTGCATTCTGATTTCATTTTTTCATTTAGTGAGGGCATATTTATCTCATGGCTTGATGATCATTCAATCTATTTCCTGTAACAATTCAGGTGTGGACTTTATAATTATTTAAGTTTAAATTAGGCCATGTAGTTTGGCACATTTGAGGGTTTTGTTGTTTTTCCATTATTTCTTAACTATAATCTTGGATAAGTTATATACACTTTCTGCTTTTTAGTTCCCTTACCTGTAAAGTGGAGTAATGTTAAGTCTTTTCAGATTTTTATGAGAATTAAGTGAAATCACATAGTTAAAGTTACTGGTATAATAATAATAGGTACTCCAAAAAGTTCTGAATCTTTATATTTGGTTTCAGTGTGATAGTGCTGTTTGGTTTATATTTGATATCAATAGAGAAACATACAGCTTTTTCAAATATACTTTGTCTATCAAGCTGTTCTCATTATTTTCCCTTTGGAAGGTCTCCTCTTCCCTTGTCTCTAAAAGACAAGAATTTAGTACTCTTTTCTCTTCTTAAATATTTCTATAATTTGGGCGGTATAGCATATGGCTGGCTCTCAGGAATTCATTGTGATGAGTGAGCAGTAGCAGCAAAACTTTGTAGACCAGTGGTCTTCCTTAATTTACGTCTCTCTTCTACTGTATTTATTCTGATAAGCTCATTTTCGCTGTGAATCAGTTTTTGAAACCAGAGATGTTACTGATGAAAGTGTGTTGTGCATGCGAATAATTATGAAGGCAAAAAGAGAGTTAAAAGCCATCTGAATGGTGTGATCTTCAGAGTCAGGCAAGTGACAGGTGGCTTAGCCATTTTAGAGCAGGATATAATACAGTGACTTAGCATGTTTAGCCCCTGCAAGAGGGAGCTTACAAAGCTGGGTAGGGTGTCAGGGCCTCAGCCAAACGGAAAGGGAACTCAGTGTAAATCAAGAAATAAGAACATATTCAGATGCTTAGATATTTAGATTGATATTTAGACTGAACAAACCAGTACAGACTTCACCAATGTAGATGGCCAGAATTATACCAGATAGCAGGGTTAGAGATGCAAGACTAATCCAGATATCACTGGTTGGTTGTTCTCAGTTTGCTGTTTTTTGGTCTGACTTGGTCAGGATTACCTCAAAGACTGTAGGACCCTAAGCCTATGTGGATTGGAGTTCTACAGTGTTCTGGGTGGGTGGGATTTAGAAGAGGTGGCAGCTCAGCACACTCCCACACCCAAGATACACATCTTCATACTCTTACAGTTTGCTATAGCACTTTGCTGTTATAAAAATATTGTTTTCACAAAGTTAGGAGAAGAGCATTTTGAAAGCTTCTTCAGGTGCTCCTGTTTTGAGCTTCCTGCTTATTCATTAGAAGCCCAAGAAAATGAATCCAAAGCTGACTAGTTAGTAACAAATGGATTGAGTTAACCTCCTTCTTTTTTCCCATCATATTCCTATTTAACATATTTGAATTGAAGTGTATGTATTAGATGCTTTCCTCTGTTGGTCCCAGATCCCAAATGTCAGTCTCAGGCCACATATATCTCTCATAGTGTGAACCCCTCATTTAGTTGGGCTTTTGAATGTGCTGTTCCTTCATTTGGTATCAGTTCCTGTATGTCTGTCATAATTTGAGTTTTTCACTACGTTGAATATGAACATTTGAAGATGTATTTATTTTTTGTACAATATGGGCCCTAAGTGCAAGCTTATGATGTTTAATGTTCAGCTGAAGAAACAGTGAATTTTTTCCTAAAGCTAGAAAACAAAGTGAAACATGTTTCACTTACTGATAAATGGTATATTGATTGCCAACATGAAGCCTTTGTAGGGGAATTTTAAGGGTTAGTTGGCCCATAAGTGATTTTTGCCTTATGTTGTGTTAGTATCTTCCACATAAGATAAGGCATCGCTATTCAGACTGTCAGCTCTGAACCCATTTGTGCCATGGCTGCTAACTTGATGATAGAATCTAGAAGCTGGAGTTGTTGGCTCCATAATTGATAGAAGTGATTCCTTTATTCCTTGGGTTGGCAAAGGGAGTGTCTCAGAGTTCTAATTTGTTCAACTCCTTTACTCTCTTCTTTAGAAGAAAGAACATCCATCCTTAGTGCATATATTTTGGGTCCACAATTTGAGTTAAGGTTCTTATTTTTTTTTATTTCTGTGAAAGGATATGGTCATCCCCTGTGGTCTCCAGTTGGTTCATCTTAAGGAACCTCTAAGCTATGCCTCTTAGTTTCAGATGTTTCCACATCCTTATAGATTTCTGATAACACTCAGGAATTCAGACTGTGTCCAGAATGGTTGGGGGTTAGCTGTTGCTTTAGGATTAATGTAGATGATGTGGGAGCATCTCCCACATTTTTCCAGATATCCATCTCTGGACTCCCCTTTGTAGATATTGGAGGTCTCTCAGCTGATCTGATGGGAGTGAACGTCTCTATTGTCTTAGAAACTATGCATGGTTTTTATGCACCTAGTGCTATTTCTGGGCAGTTACTATACATTCCAGCAGTTAAAGAGATGGCTTGGTATTCCTAGACTAACATATCCAATAGACCTATGTATGTGTAATTTAAAACTTTATAGTAGCTACATTTTAAAAAGTAAAAATAAGCTGGGAAAATTAATTTTTATAATATATTTTATTTAACCCAACATATCTAAAATATTAATTCAAGATGCGATCAATACAAAAAACATATTAATGAGATATTTATGTTATTTTTCTGTACTAAGTCTTTGAAATCTAGGGTGTACTTTATGCTTAGAGCGTATCTCAATTAGGGTACTACATTTTTAACAGTTAAAGTAAAACATAGTCCTAACGAAATAATAAAGTTATGTTCAATGGAAAAATATTTTATACTGTGTTAGTGTTTGGATTTAAGTATAAATTACTTTGAAATTAAAAATTCAGTTCCTCAGTTACCCTAGTCACATTTTAATTGTTCAGTAGCCAGGTGTGCCTAGTGGCCACTGTGTTGGACAGAGCAGCTCTAGAGGGCCAAGAACTTCTCTTACAGATTAATAGGTAACTTTGTTTCTTCGGAAGTAAGCTAACTTTTCCTGAGGTATTATAAAGTAATTGTCAGATTGTTCTCCCTGTCGGTATAAGGGCCTTTCAGTATAAATTTCCCATTTACTATCAGAGTCCGTTTCTGTTTGAGGGTGCCCAGTGGCTTCTTTGGATTGTAGTTTGTAGTTTACTCAGCTAAATTCTCTTAGGGACCTAGGAAATGGCCCTGGAAGGAACCCTACTTCAACAGACCTCTCAAATTATTCTATTTAGCTACTTTGCCAGGTCCAGGAGAACAGAGAGAACAATTTAGTCTCAGGTAAATCACCTTATTCCCATAGCTTCAAACGCTCAGATTAAAGTGACAGATTCTAAGCCAGCAAGCTGACTGTGGAGCAGAATTCCCAAAACTCATCACCTTCCCAGCTGTTTCTTCACCTTTCATTCTTAAGAGAGGACAGACCAGGATTTTTCTGTTTCATGAGAGGTCCTTTTCCTGAGGAGCTGAACGGCATAAGAATCTGTGTTAGTGAGAGATTACAAACTCTAAATGCATTTGCCTGTAGATGAATTTGATTTGAACTACATAAGCTTTGTTTGTGTGTTTTGTTTTTTATTTTTTAGCTAGTTGGCAACATCTAAAGTTTAGTAGATTTCACCTTTAGAAAAAAAATTTTCCAATTTCTCCTTGAAAATTTAGAAGCTGCTGACAGTACCGGGCCAGCAAGAATTGGCTGTACCTAAGTGGCAGTTGCTCTTTGTAATGGAAAAAGGACAGTTGATGAAAAGAGAATGAGACAGATCCCCCTTTTTTTTTAAATGTTTATTTTTGAGAGACAGAGACTGTACAAGCAGGGGAGGGGCAGAGAGAGGGGGACACAGAATCCCAAGTGGGCTCCAGCCTCTGAGCTGTCAGCACAGACCCTGATGCAGGGCTTGAACTCAGGAACTGCGAGATCATAACCTGAGCTGAAGTTGGATGCCCAACCTACTGAGCCACCCAGGCGCCCCTAGACAGATCCCTTTTGACTCTGAGAGTCCTCTGAGTTTTTCTTGCCTTTCTCTTTTCACCTATTCTCCTTTTCCTTTAGTCCTTCTTCGAAATTTTTCTCCTACCAATACTTAAACATAAAAATAATTGCTAACTCTTTTTTGAGGGAGAATGAAAATCAGATTTATCAGCATCATTCTGTCTATACCTGTACGTGTATCATATATTTCTACTTAGAGAATAATCAATAAAAAGGGATGGATTTGAGGAAAATGAAACAGTAACAATAGAACAAAAAAACAGCAGAATACAAGAGAAAGGGTGAAAGAAGTTGCAAACAGACTAGAACATATGCTAGTAAAGGAATTTAATCATAAAAGTTTATTCATGCATGTCTCTTGTTTGTTTTCCATATATCAGTGTAATAATTCCTTTCTTCAAGTTGGTTGGGTTTAAATAGAAAAATAATAACATTTAATATTTATAGAAGATTCAATGTTAATTTATTCAATCTTCGTTAAATATTAAAGTGAGTGCCTACTGTGTGTCAGGCAGTGGGGGATATAGCTGTGAACAGAGTGTCAGAATTCCTGCCTTTAGGGGTGTCTGGGTGGCTTAGGGGCGCCTGGGTAGCTCTGTGAGTTAAGTGTCCAACTTTGGTTCATGTCATGATCTCATGGTTCATGAGTTTGAGCCCTGCATTGGACTCTGCTGTCAGTGTGGAGCCAACTTCAGGATTCTCTGTCCCCCTCTCTCTCTGCCCCTCCCCTGGTCGCAGGTGCTCTCTCTCTCCCTCTTTCTCTCTCTCAAAAAAAAAAAATTAAAGAAAAAAAGAATTCACACTGTTACAAAGCTTACATGTTAGTGGGGAAAAGTAATAAAAACTAATAAATTAAAATCTTTCATTTGTTAGATGGAGATAAGTATTGAGGAAAAAAACATAAGGGAGGAAAGAGGATGTACCAGGAAAGGAGAATTACTATTTCTTTTATTTATTTAATTTTTTTGAGAGTTACTATTTTAGATGGTGTGGCGAGGAAAGGGCAATTTGAGTCAAGACTTTTAGAAAGAGGTGAAAAAATGATTCATTAGGATACTTGGAGGGAAGAGTGTTCCAAGGAACAAATGGAAATGTTCTGGGGTAGAAATATATTTGGTGTGTTTGAGGAATAACAAAGAAACAAGTGGGCAGACTGGTAAGAGATAAGGTCAGAGAAGTTATGGAAGATAACAGATTATATGAGGGCATTATATAGGCCATTGTAAGGAAATTTTACTGAATATTGTAGGAAACCGCTGAAGGTTTGGAAGAGAGGAAAGAGATATAATTTGGATTATTTTCAAATAATATATATTATTATATAACATTAAAATATACTATAAATTATACATAACTATATAATATTAAATGTATATATTATATAGTATATAGAGGATCATCTGGCTGCTTCTTTTGAAAATAGCCTGCAGTGGGTGATATATTAGAGTATAGGTTAGGTGTTGTTGCTGTAACAAAGAGTCATAAAAGTCTGAACAGTCTAGATAGGTAGGACATCTGTGCTCTGTGAACCCATTCAGAAGTCCAGAATCTTTCCACCTTTTTGTTTTACCATTTTTTGGGGTTTTATCCTGATTTGCATGGTCAAAACTAGGTCACTATCAAGAAGGTGCTCCCATCTTTGTAAAAGGGAACAATTGCATCAAGAAGAAGAAAATACCCAAGAATAAGTTTAACTGAGGAGGTGAAAAACCTGTACTCTGAAAACTGTAAGACATTGAAGAAAGAAATAGAAGATGACACAAATGGAAAGATATTTCATGCTTATGATTAGAAAAATTAATATTGTTAAAATGTCCATAGTACCCAAAGCAATCTACAGACCCCATGCAATCCTTGTCAAAATACCACTGACATTTTTCACAGAACTGGAACAAATAATCCTAAAATTTGTATGGAACAACAAAAGACCTTAAATATCAAAGCAGTCTTAAGGTATCACTCCCTGATTTCAAACTATACTACAAAGCTATAGTAATTAAAACAGTATGGTACTAGCACAAAAGCACACACATAGATCAATGTAACAGAGTAGAGAGCCCAAAAATAAACCTACCTTATAGGGTCAGTTAATCTGTGACAAGGGAGGCAGGAACATACAATGGGGAGAAGACAATCTATTCAATAAATGGTGCAGAGAAAACTGGACAGAAACATGCAAAATAATGAAACTGGACCATTTTTTAAATACCAGATACAAAAAAAAAATCCAAAATGGATAAAAGACTTAAATGTAAGACCTGCATCCAAAAAACTTCTCAAAGAAAACATAGACAGTAAGCTTTATGGCATTGAGCACAGCAGTATTATTATTATTATTATTATTATTATTATTATTTTGGTATGTCTCCTCAGGCAATGGCAAAAATAGCAAAAATAAACAAATGGGACTATATCAAACTAAGAGGGTTTGCACAGTGAAGGAAATCATGAACCCAACAAAAATGCAGCCTACTGAATGGGAGAAGATACTTGCAAATGATATATCTGATAAGGAGTTGATAGGCAAAATACATAACTCCTACAATTTGACAGCAAAAAACAAACAAACAAAAAAAACCAACCACCAAACAACCCAATTAAAAAATGGACAGAGGACCCAAATAGACATTTTTCCAAAGAAGACATACAGATGGCCAACAGACACATAAAAAGATGCTCAACATCACTAGTCATCAGGGAAGTACAAATCAAAACCACAAGAGATACCACCTCACAACAGTCAGAATGACTAGAATCAAAAAGATGAGAAATAGCAAGTATTGGTGAGGAAGTGAAGAAAAGGAAACTCTCATGCACTATTGGTTGTAATGTAAATTGGTGCAGCTACCATGGAGAACAGTATGGATGTTCCTCAAAGCATTAAAAATAGAAATACCATAGAATCCAGTAATTCATTCCACTTCTGGGTATTTATCCAAAGTAAACAAAAACACTAATTCCAAAAGATGTATGCACCCCTAGGTTCATTGCAGCATTATTTACAATAGTCAAGATATGGAAAGAATCTATATATCCATCAAGAGATGAATGAATAAATAAGATGTGCTGTATAAATACAATGGAATATTACTCAACCATAAAAAATGAAATCTTGCCATTTGTAGTAACATGATGGGACCTAGAAGGTGTTTTACTAAGTGAAAAAAGTCAGACGGAGAAAGATACCACGTGATTACACTTATATGTGGTATCTGAAACGCAAAACAGAAACAAACTCATAGATACAGAGAACAAACTGGTAGTTGTCAGAGGGGATGGAGGTGAGGGAATAGGCAAAATAGGTGAAGGAAATTAAGAGGTACAAATTTCCAGTTATAAATAAGTCACAGAGATATAATGTACAGCATAGGGAATTTAGTCAATAACAATAAAATAACCTTATATAGTGGCAAATGATAACTAGAACTATTGAAGTGATCATAATGTATAAAAATAGTGAATCACTATGTTGTACACTGGAAACTAATATATTCATGTATGTCAGTTATATATTAATAAAAAATAAAATAGTTATTAAAAGTGGTAAGGTCTATATATGATAGAGAAAAGAAAAAAATCTATGAAGAAGAGTGAATGTGATCTTTATTCTAATATTTTTAGTATCTAAGGTAATTTTACCAAGGGCAAGAGGTTTTTTTTTTAGGCTATAAATATTTGGGGTGTGAACAAAACTATCCATAGTAATCCAGGCATTCTTTTTTGTGAAAATATTTAAAACAGTTCAAGTGTGTGTGTGTGTGTGTGTGTGTGTGTGTACGTATGAACACATGCACATTTTATATATTTATAATTTCAGAAATCAGTCTACCCAAGGAGTTGTTTTAAAATGGTGAATTTTACATCTTAAAAATTAATAAGCTTATAATATTTTGAAGATTCATGAAGATTGTTTTTGAGCCACTGAACTAAGAAAGTACTCTTATGTATTATTGTCCTTTGAAATATATACAAGTGAATCCTTAACAAAGATATATTAGTTAATATTGATAACAGTAAAACTGTGAATGAAAAGTCTCTAAAACTTATTTTTAAGCCTTATGCAAGATAAAGATCTTTTAGATAAATCGAGATTGTTAAGTGACTAATGAAGCATATGTTTCCTTAAAATGGACTTCTTTATGTCTAAAATAGAACGAAATGTTTAAGATGTTCTTTCTTTCTCACAGGGGGAACAATATATTTTCAATAAGAATCAGTAACTGGAAGTACAAGTTTGGTTATTTAATAATGTTAAAATGAAGCTTTAACCAGCAGAGGTAAGAATATGTTACTTTTGTATTTAAGAGGTCAGAATATTTGTCAGGTTTCTATGAAGAACTATTTCAAAAACTATGAAGGGTCTGAGATTTTATAACATATGCAGGCTAACAAGTTAGCCTGCCACAATGCCATGGATGGTGGGCAGAAGACAGGAGACTCCTAGATCTAAGAGAAGGATGGATTGTACTCATAGCAGTGGCAGTAGCTACAGTACCAGGCACCACCTGCATATGAGTAGGTTGTTATTATCCGAGAGGAACCCCAAGCTAAGGGGACCCAAAGCTTTTATAATGGATAGTAAGTCTGCCTGACTTAATGTCTCAAGGGGAGACAATCTCTATTAATGAATAAACAGATTTGCTCTTTGTTCCAGGATGAGACACTATCTCTGACTTCTAAGACTGTTCGCTAAACATACATCTTTGAAACATAGCCTGGAACAGAGGCAGTCGGTGTCTCCTTGCAAAACATGCAGAAACAGGAGACTTCCAACCCTTTCTTAACTCTGAATTGTGTTTTAAAGCATGTATTATTGATAAACGTGATTGTTAAAGTACTTTTTTGAAATAGTGAAAAGATGGAAACCACTGAAATACCCAATAATAGGAGATGGTTTCAATTGTAATATTCACAGTGTAATATTAAACAATTGAAAATATTATAAAACTACATTTATTGACATAGGTGTTCATCAAAAAATTAAATGAAATAAACAGATTATAGAATATACATGAGGTTTGATCCCATTTTTATAGAAATTTTACAAATGCACACACATGTGAAGAGCATATACCCAAGTATACATTTTAGTGGATAGAATCGTGAATGTTTTTACTTTTGCTTTTGTGTATTTTTAAAACCCCTACATGAATACTTCAGGTTTTTGTAGTGAAGGGAAATTTTTTTTTGAAATTTAAAAATGAATAGTAACTTAAGAACTTCGCCTAACAGAAAAAAACCTTCATGAATTCATGGGGATTAACGAATGCTAATTCTCTTTTTGACTCTGGGGTTACCTTTATGTGCAATGTGAATAATTAGGTTGCTTACTTTTTTCTTTACTCTTTTATCTGTAATAGATAAAGTCCAGGGTTTCTTTTGCAGTTTGCTATATTATTTATTATCACATAGATGTCACAAAGGGAAACAAGTCTTAGAAAATGCATTCTGTTAGAACTTATCTTAAGTGATAGATTATTGCTATTTAGTAAACAAATTATTAGTAAGTATATTTAGTTGATTCTGGTGCTATTTAGTAGGGATAAACTAAGTTAGGTACACTGAACTAATTTGCTTCATTGCTTCATTTTTATTTTCTGCCTATATATCATACTCTGAAATATGTTTAAATATTAGTGGTTTTGTAAGTTGGCATTTTTATTGTGCTTCTCATGATTTTTCCCCCCTTCTTTTACCAAGGTGCTGTCACCAGATTTGTCTTCTGAGTATAAATTGAAAATGACTGAAGTTCAAGCAATGGTAGAATTCTCTGTGGAGCTAAACAAGTTCTACAATGTGGATTTATTTCAGAGAGGGTATGTATTTTAATTGTGAAGATTATCTGTTTTGCATAGGAAAAGATATACAGTTTTCATTTAAATTTAATTGCATACTTATATCCCAGCATATATGAGGAAAACAATGAACTGTAATCAAGTAATTATTTTCTTAGAGAAATTTTAGTTTTAAGTAGATGTTTAAGAATTATTCATATGGCTTTAATGATAATGCTGAATATATGTAATGTGTGTTTATGAATTTGTACTGAGCCTTGAGAGGACTTTTATGAAAATGTATAAGATCTCATTTTTGCTTGTAAAAGCTTATGGTATATGGGAAAAATAAAATGTATGCACAAAACAGCTAAGTGGAAACACAAAATGATGAATCTTCAAGAAGTGTGTATAGAAAGTGCTCTAGGAATCAGAACAGACATCTTTCTGGGTTGATATGTTAGGAAAGTCCATGGAGAGATAGGATCAAAGTAGGCATAGATAAAGTGAAAAACCCTTTTGGTGGGAGAGAGCAGCCTGAATCAAGTCTTGGAAATAGGAATGAACATTCTATTTTAAAGAATATTTAGTAAATCGGATATTCTCTAGGAAAATTGCAGAAGAAAAGATAGTAAAGAAAAGAGAGGTTATGTTTGTGAAGGGCTCAGTGTCTGGAGAAGAGTTGACAGGGATTTGGGCAGCCTTCAGTGGTTTTCAAGTAAGAATGAAATTATCACTGTTAGTACAATAAACACTTACTAACATGATGAAGATTGTGATATATTAGGTTGATTGTTGTGTAGAAGAAATAGAAGCCTAGGGGACAGGTAGAGGTTCTTGCGGTAACTCAGGTAAAAACCTGAAGTTCTGTACTAAGAGTGGTAGTAATGGAGCTCTGGCTAACAGAAGTAGGGTGAGAGAGATTTTCTGTTGGTTGTTGTTGTTTTGCTTGCTTTATTATTTTTGACTGGTCTTGGCTTTGCCATCTTGTTGCAAAAATAAAAACAGCTGTCCTCTGCTTTACTCCACATGGTCTCTCACTCCTCAGCAGGACAGGCTGGGCTTGTTTTCGTATCAGAGACAAGAGTCAAAGAAAGAGAGCAGAGGATGCAGGATCCCTTGAATTGGCTCTCTTGTTACTTCCACTCCATTCTGTTGACTAGGCAACTTACAAGGCCAGCCCAGGAGTCTAAGCTGGCAGTTCTTAGGCTAGCAAAACTTACTTAAAAACTTTATAAGGCTTCTCTATGTCTGGTACAGTTCATTCCAAGCTCTGAAACCCATACCCTCAATTGTCTTTTGAGACATGTCTGTTCTCTAGATGTAATCACTATTATTTGGGGAATCCGAATTCTGTGGGATCATGCCCTTAAACTTCCTAAAAGCCTTTTTGTCAAATTGAATGTCTACTTAGACACTCCTTTAGTTTCTTCAGGGATCTTAAGAAAGGGATTTATAGTCACACCCTTAATATGATCTTTGTCCATAGCAGCATTTTATTTGGGAAATCATTAAGGAGTTTTGTTTCCCAATCTAGCAAGTCCTGGTCCATCTTTATTCCCTCTAGGTTCTGTTTGTAAAATGACTAGTTCTTTCTTTAGCTCATCTCTTTCTTGCAAACCTTATTAAAACTTAGCAAGGAGCAACAATTTGACATTTTCATCATTCTGCGTGGAAATTAACTTGCTCAAATCCCAAAGTTTCATAGATACATTGTCCAGCTTCTAAGTTATTGCTGACAGTATATTTACCAAAAGTTTCTTTGCTATATTACATGGGTTACTATTTTTAAAATCTCTGTATTTTACCCATTTCTCTTGCCTCTGAAATTATAACTGTTACTTTGGTCCCAAAATCAGTGTTACATATTTTAAGTTTTTGTTATGATACATACTACTACAAAGTTACTGATTTCTGTATTAGTTATGTATTGTGGCAATATGCAACTAATGACCAGCACAAAGCTTCAGTGGCATCACAGCAATAAACATTTATATTTGCTCACAAGTCTGTGGATCAGCTGAATGGTTCTGGTCATCCGGGCTGACTTGGCTGACTTTGCTGGGCTCAGTTTTGAATTCACACTCAACTGGAAGCTTGGCTGAGTGCTGGCTGATGATACAGAATGGCCTTACTTGGGTGGACTCAACTCTGTTTTATGATCTCATCCTCCAGCTTATTTTCACAGAGAGGCAGGTTCCAAAGAGAGAATCTATGCGAGAAGACCTTTTAACACCTAGGCTTTGGAACTAGCATACTGTCATCTCTACCACATGATATTGCCCAAAACAAGTTACAAGGCCAGCCCAGATTTAAGGCTAGGAAACTAAACTCCATTTCTTATTGGGAGTCGCAGTGCAAGAGGTGTGAACACCACGGTGTTCACCAGGGTGGGTGAAAAAATCAGAGACATTTCAAAAATCATTCTACTACTCACTTTAACATTTTTTATTTTTTCTTATTAATTTCTGTGAGGTATTTTGAGGAAAGAATAGTAGGATTTAATGACTGACTGCATATGGAGGTTGATACCAAGAGTGAAAAAGCATTAAAAATATGTATGTAGGGATGCCTAGGTGGCTCAGTCGGTTGAGCGTCTGACTTCGGGTCAGGTCATGATCTCGCGGTTCATGGATTCGGGCCCCACATTGGGCTCCGTGCTCACAGCTCATAACCTGGAGCCTGCTTTGGATTCTATGTTTCCCTCGCTCTCTGCCCCTCCCCAACTCGCATTCTGTCTCTCTCTGTCTCTCAAAAATGAATAAATGTTAAAAAAATTTTAAAACTAAAAAGTATTTAAAAAATATATATATATGTATGTAAGGGTATGAATATATGTGATTGATATCTAAGATTACCTTGAAATAGCTCAGCAAAGAAAAAGTAGAGATGAATCAGATATGGCAAAAATCTTTTTAATTATCGAAGATGGGTAGTGAGCGTATGGGTACATTGTTCTGCTTTTTGCAAATTGGGTATTTTTAATAATAAGAAATTTTAAAGATAATGCTGAATTTTAAAATCACATGGACTTGGACAATATTGGTAATACTGAAACTAATAAGGAAGTTGAAGACGTTTTTCATCTTGATGTGTTGAGTTTGAGATAGTTCATAATTAAGTGGAGATTTGGAACTGGAGGTAAAGATTAAGTGAATTATTATTCCATTTTATTGGCAACCATCATAAACATAGCATGTAAAATTGGTGTTTTCATTAGTTTTCTCTTATTCTACAATTTGGTTTCCCCATCCATTGAGGACTTTTGAAGAATATTATTATGTTACTGATCTTTCAAAGATCTAATGATTAGAGGATGATTGTTTTTAGATACATGGCTTGACTTGTTTATTTAAGAATATTTTCACTTTTAATTGAGGTATAATTGACATACACTATTATATTAGTTTCAGGTGTATAACAGAGTGATTTGACATTTGTAATACATTGCAAAATGATCACCACAATGTTTAGTTACCATGTGTCACCATACAGTTAATACCATATTATTGACTTGATTCGCCATGTTTTATGTTACGTCCCCATTACTTATTTATTTTTTAACTAGAAGTTTGTACTTCTTGACCCCCGCCCCCGCTTTTACCTGTTTCGCTCCCCCCAGCCTTCCTCACCTCTGGCAACTATCAATGTTCTCTTTATCTGTGAGTTTAGGTTTTCTTTGTTTTGTGTTTTAGATTCCACATGTAAATGAAATCATGCCATATTTGTCTTTCTCTGCTCTTGTCCCTTAGCATAGTACCCTCAAGGTCCATTCCTGTTGTCACAAATGGCAAGATATCATTCTTTTTTATTCCATTGAATATATATCACATCTTCATTCATCAGTCAGTGGACACTTAGGTGGTTTCCATATCTTAACTATTGTAAATAATGCTGAAAGGAACATAGGGGTGCATATACCTTTTTGAATTAGTATTTTCATTTTCTTCAGATAGATACCCAGTATTAGAATTGCTGGATCATTATGACAGTTATAATTTTAATTTTTCCAGGAACCTCGATACAGTTTTCCATAGTGGCTGCACCAAATTATACTCCCACCAGCAGCGCACAAGGGTTCTCTTTTCTCCACTTCTTTAGCACTTATCTTTTGACATTTTGACAGTAGTCCTTCTGACAGGTATGAGGTGACATCTCATGTGGTTTTAGTTTGCATTTTCCTGATGATTAGTGATGTTGAGCATCTTTTCATATACCTGTATGTTTTTCTTTGGAAAAATGTCTGTTTAGAAATCCTGCCCATTTTTTAATCAAAATGTTTGGTTGGGGTTTGTTTGTTTATTTTTGCTGTTGAGTTATATAAGGGTTTTCCTTTTAAGTGTATTTATATTGAGAGAAAATGGTGGGAGGGAGAGAGAGAGAGTCCAAGCAGATTCCGCAATGTCAGCATGGAGCCCAATGTAGAGCTCAAGCTCACGAACCATTAGATCATGACCTGAACTGCAATCAAGAGTTGGATGCTTAACCAACAGAGCCACCTAGGCACCCCAGAGTTGTATGAGTTCCCTACATATTTTGGATATTAACCCCTTATCAGCTATATGATTTTCAAATATTTTCTTTAATTTAGAAGGTTACCTTTTCATTTTGATGGTTGTCTTTGCCATGCAGGAACTTTTAGTTTAAATAGTCCCACTTGTTTGTTTTTGCTCTTCGTTGACTTTGCTTTTGATGCTAGAGCCAAAAAATCATCACCAGACCTATGTCAAAGAGCTTAGTGCATATATTTTCTTTTATTTTACTTAATCTTTAGTTAAAATTCTCCTCATGAGAAGTTAAATAGCTCTAGAAAGCTTTGTTCTCCTCTGATTGCAAGGTTCCTTTGATTCCAATTAGATTTTTGGTTTTAGTCTTTTCTTGTTTTCAACATGACCTTATTTTAATCTCAACTAATCATCTATTTCTATCTTTGGAGTTTTACCATGTTTCTTTAAGGCCAAATGGTCACTTCAAAGGTTCTAAATTTAATTGACTAGCCTTTCATTCACTGTTCTTTAATTCTGGCTTTGTGACCTGACCATATGTTCTCTCCAATGCTGTACCTTTCTAGAAATAATAGTAGTAATATACTTATATATTTTAATCTTTGTATTATTTACAAATTAAATAATGTAAATTACTACCTAGGAAATTATTAAATAAAAATAAAGTATTCAGCTCCCCTGTATATGTAAACTCATCCTGATTTGTAATCTTGATTTAGGTTTTAATAATTCAATGTGTGTCTTGTGTGTACTTGTGTGTATAGATATGTTTATCCTACATTACATATACAATACTTGCAATGTAATGATGATAAAACACAAACATTATAATGTTTATCTGTCATTTTTATTCTAATTACTAATTACTAGTTGATTTATATATGTAGATATAAATACTATAAAATCTTGTAGAGTAAATAAGCAAGTACATAAACAAGTAGCTCTGACCTTGAAAAAATGCTTAATTCTTTAAACCAAATACATGTCTTTGTTTTGTAATTAATAATATTAAATCGATTTTTAAAAACCATTATACTCTGTATTTTCTCAAAATTTGCTTAAGAATAATTTATCTTTATTATTTTTTTTGAAAGAAAAAATGAATAAACCAAATTAAGTAAGTGAAAATCTTAGATGCCTTACTGACTCCTCTGGTTGCTATGACATTCTTTCATTTAAAGTAAGAAATGCCGTATATATTTCTTTTGTTTCTCTCATTCATCTTTATATATGCTGGTTTCCCTTTGGGTTTTATTGCATGCTGGTATTTGACCTGTGTGGATCCAATATGTTGTTTTTCACCAATAATAAATATTATGGGAAACTGATATAAGTAGACTAAATTTATTATTTAATACCACATAGATATTTGGATATTGGGGCATTGCATATTTTAAAATATTTTTTGAAATTATTTTTTTGTCGATTTTTCTTTAGGTTTTACCAGATACGTGCATCTATGAAAATTCCACCAAGAGTTCCTCACCGAGTAGAAGCTAGTTTGTTACATGCAGCAGGTAAGCCAAGGAATACTTTTAACATTTAAGAAAAGTCTGAAGCAACATTATAATGGCCAATAATAATTTTTAATAATTATTCTTATTTTGGGGGCGCCTGGGTGGCTCAGTTGGTTAAGCATCCAACTCTTGATTTTGGCTTGGGTCATGATCTCGCAGTGTGTGGGGTTGAGCTGCATGTTCGGCTGTGTGCACTGACCTGCACAGAGCCTGCTTGAGATTCTCTCTCTCTCTCTCTCTCTCTCTCTCTCTCCCTCCCTCCCTCTCTCTCTCCCTCTCTCTCTCTCTCTCTGTCTCTCTCCTACTCACTCTCTGTCTCTCTTGAAATAAATAAATTTTCTAAAAAGTCTTCTTCCTTTAAAAAAATTACCATTTTTTAAATTATAAATATAAGATACCAGAGAGTATCATTATAATACCTCTTATAAGAAATATATTTGAGGCCTCAGTAAAACGAGCATGATTATAGGTTCCTTGTGTTTCTCTTTGATTTCTTATGAAGAACAAATGAAAGAATGTATGTGAAATTTCCATGAAAACAAACATAAGTAGGGGTGATATCAATTACATCATGTAAGATGTAATTTTTAAAAAATATACAGTGAATGTGTACATATAATTTGATATATGATTACAAAGGTGTTTTATGATAAAGTTTTATAGTATGCCTTTGAGAATATTAACCACGTTTTTGGTCTGGTTTAACTACAGTAAAAAAAAAAAAAAAAATGCCAAAAAGCAATATATAAGGTATAAGATGGATATAGTATAGCCGTTCAGTAATTTACTTATATACTATGGAGAGACCCCAGCATTAAAATGTTTCAGCCCAAACTGTTTGTCCTGACATAATCAGTGGGCATTTTTTAGCTTTTCCTGATACAGTATACTCTGTTTCATTCCATACAGTTAGGAAATGAAATGATTAATGAAACATTCTAGCAAGTTAACATATATGTCAAATATGAATAATGGGTTTTGAAGGCATCATTAAAAGTAAAATACACCTATACTAAAGCTACTCCTATAATTCAGTCTATTTTTTAAATTTAAGAAAACATTTTAGGAATTTGGAGTGTTTAAGATTATCTTTTTAGTATCCTATGTGTACTAAAATGCTAGATTCTGATAATTTTAATGAATTGTACAAAATGGAGAGTTTATTCTTTCTTCCTGAAGACTCTCAAAATGCTCAGGGAAACTTAACTGCTTATGACCAAAAATATGTACATTCTTTCTTTAAAAACAAAAGCCAGTTTTTTTCTTGGCCTGGTATACATATTAAAGTATATATTTATTGTCACTTGGACTTTTGTAAATCTACTTTCTATGAAACACAGAGGTTAAAACCACTAATGTTAGAAGATAGATTTGGTCCTCTCTTTTTGAACTTCCTTAATCTAGTAAACTAAATGTCTTCCCTATTGTATTTTCTAAAGTTGCCAGTTGAAAACCTAGAAAGACCTTTTTCTGGAATCCCTTTTTATTTTTTTTTTCAGCTTTATTGAGAATTAATCGACAAATAGAATTGCATATATTTAAAGTATACGATGTGATTTATTATATATACATTATGAAATAATTGCCACAATCAAGATAATTAGCACATCCACCACCTCACATAGTTAACTCTTGTGTGTTTGTATATCTGTGTATTTGTGTGTGTTTGTGTGTGTGTGCGGTGAAAACACTTAAGATTTACTCTTAGCAAATTTAAGTATACAGGACTTTATTATTAAATGTAGTCACCATGCTGTGCATTAAATAGGACTGAAAGTTTACACCATTTGACTTCTCCAGTTCTCTCACCCCCTCACCCCCTATCAAGTACAGTTCTGCTGTTCGTTTCTAGGAAATTGACTGTTTTGTTTCCACATGTGATTCCGTGCAGTATTTGTCTTTGTCTGACTTATCTCGCTTAGCATAGTTCCCTCCAGGTTCATCCATATTGTTGTAAATGGCAAGATTTCCATCTTTTTTATGGCTGAATAAAATCTCTCTCTCTCTCTCTTTCTCTGTGGGTTATACCTCATTTTCTTAATCCATTCATCCACTGACAGATACTTAGATTATTTCCATATCTTGGTTATTGTGAATGGGAGTGAAGATTTGTCTTCAAGATACTGATTTCATTTCTTTCAGACATATACCCATGAGTGGGTTGGCTGGATCATTATGGTAGTTGTAATTTTCAAATATTTTTCCACATTTGGTAGATTGTCTTTTCATTTTGTTGATGGTTTCCTTTGCTCCGCAGAAGCTTTATAGTTTGATGTAATCTCACTTGTTTATTTTTGCCTTTGCTTTTGGGGTCAAATCCAAAGAACATTACCAAGATCAGTGTCAAGGGCCTTCTCTCTTATGTTTTCTTCTAGGAGTTTTATGGTCTTAGGTCTTAAATTTAAGTCTTTAATCCAATTGGGTTCATTTCTGTGAGTGATATAAGATAGGGATATAGTTTCATTCTTTTGCATGTGGATATCCAATTTTCTCAGCACCATTAGGACACTATCCTTTACCTATTTTATGTTCTTGGTACCTTGTCAAAGATTAATTGACTATGTGTGTGAGTTTATTTCTCGGCTTTATTCTCTTCTATTGGTCCGTGTACCTTTTTTTATGTCATTATCATACAGTTTTGATTACTAGAGCCTTGTAATAGTAATATTATAGCCTTGCAGTTAGGAAGTGTGATCCCTCCTAGCTTCGTTCATTTTTTTCTTAAGATTGCTGTGGCTTCAAATGAATTTAGGATTGTTTTTTCCTATGTCTGTGAAAAATAGCATGGAAATTTTGATAAAGATTGTATTGAATCTGTAGATCCTTTGGGATAGTGTAGACTTTTTAACAGTATTAATTCTTCCAATCTAAGAATGCAGGATCTCTCTCCCTTCATTTGTGTCTTCTTCAGTATCTTTCATCAGTGCCTTATAGTTTTCAGTGTACAGGTTTTTATCTCTGTTAAATTTATTTCTAAATATTTTATTAATTTTGATGCTATTATAGATGAATTTCTCTCCTTTTTAAGAATTGATTTTAAATTTATGAAGTAAACATACTAGAAAACTTCCTTTTATTTACTTTTTAATTGAAGAATAGTTGACATATTAGTTTCAGGTGAACAAGACAGTGATGGGATTGCTTTCTTGATTTCTCTTTTGAATAGTTCATTGTTAGTGTATAGACAAGCAACTGATTTTTGTATCCTGCAACTTTATTGAATTTATTGATTAGTTCTAACAGCTTTTTGGTAGAATCTTGAGATCATGTCATCTGCTCTCAGATAATTTTACTTCTTCCTTTCCTGTTTGGATGCCTGTAATTTCTTTTTAGTGCCAAATTGCTGTGGCTGGGGCTGCCAGTAATAGAAGTGGTGAGAGAGGGGGTACCCTTGTTTTTAACTTTAGAGGAAAGATTTTAACTTTCTACTGTTGAGTATGATGTTAGCAAATGGGCTTGTCCTGTATGGCCTTTATTATATGAGGTACATTTCTTCTATGCCTAATTTATTGAAATTTTTATCATGAAAGTATGTTGAATTTTGTTAAATGCTTTTTCTGCGTCTACAGAAATGATCATGATTTTTATCCTTCATTCTGTTAATATGGTATATCATGTTTATTTGCATATGTCAATACACCCTTGCATCCCAGAGATGAATCTCTTCATCATAGCATATGAGCCTTTTAAAGTATTCTTGAAGGGGCTCCTGGGTGGCTCAGTTGGTTAATCTTCTGACTTTGGCTCAGGTCTCACAGTTCATGAGTTTGAGCCCCGCGTCTGGCTCTGTGTTGACAGCTCAGAGCCTGGAGCCTGCTTCAGATTCTGTGTCTCCATCTCTCTTTGCCCCTCCTCCACTTGCAGTCTGTCTTTCTACCTCTCTCAAAAATAAATAAGACATTTTAAAAAATTAAAAAAAATAAGGTAGTCTTGAATTTGGTTTGTTAGTATCTTGTTGAGGGATTTGCATTTGTGTTCATTGGGGATATTGACCAGTAATTTTCTTTTCTTGTAGTGTCTTTGATAATGCTAGCCTTTTGAAATGAATCTGAAAATGTTCCTTCTTGGTCAGTTATTGGAAAAATTTGAGATGGATTGGTATTACTTCATCTTTAAATGTTTAGTAGAATTCACCAGTGAAGACATCTGGTCCTGGGCTTTTATTTGTTAGGAGATTTTTGATTGCTGATTCAATCTCTCACTTATTATTCTGTTCAGATTATGTTTCTTCTTGATTCAGTCTTGGTAAGGTATATATTTCCAGAAATTTATCCATTTCTTCTAGTTTATCTAATTTGTTGCCATATACTTTTTCATTGTAGTCTCTTCTCCTTTGTATTTCTACAAAGGATAGTTATAGTGTCTTCTCTTTCATTTATAATTATTTGAATCATGTTTTTTTCATAGTTCTACCTAAAGGTTTGTCCATTTTATCTTTTCAAGAAACCAACTCTTAGTTTCATTGATCTTTTCTATTGTCTTTCTAGTCTCTGTTTCATTTATTTCCACTCTGATCTTTGTTATTCCCTTCCTTCTGCTTACTTTGGGCTTAGTCTGTTCTTTTTCTGGTACCTTGAGATGTAAATTTAAGTTGTTTGAGATCTTTCCAGGTTATTTGTATGGCAGAAATATTACATGCAATTAATATCATTTTCAAAGTAATGTTCTTTTGACCTTATGACAAATATTATTTCAGAAATGCACAAATTGAGTACTTTCTTTTTAAGTGTGTTAAGTGCCTTTTCCTGGACATTGTCACTGTGATTTTGGTTTAGGTTTTTTGTTTGTTTGTTTATTCGTTTGTTTTTGGTTGGTTTTTTATTAGGTGTAAGTCCAGATTTAGTCATTGTCACTATCTCCAGCTTCTGGTACTAGTAACTGTGTATTATTGACTGAAATGTCAATTATCTGATTGGATAATCAGATAATATCTGATTGGATAAAAGGAAGTAACTTTTAAAAGAGGTGATAGTAGACACCAGTCTTTTAAAAGAGAAGCCTGGGTTTGGAAAGCAATAGAATTTCAGTTATTATGTGAATATATAATATATAATTTCAGTTTATATGTGAAAACGTTATTTATGTGTGTATTTTTTATAGCATTATACTAGAAAATTTTTAAGAGGTCACATCTTTTTCATTAAATTGTAACAGCCAAAATCAAGAACATGAGAGCTAGATTTTGAACAGAAGAAGAAAATGTTAATTTCTTTCATACTTTTTCAAAATAGCAAACTTTTGTCTGTCATGTCTAAAATGTAATACCTCATATGATTTTTCAAGATCTTTTTTTATCCGGGGGCACCTGGGTGGCTCAGTTGATTAAGCAAACAATCCTTTATTTCTGCTTAGGTTGTCATCTCACGGTTGTGAAGATCAAGCCTTACCTTAGACTCCGTGTTGAGTGTAGAGCCTGCTTGGGATTCTCTCTCTCTCTCTCTCTCTCTCTCTCTCTCTCTCTCTCTCTCCCGCCTTCTTTGTTTGCTCCTCCCCCGCTAGTGCTCTCTCTCTCTCGCTCAATAGATAAATAAATAAACACTTAAAAGATATATCTTTTTTATTTTAATGTTATCAGTATATTTTATTTTTCTCTAATTTAGAATATCTTATTTCTTTACGGTACATGATGATATCTATGGATTTTTACAAATAAAATGACCTTTAACAGATTATGAGATGTGCAGCTTTCTTTATCCCAGTACCATTCTCAGCATGACTATCTTTTATATGTGTGTAGTGCCCCACAGTTTCTTGTTTCATCCTCTGGACACCTCTATGATCATGTAAATCTGGTATTTCAGTTGTATTTTCTGCCATTGTACCCCAGAATAGCCTATCGTGTTAAATGTTTAAGTTCATATCAAAATTAGGGATAGTAGATCCAAAATAATGTTCTCATGTCCAGATGAATTTTTCCTCACCTGCGATCTGGGAAAATAAGAGAGAGCGAGAGCAAGAGAGGGGGAGAGAGAGAGAGAGAAAGCACAAAGAAGACAGCCAATTTATTCTAGTCTTAGAGGTACTGATTTGGTTCTCTTTTTATGCCCTTTCTCTTCCAATGTTTGTTTCATTTTAAAATAGTATTTAGAAGTTCCTGGTGTTTGTATCTTTTTAATATTAGTAAATTTGTTAGGAAAAGGTATCCTTCACAAAATTTTCTCTAGAAATTATTCCTGCAAATTTGGCTAACTTTGTTTTGATAAGACCAGATCATTGATTTCTAGACTCATCCTTGATTACATAAATATATTCAAATAGGGGTAATTTTTCTTTATCTGGTGTGTTAATTCTCTTTTTACCCCTCTTTCTTAAAAATTCACTTTTTCTTCTAACGGCTTGGGTTTTCTCTGTACTTTATATTTCATACCCCATTTTTCTTGTTAGATGTGTACTATCATCTCAAGACCTTTTCTTTCCAGCACTGTATTTTACTGTAATTCCTACACTTTGTGTATATTTCTGGTAAACTTTTAGAAGAAGAAAGAAAGTAGTGATTTTGTCTGTGAGTTGCAGAAAGGCAAGTTAGATGTGAGAATTAGATGGTATCATACAGCTTGTTGCAACACATTTAAATTATTTCCAGCACGAAATTGTGCTGACAGTGAGAGGTTTGAGTCAGGAAATAGCTGTCATCTACAATAGCATCAGTCATCAAAGACAATGAATATTTATAGGGCTGTTGAAAATTGACTAATAAGAAAATATTTACAGACTTCTATAACAAAGAAGTCATTGTTGGTTCTAAGAAACTGGCCCCAGTTTGAAATGTTAGAGCACTATGTACTATTTTGATAAAAAGTTCAAATAACAACTCCGCATTTCTAATAATGATAGTATTTCTTAGAAACATATATTGTTTTATTTGCTTTTTAATATCCACCCATTCCTTTTTTCTGAAAAAAATAATTTTATGCAAATAATAAAAATAGTCAAAAAATACAAATAGTTTCTATTAGTCTAGAAAGATTTGTAGTGAAAACATAGTTACTTCTCTAGATGGGTCCACTTTTCACTATTTCTCTAGTTGTAATGGTCTCCTCTATATATTCCTGGTATGATAAATGACAACTGAAGATTATACTACTTCCTCCCCCTCTTCCCCTCTACTTTTTAAGAGATGCCATTATTCCCATATCTTTCTTTGACTCTTTCTTTGACTTTGACTGTTACTGTTAAATAATATATTGTTTAAATCTCCATTTCCTATTTCAGAAATATGACAAACCCTATTTTCTAATATAAGGAGATAAGCCTCTTATATTGCCTCCTTTTTCACATTTTCTCTTTTCCTCCACATTTTCTCATTTCCTCTCTTCCTCCAAGTTCCTTCTTTTCAACTTGTTAAATATATCCTTTGTTTTATGTAATCAAAGTTGCTAACATTCATATTCTGTTTTGTAACTGTGGTTAAATTTTAATGTGCTTTGTCTATGGGTTGCTTCCAAATGTTGGAAACAAGTAAACAGCATTTTCATTTTTATGGTAACATGAGAGGGAGAGTATTTATAAAAGTGAAATGACTATCCAACATAAAGAAGGAGGATCTTAAGTTTCTGGCAAGACAAGACAAATGTAGTTACCATTTTGATGTTGATCTGGGTCACCTGTTATAGAGAGGTAGCTATAGATATATCTTAGAAGTTGTGGATTCAAAGATACCGCTCTGTTGCAGTTAACAAAGTAGTGATTTGGAATCAGGATACCAGCTTCCTTTTATGTTACCTTGGAAAACGCACTTAACCTCTGTGAGCCTCAGATTCTCATCTGTGAAGTGTGTTATCTGGTTTACAGGATTATGATGTGTTAAAGAAGTGAAAGTTCTCAGCAAACTGTAAAGGGCTATATATATGTAAAATACTATTATTTGACTTCTGGTACTGTAAGAAAGAATGAGAAACAGTCATGTTTAACTTACTATATATAATATACTATTTGTGAACCATTTAATGTAAAGCGCTAAAAATTATAATAAAGTCATTTTGATGATTTCCTGTGATTTATATAATTGTACAGCACAGTAAGTACATAGGATAACATCTCATGTTAATAAGTAAATTACAAGGTTTTTTAAATTAATAAAGCCATTTCTGGGATAAGAAGAATGAGCTAGAATGACCAAGGGCAAAAAGGGAAATCCAAAGGGAAGAAGAGATCTCACAAAAGACCCCTGAATTTATAACTTGTCAAGGAAGTCTAAGTACCTACACATGGATTTCTGTGCTTATAAAACTAACTTAATCTGTAGATAGTGTTTGAATTTGGATTTGTTCTGCCATCTGCTATGTTTCCTAACACTTTCTGTAAGCATCTTTTACTTCTTAGCATTTATTTTATTATAATATAACCAAACATCAAGAATCATTAAAGAAGAATGCTTTTTTTTTAAATGAGGAAGGTGTAAAGAAATAAACCTTCATTTAATGTCACTAATCCATTACTGTTAACCATAACTGAATGATCTCAACAATCATGAATGGAAAACTCACCATAGAGTTAGATCTTTCAATAAACTTTGCATAGCTTATGAAATTTGAGTCCATTTGGCATTATGACCCTCTATTTTGCTTTCCCTAGTTGAACAGCTTCCTTCTGTCACAACCATTGTCTTTTTACCTGGCTTCAGAGATAGTGATAATTACATTGGCATTTGCTTTGGCCTCCAAAATAGGGAGTTAAGAGATTATCACATTGTAGTGCAATTATTTGCTTGAATGTTTCTATTCAAACTAGATTGGGAACTCTGAAAACAAGGGCAGGGTTTTATTTATGTTCATATCTCTTAGTTCTCAGTATTTTAGAAGCTTAATAAATTATGGTTGAATGAATGCTCACTTTTTCACAAAATAAATAATAGATATCAGTGCTAGCTGTTTAAGCAAAGGAAATAGAAACGTGAAAGATAATGATGGGGTAAAGTATAAATTATCACAACTTAATGTAAGTATTCATTCTTAGGCCTCTATCACAGGTCTCTAAAAGTGTAGATCAGATGTTTGGGTTAGCAGATAACACAGGCAAAGTGAAAATAGAGTTCTTTCAGCAAGAAGTTAGGGCACTAAATTAAGTTCAATGAAAGGTCAAGAATTCAATAAATCTATGCTAAGGGTTTATTATGTGTAAGACATGGTGCTCACTCCTAAATTATAGCAATGAAAATGATATATGTGCTCCCTGACCTTATTGATGGATATTATCATCTAGTAAAGCACAGAGGGCTTCACATTCAAGACAATAAACGAACTATATACATGTTTGGGTCTTTTTGTTTCTAAGGCTCTTTGATAATAGCAGTATAAAACACAAAAAAGAAAGCAAAATTTTTCAATAAGTTTTTGCAGAACAGAAAACAGAAGTGATAACTGAACTGACTTTTAGAACACCTTCCCCCAGGGATTTCAGGAAGGTACAGCAGATGAAGGGAAATAAGAGGTAGGCCTGAAAGAGATGAACTAAAGGTCTGTAATCAGGTCAGCTGTGAGAGTTGGGCACCCCAGACCCAACTGCAGTATGTCAGGAAGACTAGTATTTACCTTAGGTTAAAAACCTCAGGACTTTTCTCTAAATAAATTGACATGAGATATTAACATATTAATGCTTCAGAGTAAAGCACTTATTCTTTCGTGTGTGTGTGTATGTGTGTGTGTGTGTGTGTGTGTGTTTGGTAAAAATCTACTCTCAGCAGACTTTAAAGTATATAGTACAGTGTTGCTAACTGTATGTACATTGTTGTACAGCAGAGCTCTAGAGCTTTTTAACCTTGCATGACTGAAACTCTGTACCACTGAAGAGCAGTTCATCATTTCTCCCTCCCCCTGGCCCCTAGCAACCACCATTCTACTTTCTTTGATGAGTTTGGCTGTTTTAGATAGCTCATATAAATAGAATCATGCAGTGTTTGGTCTGTTTCACTTAGCTTAAGTCGTCATGGTTCTTCCATATGTTGCTGCATATTGTAGGATTTCCTTTGTTTATTAAGGTTGAAAATATTCTATTATATAACTCATTTTCTTTACCCTTTCACCTACTTATGTACATTTAGATAGTTTCTACCACTTGGCCATTGTGGAAATGAATATGGAAGTGTAGATATATCTTCAAGATCCTGTTTTCAATTCTTTGGGATAAATACACAGAAGTATAATTGTTGGATCATATGATAGTTCTACTTTTAATTTATTGAGGAACCTCCCTTCTGTTTTCCATAGTGGCAACACCATTTTACATTCTCACCAACAGTGTACAAGGGTCCCAGTTTCTCCACAAGTGCTGACCCTATACATAATACTACTATATGGAGTAAGAAGTACGTGAGACATGGACCTTGACTCCAAGAATTTATATTCCTTTCTCTTCAGATTTTCTTCCTTTCCATCTTCATTTGACTCTTTGTTATGGTATTGTCAACAGGATCTTTCCTGAGATCACAGATGAGGTTCACCCTCATAACATAGCAATGTATCTATTTCTGTCACACTCAGTACAGATGTAATTTACAGAATTAGAGGAGGGCAGGGAAGATGGGGTGTTTTTTTTTTGTTGTTTTCTTTGGTTTGGTCTACTTAGCTTAAAACAATGTATGTCACAGGGTAACTGTACAACACATATTTAGCATTTTTGTGAAATGTATCATACTTTTTCTTGAAGACCATATAAAACATTATTTTATTAAATAAAAAAATGAGTACCCAAATACTCATTCCTTCATTTAAGAAATAGAACCTTACTACTACCATAAAAACCTCTTGTATACTCCTCCTAATTTTTGTGTTAATCATTCTTTTTCTTTCTTTATAGTTTTATCACCTGTGAATGTCATCCAAGTATATATCTGGTTGAGTTTGGAGAAACTGAATAGTAAGCACAAGCCCCAGTTGTGTAAGAAAGCTGTAGTATCACTACTATTAAAAGAAGGCTCTCAGAAGAAAAGCTAAATGAAATCTCTGGGTTATAGTATGCTTCTGTATACTAAAAAGTTTTATTTAATTAAAAAAAATTTTTTTTACATTTATTTATTTTTTGAGAGATTGAGACAGAGCGTGAGCGGGGAAGATCAGAGAGAGAAGGAGATACAGAATCTGAAGCAGGCTCCAGGCTCTGAGCAAGCACTCAGCACAGAGCCCGACGCAGAGCTCGAACCTACCAACCGTGAGATCATGACCTGAGCTGAAGTCAGATGCTTAACCAACTGAACCACTCAGGCGCCTCACTAAAAAGTTTTAAGATTCCTTTTTGGGGAAGTTAGCCAACAAGGTCAGGAGTGAATTGTGTGAAATTTAGAGTTTACCACATTCAGTGCTTCTGGTAAGGTTGTATTTTGATCAAGTATTAGATAACCAACACATAGAGTAGGCTGATTTGCATCTAAACTTAACTAATTCAACTTTTCTTTGTCCAACTCTCAGGAGCCTGTCAAAGCAGAAACCTTCTGTGCAGTGAAAAGACTGCCCTTTTATGATCTGTCCTAGGCAATAGTGCAGAAACTTTATCAGTATACCCTCACACAAATTGAGCAGTGGAAAGAATCTGGTTAAGCTTTTAATTTGTTCTTAGGTTAAAAAATGGTACCATGGCAGCAAGAATCTTTCACACGACAAACCTCAAAAATACATGTTTGTTGAGGCACACTAATATTTATTAGTTACATTCTATAATTAAGGCAGAAGATCTCTTTGGAATCTTCCTTCACCATCTTCCTAGAGATTCCCTTTGCCTCTTCCACATTAGATCTATTTACAAACACTGTTTTTCCTCTTTCTGGTTTACTCTCTCATTTTGGTGGAGCCCGTTCTCCAAGATCTTGTTGAGAAAAGTGGCATAGGGATTTTTTTAAACTTTCCATGTCTAAAAATGTCTTTACTCTTATTTGAAAGTTTAGCTAAGTATAGAATTCTAGGTTGGAATTCTTCTTTCTTCGGAATTTTGAGAATATTGTTTCATTGTCTTTTGTAGCATTACTATTGAGAATTCCAAAGCCATTTCGATTGTTAATTCTTTAGATGTGACCCTTTTCCTCTTTCAGGAATCCTATAGAATCTTCTCTTTGTTTCTAGTGTTCTGATGGTACATAATGATGTACCTTGGGTCTCTCAGTACTCTTTGGGCCCTTTTAACCTGAAAATATATGTGCTTCAGTTCTCGTAAATTTTCTTATTTTGTTAATGATTTTCTCCCATCTGTCTTTTCTGTTCTTTCTTTCTGGAACTTCTGTCATTCAGATAGTAGATCATCGTTACTGGTCCTCTTAATTTTTAGTTTTTTCCTCCTTTTTCCCATTTCTATGTTTCTTCTGTATTTTCTGTTGTACTTATTTCTTCAACTTTAATCGATTAAAAAAATTTTTTCAGGTTTATTCATTTTTGAGAGACAGAGTGCAAACGGGGGGGGGGTCAGGGGGGGCAGAGAGAGGAAGACACAGAATCCGAAGCAGCTCCAGGCTCTGAGCTGTCAGACAGAGCCCGATGCGGGACTCGATCCCACCAACTGTGAGATCATGGCCTGCGCTGAAGTCTGACACTTAACCAACTGAGCCACCCAGGTGTCCCTTACTTTAATCCTTTTTTGAGCTTTTCTTGCTTTTCTTTCTCTCTCCCTTTTTTATCTTTCCCTCTCTCTTTCTTCCTTCTCTCTTTCCTCCTCCTTTTTCCTCCTTACCTCTGATCCTTTTTCTTTTTCTTTTAAAATCCAAGTGCTCTTTTATTTTCTGAGTGCTCCTCAATCATAGCAATGTTTTCTTGTTTCATGAATGCTGTATCTTTTCTCTAAGAACAATATTGATAGGATTTTTTAAGTTTTTTTTTTCCTACAAGTTGTTGGTTTTTTTTTTTCTTTTTCTTTTTTGGTCTCTAAATGATAGAAGCTTTCTTCTGGTGTCTAACAGTCTTCAGTTGTTTATACATGACTGAAAAGAGGACTAATTGGAAGTTCTGCGAGCATATGTGGGACTTGTCTCTTTGACCTTTGTATAGGGTAATGTTGGTGAGCCGTTTGCTAAGGAATCTTTGAAGTCAGTTGTCTATAAATCTTATCTATTATGATAGATCTACATATTATCTATTATAGATTCCACATGTCAAGAAATATAAAGAATCTGAGATTTTATTCTATATATTGTTGAAAATAATTCTTCATTTCTCATGCTTCTGTTTATCTGTCATCAGAGACACTGAAAGACTTCTGTTCCAGACTAAGTTTTTAAGGATGTTTCTATTAGGGAAGAGCTTTGGAAGATACAGTTCATGTCTCTGTCTAGAGCAGAAGGTAGATCTGTTTACTGTCCAGTATAATAACAATTATATCTCTCTCTAGTTAAAAGATTAGACAGGTTTTCTTATAGCCCCTTATAAAAGATTAAGATTTCCTAAGCTTAGAGTTCCTCAGTTGTGACCCCAAACCCACAGTATGCATAGCATCCACTTGGCCTGCCTCCATGTCACCCCCATGGAACTTGGGGGGATAAGGACAAGGGGAATTGATGTGATAATGCAACTCATGCTGCTTGCTATGCTGTAAGTAATAAAGTCCTTTGTCTCTGACACAGGAGTCTCCTGTCTTCTTCCAGCATCCATGAGACTGTGGCAGGCTAACTTGTTAGCTTACAAGTAGGATAAAATCTTGGATTCCTTACAGTTCTTGAAATGACAGAGAAGACTTTTGTCTATTTACTTCCTTGAGAGTAAGAATCTTAACTGCCAGCCTCTGGGAACCCAGTAGAGGAGGAGTTCTGTGTATCTCTGCATTCAGTATTCAGTATGTCTATGTTCCTATACTCATGCTCTCAGTTTTGCCAGGGGACTTCCAGTTCAGAGAGCCTTCGTTTTATCTTCTTCAGGGATAAAGGTGAAGGCTTCTGTGATGATAAACAAGGGGCAGCAACCTAGTGGCATATAGTAGGGGAAAGGACCCATGAATCTATTCTGCTCTTTGCCTATAGGTCACCTCAATTAAACATTGCCTGACTTTTCTTTTTAAAATTGCTATCTTTCTTACCCCCTTTTCTCTTTACTCATAGGACTTACTGCCTTCAAACATAGTATATCATTTACTTATTATTTTTATTCTTTATTGCCCCTCCCATTAGGATGTAAGCTCCATGAGGTCAGAGATTTTTACCTCTTTTATTTGTCCTTAAAAGGACTGTAATGACACATACTAAGTATTCAATCAGCAAGTATTTGTGGGTATTGTAGTAATTAAATGACTAGGAGGAACTTGCATATCTTGTGCCCTTTGCTCCCAATTTGAGAATAAAATTAAAGAGAAGTTTATTATCTATAAGTCATTGGCACATCTTCTTAAAAGCTTTAACTATTGATATTAATTGAGAATGTAGGTAATTTTCCCAGAAGGTTAGTTATTGTCATTCTAAAGCAATTTAGAATGATGTATTTTGTACACAGTTTCTTATCCTATGCTAGAATCCCTTTTAGGGCATTTCTAATGGTGGTGTTCCTTTTATCTATTGGAACATTTCTAGCACTCTTAATAAATATTGGATATAGTTTATTGGTAGAGCCAGTGGGGTTGACTAAAAAATGCCTGTGAGTTAGGAACAAAAACATAAAAATGTGATGTCCAGGTAACCAAATTAAAGAAGTACTTCAAGAGTGAAAGTATGTGTATCTGTGATGCTGATTATAAGTCAAGTAAGATGAGGACTGAAAGTTGGCTGTTGTATTTAGCAAAGTAGAAGACATTATTGGTCTTGATAAGAGCAGTTAGATAGGCCAAAGTCTCTTTAACATGTGAATCAATTATTGTTATGTAAGAATTTGCCCTCAAACTTAAAACAACAAACATTGTAAGGGGCACCAGAGTGGCTCTGTCAGTTAAGCTTCTGACTTTGGCTTAGATCATGATCTCACGGTTCTTTGTGAGTTCGATCCTTGTGTCAGACTCTACTGACAGCTCAGAGCCTCGAGTCTGCTTCAGATTCTGTGTCTCCCTCTCTCTCTGCCCCTCCCCTGGTTGTGTTGCTTTTTAAAGCAACAAATATTTTGTGATAGTTTCCTTGGGTCTGGAGTCCAGAAGTTTAGCTGCTGCATGCCTCTGGCTGAAGGTCTCTTAAGAGGTTGCAGTCTGTTACTTCTGCTGTATTCACATAGATCAACCCTGGGACTTTGTGGGAGGAATTGTACAAGGATGTGATACTAGGAGGTGAGACTCACTAGCAGCCATTTTGGAAACTGGCTATCACAAAATGGGATAAAGGGGAAATGAGAGGGGATGAATTAGAGACATTGAATACCAAAGAATCTTTTGAGGAGTTTTGCCAGAAAAGGGAGCAGAGAAATAGGGGATTTGTCCAGGTGTATCTGTCTGTAGATTTATTAATGGAGCTTAGAGAACTTCTCTGATTATTTTCTCATGAAATAAGAACCAAGGTTCTCAGTTAAGACTGAAGGAGAGAAAATAATGTACAAAATAGTCATCTGCGAATGTGGAGAGGGAATGGATTTGGAAAATATAGTATGATTGCTAGGCAGCACTATGGGTCTATTTGAGATTAGTGATCATAAATTAAAGTATAGTCAGAAGACTTGTGTATTTTTCCCCAGCTATGTTCAGCTTGTGGGTAAAGGTATGTATGTGGGTACAAGGGCACATATCTAGACAAATAGGCAAAGCAAAAGTAACATATCCTTAATGAAATATATGAAAGGATGATTGATAATGAGGAGTATGGAGGATAAGGAGGAAAGTGAGGACTTGAGAGAAAGTACAGGGATAACAAAAAGGATTCATGGAATCTACCAAGTTAGGGTCAAAAGATTGTTGAACTTGTGGTATTAGGGATAGTATTAAATTACAGAAGGATTGCAGTCATTGGTAACGTAAAAGTCTAGGGGATGACCATAGAAATGAGGAGCTAAGGAGGGGCTAGAAGGCAAGAACATTTCAGGAGAGTAGGGAAAGAACCTAGGAGGTGTGATGGCTAGAGTAGTTTTGGAGAAAGTGATCTTCAGTTAGGAAATAAAGGCTTCAAGAAATGAGGGCTTCTGGGGTTCGTACATGAGTGGGATGGTAAGTGGTAATGTCTGATCACATGAGATTCAAAGCTGGTTGTGGAGGTGGTTTTAAAAAGGAGAGACCAAGAATGTCTGAAAGCATTAGTAAAGAACAAAGAAGCTCCAGGCCCAGTAGTAATAGGATTGTAGAAGAAATAGCCCCACTTGAGAGGGCTATGCTGGAGCAGCATCCTTAGGAAAAAGCAGTGGCAAAAACTTGTGCTTTTTGATGCAGCAGATGCTAATTTCACATTATCTGGGTACTTTAAAAAATCTACTTTTCATTGAGGAAAATTTCTGCCCCTTCTCAGCTCTTCTCTGAAATATTATAGAAGTTGACTTTCTGATCTACTTGTTTTCCCTTACTTTCTACTTGTTTTTCCCTTAATACTTAAGTATTTATTTCCTCCAAACAAGACCATTCTCCTACATAACCCCAATAAAATCAAAATCAAGACAGTAATGTTACTATGTTACTACTATAACCTATCCTCAATCTATTCAAGTTTTGCTAGTTGTCCCAATAAAGTTCTTCCTAGAAAAATGATCCAGTTCAGAATCATGGATAGTAACTAGTTGTTATGTCTCTTTAGTCTCCTTCATTATGGAATAGTTCCTCAGTCTTTTTTACACTTCCATGACCCTGAAACTTTTGATGATTATAATGTTACTTTGTAGATGTCCTTCCATTTGCATGGCTGTGTGATTTCCTCATGAATAAATTCAGGTTATGCATCTTTGACAAGAATATCTCTGAAATGAAGCTATGTTCTTACTATATCCTATCAGGTGGTACATGATTTCTGTTTGTCCCACTGCTAACGATGTTAACTTGGATCATTTGATTAAATCTCTTCAGGGGCACCTAGGTGGCTTATTTGGTTAAGCGTCTGACTCTTGATTTCTGCTCAGGTCATGATCTCACGGTTTGTGGGATCGAGCCCTGCATCGGGCTCTGTGCTAACAGCGTTGAGCTTGCTTGGTATTCTCTCTCTTCCTTGCTCTCTGCCCCTCCCCCACTCACACATGCATGTGCTTGTTCTCTCACTCTCAAAATAAATAAACTTTAAAAAGTCTCTTCAGACTTCTCCCCTGGAAAGTTACTCTTTTTTCCCTTCAAACTTCTGTTTTTTTATTCATTCATAAATATATATATATATATATATATATATATATATATGGATTTCTTCATTATTCAATGGAAACTAATCTATTACTATCATAATTTATTTTGATGCCCTGTTCATCCCCAGTATGACCAGGGGTGACTTCTTCAAGCTAGCTTCCATGTCCTTTTGATGTGTCCCCTCATTTTTTTAGCACTCCTTTTTCTTTCTGTTATGAAAAGATAATTCACACTTATCTTGTCCTATCTGTGCCCCAGTTCTGGAATCAACCATTTCTCCAAAAGCTCTGGTTCCTTTAGTGGAAAATAGTATTAGAAACCAATATTTGGAGCTGTGTGGCTCTCAGGCCGTTTGAGTGGGACAGAGCTAGAGAGTACATGTATGTACACACATATATAGTTACACATGCATATGCAAATTTATACCTGTCTTTATCTAAATGTATTGTGATAACCATGAGTTCACATCAGTATTTCTAATGTCAGTCCAGTACCACAGGATTCATTTTATATTTATATCTCCTTTCCACATGTGTACATCCTTTCTCTGAAAGATTTCAGTGAGAAACCTGTCGTTATCCTTAATATATTTTCTTATTTGATTGATTCTTCATGTGTGTCAGTCTTATCACCACTCCCTCCCTCTCAGGATGCTCTCCTTACACCTCCTGGGCTTTTCAGGAGCACTCATGTCAGGTCACTTCTCTGTGTGGACATCCTTCTGAAACCCAACTGAACATACTAAGTCTTTGTTCAGGAGTTCCTTCTGTAAGGATGTTGGCATCACCTTACTTTACCTCCATGAGAGTGTATCAGGCTGCAGCTGCCCACACTCACTGTCACCCCCATATGAAAGTTTTTCTCATCCTTTTTGGACTTCTATGCCTTGTACCTGGCTGCCCCTCTGCAAGAACACCCTCCTCACCTAATGTGGGCTCCAGCCCTCCAAGCCTTAGGTGTTCTCCCGTGCAGTTGCCCTCTTCATCTTGCTTGGGCTCCCAATACCTCACCCCTCCATCAGGTTTGCCCTTTTCATCCTACACAGGTTCTGACCTTAGGCCATCACTCCATATGGATACCTTCTACTCCATTTGGACTCTGGTGTCCCAGTCTAGGCTCCCTGCTCTGCAGAGATACCCACCTTGTTGGAAAGGTTTAAATTCCACCTTGTTGGAATGACCTGACACCGACAATCTGGACAGAGATAGACCAGACTTGACATGTGAAGGGCATGGTCTTCCATGAGACTGATCTTACTTAAGACATAAGGTGCCACTTCAGGGGTCTACAAGCTACCCTCATTTCTGATTAGATAGCTAGAAAATTGGGGTTCCTATTATACTTCAGGTTTGATAATTTACTGAAACAACACACAGAACTCAGGAAAGTGCTCTACTTATTATTTTAGTTTTATTATAGCAAAGGGATATATATCAGAGCCAACTAAAATAAGAGATACATAGGGCAAGGTCTGAAAGTGTTCCAGATTTGTAAAGCTTCTTTTGTTCTCTGCCCGAGGAGTCAGGATGTATTGCCTTCCCAGAAAGTTTGTATGTGACAATATGTAGAATATTGGCAATCAGGGAAGTTCACCTGATTTAATCATTGCTTAATCTTCAGCTCCCTTCCCCTCACTGGAGGTTGAGCTTAAATCATGTGGCTCATTCGCCAACTCTCTAGTCACATAGTTGGTCTTGTGTGGCCAGCCTCCATCCTAAGTCATCTCCTTACCATTATTTGGGTCTACCATGAATTAACTATTGTCACTGGGAAATTCTAAGGATTTAGAGGCCATTTCCAAGATATTGGGACAAAAGCCAAACAAACTCTTTATTACAACGGTTTAGAGGTTACCACCCAGCAACCAGGAGAGTGGCTAACCAAATTCTTCATTATGCATCTATGGAAAACTAAATTGCTTCCTTCTGGGTTTATAGATCAGTTGTTCCTCTTAAAATATCTACCTTGACATTCTTCATTTACCTTCTCAGATTAAGATAAGTTGTACAGAAATTTTATAATGGTTATAATGTACTCATTTATTCATTTTTTACATAGAAAGTAGTAAACTTTCAGAAGTGTTCTAATACTGCTATATAAAATGACAATGGTACTGGAATATATAACCAAATTTATGGTATTTTAAAGTATTAATTTACTTGTATTATGTTTTTTGTTTTTACCTGTGAGTTACATATCTTATCTGTTTTAGGTATGACTTTAGCCTTTCCAGCTTCAGTTCATGATTCTCTGATTTGCAGTAAAACATTCCAAATTCTATATAAAAATGAGGAGGTTGTTTTAAATGATGTCATGATCTTCAAAGTTAAAATGTTGTTGGATGAAAAAAAGGTAAACATCTCTTCATATATATTTAGATAAACATTTTTTGTATAGCCTCAAGGCATATTTCTAACTTTCTACAAGTATTCAAGAAAATCTTATATTGTAATTTCTCTTGAGATTGAAGAAACCCTTGAAGAAATGAATTTTCTGTTATCCTTGGATCTACACTTCACAGATGGAGATTATTCGTAAGTAGGCTAATCAAACAATTACAAATCCTTCATTTCTCATAACTGCTATCCTCCATTTTCTTGTTAGAAATCTGCCTGCCCTTTCTTGTTTATTTAAACTACTTCTGTCTAACTGGGAAGTCTCACGAGAGTGGTTAGGCCTTCTCTTTTGTACCCATGTCAATTCCATGAGCCCCAGGTGGCAAATCAGACAAGTTGAAGAAATATGAAACAATTTCCTAGACTCTAGAAACTCCACTTATGATATAATACCACTACTATGAGACATTTAAATATAACTAAACTCTCTTTCACTGTATCACTGACCATCTTTCTTAGTGGCATGAGTGATGTCATGTTTAGGTGGGACTCTTGATATGTAGAGAGTTATCAAGACTGATGACTCTTATAGTTTGCAGTTATTTCTAGTTAATCAATTCCTAGAGCCCTTGAGGAAGTTTTAGGACTGGCTACTCTGAACTTGTTCACACATCTGGACATGCAGTCATATATGTTTTAGGGACACGCTGTGCTTGTATTCATTTAAAACAAGAATCAGAGATTTGTTTAGCAATTTTATTTTTTGTAGTTTTTTTTTCTCATTTCAAACATACTTGTAGAAATACTTTTTTTTAATATAGTTTATTGTCAAGTTGGTTCCATACAACACCCAGTGCTCATCCCAACGAGTGCCCTCCTCAATGCCCATCACCCATTTTCCCCTCTCCCCACCCCCCATCCACCCTCAGTTTGTTCTATTTTAAGAGTCTCTTATGGTTTGCCTCCCTCCCTCTCTGTAACTATTTTTTCCCCTTCCTCTCCCCCATGGTCTTCTGTTAAGTTTCTCCTGATCCACATATGAGTGAAAACATGTGGTATCTGTCTTTCTCTGCCTGACTTGTTTCACTTAGCATAATACCCTCCAGTTACATCCACATTGCTACAAATGGTCAGATTTCGTTCTCATGCCATGTAGTATTCCATTGTATGTATAAACCACATCTTCTTGATCCGTTCATCAGTTGATGGACATTTAGGCTCTTTCCATGATTTAGCCATTGTTGAAAGTTCTGCTATGAACATTAGGGTATATGTGCCCCTATGCATCAGCATTTCTGTATCCCTTGGGTAAATTCCTAGCAGTGCTATTGCTGGGTCATAGGGGAGTTCTATTTTTAATTTTTTGAGGAACCTCCACACTGTTTTCCAGAGTGGCTGCCCCAGTTTGCATTCCCACCAACAGTGTAAGAGGTTGCCCATTTCTCTACATCCTTGCCACTCTGACCAGCGTGAGGTGGTATCTCAGTGCGGTTTTGATTTGTATTTCCCTGAATTGTACATACATTTAGACTTTTGTAGGATAAATGACTAAGCAGTCACATTCTGAAAAGTCTACTTGAGATGTTCTCTTTCCTACTATGGAGGAATAAGATTTTTGGTGTGGTAGCTACTGCTCTTTTATAATACTTGTTTATTACAAAGAATTCCTTAAGGGATTATTTTCAAACCAAGTCAGAATTTTATAAATGAAGTAAACTGAAATGAGTAAGTAGTTTATTAACTCTAGGTAGTTATATATGTATGGGTTAAAATACATACACATATATAAACTCACTTGGAAATCATGCTCATGGCATTGTTTTAATTTTTTATATGTAGAAATCTGACAGACTAAATATCTATAATAAAATATCTACCAGTTGCTTACTTTCAAGCAGCACTTAATAACAAAATTTTGTATAGTAAAATAATTTTAACTGTCTTTTGGGATTTATTATAGGATTTGACCTCTGTTATACTGCAGCCTTATAATGAGCAGTATACTCTAGGGAGTAAAATTTAGTGTAAAGCAAGAGTAATTCTTAATCTATCAGAAACAATTCATTTTATAGGGACATTAGTAAAAAAAACAGTCTATATCATGGACTGGTAGAAAACTAACGGTAAGATCTGGTTATTATTACTAGATTTCACATTTTTGTCTAATGCATTGTGATGCTTTAAAAATTATTGTAAGTTTTAAAAAAGTAAGTAAATATTAGCCTTTACTTTATTATGCCATACTTATATGCAAATGTGTTGCTTTTTATAGGGCAGACGACCTGAACGCCTTGCAACTAATAAGTAGCCGAACGTTGAAGCTGCACTTTAGCCTCCATAGAGGCCTTCATCATCATGTTAATGTTATGTTTGATTATTTCCACCTCTCTGTTGTTTCTGTTACAGTCCATGCATCATTGGTTGCACTGCACCAGCCACTAATAAGGTAAATTTAACCAATACCCTTATCCCTATTAATATAGTATCTTTTATTTTATAGTGAAAACATATACATTGATAAAGTTAATTAAAATAATAAGGAATTTCTAAATTTATAATTTTTAAATACTTTAATTTTATACTAAAGTAATAAAATAATATTTAAGAGCATGGGAACATTAGATTGGTAACTGTTTTAATACAGACTTATGGAACAATCTTTGTCAAATAAACTGACCAAGAAAAGTAATGCAGTCTGGAAATAATCATACAGCATTGTTTAGTCTGTACCTGTATGTTTTCGTTTTTGTTTTTTAAATGTTTCTTTATTTTTGAGAGGGAGTGGGGAAGAGAGAGAGAGAGAAAGAGATAGGGAGAAAGTGTGTGTGTGTGAGAGAGCAAGGGAGGGGGATGGGGGAGAGAGCATAACAGCAGAAAGCCTGATGCGGGGCTTGAACTCACAAATCACAAGATCATGACCTGAGCCAAAGTTGGATACTTAACCAACTGAGCCACCAAGGTGCCCCGTGCCTGTGTTTTTAAGCAGTGCTGTACTAAATTCATTCTCTGGACAAGTATATTCATTTTTTTCTTCTTTTTGTGGCGTCTTCTCTGGATCAGCTAATTCTTTCTTAAATCTGTGCTATATGATAATTCTTGTTTTCCAAATCATTAATCAATTTTATGGATTTTTACTAATAAGCTTTTAAACTGTATCATGTACTGTTTTTGTCTAAAGGTACATGATATTCTGGATTATAATAAATACATTGAGATAATTATTTTTTCTGCTCACTTCCATAGGGAGATGAATTGTCTTTCTTTGTATGAGAATACATGTCAAGCTCTTCAGTTTTTTACAATAAAACATTGTCCTTTTGTGGTATGGGCAACAGATGGACACTTAAAATCAGTAGCTTATATGAAAAGACTCCAAATTGATTTGATTTCTGAACTGTCTACTTTACAATTCCTGTCACAAATCCAATCCCAACAACTGATACTTAGGATGATGCTTCAGGGGTATGATGTTAAACTGATTTATCAGAAAAACTAAGTAGGGGGGCGCCTGGGTGGTTCAGTCGGTTTAGCATCTGACTCTTGGTCAGCTCAGGTCATGCTCTCACGATTCATGGGATTGAGCCCCACGTTGGGCTCTGTGCTGACAGCTCACATCCTGCTTGAGATTCTCTCTTTCTCCCTCTGCCCCTCCTCTGCTCTCTCTAAATAAATAAACATTTAAAAGGTAAAGAAAAACTAAGTAGGTCATTTTGTATAATTACCTTCAGAATTTATAAAGACCAATACAATTTGATGCACTGCCCACAGTTAACAGGTCTCTGTGGCATATATCTTTACATTGTTTCAAAAACTGTGAGAACTTCTTCCATTGTGTTGTTGCATGGTTTCTTTTAGAGCACAGGGCCAGGAAGAAGTCTTTCTCCTAACGATTTGCTTTGCTTTCCGTATTCTATAGTTAGATCTGTAACTAGCTGTTTTATTATCGTTATTTTAACTCTTAGGCCTTTGAGAGATTGTTCTCAGTTGCTATAACTTTTATAAACAGGAAAGTGTTCCTATTATATAATTTTATTATAAACTTTTTCAAAATTTTTAGATATTGATTTAATTAATATGCAATAGCATGAAAAATAAATGAAACTTCTTTGATAAGAAAGTGCTTTTTTTGAAATATGACTTTGAAATAAGTAGTATACACTATTTTTAATGAATTACATGTTAGGTTTTAATGCTAAAAGTTTATTTATAAAATTCATTTCTGTAGTTTTCTGAATCCCTTGTTACTGTAATTTTAATAAGAATCCCTGAATAAAATATTTCTGCTATTTTTTTCCTTTGTAACACTGGCTTAATTTCTCTTTTGAGAAATGTACAAACAATTCCTAGAGGTTAGCTCGGGTTATTAATGTTGCTTCCTAAGGCCCCAAATAAATAGAGTTAGTGATATTTATATCACTAATCCTAGTGAGTTAAATGTGTGCTTCCTCTTGCAATGCAGCAGTTTTTGCCACAGACTAGTAGGAGAAAGAGGCAGCTCATCTCCTAGAGACCGTCCCCTGGAAGAAGACATTTTTGGCTCAGAATTAGAAGCCAAGAGGATTAGCTGTTGGCTCTGGTTAGTGACTGGAAAAGAAAATGAGGTGCTGCAACAGCTGAGGTTCCTGTTCTTTTATCTAGCTGCTGTGGGCTTTGATCTCCCCTCTCTTGTGGCTAGAACTTTGCCATGAAAGAAGCAGCATCTTTCCCTGCCTTTTTCCTTGCCTGGAAATGAGAGGTTGGAGAAGGGAAGCAAGGAAGGGGTAAAGAAAAGCTTTTTGCTGGTGCATGCCAGTAGAGGGGTCATGTTAATAAGGGTAACATTCCTCACTCCTCATTATGCTTTGACAAGTTTTTTCTGAGGTTTTATTATAAATGACATTTTTCTCCTCTAAACAAAATGAAACAATATTTTACAAATATCATCTGTTTAAATGTTATTTTTATTTAAAATAATATGTATGATCAACCCAACTATAGATATTAAATCAATTATTTATAATAAGTCGGGTTAGGATTTCTTTCTTTGCTTGTTTTTTACATAATCTGTTTTTATATGTGAACTTTTCTAAGTATAACTCCTGTGACTCAATTCTGAAAAACACGTTGTGGCAAGTGTAATTTACCATTGACCTGCAACTCCCTTCTTTGCTGGGATGTGGATATTTAATTTTTGCAAAGCAAATTGATTTTGCAAATGATGGCTGCTTTCTGCTTATGGCAAAATTGACTTTCATTCCTCTTTTCCCTTTTGCCAAACTTCTGAACAGTCCAAATGCTTTGGCCTACTTGTAATTAGCCAGTACTTTATCTCAGTATTGCATATGATTTAAAACATTCAAACAGAATATGCTTCTTACTGTGTAGAATTTATGGTATATTAAATGTAATGTTAATACTAATAGCAGTTCATATGTGATTGAGACAGTACCTTGAACTACTTGAAAATTGCCTTAATAGAGTTCATAGGCTTATAGTAAAGAGAAAGGAAATACCTTGTTTTTGAGAAATAGAGGCAACAAGTAGATTTAGTAGCTTTTCTTTTTCTACACTTGTGTTAAGTTCTTTATTTCTGTAAGTAGAATCCATACTTGATTGTTAACTTTATAAACTTGGTACCAGTTCTGACAGATTAGTATTTCCAAATTAAAGCTTGATCCTCATTTGTCATTTAACTACTATGGATTCCACACTGTTTTTATTTTTAGAATCCTTTGAGACTTCCTGAAGCCCAGTTATGGAGACGTTATCGCAGGCATTTAGTCTTGGTTTTTTATATATTCTTTGTCTTTTCATAGATGATTCCAATTATTAAAGGAAAAATTTCAGAATGCTTTAGAAATTATAACCTTGCAAAATCCTTGCTCTTTATTTTTATAAGATTTTCTTTTGAAAGCATTCAACATTCAAATAGGCTATTATGACAATAATAAATTTATTTCTCCAGCTTTCCTCGCCCTGTGAAGACTACTTGGTTAAATAGAAATGCACCAGCACAAAACAAAGATTCTGTGATTCCTACTCTTGAAAGTGTGGTCTTTGGTATTAACTACACAAAACAGTTATCACCAGACGTAAGAATGAATATGTTTATATATCCTTTTTTCCTCTTATTTTAAATGAAAAGTTTTTAAACTGTTATATCTGTGAATGTGATGCTTATGTTATTAATTATTTGAGCTCAGTTATTTACAGATCTAGTTGAATATGATCTTAACAAATTGGTTGGTTCCAGTTATTTATTGTGAAAACTAACCTGATACTTAAAGATTTACCAGATTTAATGGATAGAGATCTTTGACAACCAGTGCCTTTTTAAATTGTTACTATCACCTCTTGCTCCCTTAACAGAACTGGTAGAATCTTTCCAAAGGAGCTTGTAAAGAACAGTTGCCAGAGTTGAGACCCAGCTTGCAATAGTACAAGTACAACCACTATTCCCTTAAAAGGCAAGGGACTTATTAATTATAGAAGCAGAGTGTCTGTCCCAAGGTGCAAATGTAATTTGAATCTCCAGTTTTCAAAAACCATAATTTAATCTGCTTGTTTTAAAAGCCCACTGTAATTGAAATTACTAAAGTCACATTTTATGTATTTAAATTACTTATATGAACAAGAGCAACTCTCTAAAATATTGCTGAATTTTTTTATGGTCTAGAATAACCAGTTAGTAAATGCTTAGAATTTTTCCTTTATTTTTCTAAGTTTTAAGTGTAGTATTTTTTTTTTTTTGTTACTAATACTCTATATCCCAAATCTATTCTTTGTTTAGGGTTGCAGCTTCATCATTGCAGACTCCTTCCTACATCATGCCTACCATTTTCATTATACACTTTGTGCCACTTTGCTGCTAGCCTTCAAGGGATTGCACAGCTACTTCATTACGGTAACAGAAGAGATTCCCTCTTGTCAGAAACTAGAACTGGGTATGTTAAAAGTAGCCAGACCTAACCTATAGTTCAAGTCTTCTCTTCATTCTCATTTTGCTAGTTATCAGCTTTGCCATAGCTTTTCTTTACTAAAACTACAGTGTTTATATGCTTCATTTTTACTTCTTTCTCGATTCCATCTTTTATGACCCTTGATTCTACTTTCTGCAGTTTAAAAATGCTTTTTATGATATTGAGAAGTAACTTCTTGGTTCTAAGTTTGAAATGAGTCTTTTGATAGATTTTTTTAAAATATATGTCAATATACCATTCCTATTAAAATATAACCAGAAAACATACTAGAAAGCAAGTGTTATAATTCTCTACAAAATCATGGGGAGATAAACTAAATCTGTACTTCCAAATATTTAACAGTCTAAGCAGATTGTATGTACTTGGATCATTTTTATATACATTTGGGTTTAAGTGATCTCAGATCTTATTTCTTTTATTTCACTTCAGAGAATAATAATGTTACTCAGTTTTAACATTCTGAAATTTGTTTAAATTATTAAAAAATCAATCTTGGTTTTAGTCCAGCAGTAATATCTGCATATGTTATAGCACACGATAAAAAATGATCTTGTCTTGATTTTGCATACCATTTGTAGAATGGCATAGAGAATGCTTTTGCACATATTTCACAGAAGATAAATTTTTGGGATTAGCAGAAATAGGTTTTTGTTCAGACTTTTTATGTTAGCTTAATAAGCTTTTCTTTTCAAACATCAGCTAATTGCTCATCATAATAAGTACATTTTAATTATCTCCTCAGAATAAATTAATTTTATCATTATATACTTCAATAAATCAATAATTACTTTTAAATTTTACTTGATCAGTTTTCTTTGTTTATTTGTTTCTCAAGGATTTCAGTCTTTTAACAGTATTGATGCACACTTTAAAATAGTCACTGTTATTAAAAGTAATTCTTGGGTTTGAGACTAGTTAACCTATTTTTATAATTGCCTATTTGGGGATATAAAAGAATTGTAAGAACATGTAATGATTTGTACATTACTTAAATTCAGCTGTGAGAAAATGCTGGCTATTGTGCCACTGCCTATCAGCAACTACTCCCATGGATTTGATTAACAGATACCACTCGGTTGACTATTTAGAATACTTAACTCAAGGATCCCAATGTATACAGATGTACAAGCAATCGGAAAATTTATTCTTTCTTTGTTGATGTATTCTTTCCCAAGACAAAAATGGTGGAAACATTTTGATTATTGTTCTCTGAAATCCTCTTTTTCCTTGCTATATTGTGTATTTAGAATCCTGTTTCTCTTAAGAAAATCTTGTAGGAAACTACTGCCTCAAAAGTAAATTTTTTAAATGTTCTTTTTTGAACATGAAGGAAATGTTTTTAGAATACTCAGAACTAATTTAGGCTATCACTATCCTAAATTAATGGAACAGTTATGCTCATAAATTTTTAATTTGATTTTTTTGGAACTCAAGCACATTTTCTTAGAATCGCATTATAAATTTTGGTTAATGACCAAACTACAAAATTATTGAACTACAATATTAATGAAGGACAATATCATGTGCCTGAAAAATAGAATTCTAAAAAGTAGTGTGAAACTTAGAAGCCATGAATAATGGTATTTCTACAAGAAAATCTGTTAATAGTTTTGATGTTGAATGGTGTAATAGAATTCATGGAGACATTATCTTATAGTGCTTAAGAGTGCATGTTTGGAGCCATTTCTGTCACTTGCTTTGGGACTATATACACAAAGTGGTTTTCATTTGAAAGGAAGGGCGATTGAAGGGAACCAGATGTGCATGAGTAGGGAGGAAAGATGAGGACATCCAAAAGGCAGAGGTTGTAAAGGAGCTCTAGTAGTAAGACTTCTTAATGGTGTAGTTCCCTTGGGCTTTTATGGGCACCTACTATGTCAGATGTTGGGCTAGATGCTGAGGAAAAAATAGGGTCTCTCTTTAAAGAGCTTTGACTTCTCTTCTTTTAGTAGTGTTCAGTTCAACGTTGGGATGGAAAGGAGAAACTCACTCAGCGAGACAGGACTTGTTGGGGCTTTAATATAGAGAGTTGTATATGAGATGGGCGTATAAATGTCTACATAAGGAAGACATCTATCTGGATATAATTTTCAAATAGATTTAACATGTAATATTTGAGAATGAAAAACACATGAATCACATTTTAAGTTAGATAAAAATATTTCTAAAAGGAAGTAATGTTTATTGGTAAATACATAATTAATAAAACAAGCATCTCTTCAAAGCAAATATTTATTTCATATATCTTACACAGTATTAGCACTTTATTACTAGTTTATTAATCTAATTCAGCAGGATAATTTTTTTATCAGGTTATAAATTTTCTCACAGATAAGGATGGCTTATGTGTATGTATATTACTTTAACCTTATACATGTAATATAGAAAATATCATAATTAAAAGAGCCCTTATATTTAATTTCAGAAGTTAGTTACTAAATATAAACTTTATTCCAAATTATTTGCTTAAAATATTTTATCAGAAACTAACTTCTAAGGCAAACCTAGACTTTAGTCTTAAATAAATAATAGTGATAGGATAAAATTATTAGTACCTTACACATACTACCTACTCAAAGTATATTTGTTGAATGAATGAATGAAATGGCACAATACAGTTTTGTTGTTACTTGTAAAGTATATAGGCATCAACACATAGCTTATAGTTTACTAGGGATCTTTAAAATCAAGACTCATCTTCAATAAATATTTATTGGTAGAATTTGTTATTCTTAAAATTTTCATCTTTATGTTTTCTATTTATTGTGAATTTTAATTTATTCTTTAATGAATCTTCTAGGGAATATCTAAAAATACTATTAACTATTAAAAAAATAATTATGTATTCTGAATTATTAACATTATTTTTATCCTTGCAAAATTATATTACAAGCACTAGAGGGTACTTCCATAAAGCACTATTGAGTAAATATCATTATATTCACCAGTTATAATAGGCGGATATAAAGTAGTTCTTAATTAAAGGATGTTTATTTTATTTACTTCTACTATTTGATATTTTTCTTGAGTTTTCAAATAAGTATATACTTAAAAGTCTGAAACTCTAACCATGCTTTGAAAAATAGATCTAAACTCTATTCCCTCTTTTAAAATAATACCTTGAATTCCTTTCTGCTTTTGCCATTTTCTTTTCTTCTAGTTGAATGATGTACATTTTTTTTTTTTATAACATATAGTTAAATATGAGTTTGGTGAAATGAGCTCTTACTGGAAATGGTAGTCACAAGTTTTGTAATCTAGGCTTTGGCATATCATGTAAACTTTCTGTACCCTGGTATCTACACTTGTAAAAGCAGGGGTTGACCTTGCTCATTTCTCAGATCCCTGCCACCTCTAAAATTCTTAGTCTAAGAAATTAAAACATAAAACATTGGATTACGAAATGTTGTAGCTCATACATTTAAATAGAAAAAAGAACAAAGTAATATAAACTTGAATGTACATCATTTGCAATTCTAATAAGCTAATTAACTAACTGAAAGACTCTGCTGTGATGTTCTGAGCTAACTGCACTGTCAGATCAATACTAAGTCTATTAATAACAAGTTGGAAAATTCTGGTAAACTTTGTTGTAAAAGGAGTATTAGTAACTAGTGCTGTGTGCAATCCTTGTAACTAGCCAAGGCCAACATGCAGGTCCTTTATGAGCGCCTTCTCAGAAGAAAACAGCCACGACCCCAGAAAGACACCTGTCTAGGTACGTTTACAAATAGATTAAGTAAATAATCCCTTTCTATTAGTATGAAATTTTGCTCTAAATTAGTGTCAAATTTCATATATATGTATTTATTAATATAGTATGTTCCTACTACTATTATTTTAGAAATTCTAGAATCAATTTTGTTTGTAGATAAGCTTTGGTTAATTTCTTAATTTATAATATTGAGGTTTTCTAATTAAAACGTAAAAAGGTAATACAAAGATTTCTTTTGCTATTTTCCATATTCTTTTTACAGTTCCTACAAAGAGCATTTTTGGAAACCATGTTTATTGCCAGAATATGCGTTTAATGATAATTACCTTAAATTTTTCCAAAGTCAGTTTATCTTTGGGTAGGTCCAGTTATAATGAAATGTGGCTTATAAACCGAAACTAATTAATTTTATGCACTATAAAGAAGAGAAACATCTTCAGTATCTTGTTTTGCTTTTTAAGTCAATTTGGATTCATTTTTTACTGTTCTAAGCTTCAAAAGCAAAACAATATCAAAACATCACTATCCAGATATTACGTATTTTAATGGAAATAATCTGATCTCATTGTTTTATTTATGTTTCCCTGCATATTTTAGACTTTTGTTCTTGAATAGCAATAGTACTTAACTCACTGTACTTTCATAAGTATATTGAACATTTTTACTTGGTGTTGAATAGACCCATTACAATTACATTTTTTAAAAGTTATGAAAAGCTATAGAAATAAAAAATAAAATCATAATGTTTGTTTCTTGGTTTTCATAAGTATGAACAAAATGAAATGAAGGAGCCAAAATCTTTCTCACTATTCCTCAGATGAAAATAGCTCAGAAAAACTTAGGTTAGTCAATTTTCTCTAAAACTGTTGAAAGAGAAACTGATCTTATTGTCAGGAAAGAAAAAAGAAAGGTTAAAGATTTATTTATGATCATTATTTTAGAATATAATTTTATATTCTCATATAAAGTAAGTATAAAATTAAAAAACTCATAATATTAAATTGTGATTATTTCTGACATACTTTAGTGAATGAAAATATACTTGTTTAAGCTATTATATTGCCAGCCTATCAGCTTACATTTGAGCATTCTAAATTCTAAATAACTCTACAAAATGCTGCTTATATTTAGTTCTATATAAAAAAGGGCCCAGGTTTTGGTTACATGGGAAAAGACCCAATTCAAATCATAATTAAGTTAAATAATACTTTTATTGAGGTATTTTTTATCCTTACAACCTAGTATTATACTGGCATTTTCTGAGCTATGTTATAAATATTAGTTGATTGAATGAATAGATGAATGGGTGGGTGGGTTTAGAAAGTAAATTTAAGATATATTTACCCTTGACCTAGCATCCCCACTTTGGTTAACCTGTATCATAGAAATATGAGTACTAGCATGTAAAGATATATGTTTAGACATGTTTATTATAGTATTTATCTTAAGGACAACTCTGAAAATAAAGATAAATGCCCATTGTTCAAATGAAAAAGAGTAGAATATGGAGGAAATTTTCTTTTTTAATTTTAGTTAGTTAACACAGTACAATATTAGTTTTAAGAGTAGAATTCAGTGATTCATCACTTACATATAACACCTAGTGCTCATCACAACAAGTACCCTCCTTAATACTCATCACCCACCTAGCCCATCTCCTACCCACCTCCTTCCATCAACCCTCAGTTTATTCTCTATCATTAGGAATCTCATGTGGTTTGTTTCCCTCTCTTCTCTTTTTTCTCTCCCTTCCCCTATGTTAATCTGTTTTGTTTCTTTAATTCCACATATGAGTGAAATCATATGGTACTTGTCTATGTCTGATTGACTTATTTTGCTTAGCCTAATACATTCTAGCTCCATCTACATTGTTACAAATGGCAAGATTTCATTCTTTTTGATGGCTAATATTCCTGTGTCTGTGTGTGTGTGTGTCTGTGTGTGTACATCACATCATCATTTTTCATTCATCAGTCAATGGACATTTGGGCTCTCTCCATAGTTTGGCTATTGTTAATAATGCTGCTATACATATAGGGGTGCATGTACCCCTTTGAATCAGTATCTTTGTACGCTTTAGGTAAATACTAAGAATGTAATTGCTGGATCATAGGGTAGTTCTTTTTTTAATTTTTTGTGGAACCTCCATACTGTTCTCCAGAGTGGCTGCACCAGTTTGCATTCCCCCAAACAGTGCAAGAGGGTTCACCTTTCTCCACATCTTCACCAATGCCTATTGTTTCTTGTGTTGTTAATTTTAGCCATTCGGACAGGTATGAGGTGATATCCCATCCTGGTTTTGATTTGTATTTCCCTGATGATGGGTGATATTGAGCATCTTTTCATGTGTCTATCAGCCATATCTGGATGTCTTCTTTGGAAAAAATGTCTATTCATGTCTTCTGTCCATTTCTTAACTGGCTTGTTTGTTTTTTGGGTGTTGAGTTTGATGAGTTCTTCATAGATTTTAGATACTAAGCCTTTATTGGATATGTCATTTACAAATGTCTTCTGCCATTCCCTAGGCTGCCTTTTAGGTTTATTGTTTCCTTCACTTTGCAGAAGCTTTTTATCTTGATGAAAGTCCCAATACTTCATATTTGCTTTTGTTTCTCTTGTCTTTGGCGATGTGTGTAGTAAGAAGTTGTTATGCTGAGGTCAAACAAGTTTCTGCCTTTGTTCTCCTCTAGGAGTTTGATGGTTTCCTCTGTCACATTTAGGTCTTCCATCAATTTTGAGTTTATTTTTGTGTATGGTGTGAGAAAGTGGTCCAGGTTCAGTCTTCTGCATGTCACCATCCAGTTTTCCCAACACCATTTGTTGAAGAGACTGTCTTTTTTTCCATTGGATATTCTCTGCTGCTTTATTGAAGGCTTTTTAGCAATGTTTGTTCTTCCAATCCATGAACATGGAATGCTTTTCCATTTCTTTGTGTTCTCTTCAGTTTCTTTCATGAGTGTTCTATCGTTTTCAGGGTACAGATCTTTTACCTCTTTAGTTAGATTTATTCCTAAGTATCTTATTGTTTTGGTGCAGTTGTAGATGAGATCGATTTCTTGCTTTCTTTTTCTGCTGTTTCATTATTAGTGTATAGAAATGCAACAGATTTCTACACATGTATTTTATATCCTGCCACTTTGCTAAATTCATGTATTCTAGCAGTTTTTTGGTGGAGTCTTTCAGGTTTTCTATATATTTCAGGTTTCCTACATAGACTATCATGTCATCAGCAAATGGTGAAAGTTCAACTTCCTCCTTGCTGATTTGTATGTCCTTTATTTCTTTTTGTTGTCTAATTGCTGAGGCTAAGACTTCCAGTACTATGTTAAATACTAATGGTGAGAGTTGACATCCATGTCTTCTTCCTGACCATAGGAGAAAGGCTTTCAGTTTTTCCTCACTGAGGATGAGATTAGCTATGGGTCTTTCATACATGCCCTGTATCATGTTGTAATATATTCCATCTAACCGTACTCTGTTGAGGGTTTTTTATCAAGGTGAGATGCTGTATTTTGTCAGATACTTTTTCTGCATCTGTTGAGGGGATCATGTGGTTCTTATCCTTTCTTTTATTAATGTGATGTATCACATTGATGGATTTGTAAATATTGAACTAGCCATCCAGCCCAGGAATAAATCCCACTTGATCATGGTGAATAATTCTTTTAATGTACTGTTGAATTCAGTTTGCTAGTATCTTGTTGAGAATTTTTGCATCCATGTTCATAAGGCCTGTAATTCTCCTTTTTAGTGGGCCTGTAATTCTCCTTTTTAGTGGGGTCTTTGGTTTTGGAATCAAGGTAATGTTGGCTTCATAGAATGAGTTTGAAAGTTTTCTTTCCATTTCTATTTTGGAAGAGTTTGAGAAGAATAGGTATTAAGTCTTCTTTAAATATCTGTTAGAATTCCCCTGGGATGCCATCTGGCCCCAACTTTTGTTTGTTGGGAGATTTTTGATTACTGATTCAATTTCCTTCATGGTTATGGATCCATTCAAATTTTCCATTTCTTCCTGTTAAAGTTGTGGTAGTTTTTGAGTTTCTAGGAATTTGTCGATTTCTTCCAGATTGCCCAGTTTGTTGGCATATAATTTTTCATAGTATTATACCTGTTTGTATTTCTATCGTGTTGGTTGTGATCTCTTTCATTCGTGATTTTATTTGGGGACCTTCTCTTTTCTTTTTGATAAGTTTGGCTAGGGGTTTATCAATTGTGTTTATTCTTTCAAAGAAACAGCTGTTAGTTCTACTGTTTTTTAAATTTCTATATCATTTATTTCTGCTCCAGTCTTTATTATTTCCCTTCTTCTGGCATTAGGCTTTATTTGTTTTTCCTTTTGTAGCTCCTTTAGCTCTAAGGTTAGGTTGTATATTTGGTACCTTTCTTGCCTCTTGAGTTAGGCCTGAATTGCAATATACTTCCCTCTTAGGACTGCCTTTGCTGCATCCCAAAGGTTTTGTTGTGTTTTCATTTTCATTTGTTTCCATGCATTTTTTAAATTTTTTCTTTAATTTTCTAGTTAACCCATTCATTCTTTAGTAGGATATTCTTTAAACCTCCTTGTATTTGAGGGCTTTCCAAATTTTTTCTTGTGGTTAACTGAAAGTATCATAGCGTTGTGATCTGAAAATATGTATGGTATGATGTTGATCTTTTTGTACTTGTTGAGGGCTGTTTTGTGACCCAGTATGTAATCTATTCTGGAGAATGTTCCATGTGCACTCAAGAAGAATGTGTAGTCTGCTGCTTTAGGATGAATTGTTCTCAATATATCTGTTAAGTCCATCTAGTCCAGTGTGTCATTCAAAGCCAGTGTTTCCTTGTTGATTTTCTGCTTACATGATCTGTCCATTGCTGTATGTAGGGTGTTAAAGTCCTCTACTATTAGTGTATTATTAACAGTGGGTTTCTTTATATTTGTTATTAATTGATTTATATATTTGGATCTTTCAAGTTGGGGGCATAAATATTTAGAATTGTTAAATCTTCTTCGTGGATACATCCCTTAATTGTGATGTTATGCTCTTCTTCATTTCTTATTACAGTCTTTGTTTTAAAATCTAGTTTGTCTGATACAAGTATAGCTACTCTGGCTTTCTTTTGACATTCATTAATATGATGTTAGCTGTTGTGTCACCTGTGGAGTTGGTATTTCTGGTTCTCTGGTCCTTCTAGTTTTTGTTGCTTTGATTTTTTTTTTCCTCCACTCAGAGAGTCCCCCTTAAAATTTCTTGCAGGGCTGGTTTAGTGGTTATGAACTCCTTTTGTTTTTGGTTATCTGGGAAACTCTATATCTCTCCTTCTATTCTCAATGACAGCCTTGCTGGATAAATAATTCTTGGCTGCATATTTTTCCCCTTCAGCATGTTGAATATTTCCTGCCACTCCCTTCTGACCTGCCATGTTTCAGTGGACTGGTCTGCTGCTAACCTTATTTGTGGACCCTTATAGGTTAAGGACTTACTGTCCCTAACTACTTTCAGAATTTTCTCTTTATCTTTGTATTTTGCAGGTTTCACTATGGTATGTTGTGGTGTTGACCTGTTTTGTTTATTTTTCACAGGAGTTGTCTGTGCCTCTTGGATTTGAATGCCTGTTTTTGGTTTTGGTTTTTGGTGGGGGTTTTTGTTTTTGTTTTTGTTTTGTTTTGTTTTTTTGCCAGGTTAATGAAGTTCTCAGTTATAATATGTTCAAATAAACCTTCTGCCTCTTTTACCTGCTTTTCTTTTGGCACTCCTATGATACAGATATTATTTCACTGGATGGAATCACTGAGTTCCCTAAGTCTGCCTTCATGATCTGATAGTGTTCTTTACCTCTTCTTTTCAGCTTTGTTATTTTCCATAATTGTATCTTCTGTATTACCTATTCTTTCCTCTCCTTCTTCAGTCCTTGTGACTATTTCCCGTCAGTTTTGCACCTCAGTTATAGCATTTTTTTATTTCAGCCTGACCTGGTTTCTAGGTCTTTTATCTCTGCAGCAAGGTTTTCTCTGGTGTATTCTGTGCTTTTTCTTCAAGCCAAGCTAGTAGTCTTATGACTGTTGTTCTAAATTCCTATTTAGATATTTTGCTTATATCTGTTTTTGGCAAGTCCCTGACTGCGATTTCTTCTTGATCTTTCTTTTGGGGTGAATCCTCCATCTTGTCATTTTGGCTAAGTTTCTGTCTTTGGCGTGTTTTGAAAGCTTGTTATGTTTCCTGCACCTCAGAGTAATGTGTATTAAAAAGGGATCATACACTGTCCAGAGCCTGGCACTTACTTCAGGAAGTGCTTCTAGTGTATGCTGTGTGCACTCTGCTATTGGGTTTTGGCTGCTCTTTTCCACTGGTCAGCCCTCTGTGGAGCTCCTTGCTTGCAGTGGGGAGTATTTGGACCTTTAGCTAGGCGTGCTCTGATTTGTTTGTTAAAATAAGCCTGGAAAGAAAAGAACAAAAGAATAAAAAAAGAATGAGGGGGAAAAAACCTGATCCAAAAGAAAAGGAAAAGGAATGAAAAATCCAATCAAAAAGTATAAGCCTCATTCCAAAGAAAAAGAAAGGAAAAAAACGAAGAAAGAAAAGGAAAAAAAGAAGAAAGAGAAAGAAAATGAGAAAAGGAAATGAAAAAAACAAACAAAAAACCATAAGGCTGATTCCAAAGGAAAAATAAGAAAAAAATAAAGTAAGCCTGATCCAGTTTCCACCAGAACTGCAGGTGATGCTTTGAAGTACTCTATGACAGTAGCCTTGGTGCATGCAGGGTGCTGCCTATGCTGGTCTTCTGGAGGAGAAGCCTGCTGGACTCACTCAGGGTCAGACCTGCCCCAGTAAATATGCAGTTGCCAGGTGGGTGGTAGGGGGATGGGGGGGGCAGGGCTTGGTGTGAGTGGGTACCACCTCTACTGGGGGGCAGTTGTGTTGCTCTCTGAAGTCCCACCATGTCCCTGGTGAAAGGGAAAATGGTGTCACCCCACTCTCTTATCCCCAGACAGGGGATCTTACACCCCAAACTGTTCAGGAAGCCCTTATAGAATAGCAAGGGCAGTCAGTGCGCCCTGCACCACAGCTCTGGTGTGTGGCTAGGATTCAAAGTCAAAATCTTAAAGGACCGGGCATCACATGGACCTGCTCCTCTCTTCTGGAATAGAGCCTCTCTGTGCTATGTCTGATGTCCTTTGTGTCAGAAAAACAATCCCTCACCTGCACAGAATATATAGTTAGCACAGTAAAAACCAGGAACCACGTTATTTGCCTCTGTGCGTGCTTCTGTCCGCCTTTTGCTGGCACCAGCAGGGTCTTTTGTCCTTGGAGAGGCAATATACTCTCCTCCAAAAGTACTTCAAAAAGTGGAATGTTCTCTTCCAGTGCGACCCAGGAGATCCCTATACCATGCTATGCACTCCGGGGCCACTGCCTTCTCCCCAGGAGCACACACACAGCTCCACCCTGGAGAAAGTTACACACTTCCAAAACCTCAGAGTTTGAGCTCCACAGACTGTTTGCAAAAAAACTGGGACACTGAGTAACTCTCACTCTCCAGTCTGTGGTCCAGAGAGGTTTTCCTCTTATACAGTCCCAACACTGCACTCTCAAAGCCCATTCTCTTTCTCTCCCTTTTGTCTCTGCACAGAAAAGGTTCATTCCCTGCAGTGGCGCTGTTGTTTTTCCCCCTCAGTTCTCTTCCACACACCTCACACCTGCCACACTATCTCCGTCCAACTGTAGAGATCCTTCTGCCAGTCCTCATATTGATTTCCTGGGTATTCCAAGTTATCTGACTTCAGTACAGCTGTGTTTAAGAGAGGAGAAAAGCCCAGGGTCCCCCTGTTTCTGTGTCATCTCTACTGACCATCAATATCGAGGAAATTATAAGGCATCACACACCAAGGAATATTATACAGCCGCTAAAAAAACCATTTAGGGCTCCATACCAGATTTCCATGGAGTATTGCTGAGAGAAAAAAGCAAAAGTAAATTGTAGAAAAGTGTGTAAAACACAATCATGTTTTTATAAAAAAAAAAGAAGAAGGAGAAGAAAGAGAGAAAATTACTCCAAAACCCATATAAAGGCATACCTCATTTTATTGTACTTCACAGTTGCTTACAAATTGAAAATTTGTGGCAGCCCTACATTGAACGGGTCTGTTGGCACAACTTTTCCAACAGCAGTTGCTCACTCCCTATCTCTGTGTCACATTTTGGTAATTCTCACAGTCTTTAAAATTTTTATGTTACTTTAATATTTGTTACAGTGATCTGTGCTCAGGGATCTTTGATGTTACTATTGTAATTATTTTGGGGCACCATGAACCACACCCATGTAAGATGGTGAATTTATTAATAAATGTGTGTTCTGACTGCTCCACTGACCAGGTTTTCCCTCATCTCTCTCCCTTTCCTCGAGCCTCTCTATTCCCTTAGACACAACAATATTGAAATTAGGCCAATTAATAATAACCCTACAATGGCCTTTACGTGTATACATGAAAGGAAGTGTTATACATCTCTCATTTTAAGTCAAATGCTAGAGATGATTAAGCTAAGTGAGGAAGGTACTTTGAAAGCCACAATAGGCCAAAAGCGGAGTCTCTTTCTCTAACCAGTTAACTGAGTTGTGAATGCAAAGGAGACGTTCTTGAAGGAAATTGAAAGTGCTACTCCACTGAACACATGAATGATGAGAAAACAAAACAGCCTAATGCTATTATGGAGGAAAGTTTTAGTAGCAATTTCACTTATAGGTGGTATTTAAGAAACAAACAAAAATGAGCATAGGGGACAAAAAAAAAAGAGAGGCAAACCAAGAAACAGACTATTAACTATAGAGAACAAACTGATAGTTATCAGAGAGGAGGTGGGGGGGATGGCTTAAATAGCTGATGAGGATTAAGGAGTGCACTTGTTGTGATGAGCCTTAGATGTTGTATGTTAAGTGTTGAATCACTACATTGTATCCCTGAAACTAATATTATGCTGTATGTTAAGTGGAATTTAAATAGAAAGTTAAAGATCAAACCAGCCACGACATTCCCTTCAGCCAAAGCCTAAATCTTGAACAAGGCTCCAACTCTCTTCTGTTTTATGAAGGCCAAGAGAAATGAGGAAGCTGCCAAAGAAAAGTTTGAAGCTAGCAGAGATTGATTCATGAGGCTTAGTAAAGAAGCTGTCTGTATAACATCAAGGTGCAAGTTGAAGCAGCAAGTGTTGACGTAAAGGCTGCAGCAAGTTCTCCAGAAGATCTAGCTAATATGATTAATGAAGGTGGCTACATTAAACAATATATTTACGTTGTAGACAAAATAGCCTTTTATTGGAAAAAGATGCCATCTAGGACTTTCACAACTAGGGACGAGAAGTCAATGCCTGGCTTCAAAGTTTCAAAGGACAGGCTGACTCTCTTATTAGGGGCTAATATAGTTGGTGACGTTAAGTTGAAGCCAGTGTTCATTTACCAGTCCATAAATCTTTGGGCATTTAAGAATTATGGTAAATCTACTCCACCTGTGCTCTATAAATGGAACAACAAGAGCTAAATGACAACACATCTGTTTACAACATAGTTTACTGAATATTTTAAGCCTGCTATTGAGACCTACTGCTCATAAAAAATATTTCTTTGAAAATATGACTGCTCATTGACAATGCACCTAACCCCCCAGGAGCTCTGATGGAGATGTACAGTGAGATTAATGTTGTTGTCATGCCTGCTAACACAGTATCTATTCTGTAGCCCATGGATCAAGGAGTCATTTGGCTTTCAGGTCTTAATTTCAGATATTTCTTCAATAATATGACTTGAAAGCCATTTCATAAGGCTGTAGCTGCCATAGATGGTGATTCCTCTGATGGATCTGGGCAAAGTAAATTGAAAACCTTCTGGAAAGGATTCACTATTCTAGATGCCATTAAGAATATGTGTGATTTATGAGAAGAGGCCAAAATATCAACCTTAAAATGAGTTTGAAAATTTTATTCCAACCCTTGTGGATGACTTTAAGGGGTTCCAGACTTCAGTGGAGGAAGTAAGTGCAAATGTGGAAATAGCAACAGAACTAGAATTAAAAGTGGAGCCTGAAGATGTGACTGAATTACTGCAGTCTTTTGATAAAACATTAACAGATGAGGAGTTGCTTCTCATGGATGAGCGAAGAAAGCGGTTTCTTGAAATGACTCTCCTCCTGGTAAAGATGCTGTGAAGATTGTTGAAATGACAACAAAGAGTATAGAATATCACATAAACTTAGTTGATAAAGCAGTGACAAATTTTAAGAAGTTTGACTCCAGTTTTGAAAGAAGTTCTACTGGGGCTAAATGCTATCAAACAGCCTCTAATACTACAGAGAAATCTTTCAGGAAAGGAAGAGTCTGTTGATGTGATGAGCTCCATTGTTGTCTTACTTTAAGAAATTACGATAGCTACCCCCACCTTCAGCAAGAACCACTCTGATCAATCAGCAGTCAGCACCAAGGCAAGACCCTCCACCAGCAACAAGATTACAACTCACTGAACGCTCAAATGATGGTAGCATTTTTTTAGCAATGAAAGTCATTTTTAATTAAGTTATACACATGTTTTAGACATAATGCTATTTAACACTTAATAGATTATAGTATAGTTTAAACATAACTCTTACGTGCACTTTTAATGTTTTACGAAACCAAAACATTTATTTGACTCACTTTATTGCAATATTTGCTTTCCTGTAGTAGTCAGGAACCGAATTTACAGTATCTCTGAAATGTGTCCATATGTATGTGTATATTTGAAAAATATGGAAGAATATATTTTACACTGTAAACTTAGGTTAGCAGCAGGAGCCAAATTAAAGAAAATAATTTATGTAAGATAACAATTTTATACATATCTATGTAATTATATCAGTATATATATAAATTTTAAAGAAAATTAA
>CM053577.1:83248067-83362028 GCA_028646485.1 Cryptoprocta ferox | reverse complement strand
CAGGATGTTATGATTTTAATACAGGTTCTGCTGGTATTTTTTTTTTAATTTTGGAAAACCTATATTAGAGGCCACTGATTTATCTGATAGTGAAATGACTTGTAAAATGTTAGATTTCTTTAGTTATCAATGAGTTGACCAAATTTGTGATCTAATTTTTGGTAGATATCAATATCTAAATACAATTTTATGTATTTTGTGACTCAAAATATATATGTGTCCTAATGATTTTAATTATTAGTGGAGTATTTGTTCACATCATAGGTTGGTTGTGTTTATCACATAAATGTAACTGCTTATTTTATCAAATTTAAATGTTTATTTTTCTTTTTATCAAATAGTATATATTGAAGTCTACTTTATGCGATAGTGAGCTGATGAATAAATTCATGGATATCCTAGAATGTATTCTTGCCTTTGTGTGAGAATGATCAGTTAACACAATTGTGGAACAACAAGATTATGGAATTTTTTGTGATCACAAGTATGCTATTATAGTTCTTGTAGGAGAACTCATATTAGTTTGATTTCTGATTAAAAATTAGGTGTGTCTAAACATATTTCAGGCCTTAGTGAAATTCCTTCCCTGCAAAAAGCAGGGATCCTTTCTGTTCTATTAGTTTCTGTATTCCTTATAAATATTACCATTTTAATTTAAATTAATCTGCACACCTCCTTATAGAAGGTTACAGCATACATTAAATCAATCAGGATTGTATGGACAAAATATACTTCAGTTTTAGATTGTCTTAGAGAAAACTGAATGTATTAAACTAAATTAGAAACTCAAAGGTTTTGTCACTCATTTCCATTAAATAACTTCTGCTCCAGGTATGTTTTGAGTGTTTTGGCTATAAAGATTAATTTGACTTGAATTTTTTAGGAACAGCTTTTGTTTAAAAAAAAAAAAAAAGAAAAGAAAAAGCAAGGCATGTACACGCTTAAGACAAATGCTAAATTGTATTGAAATTTACAATGTATACAATGCAATAAAACCTAATTATATGTTTTATCTTCTCTGTGATATAGTTGTGCAAGTTACTTTAGGTCCACAGTCAATATTTCCTTGACAGTGTCAGCCTCTTATGAGAACTGGAACACTAAAAATCAGAACATAGAATTTGTTACTCACATTACCTACATGATTAATATGTTTATGACAGTATATTACATTAAAATTTATTTCATTGAATCTAGTCCAGATATTTCTCAACCTTCTGGTTTTTTAAAGGTAATTTACACTTGACTCTCGAAAACCTGGGGCTTGAACTGCACAGGTCCATTTAAATAAGGATCTTTTTTCAATAAATCTTTTTTTTCAATAAGGATCTTTTTTCAATAAATACAGTATAGGACTGTATTTTCTCATGATTTTCTTAACATTTTTTTTCTCTAGCTTATTTTTATAAAAATACAGTATATAATACATATAACACACAAAATATTTGTTCATCAACTCTTTATGTTATTTATAAGTCTTTCTGGTCAACAGTAGCTATTTAGTAGTTAATTTTTAGGGGAGTCAGAAGTTATACATGGAGTTTTGAATTCATGGTGGGGGGTGATGCCCCAATCCCTGTATTGTTCAGGGGCCAACTGTATTTAGATAATTTCAAAAATAGTTTTCAGATCTAATATTGAAATATTTCCTCTAATTACTCTTTACTCCTTTCAGAGGAAATGGATGTAGAAGCTCGACTTACTGAACTATGTGAAGAAGTTAAGGTACTTGGATTTTTTTAAATTAATATTATCAAGTTATTTGAGTGGATTCTGTTTCCTATTCTAAATACTTTATCCAAGAAAACTTAATGATTTATCCTTCCCAAATGGTTGATCATGGTAGAATCACAGCTTAGTTGATAAAAAGACATTTGGCTTCAGCATGGAGTTAACTTATTTTTAAAATGTATGTTATTCTGCATATAAATGGGATACCAAAGACGATTAACTATCAAAAGTGTGCACCTTCTTCAATTAATTTACTCAAAAGAATTTCTGGAGAGATTTTTAAATCATCCTTAAAATTACGTATTTTTATAAAATGATAGTTCAGAAATGAACATTGTTTTATTTCAACAGATCAATTTGTGTCTCAGACCATTTTTCCAGTAGTTTATTCTTGAAATTAAATTTCCTTTTTTTAAATTTTGGCATGGAACTAAATGTTCTATTTTAAATATTCTGTTTTAAGATCACTATGTATTTCACTTTGGTTAGCTACAAATCAGAGACATAAACAAAAATATATATTTGGCTTTGGAATAAATTCCTGTATGTAAATTTGAATGAGGGCTAGACCCCTTTCAAAAAGGTATTTGCCTTCTTCTTATAAAATTATACATATGCAGGATACATAAGTAATTTTGTATACTCTCCTAGAGGTTTCCCCACAGCTCAAATAAGATTAAGTATTTTCTTTAAAAATCAACATGTTGTCATAATAATTGCCCACAAGAACATTAAACATTTAGAAGGAATTTTAATAAGATGTGTGCAATTAATGTGAAAAAATCTATAATATTTCACTGAGACATTTGAATAAGTAAACATGATACTTTTGAATGGAAAGAGAAACAGTCACTGAAAGATACCAGTTTTTCTTAAGTTAATAATTGATGCATCCATATCAAAATACCATTGGAAATGTTAAAATTTGACTTATTTTAAAGAGCCCTTGAAGAAAGGTAAGGATGACTAAGAAAAACCTTAAAAAATACATTTTTGTACAGGGACTTGCCCAAATGTATGTTATAATGTATATAAAACTACAGTAATGGAAATAGAGTATCACTTCTCTAAAAGAATAGAAAAACAGCAGCTCCTTGGTGGCTCAGTGAGTTTAGCATATGACTATTTATTTCGGCTAGGTTATGATCTCACTGTTTGTGAGATAGAGCCCCACGTTCAGCTCCGCACTGACAGCACCGAGCCTGCTTGGGATTTCTCTCTCCCTCTGTCTCTGCCCCTCCCCTGCTTATATATACATATGATACATATAATATATATTGTATATACACACATATATATGTATTTTAAACTATTAATATAGAAAAGAGTTGCATGAAGGATGGGATTGTAAAGGAAAATTTTTATTCTTTGCTCTATATCCATCTATGCTAAATTTTAAAAATAGTATGTATTCATGTATTACCAATAATTTTTTTAGATAAAACATATTTAAATTTCAGTATGTAAATGGACATCATAAAGTTTAACATCAACTTATGATACATTTTGACAACAAATAGAATAGACAAAAGGTAGAATATTTAAAGAGCTCTTTCAAATCAGTAAGAAAACCTATAACTTACCATTTTTAAGTTAGTATAAAATACCCATTTACAAAATAGGCTAATAGTCAAAGCATATTCAATCTCACTAATCATCAAATAAAATTTTAAATATTCTCTTACCTTTTTTAACCTGTCAGATTGGCTGTGATTTTCTAATAATGTAATGCTTGTTGAGATGTGACAAGACCGATTCTTGCATCTCTCTCATAGATCTCTCACCTTGGAGATCTTTTTCAGAGATTAATTTGGCAGTATTTATCCAAAGCCAGGATATTACTTGTCAATCAGTACCAAATAATCAGATTCATATATATTGTAATTTATAATGTGAAAATATTAACCTAAGTAAATACCCAATGATAGGAGAGTGGTTAAACAAGTTACGGAACACGTACAATCTAAAAAAGTTATACAACCTTAAAAATATGCTTTCAAGGGGCCCCTGGGTGGTTCCGTCAGTTAAGTGTCCGACTTAGACTCAAATCATGATCTCTCATTCCGTGAGTTCTAGCCCCACGTCGTTGGACTCTGTGCTGACAGCTCAGTGCCTAGAGCCTGCTTGAGTTTCTGTCTCCCACTCTCTCTGCCCTTCCCGTGCTTATACACACTCTCTCAAAAATAAATAAACATTAAAAAAAACCCTTTTTTTAAATATGCTTTCAGTATGTAGGAAAATCCTGATATTATTCAATGGAAATGGCATAATAGAGTTATATCATATCTATATGATTCTAGAGTTTTCTCTATGTATATAACTGAAAAAAAATTGATGACTCTACACTAAAATGAACTTAATTTTCTTCTTCTTCTTCTTTTTTTTCTTATTTGCTTCACCTATCTTCTAAGTCTAATATTTAAGTAAGCAGTATTTGGTTAATCAAACAAGATCAGTGACTGCTATGAAAAAGTACATATCCATAAAAGACAAGGTGTTATTTGAGAAAATATTATACAGATGTAAAATCTTATTCCTATACTTATACCTATAAAAGTTTGTCAAACTTTATTCTAATTTCCTTTTTAGCATAAAAATATTTTATTTATATTTTGAGACATATTATAAAGATTCATGTAAGCCAGAGGAGTAATTTATTTATGCTTGAAAGGATGCTTTCCTAATAATGAAAATACTTAAGTCCTCTCAGAACCTTGGTGCTTTGGTGATTTCTGAAAAGGAAAATTAATAATTACAGGGTATCTGGAAAGGGGATATCTTGCTCTCAGGGGATTAAAAAAAGTGTTGTTTACATTGTTCAACCTATGGTAAAACTAAGAGAATTAATTCTACATGTGTGTAGATTATACTAAGAATAGCATTGCTTGCCTTATACACTATTTATTTACTGTCAAATGTTTATTCATGTCTTCTTTTTCTAAACTCCCTTAACACTGTTCTTAGAAGAAGACTGCATGTTTCAACTTAGTTTAGAGTACACTTTAATCTTCTGTTTGTTCTTAAGAGAGAGAGACATGAAAAACTTGTTAGCTTCATTTCTAATACATTTATAAACTATTTCCTGGGGCAAAATACATTTGTAGATTTATTATACATTAACGAATCAATATTTACTATATATTGACTCTCTTAGCTTCTGTGAATTAAAGAAAGGCTTGCCTTCATAATAAAAATGCTTGTCCAAAAGAGATGGAATTATTCTGATATGTAGTCTGTTATTTTTCTTTGTTCAAAAATCCTTGTTTTATGTATGCAAGAAATCCAAGTGCTTTGTAGAAGATTCCTCATTTTGTGGTATAATTCATTACTTTTAACTTTTATCATCAGTTTAGGTGACTATTTAAATAAATGGGATAATTTAATACCACTATAAGAACACTCATAACAGCATATTAAAATTGGTTACCCACTTTTCTTTCCTTACTAGACTGAGCTTCTCATATTAATCTTTGATTTAGATGGGAATATTGCCTCTAGCATTCAAAATGTGCTCAATAAACAGTGGGTCAATGAATTGTTAGAAAAGAGAAAGAAGTGTTTGATGACTGTGAAAGGATTATCACTAGCAAAATAAAACCTAGAAACTTAGGAGTGAGGGAAAAGCAGTTAGTACTTTAGAAAATATCTCTGTCCTTTCTGAGTAGTTACAGATTTTCTAAGTAATTTAGTTAGCAGATTGGAGGAAAAAAATCTTATTTTAAGATCTCATTATCTTTCAACACTTTTATAACTTTCATCATGATTTGTACATTATGTTTAAAATTCTCAGAATTTTAGTGTTTGAGGTTGATCATGCTCTATAAATCCTATTTGTAATTTTAAACTATATTTGACATTATTTTGGTAGATATCTCAGATATTGAAATATCAGTTAAGTTGTTGAAAATTGCTATAGTAACTATCAAATTTTAAAAAAGCCATTGGTCACTTGGTCTCTACACAATATGAGCATGTGCGCGCACACACACAAACACACACACTTTTTAAAACTAAAAATTTGCCTTGTATTGATGTTCCAATAACATTATATTTAGATATGGTAAATCTCAGGAAGCAGTGAAGTTTTTTCTTGTCATTTCAGAAAATAGAAAATCCTGATGAACTGGCAGAACTTATAAATATGAATCTTGCACAACTTTGTTCACTTCTAATGGCTTTATGGGGTCAGTTTCTCGAAGTTATAACACTACATGAAGAACTAAGACTTTTATTAGCACAAGAGCACCATACTTTGAGGGTAAGTTAAAGAAAAGTGATGTTAGAACATTTTGATCAGTATTACTTATCTTTAAATTTCATTATGAATAAAAAACCTGATTTTTTCCCCTTGTGTTGATAAATTAGAAAAGAGATTTACTGTTGTGTTATTGTTTGATTTCTTAAGTTAATAATAAAGTAATATAGTTAAGCACATGATTTATCTCAGTTACAACCCTTGCTAGTAAGAAAAATCATCTAAGTATAACTAAATTATAAAAATATATGATACAGGCAAGCCGCTGGAACCTGAGAACAGGTATTGGGTCTCATTAAGAACAGAAATCAGAAACAAGAGAACCATCTTAAACTAATCTAGACTCTCAAACTTTTCCTCCTTTTGCCTCATTTAGGAATGTGTATTACAAACTTGGAAGGTTGGGGGGTAGTAATCTAGACATACATGTTTGCTGTATGCTTACTATGGACCTTGTGCAGAAATTTTTGTACAATTTTATTGTATAGCTTATCAAGAGGCTTTGATATATTAAACATCCAACTACTTTTCCAGTCTTATCTCTTTGTATGCTCTGTACACACACTAATTTTCCTGACCTACTTAGTAGTACGTCCTTGAAAACACCATGTTTTCTTTTTTCCTTTTCCTTTTCTTAATTATAAAACGTATTATCAAAATTAGAAAAGAGCATCAAACATGCACATTTTAACAATTAATTAAAAGCACATATCCTTCTAACTCTCACCAAGATCAAGAAATAGAAAATTGTGAACACCACACAAGTGTTTTGTGTGTGTTTTCCAATTTCTCTTCCCTCCCTGACATTTAGAAGTAATTATCATCCTATCTTTTGTGATAAGGAGTTCTTCACTTCCCTTTTAGTTTTACCATCTATGTATGTATACTAAATAATACATGTTTCATTCTGTTATGTTTTTCAGCCTATGTTATTGAATTCTATATAAATGAGATAATATGGTGTATATTGTATTATATCTTCTTTCACTCAGATTGTGTTTGTGAGATTAATCCATGTTTTTATCAGTAGCTGTAACTGTTCATTTTCATTGGTGTGATGTATTTCATTTGCATATACCCACAGTAGGTGTATCCATTCTACTGAGGGACATTTGGATTGCTTCTAACTTGTAGCTATTACAAATCAAGCTACTATGAACATTCTTGTACATATATGCTGGCATGCCAGTTTCTCTGAATTATTTACTTATAAGGGAAATTGCTATGTCATAGGATCTGTATAGTGTCAGTTATTTACTAGTAAATGCCACACTATTTTCCAAAGTGGTGCCAGTTTTCACTGCCACCAACACTTGATGAGAGCTATTGTTATTCCACATACACCTCCCACCTCTTGATTTTGGCAACTTTTTAAATTTGCCAGCCTGATAATTTTGTGTTTTTAATTTGCATTTCTGATGACCTGTGAGGTTGAGCACTCTTCTGTATGACTATCAGCTATGTAGATTTCCTGTTTGTAAAGTACCTGTTCAAATTATTTGACATTTTTCTCTAGGGTCACCTTTCTTTTTCATCTTTATTTGGAATACTTTTCCATGTACTGGCCTTTGTTATATGTTTTGTAAATAAATCTTCTCTTGGGTCATTGGTTTTTTTCCACTATCTTTGTGCTGTCTTTTGATAAACTAGAGGTCTTAATTTTAGTGTAAATGGAACAGAAGAGAAAGGCCAGACATAGACGTATCCTTACTTGGATATAATATATCCAGAAGAGCAAAGAAAAGTAGAGATTTTAAATAAATGATGTTGGGACAATTAAGTATTCATGTGGAAAAAAATACTATATAAAATTCAGTTCCAGGTAGATTGAAGACAAATATGAAAAGCAAAGTCATAAACCTTATAAAATATAATAGAGAAGTTACAGAAGAGTTACTAAAGTAGTACAGAATAATCCCATATACTCTTCATCAGAATCACGTTATGATTTTGTCATGTTTATCGTTCCTTTTTATAGATAAATTTTATATAGTTACACATTCATACATACATGGATTTTTTTTTTCCTGGATCATTTTTTGTTTAGAGGCATCATGTTCTTTTCTCCATAAATACTTCAGGCTATATTGACTAAGAACAAAAATATTTTTTTACTTAACCACAGGACAATGATCAACTTTATAAAATTTAATGTTGATACAATATTGATATCTCATGCAAAACTCATTTGATATTTTATCATTTGTCTTAATAATGTCCTGTGTGACTTCTCTCCTTTCCCAGGATCAAATTCAAGATCACACATTGCATTCAGTTTTCATGACCATTTAAATTCTTTAGTCTGATTTAATCTGGAATAGTTCCTTCCATTTTCTTTGTCTTTCATGAAGAGTATTGGCCTGAAGTCTTCTAGACCGTGGTTCAATTTGGGTTTGTATTATGTGTATTATGTTTCCTTGTGGTTAGATTCAGGTGATACAATATTAGTGGAAATATACTACATTTTATTTCTTTTTCAGTCAGTTTTGGTAAATTATGTTTTTTAAGGAATTTGTTCTGTCTAAATTTCTTAATTTATTGGCACCAAATAATTCATAGTATCCTTCAATTTTTAACATCTTCAGTATCTGTAGCGTTTTTCTGTTTTATTTTTGTTATTAGTTATTTGTGCCTTCATTCTTTTTTTCTTGACTGGTCCCATCAGAAAGTGTCATTTTACTAGTGTTTTCAAAGAACTAACTTTTGATGTTAATTCTCTTGTGTGTTTTGTTTTCTGTTTTATTAGTTTTACTTTTGACTTTAGTAGTTCCTCTTACTTTCTAAAGGTTTATTTTGGTATCCTTTTAAACCTTCTATAAGTAGATGTTTAGCTTATTAATTATAGCATTTCTTTTTTTCTGCTTTATACATTTAAGTTTATAAGTTTTTCCCTAAGTACTGATTTAGCTACATTCCATAAGTTTTGATATGTTGTTTTTTTTATCCATTGGCTCTCAATGTTTTCTAAATTTTGTGAGCAATTTATTCTTTGATTCAGGGTTATTTAGAAGTTTTTTTTCTCAGTATATAAAATGGTTTATAAAAATAACAAATACATCTATTCATTTTCTGGATATAAACAGAAACAGTATACTAATCAATGACAGGACTTTATACACACACTACCCCCAAATGGGAAATCTCTCAGCATACCAATAATAATTTGTTTGGGAAGTCTTTGATTTAAAGCACTACAGGTAAACAAAACCATTTTAAAGAATACACTAGATATGTTGTCCTATATTTAGCAATTGTTATTTTTCCCTTGCTCAGAAATCCAAGAAATTGAGTGCATGCCCATACTCTTCTTCTGAAATAAGGGACCAGAGACAGTTCTTGTCCAAAAATTGCCATATTTTGTATCAAGTGACCCTGAAATCTTGAATTAAGGTTGGCAGTTAGACCAAAGGTAGTCATCTATAGCGTGAACATAGAGAAGACTAGTAATTTTTGAAGGAAGCCGCTGCATTAACTCTGCTGATTTGGGGCATTTTCTATTAGAAGGAATAACTGACTAAAGTATTCAGATCATTGCTCTTGAATAATTTCATGGGACACGAAAGAAGAGACTCAGTTACTAAACAGTGGCTGAAACCGAGAGAAGGTCATAGACAAAAGTTATGAGACAATAGAAGCCATGGATAAACCAATTATTACAAGGTAGGTATGAAAGTAAAAAGGGTCAAAAGCAAAGCAGGCAGAGTGTCAGAGATAGAAAAGAACATGAGAATGGAGAAATGACCAGAAAAGGAACCAACAAACACTGGTTTCTGAACAGCTACTAGAGTAATATTAGGATATATTAGTCTAGGCGTTATTTACTAAATGGCAATGAACAGCATTTGTTTCACAAGAACTGGGTATTTGGCTACAGAGTCAGTTCCTTGGATGTCCTTACTTTATATCCTTATAAAAATCCCACAAAGCCTGAGGTTATCTGCCCACATCTCTGTCTCTTGCGAACTAAAGAGCGTTTATTTCCAAGGCCATGTTTGTTTCCAAATATATTGATTTCCTAGTTGTCTTTTTGTTGTTGATTTCTAGTTTATCTTCATCGTGGTTAGAAAACAGTCTGTGATTTCAATACTTCATTATTCTTTGAGACTTGCTTTATCTATACTAGGAATGTGTATTCATCAGGTTGCTGGGCTAAGTGTTCTAAATATGCTAGGTTAAGTTTATCAATCATTTTGTTCAAATTTTTCATATTTTTCATGAATTTATGGCTGCTAGTGCTATCAACTATCAAGAAAACTGTGACAAAATCTCCCATTATGACTGTAAACTTGTTCTTATTCGTTGTTACCAGGTAGGAAGTGGCAGAGCTGGGATTCAGACCCAAGCAGTATGGTTCAATAGACTGTGTTCTTTACCGTTTGATACACTGCCTCTCAAAATAGAAAAGAGAATGATAGCAAGGATCACAGGCAACTTTGTAGCATAATATTTTATGAGGTTGGGGTTGTCCTGGGTAGAATAAGAACAAGAAGGTAAATTTCAATAGAGAAGCTGATGAACACAACTTTGAAAAAAGGGAGCAAAGATGGGAGGCCAAGATAAAATTGGGTTTATGGAAAACTAAAATGTCAAAGATAAACTGAAATATTTCCTAGAGCTTCGTTTTTCTCACCCCATTCCAGGTAACAAAAAAGAACCTATTTAACTCCTAAAAGAATCAAGGAAGGGTAATTAAGACACAGCGAGAAAGTGCCCTAATGTTACTTAACCACGAATAATAAACCTTGCCCTGTCATGCCCTGCTTTGATGTATATCACAAAAACTGGAAATGGTGGTATATTATGTCCTTTGATTCCAATGTATGCAGTTAAACAGGAACTTTGGTCATTAAGTATATCCGTATTCTGAGAATACATTGCTAAGCCTACAGTAACCGAAGTAGTCCAGAGGTCATTCATTGTTTGTACTGGGACTGAATTGGCTGTAATAAAGTGTATAGGCTGTCTGGTAATGTATTCAGAAACAGCACAATTGAACTAAATTACGGAAGTGAACATATGATATGGAATCTCTTGTTGGGGTGAGAGCAAATAATGAGGCAAAGAAGGTGTTGGGCTAAAAAGAGGAAATGTAAGTCATTGCATTGTTTAATTACATTACATTAGTTTCATTAGTTTGTTCTACCATGTTATTTGATATGAAAATTCAGAAAGGACAGATTTTCTGAATCTTAGAAAATGAAGTCAACCAGACTGGTAGAATTTTGTGGTTACATGCCATACACAGTCACATTAAAGCATAAAGTCTATTATGTATGAATGATCCCAGTGTCCCATATTACATAAAAAATTGAAAGGCAGATATCAGCGTCATGGCAATATAAAATGTCTCTTGTTTTTGTCCCACCCACAACAACAAAAATTTACCATCTAACCATGAACAAAAGTGACTGTGGGAGCTGTGGGATCTCATACTACATACTAAAGAACGCTGGAGGCATCTCACCCACCTGTACATTGGATAATCAGACAAATTTCAGTCTTGACCCTGCAGTGGCCTTTTTACCAGCTCTTGCTGCTCCTGGCTACAGTCTGGGAACCCCTGGGGAACACTGATTTAGACAGTTACCCAGGGTTGAGTGACCCTTTGCAGAAGTCAGATTTCCAGAGGAGAATTTCCAGTGCTCCATTGGAGCAAAAATAAATAAATTAATAAATTAATTAATTAATTAATAAAAATACAAGTTTGGATGCATTAGAGTTTTAGCAAGAGGAATAGCTTGTCTTTACATACATCATCCCTCAGCCAAGATAGCACAGCTTAGGTCTAAGAGAGCCCTTCTTGGCCTGTGATTTTTAATGCAGAGAAAAAAGAGAATGGATGAGTACCCAGCTTTCCCAGCTGTGCAGGACATTGTCAAAGAGGCTCATCTCTTGAGTGTCTTTCTCTCTCTTTCACCCCATCTAGACTTGTAAATCAGGAGCTCCATGACTTGGGGCGGGTGGGGTGGAAAGAGACTGGGAGAGTGGCAGATGGGTTTTTTAGAAAGCATTAAAGGGATTCATGCTACTCACTATATCACAAACTCCATTAAAAGTCTGCCTCTGAGCTGCTTGGACAGCCTCAGTTGTGGATCCCTCCAGCTGGCCAGGGGCACCTCCACCCATTCCACATGCCTCACCCACACCCTCCCTTCTACTCTGCATTTGGCTCCCTATGTGCACTGCTGAAGGCAGTGGCAAAAGTAAACTTTGGCAGATCTTTAACTGCAGGCCAGGAAGTTTGCCACAAACAAACTGCGGCATTACATTTGGTAAATAAAAGGTAGGCAGTCAGCGCTCAGCCTGATATGCTGTAGGAAGGAGAGAAGGAATACAATATTAAAAAGTTTGCCAAAGAGGGAGCAAGAAGTATGGAGCTGGTGTATCCATAGAAAGTCTGAGAAAACCTCAGAATCTCTGTCAAGACTGAGGAGATATTTCTGCCCTGAAGACAGTAAATAGTGAGAGAGGTGACTGCTACTTCAAATGTTAAGATAGAAATGCAAAACTCCAAGAAACATGAAACATCAGGGGAAAATGACATCACCAAAGGATCACAGTCTTCTAGTAACCAAACCCAGAAGCATGGAGATCTGAGATTTGCCCAATAAAGAATTCAAAATAGCTATTTTAAGGAAACTCAGTAAGCTACAAGGAAACACAGAAAGATAATTCAACAAAAACAAGAAAGCAATGTACAAAATGAGAAGATTAACAAAGAGATAGAAATCATTAAAAAAATTAAAAGCAAATTCTGGAGCTGTAGAATTTGGTGAACGAAATGATAAATGCAACAGAGAGCATTCGTGGCAGAATGGACCAAACTGAGAAAAGAATCTGTGATAAAAGATAGGAACTTGAAATTCCAGTCAGAGCAGAGCAAAGAAGAAAAGAATGAGAGTGAAAAAAGCCTGCCTGATCTATGAGATACCAGCAAGATAAATAATTTGTAATTATTCAAGTTCTAGAAGGAAAAGAGAGGGAGAAGAGGACAGAAAGCCTATTTAAAGAAATAATTACTGGGGCACCTGGGTGGCTCAGTCAGTTAAGCATCCGACTTCAGCTCAGGTCATGATCTCGCGGTTCGTGGGTTTGAGCCCTGCACCGGGCTCTGTGCTGACAGCTAGCTCAGAGCGTAGAACTTGTGTCCAGATTCTGTGTCTCCCTCTCTCTCTGACCCACCCCTGCTCATGCTCTCTCTCTCTCTCTCTCTCTCAAAAATAATAAAACATTAAAAAAATAAAATTTAAAAAAATAAAAAATAAATAATTACTGAGAGTTTCCCAAACACGGGAAGACTTTTGGATATCCAAGTACATAAAGCTCATAGGTCACTAAACCAACTAAATCTAGAGAGATCCCCTGAAAAACACATTATAATTAAACTGTCAAAAATCAAAATCAAAGAGATAATCTTGAAAGTTGCAAGATTGTAATCTACAATCAGTGGATTTGTTAGGAAAAACAGAGGAAGATGAGAGCTACAAAACAGCCAGAAAACAACTAATGAAATGGCATTAGTTAATCCTTACATATCAGTACTCTAAATGTAATGGATTGAATTCTCCAGTCCAAAGTCATGGAGTGGCTGAGTGGACAACTAAAAGAACCAACTATGCTGCCTACAAGAGACTCACTTCAGCTTTAAGGACACACATGGGCTCAAAGTGAAGCAATGGAAAAAGATACTCAATGCAAACAGAAACCTATAAAGAATAAGGATAGCTATACTTATTTTTTTAAAGCTAGTTATATCACACAAAATACACTTTAAGTCAATCAAAATGGTAACAAGATAAAGAAGGTCATTACATAATGATAAAGAGATCAGTTCATCAAGAAGATCTAACCATTTTAAGTATATATATATGCACCCAGCATTGGAGCACCTAAATATACTAAGCAGATACTAATGGATCTGAAGGGAGAAATAGAAAGCAATACAGTAATAATAGTGTACTTCAGTACCCCTCTTTCAACAATGGATAGATCATCCAGATAGAAAGTCAATGAGGAAACATTGGGTTTGAACCATACTTCAGACCAAATGGATCTAACAAACAGATAAAATACTTGCTCCAGCAGCAGCAGAATCCACTTTTTTCTCAGGTTTACATGGAAGATTCTTCAGGATAGATCATATGATAGGTCAAAAAAAGTAAGGCTTAGCAAATTTTAAAAGATTGAAATCATACCAAGTATCTTTTTAAATCACAATAGTTTGAAACCAGAAATCAATTAACTGAAGGAGATCTGGGAAAATCACAAATATGTGGATGTAAAACAACACTCCTAAATAACCAGTGGGCCAAAAATCTCAAATAAATAACCTAAATTTACACATCAGGGAATGAGAAAAAGAACAAACTCAGCCCAAAGTTAGCAGAAGGAAGGAATTAACAAAGATTAGAACAGAAATAAATGAAATAAGACCAAAAAACAATAGGAAAATTCAACAAAACTAAGAACTAGGTCTGTTTGTTTGGGAAAGATAAAATCAACACTTTTAGCAAGACTGAGAAAAAGAGACGCAAATAATTTAAAATATAAAATGAAAGAAGATAAAGTACAACTGATAACCACAAAAATACAAAGGATTATGAATAATTATAAACCATCAAATTGGATGAGTAAAGAGATTGAATCATTAACCAACAATTACTCATCAAAGAGAAGTCTAGAAAAGATGACTTCAACTGGTAAATTCTACCAAATATGTAAAGGATTAAAGCTAATCTTAGATTGTTCCAAACAACCAAAAAGGACCACTTCCAAACTTTTTTACAATGCCAACATTACCCTAATACTAAAGCCAGATAAAGAGAATACAAGAGAAGTAAACAACAGTCCAATATCCTTGATGAATATAGATGCAAAAATTCTTAATATTCAAAAACTGTATTCAACAAATTAAAAGGATCATACACCATGATCACATGGGATTTATCCCTGGGATTTAAGGATGGTACAATATAATATACACCAGTAAATACATGGTGAGTAAGTAATATGGTATAATACACCACATTAATAGAATGAAAGATTAAAACCATATGATCATCTCAATAGATGCAGAAAAAATATTTGCCAAAATATAGTATCCTTTTGTGATAAAAACTCTCAACTGGATATAGAAGGAATGCACCTCAACTTAATAATAATATGACAAGCCCACAGCTAACATCATACTCAAGGGTAAAAATTTAAAAGCTTTTCCTTTACTATCATGAACAGGACAAGGGTGCCCATTTTCATCACTGCTATTCAACAAAGTACTAGAAGTCCTAATCAAGCAATTAGACAATAAAAAGCAATAAAAGGCATCCAAATCAGAAAGGAAGAAATAGGGGTGCCTGGGTGACTGTCATTTCAGCATCTGACTATTAATTTTAACTCAGGTCATGATCTTGCAGTTCGTGAAATTGAGCCTGGCGTCTGGCTCTGCACTGACATCAGCGTGGAGCCTGCTTGGGATTCCCTCTCTCACTCGCTTGCTCTGCCCCTCCACCACTCACTCACACTCTCTCTCAAAATAAATAACCATTAAAAAAAAAAAAAAGGAAAGGAAAAAGTAAGATTGCCTCTAGTTGCAGATGATATGATTTTATATATTTAAAAAAAATGCTTATGACTGCATCAAAAAGCTGTTGGAATTAACAAATTCAGTAAAGTTTTGGGCTACAAAATCAACATACAAAACTAGTTTCATTCTGTACACTGTAACAGTGAAATACTTGAAAAAGAAAGAGAACAGCCCCATTCAAAATAGTGTTAAAAATAAGAAAATACTTAGGAATAAATTTAACCAAGAAGCTGTAAGATCTGTTACTGAAAACTACAAGATTTTGATGAAAGAAAATGACAGAAGCACATGGAAAGATACGTATCTATGTTCATTGATCAGAATTAATATTGTTAAATATCCATACTATCCACAGTTCAATCCCTATTGAAATTCCAATAGTATTTTTCACAGAAGTAGAAAAAACACAGTTCTAAAATTTATATGGAATCGGAAAAGACCCCAAATAACCAAAGCAAGACTGTGAAAGAAGAGCAAAGCTAAAGGCTTCACATTTCCTGATTTCAGATATTATAACAAAGCTGTAGTAATCAAAACAGCATGGTACTGGCATAAAAATAAATAGACAAATGGAACCAAATCAAGAGCCTAGAAATAAACCTTTACATTATGTGGTCAACTAATATTTGACAAGAGAGCCAACTATACTCAATGGGGAGTGGTGTCTTCAATAAGTGATGTTGGGAAAACTGAGTAACCACATGTGGAAGAATGAAATTGGATCTCTCTCTAAAACCACTCACAAAAATTAACTCAAAATGGATTAAAGATTTAAACATAAGACCTGAAATCATAAAACCCCTAGAGGAAAACATAGGGAAAAAGCTCCCTGACATTAGTTTTGGCAGCGATATTTTGGATTTGACACCAGAAGCAAAGGCTTAGGTAAATGAGTGGGACTACATCAAACTAAGAGGCTTCTACACAGCATGGAAACCATCAACAGAATGGAAAGGCAACTTAGTGAATCAAGAAATTATTTGCAAGTCATATATCTGATAAGGGTTTAATATTTAAAATATATGAAGAACTCCTGCAACTCAATAAAAAAATCTGATTAAAAAATGCACAGAGGAACTGAAGAGCCATTTATGTAGAGACATGCAAATGGCCAATAGGTACATGAAAAGATGCTCAGTGTCACTAATCATCAGGGAAGTGCAAATCAAAATCGCAATTAGTTATCACCTCATACTTGTTAGAATGGCTGTTATAAAAAGTCAAGAGGTAATGAGTGTTAGCAAGGATCTGAAGAAAAGGGAACCCTTGTGCACTGTAGGTATGTATGTAAATTGGTACAGCCATACTACGGCAAACAGTATGGAAGTTTCTTAAAATTTTAAAAATAGAACTACCATATGATCTAGCAATATCACTTCTAGGTACATATCCAACAGAAAAGAAAACAGGATCTTGAACAGATACCTGCACTCCTGTGTTTATTGAAGGATTATTCACAAGACATGGAAATAACCTAAGTGTCTGTTCATGGATCACTGGATAAAGCAGACGTGGTATATATAGGTTTCCCCTGCTATCTGAAAGTTCACTTTACACCACTTTGCTTTTGTGAAAGACCTCCATTAGTTACCTGTTTTTGCTAACCAAAAGAAATACCAAGAATATTGTTAGTTTTACGAAATGGTCGTTGTTTCTTTATGCCATTTCAACTTAAGAAAGGTTTCATAGGGGGGTGCCTGGTGGCTCAGTCGGTTAAGCGTCCCAACTTCTCCTCAGGTTATGATTACAGTTCACGAGTTCAAGCCCTGCATTGGGCTCTGTGCTCACAGCTCAGAGCCTGAAGCCTGCTTCAGATTCTGTGTTTCCCCCTCTTTCTGCTCCTCCCCCATTTGTTCGCTCTCACTCTCTTAAAAGTAAATAAATGTTAGAAAAATTAAAAGAAAAAAATAAACTCATAAAGGTTTCATAGGAATCCTCTTTTTAGGTAGTGGGGGAAACCTGTATATGCAGTGGAATATTATTCAGTTATTAAAAAGGACATCCTTCCATTTGCAACAACACAGATGGACCTTGAGGTCATTATGCTAAATGAAACAAGTCAGAGAAAAACAAATACTGGATAATATCACTTACATGCAGACTCTAAAAAAGCTGAACTCATAGAAACAGAGTAGAATGGTGATTACCAGAGGTGGAAGGGTGGTGTGAAGTAGGGAGCTGCTGTTCAAAGGGTACAGACTTTCAGTTATAAGAAATACTTTTGGGGGATCTAACGTATATCATGGTGTTTTAGTTAACAGTACTGTATACTTGAAAGTTGCTAAGAGAGTAAGTAGTTCCTACTGTTCTTACCACAAAAAAGAAACAGTAATTATGTGACATGATGGAGGTGTTAGCTAATGCTTAAGGTGGTAATCATCTTGCAGTATATAAGTGCATCGAATCAGTACGTTGTACTCCGTAAACATGTCTGTTGCACATGGTATGTCAGATATCTCTCAGGATATTTGGGAAAAAGGGTTAAAGGTATTTAATATCAAGTGAAAGATGTCTTTGTCATTTTAAACTGAGAAATGGAATTATCAAGGGAGATAACTTATAAAAAGCAAAAAAAGAAAATTATAATGAAGTTTCTATGTGTCAAGAACTATAAAGAATCTGAGATCTGTAAAGGACTGACAAGCAAATAAGGTAACCTATAACCTACCATAGATTGATTGATGCTGGCAGAAGATAGGAGATCAGAGACAAAGGACTTCACTACTCACAGCAATAGCAGTAACTTTAGTATTATCATTTACACTCGTTCCTTGAACCCCAGTTTCCTGGTCCAACATAAAGAAAACCAGGTTTACACTAGTATATTCCATTGCAGGAGAAAAACTTTATGCTTAATGTTTTGTAATGTACATGGGCATGCCTGCTGTTTACTCCAAAGGGAATCTTTATCTACCAAGGCTGTGAGCAAACCTGCTCTTTGCTCCTAAGGAAGACATATCTCTGTCTTCCTTGGCTGTTCTCAATACAAACATCCTTGAAAAGATAGTCTGTAACAAGGACAGCCAATGCCAAGCTGACAAGACTTGCAGAAATGTAAGAGACTGAAGAATTATCTCTCAACAGTATTTATGGAGAACTTATTTTCACTGCAGTTTATTCCCTCAACAATTTTACTGATCTTTGTTGCTAGTGCTTCCAAAGATGCCCCTTATATTACAGTGCTTACCATTATACCATCAGAGATGCCATATTTAAAGTGTATTGTAGGTTGTGCCTAGAATTGTAAGTCCAATGTTGATATCAATACATGCCATTTACAGGTTTGGAGAGCCATGTTTTGTGCTTTGTACTTTATTCTAGCATTGCAGACTTGTATTCTACCCTGAACCAAGCTCTTGTTAGGTCTAGTGAAGTAAGACAAAATAACAGTTAATCTGGCATTCTTTCAGGGGCAACTTGAATAAATCTTTAGTTCTGTCCTACTAAATACCTTGAGTTGCCAGAAAAAATACAGAGTACTTGATTGAATTTTAATTTAGGTAAACAATGAATAACTTCTAGTATGTATGTTCTATGCAGTGTTTGGAAATACTTATACTAAAAAACTATTTGTATTTCAATGTCCTGTTTAGTAGAACTGCCAGATATAGAAGATAAAAATATGGGATTCCTACTTACATCTGAATTTTTAGGTGAGCAGCAAATAATTTTTCAATTTAACTATATCTGGTGTAACCCTATCAAATAGGTTACCAAAGCAGATTTAACCTTGTTTTATATATTTTTGGATTAATGAGGTATGTCTTATGGAGGTGCAGAAGATGGAAAAGAATTCCTTGGTCAAGAAGAAAATAATTTTGAGCTTAGTAATTTTGTGTGGAAACAGAACATGTGGTAAACATATGGGTTTACTCAATATGCGCTGATATTTATGATCCTAACCTAAAGCAAAGAAATCCAAGTTGATGTAATGTTTTTGCTGTTCAATTACTTACTATCCTTTGGTATTGCTTATTTAAACTCTTCCATTTAATGAGCCTTTCTTTGGACTGTAAAATGAAAATATGTTGCTTTATAAGGCTTTGTAAAATAATATTTCAAACTATATAGTTGTCAGAATTAGGGAAGTTTTAAAAATTTTCATTGATCATCTCTCTAAATTTTTTTAAAGTTTATTTATTTTAAGAGAGGGGGAGAGAATGTGCATATGAGCAAGCATGAACAGGGGAGGAGCATAGAGAGCGGGAGAGAGAGAATCCATTCTGTCAGCTCAGAGCCCTAAGAAGGACTTGATCTCAGGAACCATGAGATCATGGTTGAACCAAAATCAAGAGTCAGACACTTTACTGACTGAGCCTCCCAGGTGTCCCCTCCTCTCCATTTTAGTGTGAACCTAAAACTGCTCTAAAAAAGTAGTCTTTAAAATAATGTTTTTTAAAAAAAATGTTCATTGGACATCCTCATTATATGCAAATTTCTGTGCCCTGTTTGGCATCTTTGTTTTATTCAGAGTTGTGCCCACCTTTGCTCGCATAACCTTATTTTCTTATCTCTTCTACCTTGTAGTTGCCTATTTATGTTTTTGAGTTCTTAGCAACAAGTTTGTAACTAATCCTTTACTGAAATTATAGTGATTGTCCCAGGACCAATGACTAGAAGCCAAAGGATTCATCTTAAAATTTGAGAAAGAGCCATTTTCTCTTTATGGTTAGATAGAATACACTGTTGTGCTGTTAGAAATGTAGTTTTTTTCCCCATAGAATGTTCTGGACTATAATAATTTATTCATGTATTTTTACTTAATATTAAGTGTATATACCAATTATTATCTGCCAGGCACAAATTGCCTTACAAATATCAACTAATTTAATCAAAATCCCGTAAAGTAAATATTATATGATACCCATTTTACAAAAGAATTTAGAAAAATGAGGGGCACCTGGGTGGCTCAATCGGTTAAGCATCTGACTTCAGTTCAGGTCATGCTCACAGTCTGTGAGTTCAAGCCCCATGTCGGACTCTGTGCTGACAGCTCAGAGCCTGGGGCTTGCTTTGGATTCTGTGTCTCCCTCTCTCTCTGCCCCTCCCATGCTCACTCTCTCAAAAATAAATAAACTTATATTTAAAAAAGAAAAAGAATTTAGGGGCACCTGGGTGGTTCAGTCAGTTAAGCAGCCGACTTCGGCTCAGGTCATGATCTCGCAGCTTGTGAGTTCGAGCCCTGCGTCAGTCTCTAGTCTGACAGCTCGGAGCCTGGAGCCTGCTTCAGATTCTGTGTCTCCTCTCTCTGCCCTTCCTCTGATTACTCTGTCTCTCAAAAATAAACAAACATTAAAAAAAAAGAATTTAGAAAAATGAAATAACTTGGCCAAAGTCACACAGCTTGTACATGATAGGAAATGCAAACCCTTGCAGTAGATTCAGATCTGATATTTTCATGTTTCATCTGTTTCCCATGCATTTGTAAAATATCAAAAATGAAGTAAATTAAGACTTCAAACAAAATAGTCCAGACTTGTAACTTTGGAATACCATTCATTATGATGCTGGTTTGCTGTGCTAGTCATATTAAAAAAAGAAAGAAAGAAAGAAAAGAAACACAGTCTCAAACACAATTTTCAGTGATCACCTTTTAATGTAAAATATGATTTTGGATTTTTTTGCCAGTTAGATTTAAAGAGAAAGTGCCATTTGCATATATTCCCTGGGATTATAAAAAATACTGTGGAACGCTAAACATACCACAGACGATAGAATAGCTAGGAAAATCCAAGCATCATTTATTGAGAGCACCACAAAAAGAAAATAGTCAAAAGCATAGGTTTTATGTAATATAATGTATATAGGTAACTGTTGCCTGAGATTGAATTTTTGGAGAGATGGGCTTAGACTAGTTTAATTTTTTTGTCTTTTTTTACATAAAATTTGCGTAACATGAAGTAGCCATTTCACATGTACAATTTAGTACATTCACAATACTGTATGACCACTACCTCAATCACCCCAAAAGGAAACCCCATACCCATTAAACAGTCACTCCCCATTTTCTCCTTCCCCCATTCCCTAGCAAACACTAGTCTGATTTACCCATTCTCGATGTTTCATGTAAAGGTAATTGTATAATATATGACTTTTGTGTTAGGTTTCTTTTACTTCATTCATGTTGTAGCATGTGTCAGTCCTTCATTCCTTTTTTTCTTTTTTAATTTAAATCCAAGTTAGTTAACATACAGTGTTAATAATGGTTTCAGGAGCAGAATTTAGTGATTTATCACTTACGTATAACACCCAGTGTTCATCCCAACAAGTGCCCTCCTTAGTGTCCATCACCCAGTTATCCAATCCCCCAACCTAACACCCCTCCAGCAACTCTCAGTTTGTTCTCTGTATTTAAGAGTCTCTTATGGTTTGCCTCCCTCTCTGTTTTTATCTTATTTTTCCTTCCCTTTCCCTATGTTCATCTGTTTTGTTTCTTAAATTACACATACGAGTGAAATCATATGATATTTGTTTTTCTCTTACTGATTTATTTCGCTTAGCATAATACCCTCCAGTTACATCCATGTTGTTGCAAATGACTAGGTTTCATTCTTTTTGATTGCCGAGTAATATTCCATTGTATATGTATACTACATCTTCTTTATCCATTCATCAGTTGATGGACATTTGGGCTCTTTCTATAATTCGGCTGTTGTTGATAGTGCAGCTACCTTTGCTTTCCACATCTGGGGCTCAGCTCTTTTAAATCTTCAGGGCGTTTGTTGAGTGGTTGAGGCTACTGCTGTGTCTTTAGGGCACCCCCAGTAGCATTGCCCTGTTTCTTTAGAGAGCGCTTGTCTGGGCAGGCAACCTTCCCATGCCAGGGAGTGGGCGGGGGGACCTCCAAAGCCAGAGGGGCCCAGGGGGGAAGCTTGTCTCTTCCGGCCCGGGGTTGGGGTGCAGTGGTGGCATCCAGGCCACTTCAGTCCTTCATTTCTTTATAGAGCTGAATGGCATTGTATGGATATATCACGTTGTTTTATTATTTATTCAGTGATGAATATTTGGGTTCTTTCCACCTTTTGACTGTTGTGAAGAGTGCTTCCACGAACATTAGTTTACAAGTATTTGTTTGAATTCTGTTTTCATTTCTTTGGGTGTATACCTAAGAGTAGAATTTCTGAGTTGTAATTCTGTGTTTAACTTTTTGAGGAGCCTCCAATCTGTTTTCCACAGCAGTTGCACCATTTTACATTCCTACTAGCAGTGTTCAGTGGTTCCAGTATCTCCACATTCACAAATATTATTTTCTGTTTTTTTGTTTTGTTACTTTTATTATGGCCAACTTACTGGTTTGCAAAGTGGTATTTCATTTGTAGCTTTGATTGGCATTTTACTAATGACTAATGATATTGGGTATCTTTTCATGTGCTTGTTGGTCATTTGTATACCTTGAGAAATGCGTATTCAAAGAAGTGTGTATTCAAAGTCATTTGCCCATTTTTTTAATTGGTTGTCTTTTTGTTTGCAGGAGTTCTTTATATTTTCTGGAAACTAGACTGTTATCAGACATATTATTTTCAAATATTTCCTTCTGTTCATGGATTGCCTTTTTTACTCTCTTAATAGTGTCCATTTATACACAGGACATCAGGACAGGAAAAAAAAAGTCCTAAACTAATTTTTTTAATAAAAGGGCCTTATAAATTAATACCAATATATTCAACAGTTATTTTCATAGTAAACTTTTTTTTTAGTGTTTGTTTATTTTTGAAAGAGACAGAGACAGAGTGCAAGTGAGGGAGGTGCAGAGAAAGAGGGAGACACAGAATCTGAAGCAGGCTCCAGGCTCTGAGCTGTCAGCACAGAGCCCAATGCAGGGCTTGAACTCACGGACCACAGGATCATAACCTGAGCCAAAGTCAGACGCTTAACCAACTGAGCCACCGAGATGCCCCCACAGTAAAAGTTTTAAGTGATATAACTTAATCCTTTTTTTAGTTGAAAGAAAGTGTTTTCATTATGAGTGCTACCAAAATAATTTTCTTGGAATCATTAATTTATTACATACAATGGGAGAAAATCCACATAGCAAGGGAAAAACGGTTTTTTTAATTTAAATTTCCTTAATGTATATATCTATGTTACAGTATATTCTTATGCCTGATATCTATGTATGTATGTATGTTTGTGTATATATATGTATGTGTATATAGTTGTGTGTGTATGTATATATATTTATATTATATAGTCCTCAGAGAGGTTTAGCACAAAAACTTTACATTCAAGAGATCTAAATTTTATAAATATTAATACAAGCTTCTTGAATTATCATTGGTAACATATTTTTTAAAACCAGGCATAAAATCTAATCTCTGCCTCTTCTGTTTAACCACTTAACTGGAGAAAAAATGAAAGGGAATTTATTATCTTTAATTAATATTGGCACATATGCTTTTAATGTAAGGTGAGGTTCCCTCCCTCAAAAAGTTATCCTGTAAAAAAGAGAGATTTACTTTCTATTTAAGCCCTATAAACATCATGTTATTGAGTGCTTTCTCAACTTTATTTTGAACATAAAATAAGAAGAAAAATCTATTGTCTTCAATATAAAAGAAAATAAAGTCAAAGATTCGAGTTGTATGAAACATGGTGGCAAATGAAAGAAAGAACTTCCTTAAATGACTTTAAGAGCACTCTAAAACAAAATGCTCAGGGAATAGATCACTAAAGTTCTTATCACTATTTGGAAACTCTTTATAAAGGGAAGGCATGTTAGTTTAAAACACATTAGTCCATGACAGTGTTTTAAACTACTTTAGAGATTACCTGACAAGTTCAGTAAAAAAGGAAGTCAAAGATATGTACACATGTTAGTCATTATTGCTGGGGATTGAACTTGACACTGGCAAGTTTAAACAAACTTGGTAAAGATTTTCTAAAAACCAACACAAAAAAATTATGATGATCACAAATATAATGAAACTATGAAACTAATGAAAAAAAATTAGTGTTACACAAATGACTTGGAATAAAATTTCCTATGGAGGCATTATATATGGATCCAAAGGGGGCTATATCTCAAAACACTTAGACAAAAGTGAAGATTGTGATTGAGTTGAATTCAGTCTTCTTGAGAACTTTTAAGATTCTAGAGAGGTAAGAGTTATATGATCTAGGAGACTTAGCAACTCATGTTTGCCATTGATTAAAGTGACAGAGGCCAGTAGACCAACTCCCATCCCAGTGTCAGTGAAACATAATAGGTTGTATACACTACACATCCAATAGATGGATGAGGATATGAGAAGAGTAGAATGTGGATTTTATGACATATCAGATAAAAGGCTACTATCCAAAATCTATAAAGTACTTCCCAAACTCCACACCCAGAAAACAAATAATCCAGTGAAGAAATGGTCAGATGACATGAATAGACACTTTTCCAAAGAAGACATCCAGATGGCCAACAGACACATGAAGTGATGCTCAACGTGACTTATCATCAGGGAAATACAAATCAAAGCCACACTGAGATACCACCTCACGTCGGTCAGAGTGGCTAAAATGAACAAATCAGGAGACTATAGATGGTGGTGAGGTTGTGGAGAAACAGGAACCCTCCTGCACTGTTGGCATGAATGCAAACTGGTGCAGGTGCTCTGGAAAACAGTGTGGCGGTTCCTCAAAAAATTAACAGTAGAACTCCCCTATGACCCAGCAATAGCACTACTAGGAATTTACCCAAGGGATACAGGAGTGCTGATGCATAGGGGCACATGTACGCTAATGTTTCTAGCAGCACTTTCAACAATAGCCGTATTATGGAAAGAGCCTAAATGTCCATCAACTGATAATGGATCAAGAAGATGTGGTTTATATATGCAATGGAATACTACTTGGCAATGAGAAAGAATGAAATCTGGCCATTTGCAGCAACGTGGATGTAACTGGAGGGTATTATGCCAAGTGAAATAAGTCAGTCAGAGAAAGACAGATACCATGTGTTTTCACTCATATGTGGATCTTGAGAAACTTAACAGAAGACCATGGGGGAGGCGAAGGGGGGAAAAAGTTACAAACAGGGAGGGAGGCAAACCATAAGAAACTCTTAAATACAGAGAACAAACTGAGGGTTGATGGGGTATGAGAGAGAAGGGAAAGGGGGTGATGGGCATTGAGGAGGGCACTTGTTGGGATGAGCACTGGATTGACAATACATTATATTTTAAAAAACAGAACATAGATTTTATTGTGTTAGTCAATCAGGTGTTAGAATATGTGTATTAATCATCAAGTAGTGAAGGTTTATTTTATTGAAGTTTGAATCCAGTGAAATGCATGTATTTTAAGTGTATGATCAAATGAATTTTGACAAATCTGTTCACCCCATGTCACTAACACACCAGTCAATATATAGGACATTTCTTTTACTTTAGGAAATTACCTTGTGCTGCTTTTCAGTTGGTTCCCACATTCCATAAGCAATATCTGTTCTGATTTCTATAACCATAATTTAATTTTATCTATATTTAAAGGCCTATAGATTCAGTAATAAAATATGTACTCTTTCTGTGTCTAACTTGCTTCACCCATTTTTAGATTGATTCATGCTATGTATATATCAATAGTTCATTCTTTTTTTGTTGCTGAGCAGTATTCAATATCTGTTCTCCTGTTATTTAGTTTGTTTTCATTTTTTGGCTATTATGAATAAAGAAAGTAACAATTCTTTTTGTGAACATAGGTTTTTATTTCAATTGTTTAAATATATAGGAATGGAATTACATGATCATAGAGTAGATCTATCTTTAACTTTATTAAAGCTGCTAATCATTTTTTCCAAAACAACCATGTAGTTTTAAACTCCACCATCAATGTATGAGAGTTCCAGTTACTCATATCCTTGCATTATTTGGTGTTGTCAGTCTTTAATTTTAGCCACAATAGTAGGTGTGAAGTATTTTTCATTATGGTTTTATTTTGCATTTCTCTGATGACTAATAATATTGAGATTTTTTTTTATTTTGAATTCAATTTTGTATAGTGTTAAATTAGGTTGTTTTTTATTGATTACCTATTAGGAATATTTATATATTCTGGTTACAAGTACATTGTTAAATATATATTAAATTTTTTTCTTTAGTCTGGGGCTTGTATTTTCATTTTGTTGATAGTGCATTTTGATGAAAATACTTGTTTAAACACAATCTATCTTTTTTTTTTCTTTTGATTTTGGTGATTTTTGTACCCTAAGAAATTTTTGCCTACCCCAAGGTCATGAAAATATTATCCTTCATTTGCCTCTAGAAATACATGTTTTACATTAAGGTCCATTGTCCATCGTGAGTTAACTTTTGAAAGTTGTTTTAAGATATAGGTTCAAGATCCATTTTTTCTTTTTTTCTTTTTAAAGTAGGCTCCATGTCCCATATGAGGCTTGAACTCAGAACCTCATGATTGAGAGTTCCATGCTTTATCCGTTGAGCCAACCAGATGCCCCAAGATTCATTTTTTTCAGTTAGTCTATTAAGTTGTTCCAGCACCATTAAAAAAAAATTTTTTTATCATTGAGGTATAGTTGACATACAATGTTGTATTAGTTTCAGGTATACAACATAGTGATTTGACAATTCTATACATTATTCACTATTCAACATGAGCGTAGTCACCATCTGTCACCATATACTGTTATTACAATATTATTGACTACATTCCCTATGCCATACTTTTTATCTCCGTGTCTTAACTTATTTTATAACTGGAAGTTTGTACCTCTTAATCCCCTTCACCTATTTAGTTGATCCCTCGAACCCCATCCTCTCTGGCCACTACCAATTCTCTGTATTTATAAGTCTGTTTACAGTTTTTTGTTTGTTTTGTCTTTTAGATTCCATAGTAAGTGAAATCGTATGGTATTTGTCTTTCTCTGACATACTTATTTCACTTAACATAATACTCTCGAGGTCCATCCATGTTGTTGCAAATGGCAAGATTTCATTCTTTTTTATGGCTGAGTAGTATTTCATTGTATGTATATTCCACATCTTTATCCATTTGCCTGTTGATGGATGCTTTGGTTGCTTCCATATCTCGGCTAATGTAAATAATGCTGCAATAAACATAGGGATGCGTATCTTTTTTGAATTACTATTTTCATTTTCTTTGGCTAAATACCCAGTAGTGGAATTACTGGATCACATGACATTTCTATTTTTAATCTCTTGAAGAACCTCTATACTAATTTCCACAGTAGTTGTACCAATTTAAATTTCCACCATCATTGTACAGATGTTCCCTTTTCTCCATATCCTCGCCAATACTTGTCTTTTAGATACTGTTTTGATTGGTGTGAGATGGTAGCTCATTGTGGTTTTTATTTGCATTTCCCTAATGATTAGTGATGTTGAATATCTTTCATGTGTCACTTGGCCATCCATATATTTTCTTTGGAAAAATGTCTGTTCAGGTCCTCTGCCCATTTTTAATTGGGTCATTTGTTTTTTTGTGTGTTGAATTGTGTTAGTTCTTTGTCTTTTTGGATATTAACCCTTTATCAGAGATTATTTGCAAATATCTTCTTCCATTTGTTTCATTGATGGTTTCCTTCACTGTGCAGAAGTTTTTTAGTTTGATGTAGTTCCAAAAGTTTAATTTTCTTTTGTTTCCCTTGCCTAAGGAGACATATCCATAAATATGATGCTAAGGCCAGTGTCCAAGAGATTACTGTCTGTGTTTTTAGAAATTTCACGGTTTTAGTTCTCCCATTTAGGACTTTATTTTATCTTTGTTTGTTGTAAGCAAATGGCCCAATTTTATCTTTTTGCATGTAGCTGTCCAATTTTCCCAGCACCATTTATTAAAGAGACTATTTTTTCCCCATTCTATATTCTTGCCTCTTTTGCCATACATTAATTGACTGTATAAGCATGGGTTTATTTCTCGGCTCTCTATCCTGTTCTGCTGATCTATGTGTCTATTTTTATACCAGTACCATACAGTTTCAGCTACTATAGCTTTGTAACATATCTTGAAATCTGGGATTGTGATATCTGTAGCTTTGTTCTTTCGTAGTATTGCTTTGGCTATTTGGGATATGTTATGGTTCCATACAAATTTAGGATTATTTGTTTTAGTTCTGTGGAAAAAAACTTTTGGTATTTTGATAGGAATTGCATTGAATCTGTAAATTGCTTTCAGTAGTATGGACGTTTTAACAATATTAATTCTTCCCATCCATAAGCATGGAATAGCTTTCTATTTGTTTGTGTTATCTTCAGTTTCTTTCATCAGTGTACTATAGTTTTCAGAGTACAAGTCTTTGATCTCTTGGTTAAATTTATTTCTAGGTGTTTTATCCTTCTTGACGCAATTGTACATTCTAAGCTTGTACCTAAAGGGACTAGAAAAAGAAATCCAAAGATAGTAGAAGGAAAGAAATAATAATTAGAGTGAAAATAAATTGAGACTAAAAGGTAATAGCAAAAAAAAAAAAATCAGTGAAATCGAGAGCTGGTTCTTTGAAAAAATAAAATTGATAAACCTTTAGCTAGACTCATAAAAAAGGAGGACTCAAGTAAATAAAATCAGAAATAAAAAAGGAGAAATAACAACTGATACCATAGAAATACAAATGATTATAATAAAACTATGTAAAACTATATGCCAACAAATTGGACCACCTAAAAGAAATGGGTAAATTCTTAGAAATACACAATCTTCCAAAACTGAATCAGGAAGAAATAGAAAATTTGAACAGATCCATTACTAGCAATGAAATTGAATCAATAATTTTAAAACTCCCAACAAGCAAAAGTCCAGGCTTCACAGGTGAATTCTACCACTCATCTAAAGCAGAGTTAATACCTATTCTTCTCAAACTCTTTCAGAAGATAGAAGAATTTCCAAACTCCTTCTATGAGGCCAGTATTACCCTGATACCAAAACCAAAGACACTATAAAGAAAGAAAACTACAGGCCAATATCCCTGAAGAATATACATGCAAAAATCCTCAGCAAAATATTAGCAAACCAAATTTAACAATACGTTAACAGTATCACTTACTGCTATCCCTGGGATTTATTCCAGGGATGCAAGAATGGTTCAATATTCATAAATCAATCAGTGTGGTATATCACTTTAACAAGACAGAGGATAAAAACCAAATCTTAACAGACATAGAAAAAGCATTTGACGAAATATAACATCGATGTATGATAAAAACTCTCAACAAAGTGAGTTTAGAGAAAACATACCTTAACATAATAAAGGTGACATATATTAAAAAAAAAAACCCACAGCTAACATCATACTGAGTAGTGAAAAACTGAAAGCCTTTCCTCTATGATCAGGAACAAAATGAGGATATCAACTCTCCCCATTTTTATTCACCATTGTACAGGCAGTCCTAGGCACAACTATCAGGCATGAAAAAGAAGTAAAAGGCATTCGAATTGGTAATGAAGAAGTAAATCTGTCCCTATTTGCCAATGACATAATATTATATAAAGAAAACTCTAAAAACTCTACCAAAAAGCAATCAGAAGTAATAAATAAGTCAGTAAAATTGCAGGAGACAAAATTAATATACAGAAATCTCTTGGATCTCTATACACTAATAACAAAGTAGCAGAAAGAGAAATTAAGAAAACAATTACATTTACAATTCTAGCACCATTTTTTTAAACGACTCTGTTTATTTATTGATTTGGGGGAGAGTGCAAGCAGGGGAGGGGCAGAGAGAGGGAGACAGAGGATCTGAAGCAGGCTCTATCTACACTGACAGGCTGACAGCAGCGAGACCAATGCAGGGCTCCAACTCAAGAACCACGAGATCATGACCTAAGCTGAAATCGGACGTTCAACCAACTGAGCCACCAGGCACCCTGAAAAGACTTTATTTTATTGAATTGCCTTAGCATCTTGGTTGAGAATAAATAGAAATCTGTTTCTTGGCCTTCTTTTCTGTTTCATTGCTCTCTTATATATCTTTGTCCTAATACCACCTTAACTTGATTATCTTGTAGTCAGGTAGTTGTACATTCTCCAATTTTTTTTCTTTTTTGAGATTGTTCTGTCTCTTCCAGATCCCTCGCATGTTTATATAAATTTAAAATCAGCTGGTAAATTTTTATTTTAAAAAGTCTTGCTCAGATTTTGGTTTACATTGTGTCCTCAAGGGTTTAATACACTGGTGTTCCATGCTATTAAAATGTCTGGGGGCGCTTAGGTGGCTCATGGTTAAGCATCCAACTTCGGCTCAGGTCATGATCTTGCTGTTTGTGGGGTCAAGCCCCACACTGGGCTCTGTGCTGACAGCTCAGAGCCTGGAGCCTGTTTCAGATTCTGTGTCTCCCTCTCTCTCTTCCCCTCCCCTGCTTGCACTCTGTCTCTCTCAAAAAATAAATAAACATTTAAAAAATTTTTAATTAATATATAAAATAAAAATCTGTAGATGTTAGATCCTCCATTAAAGCGTTCAAAATTATATTAATTTTAATTTACTTTGCTTGCTTTATGGGAATGTTGTAGGTTTATGTTTTGTGCTTTTAAAGCACGGCCTTTTTGTTTTAGTATCAAGTTCTCATAACTACCTAGTATACTTATGTATACTCTGTAATTCTCCTTTTTCCTTTGTGTCATTTGCTGTTTTAATATGCTATGGATTGAAAAGTAAATAACTTGGGGCCCCTGGGTGGCTCAGCCGGTTAAGCGTCCAACTCTTGGTTTTGGCTCAGGTCATGATCTCATGGTTCATGGGTTCGAGCCCCATATCAGGCTCTGCACTGACAGCATGGAGCCTGCTTGGGACTCTCTCGCTCTCTCGCTCTCTCGCTCTCTCGCTCTCTCTCTCTGTTCCTCCCCTGCTCTTTCTCTCTCAAAATAAATATTTTTAAAAAAGTAAACAACTTAAACCAGTTAGAGTTATATCTAATAGTAACCATAAATCAGCTTTGTATATAAAGGGAGCTTTAAAGTATCCTAGTATGAGTACAGTCTTAAGAATTTAAAGAATTTTTGTTTAGTAAACATATGTGAAGTGACTATTTTCTTCAAGACAACATAGATAATATGATCTATCTCATATTTAAATCCTGCATTCAAGATTTAGGTATAACCTAGATAGGCATGTATAAAATTAGTATAATAAATGTTATTAATGTATTATAATAACTATGTTAATAATAAATGTTATTTATTATAACTATAATACCGTGATTTTATATACTAGTCATTTTATACAAATGCTATTTGTAACATATTATACTCTAATAAATTTATATTATAAATCTGTGCTATGCTATAATAAATATTATTTTGCAATTTAAGCAACATGTTAGGGTGAACACAGATACAGTAATGTTTAATTCTGTAAAGCATTGATAAATACCCATTTTGAATATTGAGAAGCTTTTTTAACATCATGCTTGCTAAATTTTAAATAGTTGATATTGCCAAGTAAGTGAATTTTTTAAAATTAGGGGACATACACATAATTTGTTTAACAAGCATATATACCAAAGTAGTAAATATATGTTACTTATCTTAAGTTTGAATTTATAAATTTAATATTTTTTCTATGCATGTCTTTTGCCCCAAATTAAGTAGTGCTGCCATCAGGTGGCAGTCATACCTTAGTTCTGGCCACAAAATACATTGAATAGGGTTGTTTATTACACATTGCCATAGCACAAAATTATGGCAGGGGAAAATTAGATAAAGAATTTTGTGTGGGTACATAGAGGAAAGGAAAGGTTTTCTGTTAACAGGGAGTCTTTATGCAAAAGGGAAGAGATAAGGGTTTGAAGCAAAGATTTGGAATTTCTTAAATCTTTATTTGAATCCCATGTTTATCAATGGGTAGCTATGTTATCTTGGCCAAGTAATTCACCCCTTTGTCCCTGCTTCCCCACTTATTAAATGAAGACATACTCATTTCATAGGGGTGTTTTTATGATTTAAATAATGGGATGAAAATAAAATGCTTAGCATGAAGCCTAGAGATAGGATGCTATTAAAAATAACAGTTATTATTGTCGGAGTTAGAGCAGATAAGGAGAGCAGGAAAACCAACTAGCCAGTTTTGCACGCCCAGCGACCACTACAGGAATCCAGATGGCGTCAGGCTGCATTTCTTCACACTTTATAACCCTCAGGGGAAAACATCTCTTGTAGATAGACAGGCTGAACCCTTTCTTCATCTTTCCCTTAGTGTTGGAGAGAAAGAAGAGGCAATTGGACAGTATCCGAAAGTACAAACACAAATCACATTCTTCTCACAGATGCCTCACACCCGCCTCTCCTTAACTCCCTCATTGACTTCTTCCTCTAAAGACCCAGTCTCATCTACTTATGGAAGCAAGTTTAGTAAGTAAGAAACTTAGCTGGCCAAGTCTTGATGACAAGTAAAATATATCTCCAATTCATTTTATGCTGAAAACCAAAGAACTCTAAATCATACTCCTTTTAGAAAAGTATCTTAGCTGTAATATAATCTCAGGATGTATTGTAATTTGTCTCCTCTCCCTGTATCTTCCAAACAAAACATCTTTTCCGTCTCTTTACTGTTGCTTCCTATTCCTCTGATAGCTGACAGAGCCTTTTCTTGAATAATTAGAAATGAAAGGGTCTAAATACAACTATGATGTAGGAAATATTCAGCTAGATATGACCAACATTTACCAAGCACTTGCTTCTGAAACTTACCAAGATATATGTTTGGGGATAACCAAGATCATCAAAACATAGTTCATACTCTAAAGAACATGACACACTGGGAGCAGAGACAATTCTATACAAACTATTTTAAGGAAAAATATGATGAATGTTACAATGGCAGTTATAATAGCTTATATTTATATACACTTACCAGACCACAAACTGCTGTCACGTGTTACCTTGTTTATTCTTCACAATAATCTCAAATATAGAACAAGTTATGAGGAGAAATTTGAAAATGAGTCATCTGAAGCTCAAAGGTGAAATACCCCAGAGTCACAATGCCAGTAAGTTGGTCAGTCAGTACAGCTGACATATACTTGTGTGACTGGCACATAGCGTGGTGTAAGTGCTGGCTGGTTCTTTCATTTTTTTCCATGTGCTGGACACTGTTTTTGGTACTGGGATCTAATGGTGAGTAAGACAAACTAAATCTTTGTCTTCGAAGAGGATAGATCATGGATCCATAATGTAAACCTAAATTTCTCACTCTACATTTTATTGTTCCTCTGATTTCATGCAGTACCAAAATACAGTACTTTGGCAACATTGAGGAGGGAGATTAATTCTTATATAAGGGTGGTTATACAAGGCCTAATGGAGGAAGGTTTCTTTTCCTACCGTTGATTGACCTTGTAATCATGCCATGTTATTCATATGTCCTTTTGGATTTTTTCAGGTACGCAGATTTTCTGAAGCATTCTTCTGTTTTGAACATCCAAGAGAAGCAGCCATTGCATACCAGGAACTTCAGTGAGTAGCACAGACCCATAGTTTAAGGGATTATACCTCCTTTTGAGGTATCTTTCTCAAAGTTTTTCACACAGAATATATGGTATTTACAGTAGAAGAAATTAGGAGAATTTAAAGTTCAGAAATTCCCTATTTAAACAAATTTGATTTACTTCTATGAATAGCTTTACGGAAGACCCATACCTAAAGATGTATATTGCCCTATTCTCCTTGCTCCCATATCAGACCTACTATAACCTTGGTAATCCTAAACAGCTCTGGCTCCAGCCTTTCATTTTTCCATCTTGTATCTTTATATTTGCAGGTAAGAATCTCTTACATCTATAATATATAAATTACAGATTTTCACAAGTGATCTGACACTGCCTTTTTTAAGGAAAACGATCTACAGCTCAAATATCTAGAATAAGTGCCTTCCATTTTTCCTGCTGAGTATATTTAGATCTGGTTTTCTTTGGCTTTAAAGACTATTTTGAGGACATTATGCTGAGTGAAAGAAGTCAGACATAAAGAGTAAATATCATATGATTCTATTTATATAAAGTTCTGGAACAAGCAAAAACTAAGGTGAAAAAGTCAGAACAGTGGTTGTCTTGTTGACTTGGGCTAGGAGTTTGACTAGAAAGACATGAGAGAACTCTCTGAATAGATGGAAATATTCCATATCCTGTATTCATTTGTCAAAATCATCAGCTAAGAATTCTATATTTCAAAGCATATGAGTTATACTGCAAAAAACCTATAAATAATAATGGACTATGGGGGCGGGCAGTGAGTGCAGGTATAGATAAAACAAGAAAAGCAAAATGTTAATTGCTGAATTTGAGTGATGGGTTTTATTATTCTATTTACTTTGATATGTTTGAAATTTTCCATAGGAAAAGGTTTTTTAAAAAAGCATTTTGTATTAAAAGTTACACACCTTGTTTTAAATAGTTGTTAATTGTATTCACAAATATATGTTAAGGATAGCAGTGGCAGTGGAATTTTTTTTTCAATAGTATCAAGTCATTGTAGACATTTGAGCTTTTTTTAAAAATTTTTTTAATGTTTATTTTTGAGAGAGAAAGAGTGCGAGCAGGGAAGGGGCAGTGAGAGAGGGAGACACAGAATCTGAAACAGGCTCTGGGCTCTCACTTGTCACCACAGAGCCCAACGCAGGGCTCGAACCCATGAACTGCTAGATCATGACCTGAGCCAAAGTCAGACACTCAAGCAACTGAGCCACCCAGGTGCCCCAGGCATTTGAGCTTTTGACATTTCTCCTATATGCTATTCTCAGCAAATTAGTAAATTCAGACATTAAGCATAGATAAAACTCATTTTGAAATAACGTTAAAAAATGTAGAAGACTATAATAGAAATCAAATAGTTTATCAACAAACCATAATTTTACAAGTCAATAATTTATTGTCAACAAACCACAATTTTCACTTCTACCAGTATTTATCTCTGACTACAGAGCTCTTTCATTAGGAGGTTATATCTTTAGGAAGGGGGGAGATAAGAACGGTGAGAAGAAGGGTGGAGTCTATAAAGTGTAATTGAGTATAATTTTTTTAATTACACTCTGACTTAAAGAAATATTTTTCAGTGCTCAGAGTCATCTACAGATGTGCACCGCTATCAAAAATACTTCCTTCTGCAGTTCTCTTCCACCTCTACCTATTGAATGTAGTGAATTAGATGGAGATCTCAATTCATTACCTATAATCTTTGAAGATAGGTATTTAGATTCAGTTATTGAAGGTAAGTATGATCTAAAATATCTAAATTGTGTGTGTCATTTGCAGTATATTCTTCCTAATATATATAATACCATTCCCCAATGTAGGACCCTTTTTTCCCTCTAGTTTTATTTATCTTTGAGGATATTAGAAAGTTATGGTCAGTAAATGTAGTCTTAAATCATGTGAGTTCTCACACCTTGTTTTAAACCTGAATCTTTTTTTCTTTGGATAAAAGACTTAGCTGCACCCTGGATGGGAATTCAGAATCTTCAGAGATCAGAGTCCAGTAGAATGGATAAATATGAGACTGAAGAAAGCTCTATAGCTGGACTTTCTAGCCCAGAGTTGAAAGTCAAACCTGCTGGTGCCTCCAATTTTTGGTATACAGAAGGTGAAAAGCAGCTAACAAAATCTCTAAAAGGAAAGAATGAAGAATCACATAAATCCAAGGTTAAGGTTACTAAGCTCATGAAAACAATGAAACCTGAAAACACAAAAAAATTAATAAAACAGAACTCTAAGGATTCTGTGGTTTTGGTAGGCTACAAATGCTTGAAAAGTACAGCATCAAATGATCTCTTTAAATGCTTTGAAGGCAATCCTTCACATAGTCAGAAGGAAGGTCTGGATCCCACAATATGTGTGTATAATTTTGACCTAAAGACCTACACCAGACAGACAAGTCTAAAGGAAGCTAGCTTTTTGCCAACTAATACAGAGAGAACTGAACAAAAGTCTCCAGACATTGAAAATATGCAACCAGACCTGTTTGATCCTTTGAACTCTGGCAGCCTAAATCTTTGTGCAAATTTGTCCATTTCAGGTAAACTTGATATCTCCCAGGATGATAGTGAAATTACACAAGTGGAACACAATGTGACATCCAGAAGTTCATCTGACGATTGCCCTGATCATCAGACAGCCCCATCTTCAGGAGTCAGAACAATTGAAGTGAAGCCCTGTAATAAGGATCCTTTCAGTGGAGAGAAAATAACTGTTAAAATAGGACCTTGGACAGAGCTTCGACCAGATGAACTATTTGTGGATAATTTACAACTACCCAACCTTGAGTCCTTAGAATCTAATGGTAAATCTAAATCTATAGAAATAACACTTGAAAAGGAAGCTGTGCAGGACGCAAAGTGCCATTCTGTTGGAGAATCATTAGCTAAGTTAAGAAATAATCAACCTGCTTCTTCTACAAAAGAATATCACGTTGTAGTAAGTGGAGATACAATTAAGTTACCAGATATTAATGCCACATATGCCTCATCTAGATTTTCAGATTCAGGTGTTGAAAGTGAACCAAGTTCTTTTGCAACACATCCAAACGCTGACGTAGTATTTGAAACTGTGCAAGGGCAAGGTCCTCACAATAATGAAAGATTATTTCCTCAGCTTTTGATGAAACCTGATTATAATGTAAAATTTTCATTAGGAAGTCATTGTACTGAGAGTACAAGTGCTTTAAGTGAAATACAGTCATCTTTGACATCCATAAACTCTCTACCTTCTGATGATGAACTGTCACCTGATGAAAATTCTAAGAAATCTGTTGTGCCTGAATGCCACCTAAGTGATAGCAAAGCTATATTAAACCTAGGAACAGTGGACTTGCCAAAATGTGACAATAGTAAAAAGTCCAGTATTATTTTGCAACAGCAGAGTGTTGTGTTTTCAGGGCATTTGGACAATGAAACTATAGCAATACATTCCATAAATTCAAGCACTAAAGACCCTTTACAATTTGTTTTTTCAGATGAAGATACTTCCTGTGATGTGAAAAGTAGTTTCAGCTCCAAACCTAACTTGGACACTATATGTAAAGACTCCCAGAGTCCTGATAAATCTAGTAACTCTGCAGGGGCAGCAATTACATTAGATTCAACACTGGTTTGTGTCGGTGCCCCTTGTGTCATTTCAGGTTGCATTTCTACTAACACAGAAGTTAGAGAAGAAAAAACTGTGAAAAGAAAAAATGGTGATACCTTAAATCTCAAACAAATAAATTCAGAAGCCCAAACAGTTAAAAATGAAACTTACCTGGGTACAAATGATCCTTTTTCAGCCAGTCCTGATATGGTAAAACAAGGGCTTGTGGAAGATTATTTTGGCTCTCACAGCAGTACGGATATTTCTGACACATGTGTTATTAGCTATAGCAACTCAGTTAGCCCTCAGAAAAAAACTTCTGAAAAAGAAATTAGTAATCTGCATCAGGAACAGAGTAAAGAGGATGAGGAGGAAGAACAGGATCAACAAATGGTTCAAAATGGGTATTATGAAGAAACAGATTATCCAGCTTTGGATGAAAAAGTAAATGCTCATTATACAAACAGAGATGCACTAGAAGAAGAAAGACTTACAAAATCTGAAAAAATAAACAGTGATTATCTGAAAGATGGTATAAATATGCCTGCTGTCTGTACTTCTGGTTGTTTGTCCTTCCCATCTGCACCACGAGAGTCTCCTTGTAGTGTTAAGTATTCTTCGAAAAGTAAATTTGATGCCATTACAAAACAGCCAAGCAGCACTTCTTACAACTTGACCTCATCAGTTTCCTGGTATGAAAATTCACCAAAACCTCAAATACAAGCGTAAGTAATGGAGCACAATAGCATGTGCTACTAAATATACGTATAGAACGTATATATGTATGTCTCTGATAACTTATATATTTCATGTTCTCTGGATTCTGTAATACAGAAAGTCCTTCTTTGATTCGCTATCTAAAATGGAGACATGAATTCAATATACTCTGTGACAGAAGACATGTAGTTCTCATGTGATTGTCCTGTTCTATATGCTAGACATTTTTGTTACAGATTTTCCACTGGTAGTTATATGTTAGATGCATGTAATAATTGGGGTTAAAACTCTTTTTTCATCAGTACCTCATTTCTCCCCCACTAACTTCCAGACAGCTGGAAGGTTTTATACGTGCGTCTAGCAAATAAGGGCAATATTAGATAATAAACAAAAGGTTAGTAGAAACTTCCTAAACCTACCAGACCCAATTTTCTCAGCTAAGTCCAAGGTTTCCAGACTTGAGATTTCATGGGGCAGTAAAGTATTCAGAAATATTTGAGGGTGATAAGAAGTTTACTAACATGGCACTGGTTTTCAAAATACTCTACTACCTTATTCCAGTGGAATTATAATCCCTGGAGTAAAAGGTCTGCGCATGTCTACAATAGATTTTCCAAGCTTCCAGATTATTCAGATTTATATTTATATATATGATCAAGGTCCGTAGTGCCTAAAGCCAGTCCCTAAACCAGGGAGATGGTAACGGTCTGACACTGAAGGTTATACCACCTTCTGGGCACCTCAGACTTTTCTGAGTCATTAATGAAAACAATTTATGTCTTCATCCAATGTGTCCTGCTTAGTTTAGTAGGGTTTATCAGCTTCTTTGAGTTTTACTTTTATCAGTCCAAATGATATAATGTTGAAATAGTTAATAATTTTTGAGGTTTGCCGTCCCCAGCTTGATATTTGTCACTCATTCAAAATGAGTGTGTGCCACTAATTATATTTAGTCGCATCCCCCTCTTGGTTCTGATCCTTTTTATTGGTATTTTTACAGGAAAAATATAAATAACCTAATTTAAGTACTACAACTTCCATTCTTCTGTGAACTTTGTCCAGCTCCTTACTTTCCATTTATATAAGGTTAAAAAGAAGCAAAGAAGATAAGCTTTGATTACAGAATAAGCATCAGATTGTCATCTTTCTGGTACTTCCCCCAGCTTTTGTACACAATATAAAACTTGGTAGGAAGCATAACTTCACTCAATATTTTCTTAGTTGATTTCAAGTTTAAAGAAATATTTTAAGTGATTTCAAGTTTAAAGCATTCATTACATTTTATCAGAATATATACTAAAAATAGCAAAGAAAAGTGCTCTCTGATTTCTAAATCATTTAGGCAATCCCACATATTTTGATTATTTTCAAACCAAATATCTGCTGGGTTTCCTCTTGCAGTTCCCTAAATTCAGTATATTGTCTTTTGGTTCTAAAAGCTTCCTTCAGGCAAAAGAAGAACTGAAGCAACTTAAACTCCCTGGGTTCATGTACAGTGATGTCCCTCTGCTGGCATCCTCAGTCCCCTATTTTAGCATGGAAGAAGAGGATGGTTCGGAAGATGGAGTACATCTTATTGTCTGTGTGCATGGTTTAGATGGTATGTAGTATCTGTTTGATATAACCCATGGCAACTCAATATATTTACTTTTCCTGATAGGTTTCATTTGGTTTTATTTAATCTTTGAATTGGAGAATATTTTAAATTGCTTAAATTAATTGAATCTTAAATACATTCTAAAACAGAAATATGTTTAACTTTGTGAAGTATAGTATTAGATTTCCTTTTAAGTAAATTTTTCATGGAATTGACATCCATCCATGTACCAACATGTATTTATTTTAACTTTGGATTTTTCTATCTTCTGTTGTTCGTGTTGCCAGCAGTCACCTCATGGCAATCATTTGTCTCCCTTTGATAGTCTTCCTAGTGCCCTTTTAGCCTGATGCTTTAAGCCTAATGAGTTAGATAAATCAATAGCTAAGAATTAAAGATTCACTAATTAATTAGGGTGTAATTTAAATTCTAAATTTAGTGCTACAGTTTTATGACAGCTATTTTGGTTACTGAACAGACTGTTTCCCATGATTTAGGAACTCTGTTAGAAAATGCCAAATATTTCTAGACTAGCAGATTATTACTATAATATTCTATAAGAACAAATTGAGGAAAGATTTTGTAGTATAAAAATACTAAACACAGATCTAAGCTAGTAAATGCTCATGAAATTGAAGATTTTTCTTTAAAAAAAAACTTGATTCTCAAGTAATAAAATATCTCCAATACTAACCTCTTCCCCACCAGGAATAAAATTTTCAAAGGATTATCGCCCAAGAAAGACTTCTTGGCCCAGTAGAATCTCTGGCAAATTGTCCTTTGAAATTTTTATGAAACACATTACCCCCTGTTATATAAATTGTTCCAGAATAATAGGAAAAAAGATGGAATGCAGCTTTATTTTATTCCTTGAAGTTAACCTGACCTTGTTACTAAATCTGAAAAAGATATCGTACCCACACCCCAAAGAGAAGCAGACCAATCTGAAATAAATTTAATAATGATTTAATAATACTCTAGCAATATTGTGGAAATAAATAAGCAGGCAAATAAATAAGTAAAAAATTTTTTAAATGTCCCCCAAAACGTCTAGCAAATAGAATCAATACATTAAGTCACTACAACAACTAGGATTTAATTCCCAGAATTCAAAGATAAGTAAATGTAAGGAAATTTACTTAATAATAAAGGAAATTTATTAATAAAATATACCTACATCAGCAAGGCAAGTAAGAAACTATTGATAAAATTCAGTGTACATCCCCAGTTTTAACAACTAAGCACCAAACCTTAAGTTTTAAGTAGCATTAAGCTGGCTTATTAATATGATTAAGCATATATATTCTCAGCCAGTAGAAAACACGTACTTTGTAGTGAAACACTGGTAGTGTTCCTTGTAAAATCAGGAATAAAAGTTACCTCTATCAATGCATGAAATATTTAAAAGATATAAATATTGGAAGGGTAAAGTAGAAATCCAGTAATTGGGAACATGTTTACATTGCTAATTAAACCAAAGGAATTAACCAAAAAGCCACTAAACTAAATTTTAAAGGCAATAATTATTTTCATACTTATATAGTATATCTAATAAGTATTCTGTATTTATAGATACCTTTTAAGTTAGTAATTAAAATAAACTCTCTTAGATTATTTAAATGGAATTTTATTTCTACTAACTGTTGCAGTACCACCAAAGGAAAGTGAACAGATTAAATCTAAATCTAAAATAAATTCCAGGTTTGTTAAATGATCAACTATAATAGTGATGGAAGGAGTACTTCCATCAGTCATTCACAGCGACCACAACCAGCAATCTCCAAAGCTAACAGTTTAACAAATACACCATCAGATGGGAAAGTGAACACATCAGTGTGATCAAAACTCCTAAGAAACCAGGTGTTGAAAGACATTGTCTGGCTAATGGAAATCAGCTTTTTTGAAGAAGAAAAATTTTATTTTATTTTTATTTATTTTAATTTATTTTATTTATTTTTTCTTTTATAGTTTATTGTCAAGTTGATTTCCATATAACACCCAGTGCTCATCCCCATAAGTGCCCTCCTCCATGCCCATCAGCCCCCTTCCCCTCTCCCACTCCCCCATCAGCCCACAGTTTGTTCTCAGTATTCAAGAGTCTCTCATGATTTGCCTCCCTCCCTCTCCCCAACTATTTTTCCTCTTCCCCTTCCCTCATGGTCCTCTGTTAAGTTTCTACTTATGAGTGAAAACATATGGTATCTGTCCTTCTATGCCTGACTTGAAATCAGCTTTCAAATGAAAATTGAGGACTCTATTTCAGAGTGCGGTGTCTGTTCAAACTGGCAGACACCATATATTCAAAGACAAATATATGTTGGTCTTCAAATATATGATGATATAGTTTATATCTTTTACTCTATCTCATCCTTTAGAAATAATTTTTCATTTTCTTCATTTTCTAGGTAACAGTGCAGATCTCCGATTAGTAAAAACTTACATTGAACTTGGACTGCCTGGGGGAAGAATTGATTTTCTTATGTCTGAGAGAAATCAGGTGCAATATTATAGCAATGTTTTCATTGGAAGCAAATATATTTGTGTTACTTTCTACCTAAATATTTGCTTACTACAAAATGTTACTAGTAGAAATAACTTTTCTGATTTATATGAAATTTAACATTAATACATATCACAGGGAAATTGAATTGATTTATAATGTGACTTATGAGCTCTTCACATGCACAAAATTTCTAGAATTTCACATTTCTATGCAAAAATTTTATTACTTAAACCATTGTAAATAATCTTATGTTAAATGTGGATAGTGGGCTAAACAACCAACCAACCAAATGAAGCAAGTGTTATTAAAAACACAGAATCTTTTCTTTTCCTAGAAATTTACTCTTTTTGTTCATTTTAATATAACCAATATTATTCACCAGCTTCTCTAAAAACACTGATCTTAACCATATTTTCAGTACCTAAATTAAAAATTTTTATATTATTTTTTCATGTGACTATTCATATTCAATATATAATATGTCTATTTTCCTTTGTTTAGAATGATACTTTTGCTGATTTTGATAGCATGACTGATCGCCTTCTGGATGAAATAATACAATATATTCAGATATATAGTCTAACAGTCTCAAAAATAAGGTAACTTTTATTATATTCTATAATATTATATAACATTTTTATGTCTCTGTGAATTACAGAAAAATTAAGCAGAATTTGTAGTAGTTTTGTTGCACTATTATGAAATATAGGAGACAACAATTCAATTTACCTAATTTAAAGAGAAAAGAAAAAATTTTAAAACTTTAGGGAGAGACCATTATGTTTCCATTTATATGAATTATCCGGAATTGGCAAACCAGAGACAGAAGTAGATTAATGATTGCTTAGGACTAGGGGAGATGGCAAATAGGGAGGTGATAGCCAAAGGGTATAGAATTTTTTTTGAGGTGGTGAAAATGTTGTAAAAATCTCTCATGGTAGTTGCACAACTCTCTGAATGGACTAAAAACCATTAAATTGTACATTTTAAATGAATGAGTTTTATGGTATGTGAATTATATCTCAATAAAGTGGTTACCAACAAAGATTTTAGGGCACTGGATATATACAAACAAATGAAACAACAGAAATACTTTCAAGGTTTTATGACTGTACTTTGTAAGTCAGTTTTCCACAAGCAAGAGATGATGATCAAACCAACATAAGTCTCATCATTTAAGCAGATACTATAGATAGACATGGGAGAGAGAAAAATATTTGTTTCTTCTAGTATAGTAGGACTTAAAGAAAAAGTCAAAACTAATCATTCTGCCTCAAAAAGAGTACTGATTACATTCATACCCAAACTAGGTTAGAGGAAGAAGCTGGCTCTATATAACTATAGCCCTTTGAAGAGTTTGTTTCCAGTTTGAAGTATAGAGTAAGGACTAAAAAGAGATAAGCAGATTTTTACTTGAAGTCATTTTTTAAAAACTGACTTCTATTAAAATATGGGGGGAGATGCAAGTATGTTAGGGGGCAGAAGAGATTTACTTTCTTACTCTAATTCTCTTCACTTATAGATTTTAAAATATTTTGTTTACTAAATTTAATACAGTGATCTTGTATTCCTTTTACTCATGGTTATTCTATGATAAGAAAATAATATTTCAGTTTTTTCATTCATCCACAAAAGTATTAACGTCTTTTAGATTAGATTGTGAGTTATAATCAACCATTATTCAATCGTTATAACTCTCACCCCACAGCTACAGGAACTTCAACTTGGGAGGGGAGTTTATCCTGAGCTTCTCACTAGTTGTATCCGTAAGCCAGTTTAAGACAGCTTTCAAAATGTCTTCTTCCCTGTTTATTATTCCCAGGGATCAATATACCATCTATTGTAAAATGATGATAAGCAAAAAGGTTCTTTTGATTTAAACTATTCCTTAATAAAGTTGAGGTGCTTTGTAAGATTTCTGGTATAATCTTAGGCTTATAGTAGGATAATACACATATTTTATCTGTGCCTTGAAAGTATTTCGTCAAAGAACTCTACCACTTTAGAGTGTAGACCAGAGAACAAATGAAACAGATATGTAATTTCTCCTAAGTTGTCCTTTATAGGTACAATTTCATTATTTTGTTTTAAATTGTGACTTAATGAGTAATAATTGCAATGTGTGCTTAAGGAGGCAAATTCATCATCCAGTCAAACTTTAGTTTACTTTTAAAATGTACTTGTTTCTAAGCACTTACAAACTATGAATATAAATTTTCTGATGAGCAATATCTTGTTTCTACAGAATAAGCATTTTAATTATATAATAGGAATTTTCTACTACATTCTCACATTTTTACCTTCAAAACCTAAGTTATATCATTTCAAAGTTATCAAACCGTACTTTAAAACATATTTGAAATTTCCAAATTCTTAGTATTTCACATCCATGTATAGTGGTGTTAGCTTTAGTATTTATTTTTAAAATTAATACTATGGGAGAAATGTCTTTTTTTTTTCTTAAAGCTTTATTGGACATTCGTTGGGCAATTTAATAATCCGTTCAGTGCTTACAAGGCCAAGGTTTAGATATTACCTCAACAAACTTCATACCTTTTTATCTCTTTCTGGACCTCATCTTGGTACACTCTACAATAGCAGTGCTCTTGTCAATACAGGTAAAAAGTTTTATTTTTCAATAGAAAAAGTATAGCATGGGGAGAAAATTTAAATACAAATTTAATGTTTTCTGGTGTTTATTTTAGAGCTGATGAGTCACATACTTGGAATTGATGAAACAAAAGATGTAGCTATTTTTCTACTTCATGCACATGAAATAAGCTGATAAAAGTCATTTCATAAAACAAATATTATATTGAGATGATATATGTCAGAAGTCACAAAAGCATTTTTAACTGTTTTTCAGTAAACTGTCTATTTTCAGTAAATGTTTATCTTATAAACAGGCTATTCTGTCATTCTATTAGTTGAGCAGATAAAAAGGAAATACCTATATTTAAGATATTATAAAGTTGTAAAACATTAAATGTAGAATGCCAAATCTGATTTTGTAACAACAAAGGGATATTATGAAAAAATAAATCCTAAAATTGTTGAACAAATTAAATGAGAGTTAAGACCCCAATTTTGATTAGAATGAATATTCTTATTAAGAAAGAACTGATAACTTGGAGTGCCTGGGTGGCTCAGTAGGTTAAGCATCGGACTTCAGTTCAGGTTATGATCTCACAGTTCATGAGTTTGAACCCCGCATTGGGTGAGCTTGAACCCTGCTTCAGATGAGCCCCACTTCGCTCTCTCTCTTTCTTTCTCTCTCTCTCTCTCTTTCTCTCTCTCTCTTTCTGCCCCTCCTGGGATTCTCTTTCTGCCACTTGCTCATTTGTGCCCTCTCTCTCTCAAGAAAAAAAAAAGAAAAAGAAAAGAAAAATCTGATATTTGATTTGCCTTTTGCTTGATTTGGTTCTCCCTTGGATTTTTTAAGTAGTTTTTATAGTTTAGGCAATTGATTCGCATTGTGAGAATAAATTAGATTTCATTCTGTCTCTTTGCATTGAACCTTGAAACTTATTTCCATTTTCTTTACTTTCATTGACAAAGAAACCATACTGTTTTCCTTGAGCCGCATTCCAAACTCTGGTATCCAAAATAGATTTGGATAGTTGTAGGTTTTTGCAATTTTAAAAAGAGGGCATGAAAAAGATGAAATCAATAAGTAACATACACTAGAACCCAATGTGAATAGGATGCAGTATTTTGAATTTCTTTCTTCACTAAACTTTAGTTACAAATTTAATCAGTTAAAGAGTTTCCTCTTCTTCCCCTGTTCCCTTCTGTAATATTAGAAGTAACAAAAGTAGAAATTAATACTGCACAGTCTTGAAAACCCATTCCAGCATGATTGGGGTTGGAAGATGCATTTAAGTATGGGTTACTGATAATACAAAGAAATACAATTAAATATGAAACTTTATTAGAATCAGCTCTTACTAGAAAACATTAACCAATTGCTAATCCTAAGAGTTAGTCCTTATACAATTAGTATTCCATAACTATATTTATCTCTAGACTGAAGATTCAGTGCTTAAGCATTTGGATCTACTACTGTGTTTGAATTTTTTTCCATCTCTGCTTCTTTATAATTTGAACAATATATCTAAAGGTACAGTTTTCCCAAATTTATTCTTTTTAAACCATTATCTGTTTCATTACTGAATGGTATAGAAATAGCAAGCCCTCTGTCAACCACCAATAACGCATAGTTAAATGTATGTGTTTATATTTGTTATCAGAAAAAGGAAATACTTTGCAAATATATTGAAGAAAATGCTCGTTTGGTAGATGTCATTTTTGAAGTGAAATGTATTTTAAAATTAATAATCTTGACATATGTTACCCTGTATTTACAGTTTTACTCACATGTCATTTATAACTCTCTAGGTCTGTGGTTTATGCAGAAATGGAAAAAATCAGGTTCTCTTTTGCAGCTGACATGTCGAGATCATTCAGACCCCCGCCAAACTTTCTTATACAAGCTTAGTAATAAAGCAGGTAAGTATATAAGAAGAGTTTTGAAAACATTCATTTGAAAACCTTTTTTAAAACAAACCTTTAGCAAATAAATTATCAACATGTCTTTCTAGTGATTAAAAAAGTATCAGTCAACTTATTTTTTAATGTTTATTTTTGAGAGAGAGAGAGAGAGAGAGAGCGAGCGAGCGCAGGAGAGAGGAGCAAAGAGAGAGGGAATCTGAAGCAGGCTCCAGGCTCTGAGCTGTCGGCACAGAGCCTGACGCAGGGCTCAAACTCACAAGCCATGAAATCATGACCTGAGCTAAAGTCAAACACTTAACCAACTGAGCCACCCAGGTGTCCCAGTCAACTGTAATTTTTTAATAATGAAATAGACTCCTAATTAAAACTGAGCAATTAATTAATTACATAGTTGTTTGATTTTTACATGATCATATTTGTGTTGTGTAAACACAGGTACTTTGAAATTATCCTATACTTTTTGACATTTATTAATTTAGTACTAATCATAAGTCAGTTTTGGAACTAGGCCTCTGCATGTCCTAACCTTCCTGCCCCCACCTCATTCCTCAACTCTTTTTATTAACTGCCACATATTTTTCTACCTTCCTATTCAATGGCTATAAAGCTTTTCTGGAAAGTGTCAGAAGCTAAACTATTAATAATTATTCCCTCGACAGATTCTCACTACTGGATGAATCTTGTTACTCATCTCTTATTAACTGATTATTAAATATAGGCCCCATCTTGCATTACATTCCAAGTTTCTACAACCTGAGGTCCTTAACTACTACTTTGTCATCCTCACTCTCTATAAATTACCTTACCTCTGACTTTACATTCTCTTCCTGCCTCACCCTCACACTAATTTCACCCTACCATATTTTTTCCACTGCATCCATTGAAATCTCCATTTGAGTGGAACAGAGTAACCACATATGTTTATCTTCTTCAAAGAATGCTCTCTCCATTTCCTTTTGAAAATGGAGACATAGGTGAAAACTAGATACTTTCCCAAACTACCCTCATTTCCCTACTCCCTCTGGGTGTAGAACAGATATTGGCAAATTTTTTCTTTAAAGGGCCAGATAGTAAATATTTTGGCTTTGTAGGCCATGTGATCTCTGTTGCATTGTAGCACAAAAACAGACACAGACAATACATAAATGAGTGTGGCTGTATTTAAAAGAAACAAACAAACAAAACTTTATTTAGTAAAAAAAAAAAAAAAAGTAAAAGAAAGAAAAAGCAGCAGGCCAGATCCCACAGGCCATTCCTTGCTAACTCCTGCTATAGGAGAAGCTCAGTTTCTCATTTACTGTGTACCACTGAGCGGGGAGGAAACAGTCCTCTTGCTTTCCTTTTCAAGCTGCAATGATTACTCCTCTACTGTCAAAAAACTGCCCTTTGAGATTCATACCATCCAAACTCTGCTACCTTCTAGTCATCTTTTTGGGTTTTTTTTTTTTTTTAAGTTTATTCATTTTTGAGAGACAGAGCACGAGTTGGGGGAGGGGCAGAGAGAGAGACACACACAGAATCCGAATCAGTCTCCAGACTCTGAGCTGTTAGCATAGAGCCCAATGCGGGGCTCGAACCCACGAAGTGGGAGATTATGACCTGAGCCAAAGTCTGATGCTCAACCACTGGGCCACCCAGGCACCCCTAGTCATCTTTAATATAATGATCTCCTGGAGATCACACCTCAAATATTCAGTGAGAACTCTGATAAGAGTTCATTAACAAATATACAATTACATATTCTTCTTGGATCTTAATATACTTGGCATCATTTTTAGTAATTTGATTAAGGCAACCCTTTAGATGATCTTCAAGCATAATAGAGCCTTTCTCAACTGTAGTAGCCTTTCATTCCACTCCACTTGGCACCCCTACCCATGGCTGCATTCCACCCTTGAAATTTCAGTCAGTTTTCCATTCTGAGACTACAATATCCTAGTCTCCTTTCTCACTCACTCTGGTATTCTCATTTGCTTTTCAGACTATTTAAGATCCCTACTCAGTTTTCTTAAATTTCCTTGTCTTTCATGGTTCATTCCCTTCCTGTTCCATCCCAGACTCCATGAATTATCACTTTTATCATTCATACATTATTATCCTAGGTTTTATCATCAGGGCCACCTAGAAGCCTGTATTACCATTTCTTTACCTGGCTTGTTGAGCTCTACCAAAGTGGATCACACAGACTGGCGGATCAGTACCACTGTAGATCCATGGAGTTCCCATCTAGTTAACTCTAATAGCTTCTTAACCATTCCCTAGAAGCTTTTCCAGTTTTTACCTCTTGTCCTCAAACTTCAAACTACCACTGCTACCTTCACTTCAAAAAATGACTTTGTTTTCCTACTTTATCTGCAAGTCAAGGCCATCAAGCAAGAATTTTCCTACTTCCTTTCTTTTTAGCTCTAAAAACATTAGCACACCTGTGCTTTCCTTACAGTTCAATAAAAGATATATCTGTGGTCCAAGAATAATTTCCCTTTCTGTTTTGAAACCCATTCCTTTTCTCTTTAAACTCTCTCCTTTCAGTGGCTAATTCCTTAACATATAAAGTTATTTCATTCTCTCCCATCTTAAGTTTTAATAATAATAAATACCTCCTTTGATCACTGATTCTATGTTGTTCTATTTCTCTTTTTTAATAAGAATTGAGACTCTTGAAAAAGAAAACCATTACTTTCACTACTTCCTCACCTTTTATTTCACTCTTCAATCCATTATAATCTGATTTCTGTCCTTTCTGTCCTTACCACTCCTTGCCATATCCAAGTATCAGCCTTTCCTGATTTTCTTCCATGTTGGCTCTCTGCTTCCTACGTGGATTATTTTTCTCTCCTTTACCCTTAAATATAGGTGTTCTTGTGCTCCTGCTTCTGTCATCTGCTCTTCTCACTTTGTACATTCTTTGACAGCATTATTTCATATCCATCTTCACCATTGGTAACTCAAGTATGTATCTCTACTGCAGTCCTCTAGGCTATATTCTAGACCTACATGTCCAGCTGCCTACTGAATAAATACATTTACTTAGATGTCTCATGTTTGCCCCAAATACAATGTTAGATGCTGCCTCTTTCCCCTCAGATTCACTTCTCTCAATTCTAGATCTACCACAGTCTGCACAACCAAAAACTTGAGGTTGTCCTCTAGACTTCTCTTCTCAATCTCCCCACACATCTGCTTAGTTACTAAGCCCTGAAATATTCACCCTTCTTAGTAGCTAATGGAGGCTTCTCTTTCTTTTCTTTGCTATTTTCTTAGTTTAACCTTCATCACTTTTGCTGAAGTTATTGCTATAACCTCCAAACTGGTTACTCTGCCTCCTGTGTGCCCCCTTCTCCCCAGTCTTCCTTTCTCTTTAGATAAAATTATTTTCTGAAAAATACATCAGGCCATATTCCTCCTGTTTGAAAAATCTTTTCATGATGGCTTGTGGCCTTCAGGATGAGGTTTAAATTCCATGGCTTAGGGCATCAAATCCTTTATAATCTGGTTCCTGGCTCTTTTACTGATTTCACATCCTACTCTTCCCACATACACATCCTTTGCTTTAGTCATGCCACACATGTTTTATGCTGCATTCACCCATGCTTTTTCTACCACCATTCCTCCCCATCTGTTTACTCATCTTTTTAGAACTGATTCTCTTTGGGGTGCTTAGGTGGCTCAGTCAGTTGCATGTTGGACTCTTGGTTTCAGCTCAAGTCATGATCTCACGGTTTTTTAGTTCAAGCCCCGCCTCAGGCTCTGGTCTGATAGTACAGAGCCTGTTTGGGATTCTCTCTCTCTGTCCCTTTCCTGCTCATGCATACACACTCTCTCTCAAAATAAATGGACAAACTTAAAAAAAAAAAAAAGAACAAATTCTCTTGATCTTCTAAAATTAAACTCAAACACCACCTGCTATGAAAAGCTTTCTTGATGCCCTCTCTCATTTAATGCTCCTCTACTCTCAGAGTACCCACTAGATTGCCCAATATATATACCTTTATATCCTAGATCTTACACCTCCACACTGACCTCATCAATGAACTCCAGTCTTCATTTGCCCTCTAGACATCTCTAGTTGCTTATCAAACTGAGTATGTCTAAACCTGAACATATTGTCTTCTTTTGCTATTTCTTCTTTCATCATTATTTTAGTGGTACTCTGTCTTCTAAATTACTTAGTTTTTTTAAATACCTCGGTGTCATCTTTGACCTCACTTCTTTGCATTCTACCTCCCAAGATTGTTAATATTATAACTGAACTCTTATGAAACACAGAATCCAGAGCAGGCTCCAGGCTCTGAGCTGTCAGCGCGGAGCCCAATGCTAGGCTCAAACCCATGAACTGTGAGATCATGACCTGAGCCAAGGTTGGACGCTTAACCGACTAAGCCACCCAGGCACCCCTTGAGCCATAGTCTATTTAACTAACTTGGTTCTTGGCTAATCAAGCAAACCTTCCATGCAGAAGCACAATATTAGTATTAATGCATTGTTGTTGAAAAACTGTTATTGAAATTAGACTACTAATTTTAAAATGCATTTTTAAAGTACAGTACTGTCGGACACCAGGGCGGCTCAGTTGGTTAAGCATTCAACTCTTGATTTCAGCTCAAGTCATGATATCATGGTCCAAGAGATCAAGCCCTGCGTCAGGCTCCACACTGACAGCACAGAACCTGCTTGAACTTCTCTCTCTCCCTCTCTCTCTGCCCCTCCCTCACTTGTACTCTCTCTCTCCCTTTCTCTAAAAATAAATAAACATTGAAAAAGAAAGTACAGTACTGTCCTAGGAATCATATTTAAAAATATAACAGTATACTATATTTCTATCAATGTCAAGATCTTTTATTTTATTCATTTTTATTTTATTTATTTCAGTGTCATGGAATCTGAGAGTTAAAGGTTTTCTTAGAAATCCCCTCATCTAATCTTTATTGATTTTGCATACTTCATTCCACTGAGATGTCTGAACCTACAGAGACCTAAACATTTCCCTCAAGGAACTCTGTCTAAAGTAGTGATTCTCAGCCTGAGTGTCATTTCCCTGTAGAAGCATATCACAATCTCTGCAGGGAGCTATTATTTTGAAAAATAGACTTTAATATAATTTTTAATATAATGCCTGTTCTTATAATATATGGTGTGGAAATAAAACAGTGCCAAGAAATTGGGTGGTCTTTGGAGTATGAAGTCTAAGGACAGGTTCATTGATTTTTTGTTTAATGGAAGATGTTACAGTGTTTTGCTTATTAATAATGATTCATACAAATGAGAAAATTAATGATACAAGAGAGGGACAGGACAGATACTAGAGCCATGTCTTTAACTAGGAAGGAGGGAATGGCACCTCACATTCCAGTGAAAGGGCTGGTCTAAGGTGGGAACATAGACAGCTCATCAGTACAAGTAAGAGCAAAGGCAGAACATGAAGTCACAGGTATAGTAGGTTAGTTTGGTTAAGATAGGAGTAGGTGGAAGTTCTATTCTGATTCTTCTACATTTTTCAGTGAAATAGGAAGCAAGGTCATAAGGTAAGACTGAAGAGGGGATAGAAAGTGCTGGTGGTTTGAGGGAAAATAGTCATTTAGCAAAGCACACAAATGAATGTTGCATAGCAAGGCTGCCATAGGCTGTGCAATGCACTGCTCCACAGATTGTCATTCATGTGGATGTAATATGAAACGTGCCCCTGGAGTTATGCAATATGATAGCCCATTATGGAGAACACAAATAAGTATCTTTCAGGTAAATGAAAAGGCCAGGTATGCTGTTACATTGTCTGGTTTCATGCAGCTTGGGATAAAATTTCAGTAAACAGCATCATACTTAGATTCAGAAAGCACAGTACCTAGAACAGCGTAGGTAGAAGTAAAGATGGTGTACTGTAGGACAGCAGTTTTCACGTTTTGGGGTACCCCTTAAAAGAATTTTGAAAAAGTATGTACCCCTTATATAATCTTGGGGTATACCTAAAAAATATTTTCTATAATTTTAAATAGTGGCAAAGGATATATTTTCTGGCATATCAGGTAGCACATATTTGCTGTAAAAATATAAAAACAACTCATTCAGTTGGAGTTATAAATTTAGCTCATATAGTTTCTAGAACATGTGTGGCATAAAATGTAATTGGCAGAGCTAATTCTTATTGTCATATAGTCAAATCAAACTTACTTTTTGTCAGAAAACATTGTATTTCATTCTTATTTTGCTTCATTCCCTCAGGCCATATGCCATCTGAAATAGATTGGAAAAATGCCTTTCTCTAATAAAGTGGGAAAAGGACAAGTCATTTTTAGGAAAATCCTCATACAGAAGTTGAGATCTAGAATTCAGTTTCCTTGAAGCTATACATGCCCATCCTCACCATCTAGAGTTTTTTTCTAATTGAAGTATAATTAATATACAGTGTTACATTGTATGTATAACTCTATGTATAACATACAGTTTCAAGTGCATGGAAAGTCTTAAATTACCCCTGAGGGTAAATGTATACCAGTGTGAAGACCTCCGCTCTAGGACACACAGGTGATTTCCAGAGTAACACTGATGTTACTTTGGTGGCAAATGATGCTAAAAGCAGAATTAGTTTGTAACATGAAATGTGAGAATGGAAGGAAAAGAATAGTTTTTCTTAATATTTTTCTAAAATATGATTTTAAATATGTATAATTGAATTAATTCCTGTTATAGACATTTGATTATTTCATTTATATCCCTACAGTTTTATATATCCTAATTGCCACAAAGGGTTATCTTCTCATTGAGAAAAAGGAGAATGACCCTGTATTTGACATAGAGGGTAAATACAGTCTAACCTGCCCATGTGTGTGTCTAGAATCTCTATTAGAATCGTTAGTTCCAAGAGAGAAAGGAGCATCTACAAAGATACTCTGGATATTCTGGATCCACAGTAGTCCCCACAACTGGCCTGTCTCTGACCCTGAATTTCAGTAGGCAAAAAGCATCAAAATTTTACTCTGGAATGTTCCAGAACAAAATTATATGCCCTAAACTAAGCACCCCAATTCTAATGTATTGTCGTTATTGGCTTGTATCTTGTTTAATAACCACATGAATTTCTTATTTTTTATTATTTTGAGCTACATAGTAAAATTAGTGATACGTAATAAAATTAGAACATTACTGGTAGTAGCGCACCTGGGTGATTCAGTTGGTTAAGTGTCCAACTTCAGCTCAGGTCACAATCTCACGGTTTGTGGGTTCAAGCCCTGCATCAGGCCCTCTGCTGTCAATGCTGACCCTGCTTCAGATCCTCTGTCCCCCTCTTTTTCTGCCCCTCTCCTGCTTGCACATGTTTGCTCTCTCTCTCTCAAAAATAAACATTTTTTTTAAAAAGCAGCGAGTCAACTGTTGGTTAAGCCTCCGACTCTTGATTTCAGCTCAGATCATGATCTCATGAGTTTTGTGAATTTGAGCTTCTGCATCAGACTCTGTGACCGTGTGGAACCTGCTTGGGATTCTCTGTCTCCCTCTCTCTCTGCTCCTCCCGCCCCCCCACCCCGAAAAATAAATAGATAAACATTTTTTTAAAGACTCCACTAGCAATCCAAGTATTAAAAAAAAAAAGAACATTACTGGTAGTAAAGTGGACAGGAACTTGGTTTCAGTGCTTAAGTGAGTTAATTTGTTCAAAGTATCACAGATCTAAATTCACCTAGTTTACTGAAAAATAAAAATAGAGGGACCTGACTAAAATCCTTAGATGGATCACAAAACCTGCTATTTTTATTGAAAAACCTTAAGTATGTATTCTTTTGACATCATATTTGAATAAGGAGAAAATATTAATACTAAGCAAGAGTCAGATGAAAACTTAAGTCAGCTTTAAATGATTTCATATAGGGTGTTTCGTTTGTTTTTATGGAAAAGTATAATTTTGTTTCTTTGGGAAATAGTCCTAAATATTGAGGATTTTCTTGTAGAAAGTAATAAAGTCATAAAATACTTCCTTGTAGAATTTTAGCCCACCCTGTCTCATCTCTCTTGTACCCCGACACTACCCTGTCACACTCCTTGCTCCCACTCAGTGCAAACACACATTTCTCATACCAGCATGTAAACCACATAACAATGAAGGTAGGGATTTTTTGTAGGTAATATACAAATTGGAGAACGAGTTCATCAGATTTAAAAAGTCATAAACTTATTAGTTCCACTGAGGAAATAAAAAAAATTGCGGTCACTTAATATATTGATAAGTTATTTTAAATCTGGTTACTTACTGCATTATGATTCTGTATTTTTTCTTCATAGGGCTTCACTATTTCAAAAATGTTCTGCTAGTGGGATCTCTACAGGATCGCTACGTTCCTTATCATTCTGCCCGTATTGAAATGTGTAAAACAGCTTTGAAGGACAAACAGTCAGGTAACTAAGCAAATTAGAAGTATTTTATCTCCATTTGTTCCTCTGACCGTGCATCCCATTGTGATTTGTATTTCACCAAATGAAATAAAACTTTTTTCCTATATTAATCATTTTATTCTTTAAAATACCTGCCTATAACTTTGATTCATTATTTTACGTGGAGTTATTTATCAGTTTCTCAGTAAAATATATATGTATTCAGGAAAAAAAGAAATATTTCAAGCAGTTTTATCTACAACATGAGCTTTTCCCCAAATTTTTCTTGTAGTCCCTTTCTCTCTTCTTTCATCTCTTTCTTTCTATTTCCTTTTCATCCACCAATATTAACAGCTATCCTTAACTCTTTTACTTCCTTTCTTTTCTCCTGCCATGTGAAATGTTTTTGCCAATAAAACCATCATTCTTATGAAAGAGTTATTTTATCTAATTACAATGCTTCTTCATTTTGCTGCCTCTAAGGTAATATGTACTTTGATTTCCTCATGATTGTTGGGATTGGTGATTATGTTAACAATCATGCTGCATGTTCTGCTGTATCTTGCTTTTAGTCAAAGATGGCAGCAAAGACTTTCCTCACTTTAATAAAGTAGTAGAGATTTTATATATTTATTCTTTTGCTATTTTTGAATAATAAAATAAATTTAAATCATAGCAGTTTGAGGCAGAAGAAGACTTGGGTCCTGTTGGCTCATTTTATAATTGAGGCCCAGCGATGCTGAGTCACTGGTGGTTAATTAATTACAGGCTTAGGGCAAAAACACAGGTGTCCTACCTTCCTGTATTTCCTCAGTTCCTTTTTTGGAATGAGGCTGATTTTTAAATGACCTCTTAAACCTTTGCATTTTCCACATTTTAACAGTGAACAGCCTCTTTAGGCAGGGACTCTATATACATATTTGTATTGGCATTGCCTACCATGATGCCTGGCACACAGTGGGTGCTCTATTCATTTAACAAATATTTTTTCAGTATTTTGTGACATCAGAATAACCTTTTTAAAATTATTATTATTAACTTCTGTTCTAGCAAGGGACTTAGGGATAAATTCAGAAGAGATTTAATTTCCAGATGGGTCACAGAAACTAGAGAAATGTCCTTTGTTTTAACAATGAGATTCTTTGCCACTGGGGGCAGGGGGAATCTATGAGATTTGGATTTCTTCCTATGTGAAAATACTTTTTAAATAGCATGGAACCAGAAATCCAGCTTGACAATCATAATGAAAACTAAGAGAAGAAGTGGGAGAAACAGTTCTTTATGAATCTATGATATTAATCTCTCAAGTCTCTTTCTCTCCTTTCTCTAAATGTACTTCCATATTCTTTTCCCTTCTCATAATTCCTCAGAGATAAACTCTGCCTCTCCTAGGAAATTTGATACTTGCCTCCCTAAAATCCACAGGTCCATGGATATGTGTTAGTACTTATCTATAGTAATGTGGACTGTCTTGCCCCTTGTAAGGCACTTTGTGCCTTTATATATATAAAACCTTCATCTCTTATGCTTCGAAGGAGCTCAATAAATTCATTGTAAGAATTAAAGAGAGGGAGAGAGGGGCACAAATTTAGAATTAAAAGCAGAACCAAATATTAAATAAACCCTTGGATGAAAAAAAAATTCTGTGTGATTTTTGAGCCAAAGTCATGTTGTCTTTCTGACTATAGGAAGTTGCTGTTTTTGCTCAGAATAATTTGGAAATATGTGGAATACAGCTGAATGCCACAAACATTTTTAAAGTACCTGCTATAGGTTCAAGTTTTAAGTTATAAAAAGAAAAATGTTTTTTTGGTATAGTTGACACAATGTTACATTAGTTTCATATGTATACTGTAGTGATTCAGCTTCTGTGTACATGATGCTATGTTCACCACAAGTGTGGCTACCATCTGTCACCGTTCAATACTATTACAGTATCACTGACTAGTCCCTATACTGTGTAAAAGACAAAATGTCTTAGCATGGCTCCCTTATTGTCATAATGGTTTACCTAGTCATAAGTGACTTAATGTTGAATAAAACTATTTGCTCTGTTATATTCATTGCTTTGAATTAAAGTATCAAATTGATAAGAATTTATAATAAATTTGTTATTTTTACCTAGATAGATAATGTGGTTATTTATATTTTTATAAAATCATCTCCAAATAATAGTAAAAGAAAAAGAAAACCTTTTAAAAGACTTTGTCTTCTTCAAATGGAAATAATATAACAACGTTTCACAAGTTATATAAAAGTTGGCATAGAATTTTTTTCAGTTACTTATGTGAACTAATTTTCCTGCTTTCCATTTGTTCCATAGGACAGATCTATTCAGAAATGATCCACAACTTGCTTCGCCCAGTTCTACAAAGCAAGGACTGTAATTTGGTTCGATATAATGTCATCAATGCATTGCCCAATACAGCTGATTCACTCATTGGGAGAGCTGCACATATAGCTGTTCTTGATTCAGAAATATTTTTAGAGAAATTCTTTCTGGTTGCTGCCCTCAAATATTTCCAGTAGGATAAAAATGTTGTTAGAGACTTGATAATTACCTCATTCAACAATGACTCAAATAATGTATTATATTAAGCTGTAGATGCTGATAAGTTCTAAGAATATTTATACCTTTTTCTATGGAAGATAATTTATATCATCCATGTTTAGAGCTTTTTAAACATCAACTTTACTTTCTAGGTAATGTGGCTGTGCAATATTTTTTTAATTTTATCTTTTTACTTTTCTATTACTTTTTCATATATTTTGCTACATAAGTATTTCAGTGAAACTTTAAACCCATATGTATATCTGTTTATTATTGGCTTTCCACAATCCTCACATCAGACACATCATATTAGAGGCCATTATTGCTAGAATAGCATGAGATTTTAAATTTTCTAGTATTGGGGTATTATTTAGTTAATTATAAATATTACTTTTAACATTTTACTATGTTTTAACTGGAAATAAAATTATGGCTGCTAAAGTATATTTTTTGAAGAAATCAACTCTAGCCCTGTCAAACCAGGTAGTTCCTAGATGACAATGTTAAAAAAGTTTTCTAGAAAGTCATTATTACTATTGCTATTAAACATATGTCATGCCTATTAAAATATATTTTCTACTGGTGATTTTGACATTATTTCTCATATTGACTTTTATTACTGGAACTTTTCATGTTCATGTTAGCAGCATCTAGAGATTTTTGAATGAATGCCCTCCGCTTTGATTTGGTTGGAATTTTGCTAAATTTGGTAGTGTTGCTTGAACTTTCTGACTATATTTCTTTAACTTTTTTCATGAACTTTCTTGTATGTACATAATAAGCATTGAAATTTATGAGATACTTTTATGAATTTAGATAATTTTTAAATATTGTTAAAATTTGTTGAACTAAAAAGTAATGTAAATAAGATAATTCATGTTAAAAATGGAACAAAATAATTACATGTTTGGGGATACAGATGCAAATGTTTTTGATATATGGAGATGTTAAGTCTTTTGACTTTACTAAAGGTGCTGAATAGCATTAAATTCACTATTTTCCTTTCCTATTTTACTTGTGAAAATAATCATGCACTAAGGGTGGCTAGAAGGTCTGTTTGCATTCACCAGTTGTGATGGACAGAGGTTTTTGTAAGTATGTGTTGTATAACTGATGCATGTTTTATTTTTAGCATTGTGTTATTGCCTCTGATGTTAATAAATGAACAAATGACTATCTAGAGGAACAGCTAAAACACTTGCTTATTTTCAGAATACTAGAGTATATTTTTATTTTTAATTTTTAATTGAATAGACTATGTTAATTAATTGTATAGACCAACATGATTATATAACTTACAGCCTTTGTATTTTTATAATTTATATCTTTTGCGTATATTAAGTACTTGAAAAGTACTTCATTGGCTCTCCATAATTCTTTACTTTGTAAAAGTATTTGAAAATTCAGTGAATTGACTAAGCAGTAATATACCAAGTGTATTATAACTGGGAAATATAAATATGTGCATTAACCACCACATATTTTTGCCACACACATTTTTCTTCTTGACATACTTGGCCCTGAGTTTGAAATATGCTTATTCTAAGTTTGAATAATCTTCCAGGTTTATCAAAGGATTCATTTTTGCTCAAATTATTTTATTTGAAGGTAAATTGCTCTTATGATCATAGTTGGTTGAATGGTTATTGGTTTTAACACAGTTTTAAAACCACATCAGTGATCATGGTTTAAAATCTAACAGGGGTTCACTTCTCATTTACCAGGGAAACTATCATACGTTATTTACCTCCAAATTCAGATTGTAGGGGTGTGATGGGGTTCTGAGGGAGAGGGGAAGTAATTGTCTGAAACAGTATAATTGACTTTTAGAGAATGCATCTCAATGAAGTGTATACCCATAAGAATTCCTGTTGCAAACAACAAAAAGCAAGTATGATTAAATTAAGTAGAAAAAAAATTTATTGGAAGAATATTAGGTAGCTCACAGAATTGCTGGAAAGGCTGGAGAATGAGCTTTGGAAAACAGATAGAAGCCAAAGGAAACTGGATGACGAAAATCATAGCCAAATTCTGACCTCAAAAAGAGCTGAAAGTTTGTGTATATATCTACTGGTAGTGGTGCCTCCGAAAACTGGATTCCAAACGCTGTGCTTATTTGAATCACTCATTCCAGATTCAAAGTCTGATAGGAATGTCCAGCCGACCCAAAGTTAGTCTTACGCCAGCCCTCAGTCTGTCAGGCATCAAAGACAGCAAGTAGATCCGACCTTCTCAACTTCTACAGGGGAAGATGGGACCGTTTCTCTAAGCAGGATCCGGCAAGCCTCTGAAGTAGGTTTGGTGACTGAACACCAAATACAGAAATATTAGGGATCGACTGTAGCCCATCTCTTTGTCTTTTTTGTTTCAGTTTTTTTAATGTTTTATTTATTTTTGAGAGAGCGAGAGAGCTTTAGCAGGTAGGGGCACAGAGGGCGAGGGAGACACAGAATCTGGAGCAGGCTCCAGGCTTTAAGCTGCCAGCAGGGCTCAGACCAACAGGTCACGGGATCATGACCTGAGCCAAAGTCGGATGCATGCCCCAATCTCTTTGTCTTTCTAACATCAACATATACCATTCTTCTCATATTTACACATTTATATAATACTAACTACAATTTTCCTAACATAATATTATTATCCTTCATCCACGTTCAAGTCCAGAATGTGAGGTCTATTCCTTCTCTCATATTGTAATGATCTTGTCTCAATAGTATGCAGCCCATAGACAAAATTGTGACCTAACCACCACCACCCCATATACAAAAATAGTATAAGGTAGGAAAGAAAAATTACCAAATATATAAGTACATGTGTGTACCAATGAGGAAGAAAATACAGCTAGAACTGGGCTTTGCAAACTTTGAGAATTACCTGAATTACTTGTTAAAAATATAAGTTCCAGGGGCACCTGGGTGGCTCAGTCAGTTAAGCATCCAAATTGGCTCAGGTCATGATCTCGCATTTTGTTAAGTTTGAGCCCCTCATTGGGCTCTGTGCTGACAGCTTGGAGCCTCGAGCCTGCTTCAGGTTCTGTGTCTCCCTCTCTCTCTGCCCCTCCCATGCTCATTCTCTTTCTCTTTCTCTCTCTCTTTCAAAAATAAAGCATTAAATTTTTTTTTTCAATTTCAGAGCCCCATTACAGACAAACTGAAACAATCTCCAGGGTAGGATATGAGGAACAGCATGTTTTGTCCCAAAGGTCTCTGATTAAAAACGAACAAAAACATACAGCCCTAAATTCTGCCACTGGCTGGCCATGAGGCTAGATGGTTATGACTTGTCACCACTGCCATTTATTCGGTTTCCTTTGTGTTCAACCAGTATCTCAGTGGATGAGATTTCCTTACCTAGTGGTTGATGCAAGGATCTGAGGCTTGAGTGGTCTTGCCTATATATGGTTGCAGATCTTTGCTTAATTTTTATCATTCAACTTGGGTATTGTGAGGAGGTATTCCAGGAGATAAGATCTCTGAAGTTCTAGTCAGACTCCTTTCCCTACTCCCTTTGCTTCCGTGGTCTTTAGGGCCAATCACCCCAGCTAGCACCATAACCAATTTTCTAACTCCTTACCTAGAGGAATGGGCTAAAAATGACCTGGTTACAATCCCAACTTTCAATGCAGAGAATACATTATATCCCCTTGAACCCCACTCTGAGTTCAAAAATTGGTAGCCAGAACCTGGAATCATGGAGATGGATGGTCTAAGATTTTATCCTGCTTGTTAGCCTTGGTTGCTACAGTGAAATGGATGCCGACAGGAGACTCCCAGGTACCAAAGACTTTATTACAGCAAAATCATAGTCAAAGTATCAGCGAATTTGCTCTAGTTCCTGGAGATACAATTCCCACAGCAATGTAGAGGGCCAGATGACACCTGTACACACTATGGGTTGCATCACAGGAGGAAAGTCCAGGGCCAAGGGCCAAGCAGTTTTTGAGCAAGCAGCAAAGAAGCCAGTCTCTTTCCCCCAGGGGAGCAGCAGTTAAATGGTAGTAATACTCTATTAGATGCCTATATGACTGACTATAGAAATTGCTAAGTATCAGGAGATGGATAAGCCTTGCCGTTAGCATACTCACCAATAATATGAAGGGAGCTCCAGGCCCCATGGCAATCAAACCTGCCACCCTGGCTGTATAGTGCTTTATCGGGGACAGATTATTCACTGCAAGTAGTGGTGCTAGCCAATCAGTCTTGGTAGGGAAAAAGACTATGTTAAAAGTAGATGTTTGTCTATGCCACCATGGCTACCTGCTAGTGGGTCCAGCTGTGGTGGGATGGGAGGAGGCTGACTCATATCTACAAAATGGGTCACTGTGGTAGGCAGCCTCTAAAATGGCCTTCAATGATCCCCGTCTGCTGGTATTCATTCTTTGTATAATCTCTTCCCTTTGGAGGGCTCCTGGATTCCTGACCTATAAAAACTGAGAATAAGTGTTTATTGTTTCAAGACACGAAATTTTGGTATATGTTATGGAGTGATAGATAATTAACAGTAATCGTGTTCTGATTAAGAGCTCTTCTGGAATGGGAGGGTTTTGTTTGTTTGTTTGTTTGTTTTTTGAGCAATGAGATCCAGATGTTCTTATGCTTTGGAGTGATATTGAGAGGTCCTGTTCCAAAACCTTTACATTCGCAGTCCCTGACCACTTGACTAAACCAGTGCCCATGAAGTGATGTAGATCTTCAGAACTTATCTCAAGCCACATCTTCCAGGCAGGAAAAGTGTACAACAAGATAAAGTTCTAGCCTCTTGAGAAGATCTCTCCCCCGACATCTCTCTCTGCCACCATCCCCCACTTTTGTTCCTTCAGGGCCTCTGTTAAATGGGGCTCTAAATGCCAAGGCAGTCCATTGACAGCTGAGTCCGTATGTTTAGCAAAGCCATCTGTAATCCAGCGTCAAATTTTTTCCTCAGTCAACTGAGGAATAACAAGCAAGTTGTTATTAAGCTATTAATATAAACTAAGGGTCAAAAGTATGTGTGGGAGGAATAACAAGCAAGTTGTTATTAAGCTATTAATATAAACTAAGGGTCAAAAGTATGTGTGGGAGCAAGTTAAGTTAACATAACTTAAACTTGCTTAAGTTTTGTTTCTGGCCCTGTTCTGTACATAATACTTATTCTTAGTAAAAGGACTCCTTATCTGGGAGGATCAGATAACTCCCAGTTCATGATGAGAAACTCAAATTGCATAGCCACCTAATGTCACATTGTCAGATATTACCAGCGCCCAATGGTTAGCCAAGAACTTTTATGAAAAATTAAATAAAAACCTAGGTACCTGCACTGTGATTCTGTAAAGGTTTCCACAAGTTACATAAAGCCTCTGCCACATATGTTCCAAACACCATTGCAACTGTTGGAATTTAAGGGCCAATTGGCAGAGCTCCTTCCACTGCAGCCTGGACCAGATGGCAAGCCTTTTCTTGCTCTGCACTTCACTGACAACTGTCATCTTTCAGGTCATCTGGTCAGTGAGTCAGAACTGACGGATTAGTTCACTGAACAACTAGATATTTAAAAAGTAAAAGAGAACTGAGGAGAAAGAAAACCATTACAGGGACAAAAGAGTAAAAGATCTTTGTCTTTGTATACTATAAAAGAGATCTTTCAAAAGACCTTTGTCTCAGATTAAGAGGAATACACAGAATTATTCCCTCATTCAACTTGAGCCATGATTTGGGATTTTATTTATTTTTTAAACGTCTTTATTTTTTTTAAATTTTTTATGTCTTTGTTATTTTATTTTGAGAGACAGAGAGGGGGAGGGGCAGAGAGAGAGGGAGACCCAGAATCTGAAGCAGGCTCCAGGCTCTGAGCTGTCAGCACAGAGCCGACGCGGGGCTCGAACCCACGGACTGTGAGATCATGACCTGAGCCGAAGTCGGACGCTTAACCCACTGAGCCACCCAGGCGCCCCAGATTTGGGATTTTAATCAGCACGGAAGTCAGGGCAGTTTGAGTCGCTCTTCGCGGGAAGACTGACGCCCTCCATCCGCCTTCTCCTACACACAGGCCAGGACAGGAGCACAGATTCCTTGAAGAGAGCTCCGGGAACCCCGCCCCGCCCGGCCACTCGCACGCCCCGCCCCTCCTTACGCAGACCCCACCCAATCATACGCAGGCCCCGCCTCACGAGAGCTCCGGCCCGCCTGTGGGGTGGGCCCGGGACCGAGCCGCTAGCTCTCTCTTCCTGCGGGACCCAAACGACGCTGTACGAGTTGGCACCATGACTGTAATGAGGCTAGTTCGGTTGCTTGGCTGCATCCCGGCCACCGCGTGGAGAGCGGCAAGTAAGACGCCCGGCCCCGGGGCCAAGGTCGCGGGCGGGTCGTGAAGGCCCGGCGCCGCGAGAAAAGCCTCCCTCGGGGAAGCCGCTTGTGTCTCGGGAGTCTGAAGGTGCCGGGTGCTGCTGCAGAGCTCCTCTTCCTCGGCTCGGCCACCCACGTCTTGGTCCTGGGCAGGTCCCTTCACCGTCCCGGCTCAGGGGTGGGACTAGGGCTAGAAGGTCACCCAAGCCCTTCCACCTGGACACCTGCGTCCTTCCGGTCGCTGCTCTGGTCCGGAAGGACATCAAACATTCTAGGTTGTTTACTTGGGAGCTCTCAGGGCTCACTACGTTTGGATGCTCCTGAAAAAAAAAAAAAAAAAGGAAAAAACGGCCCTTTGGGAACGAGAATCATTCATTTACTTTCATTTACTTATTTCATTTTGATTTAAAAAAATGTAGTTTACTGTATTAAAAAAAATTGGAAAAGTGCAGACATGGCCCCAAAGTAGCAAATTAGTATAATGAAAATTAGATGAAGACGAATTGTTAATACAAAGGAAGTATGTATGCTTTCAGTAAAAACTGACATTTTTAAACCTATTTTTGTTGGAAGTTTTTCTCAATATTTTAAACTTAACCACAATTAATTTTAATTGAGGACAGTCTGGAGAAATTGTGTAAGTTGAAAACAGAATTACCGCTCCTCATATTAATGGACCCCAGATTTCTATGCAGTTTGCTTTCTGTAGTCATTTCTCCCCATGTTTCTTGTTAATTGTAAACATTTTAAATGTTCCAGGAATGAATAATATAGAAAGTGAAAGTCCCACTTTATCCAGCCTTCAAGGTAATAACTGCAAATTTTGTTTGTGTTCATTCACAATCCCTTTACTACTTGTGTTAAAAACTTAAGAATGAAGTATTTGATACCCCAAACTTGCATAACACATGTAAGTTGTGAAGCAGAGCTTACATTTATGAACCCATTTTCCAATTTAAGAAACAGAATATTTCTGTGATCAGACAGCAACCTGTGTGCTTTTTCCTGATGCAGCCGTGTAACTTTACATGTTTTTGGTCTTCATTAGAAATGACTTCTTACCATTTGTATTTTATTTGCTTTTTTTTCAACTAACTGTATTTTGAGATTCATCTGTGTTGCTGTGTGAGGTTGTAGTTAATCATTCAGTTGTGAGAATATGTCTTACAGTTTTTCCCTTCTTCTCAGTGGACATTGGGTAATTCTGGAAACGCCAAGATTGGCTGCTACACATTCTTGCATAAGTTATGGGTGCTCTCATGCAAGGAGTGGAATTCCTGGAACCTATGCTTGTATGTAGGCCTTTTCAATTTTATAATGCGATGCCAAGTTGTAAAAGCATTTTCCATTCCTACTGGCAATTACGTTCCTACCAGCAGTATATTAGAGTTCTACTCTAATACTTGTCAACATTCGATAATCATCAGAAAATTTAATTTTAGTCTGAATGGGGTTTTGAAATGGTGATTTCGCTTTAGGCAAAATCTGGGTTTTATGTCCAGTATTGTAGCTAAATTATTTTTCTCTTTTAATTTCTCCGATTAGAAAAGTTAAACATCTTTTCAAATATTTATATTAGCTTTTTTGGTGAAATCTCTTCATTTTCTTAATGGATTATTTGTTTTTGTTTTTTTTTTTTAATGTTTATTTTTGAGAGAGAGAGCATGAGCTGGGGAAGGGCAGAGAGAAAGGGGGACAGAAGATCTGAAGTGGGCTCTGTGCTGACAGCAGCGAGCTGGATGCGGGGCTCAAACTCCTGAACCTGATCATGACCTGAGCCGAAGTCGGATGTTCAATTGACTGAGCCAACTGGGCGCCCCCATTTTTATCTTTCTTACTGATATTCTTTACATATATTTGAATACTAAACCTTTTTAAGTTATATAGGTGGCAAATAACCCGGTTTGGGGCTGTTTTTGTCACTCCATGGTATCTTTAAAAAAATTATATACAGCGTAGCAGAGTGAAATAATGGATCTTCATGTACAATCACATCTTCAAAAGAAAGATGTCTTTTGATGAACAGATCATCATAATTTTATTGTAATATTGTCTTGGTCTTTTGTTTATTGTCAGTGCTTTGTGATCTTGTCTAAGAAAGCCTTTTCTACCCTGAAGTCAGAATTATTCTATATTTTCTTCTCAAAGGACCATAGTTTTGCTTTTTATATTTAAGCCTTTATTCTACCAGGATTGAGTTTTGTGTATGATGTGAGGCAGGAAACCAATTTCCTTTATTTTTCATGTCAATAATCAGTTGTCCCAGGTCCATATAGTAGAACTTTCCCCCACTGATACATTACTAGCTGTTTTAAATCAAGTTCACATAAACACATATGCATGGGTTTACTTCTTGGCTTCCTTTTCAGTTGCATTGATTTGTCTATTCCTGTGCTGATACCTGTCACCTGTCTTAATAACCATACTTTTATGATAAATCTTGATATCTAATAGGGTAAATCCTCCCATTTGTTTTCCAGAAGTGCCTTGGCTATTCTTACGTATCTGCTTTCCATATCAAATTCTTTTTTAAAAAAAGTGCCTGTTGGGATTCGATCAACACTGCTCAATAATTTTTTAAATTATTTCCTGATTGCTGCTTATGTATAGATTCATAGTTGAATTATTTATGCTTTTATATCTGGTAACTTAGCTAAATTACTTTATTCATTAAATAAGTTATTTGTAGCTAGGTGGGGAGGGTACGTATGCAGGGTAGACACATATTATCTGCAAGTAATGAAAATCTAGTTTCTTGCTTTCTAGTATTTATGTTTTTTCTTTTCTCTTGTTTTTCTTTATTTACTCAGATTTCTATTAACATGTTGATATCTTGTTTGTGACTGTAAAGGGAATGCATTCATATTCTAAGTATCATATTAGCGGTAATGTGCCCTTTATCAAGTTAATGAAGTCCTATAGTATGTCTAGAAGGATTTTTTAAATACTTTATTTTTTAAATTATATCCACGTTAGTTAGCATATAGTGCAATAGTGATTTCAGGAGTAGATTCCTTAATGCCCCTTATCCATTTAGCCCATCCCCCCTCCAGCAACCCTCTGTTTGCTCTCCATATGTAAGAGTCATCTTATGTTTTGTCCCCCTCCCTGTTTTTATATTATTTTTGCCTCCCTTCCCTTATGTTCATCTGTTTTGTATCTTAAAGCCCTCATATGAGTGAAGTCATATGATATTTGTCTTTCTCTGACTGACTAATTTCGCTTAGCATAATACCCTCTAGTTCCATCCACATAGTTGCAAATGGCAAGATTTCATTCTTTTTGTTTGCCGAGTAATACTCCATGGTATATATATACCACATCTTCTTTATCCATTCATCCATTGATGGATATTTGGGCTCTTTCCATACTTTGGCTATTGATAGTGCTGCTATAAACATTGGGGTGCATGTGTCCCTTTGAAACAGCAACCTATATATCCCTTGGATAAATACCTAGTAGTGCAATTGCTGGGTCACAGGGTAGTTCTATTTTTAATTTTTTGAGGAACCTCCATACTGTTTTCCAGAGTGGCTGCACCAGTTTGCATTCCTACCAGCAGTGCAAAGGAGATTCTCTTTCTCCACATCCTTACCAACATCTGTTGTTGTCTGAGTTGTTAATGTTAGCCATTCTGACAGGCATGAAGTGGTATCTCATTGTGGTTTTGATTTGTATTTCCCTGATGAAGAGTGATGTTGAGCATTTTTTCATTTGTCTGTTGGCCATCTGGATGTCTTCTTTGGAAAAGTGTCTATAGAAGGTTTTTTTGTTGTTTATGTATTTGTCTGGTTTTCAAGACAATAAATCTTGAAATTTACTGAACTCATTTTTCTTCATCTTCTCAGGGTGATTATGTCATTTTTCTCCTTTAAATCTGGTGAGTTGGTGGATTGTAGATTTTTCTAATGCTCTAGCATTCCTAGAAAATATTCAAATTGATCCTGACTTTTTTTAAGTTTTATTTATTTATTTTGAGAGAGATCACAAGGGGAGGTGGGCGGGGGGTGGGGGGGACAGAGGATCTGAAGCCAGCTCTGTGCAGACAGCAGAGAGCCCAATGCGGGGTTCAAACCCATGAACCGTGAGATCATGACCGGAGCCAAAGGCAGACCATTAACCAACTGAGCTGCCCAGACACCCCGTGATGATTATATTTTTGATGTTGGATTGGTATGCTTATATTTTGTTTAGAAATTGGCCTGTAATTTTGCTTTTTTGCAATTTCCTTTTCTGGTTTTGAAATTAAGTTTTTCTAGCCTCTATTCGAGAATCAAACTTGAGAATCTTCCCACCCTTTTGCCATCTGTGTTATATTTTGCTTAAAGAAATTATTCATTCTTTGAGTGTTTGGTATAACTCACTATAAAACTGTCTGCTCCTTGAGGGAATATTTTAAATTACTGGTATAATTTCTTCAACGGTTATTGCATTGTTTATCAGGTTTTCTTTTCAGTTTTGATAAGTTAAATTTTTCTAGAAATTTTTCATTTTGTATACTTTTATTAAAAAGGCATAAAACTCCCTTTTAAAAAATTTCTGCTCTCATTATGTAATCTCTCTTTTTAAATTTTTTTCATGTTTATTTTTTATAATCCCACATCACAGTTATTATTATGGTTTTATATAATCAGTGAGTAAAACTTTTATTTTTCTCTCAATTCTGATCTCACACTTTACCTTTGGGATCACTTTCTTTAAATTGCTTAGAAGTTCCTTTCATGACAGTCTTTTGTGATAAAGTTTCTTAGTGTTCTTTTTGATATATGTCTTATTTTTAAGCCAAAAATCTGGTTTCTTTTACTTTTTGTTTTTGAAAGGTGGTTTTAATGGGTGTATCATCTTCTGATAGCTCTATCTTCTGGCTTCTATTATGGCTATGGGGAAGTTTTCTGTCCAATTTTTGTTCCTTTATTAGTAATCTGTCTATCTGGCTCCCTAGATCTTCCTCTGATGTTGGGGTTGTTCATTTTATCTTGTGTCTAGATGTCCTTTTTTTTTTCCCTTTAATTTGGCATTTCTTTGTGCTTCCTACATCTGATTATTCCTGTCTGCTTTACTTCTCATGGTCTTTCCATTATCTCCTTGTAGAATTATGATTAAACACACATTTGTTAGACCTTCTCACTTTATCCTCCATATGTTTGAACTTCTCTTTGGTTATTTTCGTCTTTGTCTCTATGCTTTTTCTTGCAAAATCCCTTCATAATTAAATTCTAGACCACAAGTTCTCTTTTCAGCTGTATCTCTTCTGCTATTTAGCCCTCCTTTTGAACTTTAACTTTTAATTGTTATATTTCTAAATTTCTGTGTTTTTTTAAGTTGGTCTTTCATAGTCCCTTACTCATTTCTCCTTTTTTGGCTTTTTTTTTCCTTGAACACATTAAATAGTTATTTCATGCTCTGATTTCAGTATGTTGAATCTTTATGGTCTGGTCCAGTTTGTTGATTCTGCTGACTCTTGCTTGTGATGGCCTGTTTCCTCAAATATTTTCCTGGGATTCTCTCTGTGAGACTTACATGAGACATGGGTTGAGAGGGTATTTCTTCTCAGAGGATTTGCTTCTGCTCTTGCCATGTGTCTGGGGCACTTCAACTTTAGACGTGGGTCCACTTTATATAAGATGTTCCTGTTGGGGGTTTTTGGATCATGCAGATAGTGTGCAATAGGCATAAACATAGGTATGGTCAGCCAGGAGTTTCAAAATCTCTAGAAGGCTTCTTTTTTTTACATGTCCACTCAGAACCAAGGTTGAGATGGACACGTGTCCTTCCTTCACAGTTCTCTTCATTAACTGGAAATTTTTTCCTAACTCCTTGTTCTTAAGACCAGCAGCATGAACATCACCTGGAGATTGTTAAAATGCAGAATGCAAGTGCCACTCAGACCTACTCAGAATTTGCATTCTTAACACAATCCCCAGGTGTTTCATGTACACATTAAAATCTTCAGGCTCAATTACTTTTCTGAGTGCTGTGCCTCCTTGAGTCTTGGCCTCTGATAGGCTTTCTGTTTTGCTCAGGCTCAAAAGGCTCCTCTCCCTGCTGTCCTGGGAGCTCTGTACCCTAAGCTCTAGGTGAGAAAGGCACAGGATATGCAGTGGTTTAAGTGTTTGGTTACCTAACTGGACTGCTTTGTTAGTTTCTCATTATTTACTTTCTTAAAGGTTCTTTGATTAAGAAATTTTTGTATAATTTTTCAATGTTTTTAGATGTTTTATAGCTCTAGGTTTTTGGCATCTCTAATTTATTAAACTGCCAGAAACAGAAGTTCTGAAGAGTTGTTTGTTGTTTTAATTTTTTAACAGTAATTCAGCTTTTTTCTGTTGACTTATTCTTTCTTCTTTTAGAAGGTCATCTTCGGGGCACTGGGGTGACTCAGTTGGTTAAGCGTCCAACTCCTCATTTCAGCTCAGGTCATGATCTCACGGTTGGGGGGTTTGAGCCCTGCGTTGGGCTCTGCGCTGATAGCACAGCCTGCTTGGGATTTTCACACTCCTTCTCTCTGTGCCCCTCCTCCACTTGCGCCTGCGTGCTCGCTTGCGCTCTCTCTCTCTCTCTCTCTCTCTCAAAAAATAAACATTAGGAAAAAAGAGGTCATCTTTTTTCTTGTAATGTACTTGTAAACACAGTTCAAAATAGGCTTTGGATAAGGCCACATCACCCCTCGATGAAGAAGACATGGGCTTTATGGTAGTGATTTTCTTTTTTCTCAAAGGATAATTTTTGCTTTAAGTTTGTCAGCTATTGCCCATGTAGTTGATATAGTCAGAAGCTTGCTGATGACCAAAATGTGATAGTAACATTAATATACAGCTAACTTTTGAACAGTGTGGGTGTTAGTGCCTGATCTCGTTTGCCATAAAAAGTCCACATATGACTTTTGGGGTGCCTTGATGTCTCAGTCTCTTAAGTGTCTGCCTCTTGATCTCAGCTCAGGTCTTGGTCTCAGGGTCGTGAGTTCAAACCTCATGTTGGGCTCCATGCTGGGCATAGAGCCTACTTAAATAAAAATCCATGTATAACTTTTGACTTTTCCAAAACTTAACTACTAATAATAGCCTACTGTTGGAACGGAAGCCTTAGGATAATGTAAACAGTTGATCAACACATATTTTGCATATTACACATATTACATATTGTATTCTTACAATAAAGTAAGCTAGAGAAAAGACTATTAAGAAAATTATAAGGAAGAGAGGGGCACATAGGTGGCTCAGCTGGTTAAATGTCCGACTTCAGCTCAGGTCATGATCTCACAGTGTGTGGGTTTGAGCCCCGCATCGGGCTCTGTGCTGACAACTCGGAGCCTGAAGCCTGCTTCAAATTCTGTGTCTCCCTCTCTCTCCGCCTCTCCTCTGCTCATGCTCTGTCTCTCTCTGTATCAAAAATAAATAATAAAAAAAATTTTTTAAAAAGATTATAAGGAAGAGAAAACACATATAGTACTGTGCTGTAAAAAATCCATGTATATGTGGACCTGTGCAGTTCAAACTTGTTTGCTCAAGGGTCAGGTGTAATACCCTTGCTTAGTACCTACTTTTTGATAGGCAGAATTCTCCGGAGTGGCTCTGGGGCTCACCTTCACCTCTTTGCTAATCCTTATCATCTGATAAACTTTTTTTCCTTGTTGTCTGCCCCTCAGGCTACTCACATGTGCCTCACTACCCAGGTTCCAGGTTGCTGTGCATGGACTGTTTCCAAAGTTGTAAAGTTTGTGGGTGCCAAAGAGCACAGTGTCCCTGTCTTCTCTTGTACCGTCCAGAAATGAGAGGACTTCTCTTCCACAATCTGTCACCCTGTTACCTGTCTACAAACAGTTCTTTGTAGGCCTGCATGGTCTCAAAGTCCCTTGAGAAAACTGGTCTTTTAGCTTTTCTTTCCAGCCTTTTTTTCTGAAGATTTTAAAATTCCTTCAGAAGTACTCCAGGCCAGACCTAGGGACTAGTTTCTCAAACTTATGCTTAGCAACTCTTCTGTCTTTTCCAACAGTTCCTGTGCTTTACCAAAAATGCTTTTGCACATTGACTCTTGTGTCCTACAATTAGGCTCTGGTTAATATTACTTACTACACTCAGTGGGAGCACATAGAGACATAAGCATTACTTCATTTCTCTGAACTAGCCTGCAAGATAAGTAGAAGTATCCCTATTCTGTTAATGGGGAAACAGACTCAGTGAGATACAGTAACATTGTCAGGGCCACATTGCTAATAAGTGGGTGGCTGTCATTGGAACCCATGTGTGATTCTAATGCCCTTAGTTTGCAAGTTTTTTGTTTGTTTGTTTGTTTGTATTACTGAAGGAAAGGGCCAAGCTGCTGTAAGGGTTCTGCTGATGGGATAGGCAGGACAGCTGTGCTCTGACAGGTAATTCTGGGATTCATTTTCTTTTCATCTCATTGCTCCACCATCTGTAGGGCAGTGCCAGTGATCAGCCCCATATACAATAGTAGAGTTTTGCTAGTTATTTACAACCTGTGTCTGTTCTGAATGGTTTGACTTATATTCTAAATGGACACTGTCTATATCATACAAGTTATTAAATATTTTAAGTATTACCTTGCCCTGGGTTTTGTCCATATCTGCATGGCTGAAGCTGGATCCCTCCCATGTCTGTATTACAACCCAAGGAAATGGGAAAAGAAATCCAGGGCAGTCAGCTTGTTGCAAAATTAAAGCAACCTAAAATTTGCACATACCATTTTCAGTCACATCCCATTGGTCACAACTTGGACACATGACTGCTTAGCTGCAAGGGAGGCTGGGAAATGTAATCTCTGAGTGGTGTCGTGCTCAGCTCAATAGCAAACAAGGTAGAAGTGGGAATCCTAGAACTAAACAGAAGAAGGGAAAAGTGGCTACTTGAGACATTTAGCAGTCTCCACCACATAGACCTAATGCCACTTTTTCAGAAAATGATTTTGTTCATATTGAAGAGAGTTATGGCCAATTAAAGACAGTTACACCTGCCTGATCATATAATTGTGAGGTCTAGTGAGGTGTCCTGTTTGCAGCTGCTAGCACTGTGCTTGGCACATAGTAGGCATTTAACACATATTTATTACTTAGATTATTTACATTAAGTGTATCTGCATTACATAAGAGGGGAAAAAATTTAAGTTTATTTATTTATTTTGAGAGAGAGAGCAGGAGGGGCAGAGAAAGAGAATCCCAAGCAGGCTCTGTGCTGGCAGTGAAGAGCCCACCACAGGGCTCCAACTCACAAACTGTGACATCGTGACCTGAGCTAAAACCAAGAGTTGGATGCTTCACCGACTGAATCACCCAGGTGCCCCAAGGGGAAAAATTTTTAGCTTCAGATTTTGTCTGCGTTATAATTGGTAGCCAAGACTATGTTTTGTGCCATTTTTATGATTTCGTGTAAGTGCTTAGGAATTTCTACAGATTTGGAACATACCGAGATTAATTTTTACACTGAATATCATTTCAAGCTTTGAGTTAAGAGATTTTTTGATTTGCAAAAACAACCAAACCTAAAACAAAAAGTGCTAATTTTATTGTATTGAGTCGAGCCTGAGTGCACAGTAGCAGGTGGCTGTTGGTGTCAGTTAAACACTTGCTGATTTTTAGGCTTCAAAGTGAGTTATTTGATGTACAATAGCATAGACTTACTTAGTAACCAGATGCACAATTTGGTCATTAGCCACAATTTAGAATCTAATCTGTATTAATTATCACTGAATTATCATGACTTAGACATAACCTTTCATGCTTTACAAATTTGTAACAGATTTGTTGATGGATAGATAGTTGGACATCGGATGATGGACTGAAGTTTCTGTTGTGGAAGATGGCCAAACTTCCTAAATTGGAATATTTTGATGTCAAATTCTAAGGAATCCTATATTTTAGTTAAGAAGTGACTAACAGAAAGCCCATGATTTGGAAAGGAAATATCTTTCAGCTGAGCATGGTCTGTGTTCATCAAAATTTTCAATATAATATTTTTCTAAATAGTCAATCACGGTGAACCAAGATCAGATTGTTACATGAAGTATGTTAATATAATCAGAAACTCGTATTTCTATGTTTTCCATTTCTTAAATAAAAATAAATACTGCCTTAAAAGATATTACAGGTTTTTCTCTTTAGCCTTTTTAGTGTATGTTTAAGTATTATTATGAGGACATAAGAAAAAATATGTGCTTAGATACTGAATTAGGAGTTTCAAGGCAAAATGATCAGTACTCTAAGTAAATCAATAAATAAAAATATTAAATACATGTTTTCATTTTAATGTATATAGAAATTTTTGTTGATCCACAGTTTTTCTCAGCCAGTTAATATCACAAATATGAAGTATTTACATAAGTAAGCATGTAGATGGGAGAAAACTATATTAATCCTGTAGATCATTGTCAAAGCTTTATTAAAACATTCAGTTATATATTTTTTAATCCTTGTGTTTTGTGGGCTCTTGGATTTGTGGGAGAATGCTAGCTTGTATTCCAGTTGGTCAGACTATGATTTCTCTACTCGCTCATACAGTAGATACACAAATGAAGAGCCTGATGTACCATTTTGAAATTGTTAATGCAGTTGTATGTAATGTTAACTTTATGTAATCTTACAAACAAGTCTTAACATAAATTCCAAGTTGGCTGTGGACAGTGTGTATGTATAAAATGGGACAAATATATATATATATAAATATGTGCATATGTGTTTATATACATATAATTATGTATATATATTATACATATATATAAGTACATACAATTTTTAAAAGTAATTTCTGTCCCCAACATGGGGCTCGAACTCATGACTCCAAGGTCAATAGTTGCATGTTCTAACTGAGCTAGCCAGCTCCCCTATATATAATTTTTTTTAACTTTTTTTAATGTTTGTATATTTTTTAGAGAGAGAGAACGAGAATGTGAGCAGGAGAGGGCAGAGAGAAAGTGAGACACAGAAACCGAAGCAGGCTTCAGGCTGTCAGCACAGAGCCCGACCTGGGGCTCGAAGTCACAAACTATGAGATCATGACCTGAGCCAAAGTCAGACACTTAACCGACTGATCCATCCAGGAGCCCCTATAATTTTTTAATTTTTCTATAATTTTGTTTATATAATTTTTTAAAGCAGTGGATAGGGTGATGTAGTGATAGCTAGAATGTGAATAAAATACACATAATGAAAGAAAATTCTAGTTATATGTAATGCTACCAGGAGCTTCCAGATAATACTATGATGATAATAATAGATAAAATTTGTCATAGTAGTCAGTGCTATTCATGAATTGTCTTGTTTATTTAGTAACTCTTGAGACAGGTACTATTACCTTCAATTTAGAGGAGAGGAAACAGATTTAGAAAGGGTAAGTCACTTGAGGCACCTTATCACTCAGTCGATTAAGTATCAGACTTTGGCTTAGGTCATGATCTCACGGTTTGTGAGTTTGAGCCCCACATCAGGCTCTCTGCTGTCAGCACAGAGCCCGTTTCAGATCTTCTGTCTCCCTCTCTCTCTGATCCTACCCCATGTACATTCTCTGTCTCTCTCTGTCTGTCTGTCTGTCTCTCTCTCTCTCAAAAATAAATAAACATTAAAAAAAATAAGGATAAGTCGCTTGACAAAGGTCCAACAACTATTAAGTGCTTGTATTAGTTTCCTACTGCTGCTGTAAGATTGTCACAAACTTAGTGGCTGAAAACATTTTACAGTTCTGGAGGTGAGAAGTCTCTGGACTGAAATCAAGGTGTTAGGGCTATGCTCCTTCTGGAGACTCTAGGGGAGAATCTGTTTCCTTCCTTTTCCAACTTCTAGAGGCTACTACAGTTCTTGACTTATTGCCCCTTCCGTCCATCTTCAAAGCAAGCAACATCCATCGAGGCTATCTCATACTTCTCTCTCTCCGGTTCTCTCTTGCAGTTGTCTCTTCCCCTTTTAGGGATCCTTGTGTTTACAGCAAACCCACACAGATAGTACAGGATAATTGCCATAGTCCAAGGTCACCTGATTAGTAGCCTTAATTCAAACTGCTACCTAAATTCTCCTTTACCATGGAACCTAACCTATTCATAGGTTCTGCGTATTATTAGGTTCTGATCTTCAAAAGCCATTATTCCACTTAACCACAGTGGTAGAATTGGAACTGGTCCCCACCTCTGTTTGCCTTTAGAGCCATACCTTTAGAAAGTTGAAAACCCAACGCTGAGGTCATTTTTTCCGGGTGGTTTTGCCCTTACTGAACATGATCTTGACAAGGGTTGCATAACTTTCATAGTACTGAAAGTTGCTAAACTTTTTATAACCTATAGAGAAAGTGATATTACTTATATATTGTAAATGTCTAGTACATTTTTAAATGTTTAATTGGCAGGAAAAGAAGACCATGATTAGGATTCAAATATATTTTAATTAGGATTAAAATATATTTAAATCACAAGGGACTTGTGATTTAAATAGTAAATACTGTCATTAAACTTTGTACTACTTAGTTACTCTTAATGATCTCATTTCTGGTATTTTGGGCATTGCTTCAGACAGGAGTCAGTATTTTATATTATAAGTTTTTATTATTTTGATAATGGTTAATTTATTTCAGAGCTCTTCTTTTTAAACTGATAATATTGGTTGCCTCCAAGAAGGGAAATGCCTATCTGGAAGATAGAAGAATTTTAACTGTATGTCCTTTTGTACTTTTTGAACTTTGATAAAAGTGTATTTACTAAAAACTAATGAATTGTTAATTTTTTAAAATAGAGTAAATAAGCAGCCTATTTTTTCACTGTCTCCACTCTCTAGGATCTCCCCTTCTGTGTCATTCTGTGAGGAAAATGAGTTCTCAAGAAGAAAAATCTGAGCCCATCAAACAGTCTCTTAAGAAGCCAAAGTTACCAGAAGGTCGTTTTGATGCACCAGAAGATACTAATTTAGATAAAGAACCACTGACAAGTGAGTATGGGCACATCTCACAGATAATATAGGTTAGGTTCCAGACCACTACAATAAAGTAAATGGCAGTAGAGCAAGTCAGGTTATTTTTTTGATTTTCCAGTGCATATAAAAGTTATGTTTATACTATATGACAATCTATAAAGTGTGCATTAGCATTGTGTCAAAAAAAAACAATATATATATATATATAATATATATATATCTTAATTTAAAAATACTTTATTGCTGGAGCACCTAGGTGGCTCCATCGGTTGAGCATCCGACTTTGGCTCAGGTTGTGATCTCACAGTTCATGAGTTTGACCCCTGCATAGGCCTTGCTGCTATCAACACAGAGCCTGCTTGGGATCCTCTGTTCCCCTCTCTCTGCCCTTCCCTCACTTGTGCTCTCTCACAAAAATAAACATTTTTTAAAAATTAAAAAAATAAAAATACTTTCTTGCTGGGATACCTGGATGGCTCAGTTGGTTAAGTGTCTGACTTCGGCTTCAGGTCATGATCTCCTGGTTCGTGAGTTCAAGCCCCACATTGGGCTCTTTGCTGACAGCACTGGGCCTACTTGAAATCCTCTGTCCCCTCCCCCCCAAAATAAATAAACATTTGCTAACAAATGCTAACCGTCATCTGAGTTTTTGGTAAGTCGTAATGTTTTTTCTGGTGGAGGGACTTGCCTCGATGTTTGTGGCTGCTAACTGATCAGGGTGGTGGTTGCTGAAGGTGGTGGCCGTGGCAATTTCTTAAAATAGGACAACAGTGGAGTTTGCTGCATTGATTTATTCCTTTCATGAAAGATTTCTCTGTAGCAAAGATGGTGTTTGATAACATTTTACCTACAGTATAACTTCATTCAAAATTGAAGTCAGTCCTCTCAAACAAACCCTGTTACTGCTTTATCAACTAAGTTTATGCACTATTCTAAATCCTTTGTTACCATTTCAACAGTCTTCACAGCATCTTCACCAGGAGTAGATTCATCTCAAGAAACTACTTTCTTTGTTCATCCATGAGAAGCAACTCCTTACCCATAAAATTTTTTTAAGTCTTTTTTTTAAAGTGTTTATTTATTTATTTTGAGAGAAAGAGTGTACATGCATGAGCCAGGGGCAGAGGCAGAGAGAGAGAGGAAGAGAGAGAATCCCAAGCAGCCTCCTGAGCTGTGATTGCAGAGCCCAGCACAGTGCTCAGGCCCACAAACTATGAATTTATGACTTGAGCTGAAATCAAGAGTTGATTGATTTCAAAATCAGGAGTTGATGAGCCACCCAGGTGCCCCATCATCCATTAAAGTTTTATCACAAGATTGTAGCAATTGAGTCACATCTTCAGGCTCCACTTCTAATTCTAGATTGCTTGCTATTTCTACCACATCTGCACTTATCCCGAATGAAGTCTTGAACCCCACAAACTCATTTATGAGGGTTGGAATCAACATTTTTCCAACTCCTTTTATGTTGATATTTTGACCTTTTCCCATGAATCACATATGTTCTTAATGGCAACTAGAATGGTGAATCCTTCCCAGAAGGTTTTCAATTTACTTTGCCCAAATCCATCAGAGGAATCACCATCTATAGCAGCTGCAGCCTTATGAAATGTATTTCTTAAATAATATGACTTGAAAGTCAAATGACTCCTTGATCTATGGGCTGCAGAATGGATGTTGTGTTAGCAAGCCTGAAAACAATATTAATCTCATTGTACATCTTCATCAGACCTCTTGGGCACCAGGTGCATTGTCAATGAGCAGTCGTATTTTGAAAAGAATCTTTTTTTCTGAGCAGTAGGGTTCATCAACAGGCTTAAATATTCAGTAAACTGTGTTGTGAACAGATGTGCTGTCATCCAGGCTCTGTTGTTCCATTTATAGAACACAGGAAGAGTAGATTTAGCATAGTTTTTAAGTGTCTTAGGATTTATGGACTGGTAAATGAACACTGGCTTCACCTTGAAGTCACCAGCTACATTAGCCCCTAACAAGAGAGTCAGCCTATTCTGTGAAGCTTTGAAGGCAGGCATTGACTCCTTCTCCCCAGCTATGAAAGTCCTTTTTCCAATAGAGGGCTGTTTTGTCCACATTGAAAATCTATTTAATGTAGCCACCTTCATTAATCATCTTAGCTAGATCTTCTGGAGAACTTGCTGCAGCTTTTACATCAGCACTTGCTGCTTTACCTTGCACTTTGATGGTATGGAGACGGCTTCTTTCCTTAAACCTCATAAACCAACCTGTGCTAGCTTTAAACTGTTCTGCAGCTTCCTTACCAGTCTCAGCCTTTAAAGAATCGAAGAGGGTAGGCCCTTGCTCTGGAAGGCTTTGTCTTAAGGCTTTGTCTTAAGGGAATATTGTGGCTGGTTTGATCTTCTAAGCAGACCACTGAAACTTTCTCAGTGTCAGCAATAAGGTTGTTTTGTTTCCTTATCATTTGTGTGTTCACTGACATAGCACTTTTAATTTCCTTCATAAACTTTTCCTCTGCATGCACAATTCGGGTAACTGTTGTCACAAGAAGCCTAGCATTTGGCCTGTCTCAGCTTTCTATGTACCTTCCTCATTAAGCCTACTCATGTCTAGCTTTTGATTTAAAGTGAGAGACATGTGACTCTTCATTTCACTTGAACACTTAGAGGCCATTGTAGGGTTATTAATTGGCCCAATTTTTAATCTTGTTTTGCCCCTGGGAATAGGGAGGCCCAAAGAGGGAGAAAGACAAGGGAACAGCTCTTCGTGGAGCATTCAGAGCATACACAACATCTATCACTTAATTGTTTTATGTGGATATGATTCCTGATGCCCCAAAACAGTTACAGTAGTAATACCAAAGATCACTGATCAGAGGTCACCATAACAAATATAATAATAATGACAAAGTTTGAAATATTGTGAGAATTACTAAAATATGACACAGAAGCACAAAGCGAGGAAATGCTGTGTGGAAAAATGGCACCAATAGACTTACTCGATGTGGGGATGCCACAATTTGTAAAACATGCAGTATCTCAGGGGTGGTGGTTTAGTTGGTTAAGCGTCTAACTCTTGATTTCAGCTCAGGGCATGATCTCACAGTTCGTGAGTTTGAGTCCCATGTCGGGCTTATGCTGCTGACAATATGGAGCCTGCTTGGGATTCTCTCTGCCCTTCCTTCTCTCCCTCTCTCTCTCACTCTCTCTCTCAAAATAAATAAACTTTTTTTAAAAATGCGTATCTGTGAAGCACAATAAAATGAAGTATGCCTATATAGTAAAGCTCCTCCCTTAATTTTTGAAGTATCAAAGAAAATATTTTAGTTATTGAAGAAAAAGAATGAAAGAAATATGTTTTGTTTATAATTCTTTATTAACAATAATAAAGCATATTTCAAAATGAATAAATTCGCATATTGACTATCAATATGTGTAGGTTTAAAAAAAAAAAAAAAACTTCTAAGCCCCTGACATTGATTGATTATGTTAGATTGTTTTATTCATTATAACCCATTATTCATATGACAAAGTATATGAACTGAGACCTGCTTTGATGTGAATAACAGAAAACCACTTGAGCAGGCTTAAACAGGAGGTAGTGTAGGTTGTTATTGGGCTACAAGGTACATAGGTGAGGTACTCAGGGCAATGATGCTGCTGGAGTTTGGAAAAAATGGACCTTAAGAGTAAACATTATATGGAAACCAGGATATTCTCCCTCCTTCTCTTGTCCCTGGACTCTTCTTTTTGTTTTCTGTCATCAGACTCCCTTCTTAGTCCACTGGGCAGAAGGAACTGTTCTCAGCATCTACTCAGGTAAGTAGAGCAACTAGACTGAAAATACAATTGTTTAGTTCTAATTCCAAAAATATTTTATTTTATCTTTAGTAGGCTCCACACCCAGCATGGGGCTTGATTAAATTCATGACCCCGAAACCAATAGTTGCCTGCTGTACCAACTGAAACAGCCAGATGCCCCTCTAATTCAAAATTTCTTAAGAGCTCATTGCCAACCTTGGATTGGGTGTCTGTAGCTAAATGTATCTGAGTGGCCACTGGGGTGGGTCACAGGTGAAGGTGGTGGTTCTCACTGTAGCCATATAGTTGGAGGAAGAGAAGGGGAAGTTTGGAGAGGAAAGAGGTTTTTGAGGATGGTGGGATAGTAGATTAAACATTTTGTATTTAGCGTATACAAAATTCAATTCATGTTCTAAAGCTGTGGGTTTTTTTTTTTAAGTTTATTTATTTATTTTGAGAAAGAGAAAGGCAAGCAAGTGGGGAAGGAGCAAAGAGAGCGAGGGGGAGAGAGAGAATCCCAAGTAGGCCCCATGCTGTCAGCACAGAGCCTGATGTGGGGCTTTGATCTCCATCGTGAGATCATGACCTGAGCTGAACAAGAGTGGGATGCTTAGGGGACTCAGCCACCCAGGCACACCAAGCTCTTTTAAAATGCTACTTTATTTTTACTCTGTACTGTTTTGTATCTTTGAGTTATGGAACATGTGCATGTATTCACTATTAAAAAAATAACATTGTAGACTGCATTAATGTAAAACATACCAGTTTGAAACTTTGGCAAGGCTGCCCTGCTTGTCTAATTTATCCAGTCTCCTGAGAATTAACCTATCTATTCAGTTAAGCATCCTAGGCAAGAAGATATCAACAGAGGATACAAGGACCTGTATCTGCAACTTTTCAGAATATAATAATGTTTCTTTTTGTTCTTTCAGTTAAATATTTGAATTTATAGAACTTTTCTAAGCCCAGTCTGATAACCAGATCAATCTGCCAAAATGATGGAGACATTTAAAGAGTTAGTGTAATCTAAAGGTAAAATTCTTCTTTCATGGTTTTAGCTAAGCACAAAAATCTGAGAGGAAAATTTTCATTAAAGTATCATACACAAAAGCATCAATCCTAGAAGTAAACCCTCACCTATTGCTCAGTTGGTTTTTGAGAAGGTTGCCATGTTCATTTGGGGAAAAGGACAGTCTTTTCTATAAGTGGTGCTGGGAAAACTGGATAAAAGAATAAAATTGTACTCTTACCTTATACCATATATAAAAATTAACTCTAAATATGTCAAAAACCTAAAATTAAGAGGTAAGCCTATAAAATTCTTAGATGAAAACATTGGGGAAAATCTTCATGATATTGAATTTGACAACAGTTTCATGGCAATGACACCAAGAGCACAGACCGCAAACACAAAAATATATAAAATTGCACGTGAGCAAAATAAATTTTGTACATCAAAAAATATTATCAAGAAGTAAAAAGATGACCTACAGAATAGTGGAAATATTTGTAAATCACATAGCTGACAAAGAATTAATATGCAGAATATGTGAAAAGCTCCTAGAAATCCACAAAAACAACCTAATTCAAAAATGGGCAAATGACTTGAATATACATTTCTCCAAAGAAGACATACAAATAACTAACAAGCACTTGAAATAGTGCTCAACATCACTAATTATAAATCAAAACCACAGTGAGATACCACTTCACACCAACTAGGATGGCTTACAAATTGAAGAAAAACTGGGAAACAAGTAATGGCAACTATGTGGAAAAATTGGAACCATCATGTGTTTCTGGTGGGAATGTAAAATGATGCATCTTCTGTGGAAAACAGTTTGGCAGTTTCTCAAAAAGTCAAATATAGAATTACCATTTGACTCAGATATTCCACTCCTAGGTATATATATAACCAAAAGAATTGAAAGCAGGGACTTGAACAGATACCTGTATGCCCCTGTTCATAGCAACTTTATTCACAATAGCCAAAAGAAACAACTCAGATGTCCATCAATAGATAAATGGATAAACAAAATGTGGTATGCACATACAGTGGAATACTATTCGGTCATTAAAAGGAATGGCATTTTAATAATGTGCTACAATATGGATAGACCTTGAAAACATGCTTAGTGAAATAAGTTAGACACAGAGCGACAAATAACATGATTCCACTTAAATTATGTGCCTTGAGTAGGCAAAATCATAGAGACAAGGTAGAATAGAGGTTATCAAAGTCTAGAGGGAGGGAGAAAGGGAAAGTTTTTGTTTAATGGGTATAGAGTTTATATTGCGGATGATGAAAAACTTGTGGGTATAGTGTGATAGTTACAGATCATTGAGAATGTAGTTAATGCCACTGAAATGTACACTTAAAAATGGTTAAAATGATCAACTATATCACGTAATGTGGGTAATATGATAAATGTTGTATGTATTTAATACAGTAAAGAAAAAAACCACATTTCAAAAGGTAATCATCTATTTGACATAGTGGTAGGTATTCATCTTGATTTTTGAGACACTGAAATTTATGTTGAACATATCATCTCTTAGAAGCTGGTCTAGTAAATATCACCAAACCCAGAAAATGCCTTTCAATCTTCATTTTATATGAACTATGTACAAGCTTCAACATTCTTAACCACTCCTTCTGGAAATATGCCTGTCTTGGTTTTGGTTATGCTTTGTCCAGTTTCTCCTTCTATTCCTTCAACCAATTCTTCCTGACTTCTTTTTTAAGCTCTTCTACCTCTGCCCGAAAGCAGAGATTCAGAAATCTGGGGATAATCCTTCACTCCTGCTTCTTCTGTGTCCAAGTCTTGTTGACAACATCTTCTTAACATTTGTCAAACTCATCTCCTCTTATCCACCCTACCAGTGAAACCTAAATTCAAGCATCTGTGGTTCTGTTGGTCTCATAACAAGTCTGTCTTCCTTGTTTCCTTCTTTTTAGGCTTGTCTCCCTGCCTCTGGTACATATGTCATTCTAGGAAAAATTCATAGGTGGTCCCTTTGCAGAAAGTAGACTTCATTAGTAAGATAATAAAGGGGGGCACCTGGGTGGCTCAGTAGGTTAAGTGTCCTACTTCGGCTCGGTCATGATCTTGCAGGTTGTGAGTTTGAGCCCCGCGTCGGGTTCTGTGCTGACAGCTCAAAGCCTGGAGCCTGCTTCAGATTCTATGTCTCCGTCTCGCTACCTACCCCTCCCCCATTCGCGCTCTGTCTTTCTCTTAATAAACATTAAAAACATTTTTTAAAGGTAGTAAAGATTGTTTGCATCTGAACAACCTGTTTGATGCAAAAATGAATAAGGAAAATGAGATACGAAAATAACTATGAACAGAACGTCATGTGGTAGCTGGCATAAGAGATATGCAAAAAGTTCAAAAAAAAGGTAGAGAAAAGAGATAACATTGAGCTTGATTTAAAGGCACAGTAGAATCATAAGTAGTTAAGGAATGATGGGGAAATGTTTCAAAAAAGAGAAAGTTGGGCACCTGGGTGACTCATTTGATTGAGCATCTGACTCCTTGATTTCGGCCCAGGTCATGATCCCAGAGCATGGAGTCAAGCCCTGTGTTAGGTTCTGCACCGAGCTTGAAGCCTGCCTAAGAGTCTCTCTCTCCCTCTGCCCTCTCCCCTGCTCATGTGCTCACTTGCGCGCGCTCTCTCTCTCTCTCTCTCTCTCTCTCTCTCTCTTTTTCTTTCTCTAAAATAAAAAAAGGTGTGGTTAGAGAGAGAGGGGCCGGGGAGATACATGCAAGACACAGCCAATGGGCCTGTTTTGCTGCAGCATAAAGTGTATATAGTTGATTAATAGAATATAAAGTTAGAAAGGTAGATTTAGCTCAAATCTGGGAGGGCCTGAAGTACCAGGTTATAGCATATGGGCTTTATGCAGTAGACAGTGAGGAAAGCTCTGAAGTTTTTGAATGGAGATTATTTGAATCAGCTTTACTATAGTATAATTTGCATATAATAAAATTCACCCATTTTAAGAAAAACAGTTTTATGAATTTTAACAATGTTTATAACCATGTAACCAATACAAAGTATAAAACAATTCCATCCCACAAAGAGCCCCTGGTGCCTCTTTATAATTAGGTTCATTCTCCCATCCCCCTGGCAACCACGAATCTGTTCTGTCACTATAATTTTGCCTTTCCTAGGATTTTATATAAATGAAATCATACAGTACATAATCATTTGTGTCTGGCTTCTTTCACTTAATGTAATGTGGAGGAGGGATTCTGTTTTCGAAGATTAATTCATCCTTCTATGCAGGTTAGGCAAGAGTCATGAGAGTCAGAAAACAGAGATGAGTTAGAAAACAGTTGCATTAGTCTAGAATGCGACTCAGCATGACTCAGGGTGGAACTAACTCAGAGTAAAAAGTTTCAGAAAGCTATAGGTTATAATGCGGGTGAATATTGGGTTAAACAAACAGGTGGGAAAAGCCTCCGTAGGCGGCTGCAGCCAGAAAGAAAAAAAGCTCAAGAGTGTGGGACCTGGAGAAGGAACATATTCAGGGGATAATGAAATCTAAACGGATGGCACAAGTGTACGTGAAGATCACTAGGAAAGAGGATTAAAGACCTCTGTGTCCCTAGTATGTGAGGATACTAATGTGCATGTAGATACGAAGGACAATGGGGAGAGATGAAACTATGAATCAAGTATTGATCCTATCCAAGAAGATAGAAGAGTCTTTGACTCTATTGCCAGATTGCAGAAAGCACTGGACAAGTAAATGGTGCAAAAGAGGAAAGGCTGTAAATGTTTGGTGGTAGAATGAGAGGCTGGAAGTAGCAGTGAGGCGCAAGGACATCTTGACCCTTTCTTCCCTAGTGCTATGGACTGAATTATCTCCCTAAAATCCATATGTTGAAGCCCTAACTCTCCAATGGGGATGGTATTTGGAGATGGGGCCTTTGAGAGATAATTAGGGTTTTTTTAAAATTTTTAAGTGTTTATTAGTTTTGCGAAAGAGAAACAGGAAGTGTGTGAGCGAGGGAGGGGCAGAGAGAGAGGGAGAGACAGAATCCTAAGAAGGCTCCAGACTCTGAGGTGTCAGCACAGAGCCCAATGCAGGACTCAAACCCATGAACCGTGCGATCATGACCTGAGTTGAAGTCATACACTTAACCAACCGAACCACCCAGGCACCCCGAGAGATAATTAGCTTTAAATGAGGTCATGAGAACAGGGCCCCATGATGGAATTCGTGTCCTTATAAGAAGAGACGCTAGAGAGCTTGCCATCATTCTCTCCCTGCTATGTGAGGACACTGAGAAGGGGCTGTCTACAAGCCAGGAAGAGTCTTCACCAGAACCCAGCCATGCTGGCACCCTGCTTGCAGACTCCTAGCCTTTATAACTGTGAGAAAGTTAGTTTCTGTTGTTTAAGTCTATGGCAGTTTTTTTTGGCAGCCCAAGCTGATGAAGACACTTAGCCCCAAAAATATGGGAGATGCAAGAGCTTCCATTAGAGGCTTTCAGAGGAAGTTCAAGCAAGAGTTCTTTAGAAAATAGAATGATAGGGTAGGGAAGAGTTTATTCACAGTAGAGAAAGAATTTTAAAAACATACGAATTTGAAATTTTTCAAGGTTAATTGGCTTTTTCCTAGTGAGGGACTACAGGATTCTGGTGATGTTCATCTAGTTTTCTAAAGAGACTCAGAGTAAGAACTGGAGTTCTTTCTAATAGCTGATTCCTCTTCTGTCCGTCCCGTATACATAGCAGTAGTTTATGGGTTAAAAGCAAGACTGCAACCAGACTGTGAATTCAAACTCTGTTTACCACTTAGTAGCTGTGTGACCAGCTGCACCTTTTTGAACCTCTTTGTGTCTTATGTTCCTCATCTGTAAAATGGAGACAATAATTGGTCCTGTCACATAGGATTATTATGAGGATTAAATGAGGAGTTACTTTGAATAAAGTGCTCAGAATTGGGCCAGACTCAAGATGAATAGCGCTGTTTGAACACACAGTATTCAGAGTAATAGTTGTTATGTCCATAAATGGCAGTGTCAGCTAAACACTTAATGAAGCCAAAACTCTATGATGAAGAACAATAATACTCATAACTAAAATTACTTGAGCACTCTTAGGTACCCGGCACTGAGCTAGATCCTTTACATGTGTTTCTTTGTTTAATTCTCAACATAGCAAATCAGGTATGGTTGTTATACCCATTTTACTGATATGAAAACTGAGACATTGAGTCGAAGTAACCTTGTTTCACAACCTTCCAAACTCTATGGATTTGTACTCTGCATTCCCTGCACTCCTTTCCTTCTCTTTTAATCCACACAAATGCAGCCACCCCCATATTGGGGCCTGAGAACCCTCCAAGAATTCTAAGTAATTAATGTAGCTAATAAAGTTCATTGGATATGACAGTTGTCCTGAACTGATTTCTTAAACTTGGGGAAAAGAACCACATTTACAATTCATTTAAAAGACTGCATTGTAATAACCTAGCCAGTAGCATCTAGTCTATTAACTCTGCATCTCTACAACGCTGTCTTCAATTTTGGCCATCATGCTTTTCTCGTCTCTATTGACTACTTTTTTTTTGTACCTTCTGTCTTTCTTTAGAATTTCCAGATGATATTAATCCTATTACCAAAGAAAAAGGTGGACCCAGAGGCCCAGAACCTACCCGATATGGAGATTGGGAACGAAAAGGACGCTGTATTGATTTTTAAGCCACATATTATTAACTTCAGTATCTTTTTTCTTAATTAATTTGTTTCTCATTATTTTCATTATATCCTTTAAGTCATTTAATCTCTATAATGTGTTTAAAAACACAAATAATGCCTCGAAAGGAAATATGCTGCTATAAATTAGGAAAGGGGAAATATTTCTACATTAGCACATTAATTTTAATTTAAATATATTGGAGTATATAAATGGTGATTAGAACTGCAAACATTTCATCACATTTCAGTTTAAATTAACCAGCTGCTTATAAAATGTAAATATAAATAAAACAAGTTGAATGATTTTTATTGCCATATGCTAGGTAATAGTGGCTTTTTGAATGTGAGTTAATTAACACATTATAGTTTCATAAGGCCACAGTAACAACAGAAAGTCTAACTCCAGAGCCAGATTACTTGGGTTCAAATCCTGGTTCTGCTACTTACTAGCCATGTGAGCTTGGTTAAGTTATTTAACTTTCTATACCTTAGTATCTTCATGTGTAAATTGTAGATAATACTGCCCTTATTGGGCAGTTGAGAACTTCAAATGAGTAGGTACATGTACATAGAACAGTGCATAGCACAAAACCTCTCAGTAAGTGTTAGCTATCTGTAAATCATAAATGTATTTTTCCAAGTCTCTAGGCTTTCTGGGTGGGAAATATTAAGAAATTAAGCTTGAAATACTTGAATTGAAATTGTTTTATATGAATATAACATTAGAAAATCATTAGTTAGAAAACTAATCACTAGTTAGTGGTTTTTTGCATGATGAACTGACCTGAAGTATGCACTAGTTAGTTAAAATTTAGGTACAGAGGGCCAATATGTGACAAAAGCAGGGGATGAAATGGGCCAGCTTAGTCAGTTTTGATGACTCAAAAGCTCTTGTCCTGTGGCCTTTGGATAACTGGGTCAGGAAAAGTCAAGTCCAGTTTACAGAAGTGGAATGAAGGAAGAAGAGAAACTGCTAGGCTTGCCTACGGCAACCTATGCTGGCCTCTGGCCTTACTCAGTCTCAGGGATCAGGCCTTCAGCCCCCAGGCTACACTTAAATTACTTAGGAAGAAAGGGTTTGCAGGGCCTATAGAAGACAATGCAGTGGGCTGATAATTGTGTGATATGAATTATAAGTAATATTATTTGAGAAGATTGTAGGAGATTTATTCATATAAATAAACTTCTTATAAAGTATATTCTCAGAAACAAACTAACTAGTGTGGTAATTGGGCCTAGTCATCAGCCTTTGTCAACACTTGTTCTTCTAATGGCAGTTACTATGTATGTTGCTAAGTAAGAACCACATTCCTTTAAAAACTTTCTGTAATTTAGTCAACCTTCAATTAGCCCACATTGATGAAGGTTTTTATTACATTAACATTCCAGAAATACTGTCAAATTATTTTATATTACATAGTTTTGCTTGTGTTTATGATGTGATACAGGAAAGACAGCTTAGACAGTTCAAAAACTAATATAAAAGATGTAACAACCAAAGTGTTATATTAAGATAATAGAATCCTTAACCTCTGTTAATAGTAACATGTTTCATGACAGCTGTCAAAGATATAGGTAAAGTTGGTGGCATGAAAACATTTATGGTCTTTATGTCTGTCAAACATTAATGGAAAAACCTGAAGACTTCCAAAAAATGATACAGCAGCAATGGAAATGTATCACTCACATCTCCTCCTATGGGAAGCAGAGTTGACCGAGAACCCCAGCTGCTGCCCCCTGGAATCCACCACTGTGTTCCTACTGAGGCCACACTTTCCCCAGGCTGTTTCCAGCCAATGAATGAGTATGCTGGCCCACTCCCATGATGGGTCACATTGGCTCAAGCACTCCCCATTAACCTGCCCAGTACTTTCTTCAGACCCATGTCTTCCTACCCAATCCTCCTTTCCTTCTCTCTCCCCTTCACAGGAGTCAGACTCTGCCTCCTTTTCCCCTTTATAATTCAAAACATCTCCCCAATAAATCTCTCACATTTAATCTCATTTTATCATTTGTTTCTCAGAGAACCCAAATTACCATGGATAATTTTAAAAGAACAGTTTATAAAAGAGCAACTTATAACAGGGGTTAATCACTTAAATTTTACATTGGGGATTTCTGGGAAATAATAGGTTGTACTTTTATATAGAAGGTACCATGGAGCCTTGTATATATTAGATGTTTTGGTGGAATTGAATTATGTCCATAATTTTTTCTTATTTTGATATCAGTTGTTGTGAACTACTAGTCAAAATATAATACTGCCTATTATTAAACTTGAAGAACCAGGGGTGCCTGAGTGGCTCAGTCAGTTAAGCGTCTGACTTTGGCTCAGGTCATGATCTCATGGTCTGTGAGCTCGAGCCCTGCATCCGGCTCTGTGCTGACAGCTCAGAGCCTGGAGCCTGCTTTGGATTCTGTGTGTGTCTCTCTCTGCCCCTCCCACGCTCACACTCTTTCTCTCTGTCTCTCTGTCTCTCTTTCTCAAAAATAAATAAACATTAAAAAAATAATAAAACAAAAAAATTAACTTGAAGAACCAGCCTGAAGCCATATTCTGCAAGTAAATAACAAATGTTCATTGGATGAATAGAATAGTTTACAGTGAGAAAACTTAGTAAAAGTAATTGTTAATGATGTATCAGCAATTTTAATGATAATTTCAGAACAGGACAGTAATTTTTGTAAGTTCAAGATAAGGATGGCAGTGGGGTGTTAGTTAACCAATACTGATTGATCAATTTAGGAAGGAAAGTGAAATGAATGCCTGAGTTCATTCCTTCATTCCATTGATGTCTCATTTAATCAGTGATTATTTGTCTACCATGTTCCAGATACTCTACTAGGCTCTGTATATTTGATGAATGAAACAGAGCCCTTGCCATCCTATCATAAAGTCTGATGGATTTGATTTGCAAATAACAACAGTTCCAAAAGACAACAGACTGAAGACTGAATGCATTGCAAGTGACTGTATTTCACCCCAAGCAAAGCCAAAGGAAACTTCCTTTGTTTGAAGAGGATATCGCTTTCTAGATTTTGTTATTAGACAACTCTTTAGAGACCTAAGTTTTCACCTTCTGAAATCTAAACTGATTCTGTGAGCTGTGAATCAAGTGAGATATCCATTCTGTGATCAATTATGCTCTGACCTTGCCATATATCAGACATTGACCTAAACACTGACTAAGAAGATGTGGAGTGAACAAAGTGATGTAATTAAAATTCCTGGACATGTAAAGATTCAAGCCATTCTGGGGTCCAGAAGAGCATTTTGGGTAGGCATCCCTCTGCACAACCACTGGAACTAAAGCTGCCTCTGACTTCCCTAAGCTGGAACTGGCCTCTATGAATGAATTATAAAGAGTATTGAATGATCTATACAAATGAGGGTATGTGTGAATGTTAGGAAATATTTATGTTTATTAAGTATTCAGTGTTCTGTGTCCTTTGGGGACTTTAAGTCTTTCTCCTTGACATCTTTCATTTCTAGAAATAGATACCTCTTATCTGACCCTCCTGTTGACTCTGGCCTTGGTTCTAATATATGTTCCTTTTGCATCTCCCTCTCCTTTTCCTTCTCCTTAGTAGGAGCAATATTGTGTATTCTCTCTAACCACCTTCTCTCTTATGATCACCCAAATCTGGATGGAGAATTAAAAAGGTAGGCTTCTCTATTATTCAAAGTTTTTAGATAAAGTAACAGAATCTACTATGTTTCCATGGCTGTTAAACTCTGATCTTTTTATTTATTTTTTTTATTTTTGAGACAGAGAGAGACAGAGTGCGAGCAAGGGAGGGGCAGAGAGAGAGACACACACACACAGAATCTGAAACAGGCTCCAGGCTCTGAGCTGTCAGCACAGAACCTGATGTGGGGCTCAAACCCAGAAACCATGAGATCATGACCTGAGCTGAAGTTGGACGCTTAACTGTCTGAGCCACCCAGGCCCCCCTAAACTCTTTGATCTTAAGACCCTCTAAAAGTCTTTGGAGGTCCCTAAGTTGTTTAGGACCTGAAAGAACTTTTGTGTATGTTTGTTACATCTATTGATATTTACTATATTAGGAATGAAAACTGAGCAGTCTTTAATATATTTAAATAATTTTAAAATAATCCCATAATTGGGGTGCCTGGCTGGCTCAGTCAGTAGAGCATGTGACTCTTGATCTCAGGGTCATGAGTTCAAGCCCCACATGGGGTGTAGAGATTACTTAAAAATAAAATCGTAAAAGAAAAATAAATAAAACAACCCCATAATAAATTAATTACATGTTAGCATAAAATAACAATTTTTGGAAAAATACATTAAAATAATTTTTCCAAAACCAAAAAAAGAAATTAAGAGTGGTATTTCATATTTTTGCAATTCTCTCTAATGTCTGTCTAACAATAAAAGGCAGCTGTATTCTCATATCATCTTCTCCATTCAATCTGTTGGGGTATTGTTTTGACTGAGGTCTATCTAAGAAAAAAGCTGACTTCACACAGATACATAGTTAGAAAAGGGAGGATCTCGCAGATCCTCTGAAAGGGTCTTGGGGACCCCTAGAGTCCTTGGACCACACACTTCCAGGAACTGCTGAGCCAATTAAAGTTGAAAGGAAGGTTCTAAATGCAGACTCTTTGGAAGGGCAAGCAGAACAGTCCGAGCCTCTAAGACCAAGTTTCAGAACCACACAATAGCGCTGGCTGGAGAAAGGAGCTGCTGTCTGAAATCCAGGTCAACTGCACATCTTGCAGGCAGGAACCTGCCACTGCCACCGCTACGGGCCTTGGAACCCCTGAGGCTGCTGCCAACCACACTGGCAAAATTAGGTCCTGGTAGAGTTTTCCCCCCCTCATCTAACCTATTTCTGCATCACTGTCTTATGTGAGTGGACACTACAGTCAAATGTCTACCCTAGTGGAGGATAGGACATGTACTTTCATCGTATTCTGTGTAGGTAAGGGAGGCTCCACAGGGGGAACTAACTATCAGGTGTAGAGATGATGTTCAAAGGATTTTCTACAAATGTTACTTGTCGACCACTATTCTCTGAGAAAACTAGTTAAGAATCAGTTTTATTGGGGCATAGAAGTGTAAAATACTGGGGCACCTGGGTGGCTCAGTCGGTTAAGTGTCCGGCTTCAGCTCAGGTCATGATCTCACTGCTGTGAGTTTGAGCCCCGCATCGGGCTCTGTGCTGACAGCTCAGAGCCTGTAGCCTGCTTTGGATCCTGTGGCTTCCTCTCTCTCTGCCCCTCACCTGCTCATGCTCTGTCTCTCTCACTCTCTCAGAAATAAAAAATGTTAAAAAACTTTAGGTGTAAAATACTTAAAGTATAATGTAGATGTGTAAAAATAAGGTTTGAGTAATCCCTAAAACATGTTAAATGGCTATTCCTGTTAATTTGAAGAATGCTTCCATAAAGTTTGGTTATTTGAGCCTATTAATTTCTTTTTATGCCATTTAAGTAGCCTTTGGTTAATGAAATGAACATTAGTTATGTGGGAGTTGCTTTAATTTAGTAACAGCCCATATTCATTTAAAATAGTCTAGGGGCACCTGAGTGGCTCAGTTGGTTAAGCGCCCAACTCTTGATTTCAGTTCAAGTCATGATATCAGTGGTCATGGGTTCAAACCTCACATCGAGCTCTGCACTGACAGTGAGGGACCTGCTTGGGATTCTCTCTCTCTCTGCCCCTCCCCCGCTCTCTCTCTATGTCTCTCAAAATAAATAAATAAAAACTTAAGAGAAAACACAGTCTAGATATATTTAGGCCCTGTATTTCTAACTTAGTCATGGCAAGTGAATCTTGTCTACAGCCTTGAAACTGTAAGTACTCCTAATTAGCTGTTGCTAGTAAAAAGGAATCATGGACAGATTGAGAAGGGAGTTTTCTGTTGATGCAGGTGCAAGAAGGAGATGAAAATCAAACAAAGGAGGTTGTAGAAGCAACTTGGAGTATTGGAAGCTGAAAACACATACGAAAGTGTCTGCAGGGTTGTCTTAAATTAGACCCTTTGGAAAAATCTTAATTTATAAACAGATATTATAGACTGTAGACTGTAACCATTATCTTAAAACATTGCCTATTTCTAAGCACAGAAGATCAGTGTAGTTGGCATCTACAACTTTACAGATTCATAAAGTTTGGATTCTTTGGGTTTATCAGAAAAGCTCATATTTTGTCTCTTCTCTAAGTCAATGACTCAGGTAGATCCCTTATTTTTTTAAAAAAAGACTTATGTAAGATTTTATTTTGATAGTATCTTCTCATTTTCTGCTGGTTTGAAATGTCAGAACTTCTGAGTGGGTTGTCTCCTATCAAATCCAAATGCTTGATTACATGACCCTTTACCATTTTCCACACCTACACACTAAATGTATGAACTGGGCAAAAGAACCCAGATCTTTTTATTTCACAGTTTTATATAGATAGATTAATGCTGACTAGAATGCCCTGCCTTTCTCTACAAACACCTAGCTTTTCTATCTTCCTCTGGTCCTTTGTTGGAATGAGGCAAGGTATAAATTACATAAGTGAAATGCCCTTCTCTACTTAAAAAAAAAAAAAAAAGATTCCTGTCAGACCTTAATGTTTTCCAGTGTGATGAATCCCGACCACATCTTGTCAAGCCTGCCCCTGCAGCAGCTCCTCATCCCTGCTGCAGATGCCATGGCAGGCGCACGCAACACTGGCCTGCATGTGTGGGCTGTGGTGCTTGTGATGAGTTGGCCCTTGCCCTCCTTCCCAATCTTCTGCGTCTTTCTGTTCTAAGAGTAGGTTAAATTCTGCCAATTAGATGCACTTGATGAGATTTCAAAGGGCATGTGAGGCAGGGCTGTCATCCCGTTGCTAGCTTTTAAGCTGGCTGGCTCAGCTACACAGACTTCGGATTGTCCTGCAGCAGTGCTCTAGGGCCTAGGCCCTAGCCTTGTAGGGTCAAGAGGCGTCGCAATAGTGACATCTGTGACTCCGGATTCCTGGGTCGCTTCTACGTTAGCATACTGTACTGAACAGTTCCAGATAGAGACTTCTAATTCCCCACCTTCCTCACTGTGGCTAAGGTGATGGCCACCCTGTGCCATAGGCCAGTTTGGCCATCTTTTTCTTGAAATTATTCCTGGAAATTAATTCTGGAGTCTATCTACCTAGCCCTTCCACTGTCCTCACTTAAATACCTTTCCACTTAGAGTAACTAGAGAGGTTTCTGTTTCCAAAGATGAATCCTGACTGTCCTGTTTCCTAAGATGAATCCAAGCTGTTTATCTGTGAATAGACCTCTTATGTCATGTCCTGTTTTGTTCCTAGATTCTGTACTTCCTTTTCTCTATATATCTGAAGCTACTTGACCACCACCCACATGGCAATCCCTACCGCAGCTGACTAATAGGAGTTCCAGAAAGACCGAGAAACAGGGTAGAAATTATTAAAGAGGCAACACAAGACTATTTAGCAGAATCAAAGAGTAGATTGCCAGACTAAAGAGGCCCACCAATACACTAATTCCATGTCATATTGAAATTGTAGACTACCAAGAATAGTCAAAAATCTTCCAAAGAAGAGGGGGGGGAATGTTCATAGAAAAGAACAAATGGTACCAAGCTTTCCAGCAGGACACTGGAAAATAGCGAAGCAATCTGATACAATTTTTTGAGAGTAAAATTTTTTCATTTAGAATTCAGTACAGCCTACCATACCAATCAAATGTGAGCATTGAATATACACAGTCAAGTATGAGAACAGACTAAAAATAGTTTCAGACAGCAAAGCCTAGGGAAAAAAGCTTTACTCCCATATACCCAATCTTAGGAAACTGCTGGTGGATATGCTTTAGTAAAGAGGGCATAAAAAATAATAAAATAAAATACAATACATGGGATCCAGGAAGCAAGACATTCAACACAAGCGGTGCAGTAAAGGAAGATTCCAGGGCACAGCTGAGCAATAGCCCAGAGGACAACCAGTCCAGACAAGAGTAAGAGGTGGGAGGTGTGTGGAAGATACGAGAGAGAGAGGGAAATGGAAAGATGTATTATTTAATGTGCTTGAGCATTAGAAAAATCATTGATCAGCATTTGACAAATGTTGGAGAATTTAGGAAACATCAACAGGAACATAGGAAACTATGCAAACAAAAAATGAGATAATTTTTAAATTATTAACTCTAGGAAAAACAAAACTTGTGTACAAGAAAGGATATATACACCTGGCTCAGAAGGTAACTCAGAATGTATGTCATTATTACATAACCACAACAGTTTTTAGAATGTTATTTATTGAATTTTTTCAAGTCATGATTAATCTGTAAGGATAGGAGGGGGGAGGAAGTGGGCAGAAGATGGTAGTGTTAGAGAACTCAATCTACAACTCCATATTAACAAGCCATTATTAAGAGGTAATGACAAAAATTGATTGCTCCAGAGATAACAGTGTATGCATATCATTTAGAAATATGGAGGTAAATACCAGAAGAACCAACTGAAAGAGCTGAAAGTGGTAGCCCCTGGCAGTGAATTGGCTGGGCAGGAACTGCTGTTTTTCATTAGAAGCTCTACTTCATTAGAAGCTCTATTTTGTAAAATAAATGAATATATTAGTTATTATTCTAAGAATGTATACAGGTTTATTGGCAAAATTTAACAAGAAGAAAACAAAAATGATCTATGAAACCTCCATACCTGCTTAACCTTTGGTTAATTGTCCTTCCATTGTCTAAGTATATAGATATGTTTTTTATGTGGTGTTATTCTAGAAATTTCATAGGCAAAACTATATTTCACTATGTTTTTTAAAAAAATTTTTGTATGTTTTTTATTTTTGAGAGACAGAAACAGTGCAAGCAGGGGAGGGTCAGAGAGAAAGGGAGACACAGAATCTGAAGACAGTCTCCAGGTTCTGAGCTAGCTGTCAGCACAGAGCCTGATGCAGGGCTCGAATCACCAACCGTGAGATCATGACCTGAGCTGAAGTCAGACGCTTAACCGACTGAGCCACCCAGGCACCCCTATACTTTACTATTTTAATCTTCACTGCTTCATCACAAGTGATATTAAACACTTCTCCCTATGTTTATCAGCCTTTTCATTTCCTCTGTTAATTACTTTTACTTGCCTCTTGTTCATTTTCTTTTGGATATTGGTCTTTCTATTATCAATTTGTATGAGACTTTTGCTTTTCAATTCTGCTTGGTTATGCTGAAATTTTTATTTTTATGGGGTCACTTAAAATTTTTTTTGTATAACTTGGCCTTTATGACCTTAACTTATTAATATCCCTTAACAAATTCCTTTGGTGGTTCTTGCCCATGATGAAGTTCTAAGTTCTGTGTGCTTCCTGGTCTGGCCCTTGACATCTATCTGTTCAGGCCTCTCCCACAGTCCTCTCCATTCCAGTCAAGACCTACCTACTCAGAGTCTCTCAAACAGGCTTTTCAGTATCTCCACGCCTTGACAGATAAGCATGCTTTCTGCCTGAAATGCCTTTTCTTTCCTCGAAAACACCTTTTGAGCTATACCTCACCTTCTTGACTATCTTTTCTGTGTTATTTCCACATTCAGCTATTACAGACATACTAACTTATTTTAGAATTAATTTTCAATTCTGTCTCCTCCATTAGTCTGTGGGTTTCCTTATCTATCTTTATTTGGCTATGAACCCCCCAGTTGTAGCGCAGTGATGGGTATTTAGTAAACAATGAATGTTGGCTCAGTGTTGAATAATTTAGTGTTTGTGGTAGGCAGAATTCCATAATGACCGCAAGATTCCCTCCCCATGGTGTGTGTGAACTGTATAATCCCCTCCCCTCCAGGGCAGGTAGGACCTGTGAATATGATGAGATAGTCATTCTTTTTTTGTTTTTTTGTTTTGTTTTGTTTGAGAGAGAGAGCGTGAGCCAGGGAGAGGGGCAGAGGAAGAAAGAGAGAATCTCCAGCAGCCTCCATGCTTAGCACAGAGCCTGACACAGGCAGGGCTTAATCCCACCCACGCCCCTTGGATCATGACCTGAGCCAAAATCAAAAGTCAGACACTCAACCGAGTGAGTTGAGATAGTCATTCTCTTGATTAGGTTACATTATATGACAAAGATGTCGGAATAGTTGTTCTAGTGGTCATGTTACCTTTGTAAGACTCCATGTTACCTTAGTATAGCCAACTGGAGGAAGATTCTCTTGCTGGCTGTGAAGTAAGATGCTATGTTGTGAAAGTGCCATGGGCTAGAACCTGAAGGCAGCCTCTAGGAGCTGAGAGTGATCCCAGTTGACAGCCTGCAAGAAAACAAGGACCTGAGTTCTGCAACCACAAGGCTCTGAATTCTGCCAACCACCTGAATGGGGATGGAAGAGGATTCTGAGACTCGGATAAGATCCCAGCCCCAGCCAACAACTTGATTTGAGACCCTGAGGAGAGGACCTACCTAACATGTGCCCAGACTCCTAATCCAAGGAAGGTGTGAATAAATTTGTGCTGCTTTAAGTGACTAAATTTGTTGCAATGTCTTATGCACCAGTAGGAAACTGATAGAGCATTCAAGCTGCTATTACTAGGGCATTGGCCTTGAATTGCAGGAGCAATGACTGGATGGGCTTTAAGACCTTATAGTTTGGATCCCTGGATCCTTGTTTTGATCATTTATACACAAAATCCTTCTAAGACCTGCCCTGCCAAACTCTCAACCATTGTCTCTCTTAAGAGGAACAAAGCCCTATGACCAGCAGACATTCTTCTCTGTGCCAATCCCTTGTTGATCAACAACAAAGCCTACTGCTCTTGGATTCCTTCTTGCCATGCTCTGTCTGCATATAATATCATTCCTGTTATTTTGCAGTGAATCTCCCTTCCCTGTGGAACCACATATGTGTGAACTACCACCTGCTGTTTATTGTGACAACTTTTGTATGCTGCATCAACCCTCCTTGACTGAATCCTCAATAGCTCACAGCCTAGTCTTGTTCACGGCTCAAAAAATAGACCTGCTACTTTCTCAGACTGTCCCTTCTAGTAACAGTTACCTGGCCCAATATTCTAGATTTGGGCTGGTTGGGTCCCCCAGGTGTGATAAAATGATTAATCCAACTCACATTTAAATATATAATGCTGTTTGCTTTAATTTAGAAAATATAATTAGAAGCATTTTTTAAAACTTTTATAAAAAGTTCCAACATTTCTTTTAGGAATTGATTTATTCAGTAAAAATTGCATTTGGGTGGTTTTTTTAAAGCCACCCAAAATACAAAAAGATTTGGAATCTCCTAAGATTTCTAATGTTGATAAAAGGCAGGTAGCAAAAACTCCATTTGAGTGGTGTATAAAGGTAGGCAGTGGTTATGAAAGATGAAGTTAGGGCAGGTCAAGTTAATGTGCTGCTTGAGGGAAGACAGAAGGGCTGGGGAGGAATTTAACCCAGTAACAGACTTGCTCTCAAAATGTCTGAGACAGGGCCTGGTCTTAACATCATTTTTATAAGGATGTAAGCTGAGTCACAAGGCAGTTGCCTTCATTTTCTGTAAATGAACCAAGAACTTCAGGCTGTGTAAAGCAGACCCCACTTACCTTTCAGAAACACTAAATTCACTTAACTACCCATGTTATTTGTGTTTAATTTTTTAAGGAAATCTAAAAAGAACTTACTAGAAATGGTAATCTACAGGGGTGCCTGGGTGGCTCAGTCATTTAAGCAGCCAACTCTTAATATCAGCTCAGGTCATAATGTCATGGTTCATGCGATGGAGTCCCACACAGAGCTGCTTGGGATTCTCTCTCTCTCTCTCTCTCTCTCTCTCTGCCCCTCCCCCTGCTTAAAATAAATAAACATTAAAAAAAAAAAAAAAAAGAAATGAGAATCTATAAGTACAGCAAGTGCCAAAATAACAGAATAAAGATTCTTTACCATATTCAGATGCTTTCCAAAGTTTAGAATAATTAAAATGTAAAAGGCAAAACTAGTTTCAGAAGAGAATAATGCTGACATTTTCGGATACCTTGCCAAAGCCGAGCTCCTGTGCAGGGCTGGCGGGCAGGCGTGTAGCAGCCTGACCTAGCCCGTCACAGTGGGGGATTGAGCTGCTGACCTCCTGCCAGGCCCCGCCGCCCGCACGTGCCGTCCCCACGGCAGGCCCCCAGGCAGGCCTTGTCACCACACCAGGGTCAAGTCACTAAACAGATGCTTAGGCGAGAAATGTCATAGCTATTTCAGTAATTGAAACACGAGATATTGCCTGTTTTCTCCTTCACAATGTGAGTACCAGAGAGATTTTTCAGGCCATGCGCACAACCAGTCCAAGACCTGCAATCATGATTGAATTTAAGCCCCCTGAGAAAACTTGCTTTTCTCCAGACGTTTCCAGCCTATACTTTGTAATATTCCTACATTAGAGTCACTCCCAAAAGGCTCTCTAGACGCATACTTGTCGCAGTTAAAGGTATTGAAGTGCACATTAACGTGTGTATAACTCATTAGAAGGTGTTAATTATTTTTGATATATTCATGGCCACTTGGCATTAAGCAATCTCCTGTGGAAAGAGACCAGATATCATCTTTCTTATTGTTGCTTAAGCTTATATTCTAGAAATTTTAAAAGTACGCAAAGGTAGAAAGAAAAATATAATGTGTCCCCCATGTATATATCCACCTCCCAAGTTTAACAATTATTAATATTTATCAACAGTTATTAATTTTGCTTCATTATCCCCTTATACATACTTTTTCTCTCCTCTGAGATATTTTATGACAAAAAAACTTCTGACTGGATGTGTACTATTTTATAGAGTGGAGTTAAGCAAATTTCAGAGGATAAGTCCTGGCTGGACAGGCTGTCTCCCCATCGGTCAGCAGAGGTTGTCAGCAGGAAGGAGGTACTAGTCCAGAACTGGGGTACTGAAAGGTCATGAGGTTTTTTTAAAATGAATATTTCCTGAGAAAGAAACAATTGATCTTGACTGCAAACAAAAATGGTCTTAAGTATAGGAATATTACGTCTGTATTTTCATTTATTTCAAGGTATTTATTTTACACCTAAAACATTCATAATTACACTGAGTTTAAATATCCCATTGTAGGCAGGATGGCAACTCATTGGTTCTCAGTTCCTCTGTTTCACAACGTATTCTTAAAGACCAAGGACAGCGGTTTCACAAATCTTAGGAAATATATTAAAAAGTTTAACCATCTTTTACATTCAGGAAAATTATTACTATTGTTTGAGTTCTCTTTGATTATACAGTATATTTCCATTTCTTTTCCTTTGGAGAAGTGGCAGTTAAACTTTGGGACTGTGAACTATTCCTTAAACAAATCTCTATTTCCAAATATTTACCATATAGTCCTTCAGGTAGTCCCTTGTCTATCTTTAAATGTAAATGTAACCCAAGTCACTAAGTCCTCCTTGTGCTAGCATGTTTGGGAAAGGGGGGCTGTTACAGGAACATCGTGTTCCTCGCTGCAGGTGACCTCCTTGCCACTTGGCCACTGGGTGCCCATCTGTAGCTCATAGTCCTGCCCGTACCTCCATCACCCCTGCCTCATCTCGGCGGAATACTGATGTCGCTAGTCATGACACGATGCAGGATGCAAGGAGAGGACCAAAGTTCCCTGAACCTCTGTGTCCCTTACACCTGCTGTTTCTCACACCATCCTCTCAAGGTTTGAGGGAACTGAGATTGTGGTGGGGGCAGCAGAGGACAAGGCACACTAACGTGATAAGGTAAGCTATTATGGAAAAATCCACTGGGCTTTTTGTTGTTGTTGTTGTTGTTATTGGTTTCCTTCAATCCTTGTGACCTCACCAGAGAAGCATAAATTCTCTATCCCTTCCACCAATCCAGTAAGAAGGGGCCAGTCTTGTGTTTTTAAGGCCCAAGTTCTTTTTATGTCTCTCTGACTCCACCAAGGAAGCTGTTGTGATTTGGATCCTTTAAGGGAGTCTAAACTGGGCTGGCTCTGAAGGAAAGGGGAGGAGGGCTCAGGCTTTGGCCTAAGGAGGGAGTGTGGCCCATTTGTACCCCACCCCAAGCAGCACCCCTGCTGGAAACACCTTTGAGGGGATGGAGTGGGGATACCTGAGGACCAAATGCCAAGTGCCCCAGGCTTGAGAGCTGTATTCATTTCCTGGGGCTGCCAAATCTAAGTATCATAAACTGCCTAGCTTAAAACAACAGGAATTTATGCTCTCACCATTGTGGAGGCCAGAAGTCTGAAATCAAGGTGTCAGCAGAGCCATGCTTGTCTGAAACCTGTAGAAGAGAATACGTCCTTGCGTCTTTCTAGCTTCTGAAGGAATGCCGGCAATCCGTGGCATTCCTTGGTTTGCAGACACACAACCTCAATGTTTGCCCTTTAGTCACATGGCATTCTCACTGTGTGTCTCTGTTTCCACATGGCCATCTTCTCATAAGGACACCATCATATTGGAGTAGGGCCCCACCCTACTTCAGTATGACTTCATCTTAACAAATTACACCTGCAATGACCCTCTTTCCAAATAAGGTCATATTTTGGGCTTAGGACCTCAACATATCTTTTTGGGGGAGAGATACAATTCAACCCATAACAAGAGCCATGGTACAAGATACCTGTAGCTATGGAGGAGGCAGCCACCAGCCTTTGAATAGGCCAAGCAAGCTTGAATAATGAGTGTTTTCAGCATTGACCAACCAAAGACCAGAGGCCATCCCCACATTTTCTAAGCTGTATAAGCATTTAGAGACTCTTACAGAACCTTAAGAGGGTAAGGAAACCTCCCTCACTCCACCTCCACCATTCCAAATAATATGGCTGTGCTTGTACTTCCTGGGGGGACGGATATGCTGATTCTGCACTTGAGTGCATGGGAACATATTCAGATAATTGCACTTGATATCATGGTTCTTAACACTCCTTGGGCCATCCCCACCTCTAGCCATTTCTCACTGGCTGCTTTTTCTCTCCAAGTGCTTCATTCTTTCATTTACTTTCCAAAGCTCCTAGTGTTCTACCTTTAGAATCCTCTTTCATTTTCCATTTGAAACCTTTGTGGACTGTATACACATAGGCAAAAAAACGAAGGTCGCTTCCTAGTCAAAAGGAACCATCTACTCCTTAGTAATAAAACATTTTGCCATGACAATTTCTCTTTAGTACATCATATATAAAATTTGTAAAAAGATCTTTTTCCCCTACCAGACCCTATAAGCAGCAGGGAAGAGACAGAAAAACATGTTCCTCTCCTCATAGAGTCAGTCCCTAAGGGTTGAGAATATGAGAGGCTGGATTTTTTTCTTCCAGTTATATAAAAATCAAACAAATGCCCCATTTCTGTTGAAATTCATTTGAGATATCACCACTCTTATTTTCCCTTAGTTTTTAAAACTAGAATCTGTCTACAATTCTTTAAGTCCCATAAATAGCAACCTCCTACTCAGAGACAAAATGGAAACCTCTGTACAATGCTCTGTAATCAAAGCATCTTCACACAATTGCACATAGAAGTCCCAGAAATAAGGCAATGACAGGCAAACTATATTTATAAAAGCATATAAATATTATATAAAAGCATTTTATAGTTATATATGACAATACAACTAATTACCAATAAAATTGCTAAACCATTTTATTTACTGAATAAATTTATTGAAAAAATTCCCCTTTAAAACAATTAAAATGTGGGGCTGTAGGAAATTGCCCTTACCCTCCCTTAATAGAAAATCATTAAGGCAATTTTAACAATCTGAATATAGGATGACTTTACAAAGAATAATTCAATTTATTTTTTCTAATTTTTTAATGGTTTATTTATTTTTGAGAGAGATAGAGATAGAATGTGAGTGACGCAGGGGCAGAGAGAGAGGAAGTCACACATTCCAGGAGATAGCACAGGCTCCAGGTTCTGAGCTGTCAGCACAGAGCCCAATGTGGGGCTCAAACTCAGGAACTGTGAGATCATGACCTGCATGGAAGTCAGATGCTTGACCAACTGAGCCACCCAGTCACACCTCAACTTATTTTTATCTTCTTACTTTTATTTTTTTAAGTTCCCCTTTTATTTTTTATGAATATAATTTATTGTCAAATGGGCTTGCATAAAACACCCAGTGCTTATCCCAAGAAGTGCCCTCCTCAATGCCCATCACCCATTTCCCCTCTCTCCCACCCCCCCATCCACCCTTAGTTTGTTCTCTGTATTTAAATTTTTTTTAATGTTTTATTTATTTTTGAGAGAGAGAGAGAGAGAGAGAGACAGCATGAGCAGGGGAGGGTCAGAGAGAGAGGGAGACACAGAATCTGAAGACAGGCTCCAGGCTCTGAGCTGTCAGCACAGAGCCTGACACGGGGCTCGAACCCACGAACCGTGAGATCATGACCTGAGCCGAAGCCGGACACTCAACCGACTGAGCCACCCAGGTGCCCCTGTTCTCTGTATTTAATAGTCTCTTGTGGTTTGCCTCCCTCCCTCTCCCTTCTATTCAGTTTCTGAAGATCCACATATGAGTGAAAACATATGATATGTGTCCTTCTCTGACTGACATATTTCAGCATAATACCTTCCAGTTCCATGCACGTTGCTGCAAATGGCATGATTTCATTCCCCATGGGATACAGGAGTGCTGATTCATAGGGGCAAGTGTACCCAATGTTTATAGCAGCACTTTCAATAATAGCCAAATTATGAAAAGGCCCTAAATGTCCATCAACTTATGAATGAATAAAGAAGATGTGGTTTATATTTTCAATGGAATACTACTTGGCAATGAGAAAGAGTGAAATCGATTTATTTTTTAAAATACATATATGTGGGGCACCTGGGTGGCTCAGTCGATTGAGCTTCCTACTTCAGCTCAGCTCATGATCTCAGGGTTCATGAGTTGAAGCCCCACATCTGGCTCTCTGCTGTCCACACAGGGCCTGGTTCAGATTCTCTGTCTCCCTCTCTTTCTGCCCCTCCCCCACTCGCACTATCTGTCTCAAAAATAAATATTTAAAATACATATATGTATATATAATTTTTCTTCATGGCCGTGCATATTTGTGATCCAACGCCCAAATATACCCACAGTCAGCCCAGGGAAAATTACTGCGATTCCCTGACTTATTTACCTAAAGCTTTATTAGCCATAACCTATTAAAATGTAAAGGAGGAAAGGGAGGGGTGGGGACCAGAGGATGCTGCCTGGATTCTATTGTTTAAGAACTGAGAGCAGTGCCTGGAGTGTACTGCTGCAGAGTAGAACCAGAGTGGGGCAGCTGCCCTTGAGGAAGGGTGTTGGGATGAGGGTAAGATGTTTATCTTGGAATCATGGCCTCTAGATTCTGACTGTAGGCCTTAGATCTTGGAAGTACTTAGAGAATATAAATGTTCAGCCAAGTCAACAGGTGCAGAGACTAATAAGTGACCTAGATGAGCTCACCCTCTGCTTAGTAGCTCCAGGGCCAGTACTTAGCTTTCTAGACCTCCAAGTCAGTGCTTGTTACCCTCCCCTCTCCCCTCCTCCCATCCTACACCTCCCCCACTTCATTGCTTCTCTTAAAACTAAATTTAAAATGACTAACTTAGAAGTTTCCAGTTTGAATTCGTTTTGAAGTTTATATGTTAGATCACTAATGTTGTATTTTCCTCTGTATTTAGCCATTTCAAAGTATGACATATAATGTAGATGAAACTGATAGTCCAGCAAATATCTTTTTAACTTCAGAAATAGTTGCATTCCAGAGATTCTCAGCAAGCCTATTTATCTCTTAATTGCTTCTAGAACTTAAAGGGGCACAATCAAGAACAGCGTTATATGATTACTTGCCTGAATATGTTATTCTGGCCTCCAGCATCTGGGTAACACTATTAGTATTTCAACTCCCTCTTTGCCCTAGCACCTATCAGCTCGAATTCATTTCTCCACACAATCCATTACCCTCTGAAAGACATTTAGCAATACATCATACTCTCACACCAGGAAGTACAAGCATTGACAGTTTAATGGCCAGTTACAAATTATTTCCATAAAGTTTATCAGTTATTTCTTAGGCTTAAAAGTATTGATACAAACTTAATTACATACTGATAATTGTTTTTTATGAAACCATCCATTTTCCTTTATTTAACTGCTCCCAAGCAAAACGAAACAAAGCAAAACAGCATACTTGTTACATTTTTCTGAAGTCAAACCAAGGTGTTAACAGGGTCAATTTGACAATAAGAGTCAATATTCAAGGTACTCAATGTAAATTAATTGAAGCCACTCTGAAAAATCTCACCGGTGCAAACCAAACCCATTTGTCATTCATATTCTTGAGAACAAGTAACTGGTGAAATGGAATAATCAACTCTTTATTTACCACCTATAATTTCTATAGTGACTAAATAGTGCAGTAATTTTGACTCCTCACTCCCAGCTTACCAGCATCCATACTAAGGATAGAATTATTCGGGGCTGGCTGATGATCATGTAGTATAATAATATGGTGGGTTTTTAGAATGGCACATTCATCACCTTCCCCATAATGGCTGCTCTTCCTTGGAACTGTTCTCTCACCTGGGACAAGCCTGTCCCCTGTATATAGAGAGCACCCTGGTGTCTCCTGTCAACATCAAGGTGGTGATATTAAAGATGGACAAAACATCCCTCCAACTTACTCTCACATAGGGCTCTTGGCCATTTTGCCCATTGTCCTTGCGAACCCTACCTCTTAACTGTATCTCGGGGACAACACCCCTTGTACACCGAGCACAGGGCCTGGAGCACAAGCCAAAACCAGACTGGGGTCCCCTTCAGCAGAGGTGGCTGGATGGTGGGAAGCTCCACACCTTCTCACAGAGCCTGTGGCTACCCTTCCACCTTTCCTGGAGGTACCACGAGCTCTAGTCACATTGATCAGAAAGTAGAACTGGACACTGCCTATGTATTATAAATCCCAGATGTTATCCAGAGCAGAGGAGAATAATTCGGAAATTAAATAATTTATACTTCAGTTTATGAATTAATTGCTGTAATTAGATAAGAACATGGACAGTCCATGAACTCTCCATTCAGTTCCTGCAAGCCAGGAATTCGGGTTCATCAAATCCTTTTGGAAGATAAGATTTCTGGTGAAGGTGGAAAGTCTTACTTAAGGATATAAATAATCCCAATAATAGAAAAATCATAGAACTTGGAATAAATAAGAATTGCTGTTTCCAGTCCTCTTATCTCATGGATAAGGAAACTCAGGCTTAGAGAGAGTAAGTGTGGGAAACAAAAGATCACACAGTCTCCTACCCTCTCTTGTAAGACTAAAGTAACTCAACCAACCAAAACAGTCTCCCATGATTCAGCCTTCTTCATCAGAGTGCCCATTGCCAAGGTCAGAGAGCTGACCACCTGAGAGGTGGCAAATAGTTATCCACAAAGAAACTGTCTGGCCCATGTCCCAGGAAGCTTTCAGAAATTGGACTGGGTTCTAGTTTACTGATTTTTTTCCTATAATTATCAAATAGCCCTTTCTGTTTCTCTCTCTTTTTTTTTAAATACTTTATTGTCAAGTTAGCTAGCATACAGTGTATACAATGTAGTCTTGGCTTCAGGTGTAGATTCCTGTGATTCATCACTTACATTAATACCCAGTGCTCATCCCAACAAGTACCCTCCTCAATGCCCATCACCCATTTTCCCCGCCCTCCCCACCCCGTTCCACCTTCCATCAACCCTCAATTTGTTCTCTGTATTTAAGAGTTTCTTATGCTTTGCCTCCCTGTCTGTAACTTATTGTTTCTTCCCTTCCCCTATGGTCCTGTTAAGTTTCCCAAATTCCACATATGAGTGAAAATATATGATATCTGTCTTTCTGACTGATTTCACTTAGCATAATACCATCTAGTTCCATCCACATTGTTGCAAATGGCAAAATTTCATTCTTTTTTCACAGCTGAGTAGTATTTCATTGTGTATATACATACCACATTTTATCTATCCATTCATCAGTTGATGGACATTTGGGCTCTTTCCAAAATTTGGCAATTGTTGATAGCACTGCTATAAACTTTGGAGTACATGTGCCCCTATGAATCGGCACTCCTGTATCCTTTGAATAAATCCCTAGTAGTGATAAATAGCCCTTTTCAAATGAAATATGGATATATTTATTTATGTGTCAAACTATACATAGAACAGCTTACTGTTTCTGCACATAGTTTAGAAACTATGCTTTCACTGCCATTCATTAATATGTTTGGTAGGATCATCTCAAATTTGAAAGGCAAATTACCAGTTTGAACCAACGCATTGATTAACTCCAAGCAGAATTAAATTTCAATTTGTGAGAGTGCCAACATTAGCTTGAAAATGATACACTAAAATTATTATAAAAATGAAAATAGACTACTACTTTTACTTGGTTTGTACCCATTTTTTTCTTAGGATTATAAAAGTGAATACATTTTATAATTTTCCCCTACTAGGAGTATGTATATGTATGCATATATAATGCATTCAAACAGATAAATACACACATTTACACATATACACACGTTAGGAATAGAAAAGTTAGATTCTTTTTTTTTAATGTTTATTTATTTTTGAAAGAGAGAGATAGGGTATGGACGGGGGAGGGGCAGAGGGAGGGAGACACAGAATCCAAAGTAGGTTCCAGGCTCTGAGTTGTCAGCACAGAGCCCAACACGGAGCTCAAACTCAAGAACTGAGAGATCATGACCTGAGCCAAAGTCAGACGCTCAACCAACTGAGCTACCCAGGCGACCCCAGAAAAGTTAGATTCTTTTTTTTTTTCTTTTAGAGCATCAAAAATTTATTCTCTTATATTCTGGAGTCAGAAGTTAGAAGTGATTTCACTGAGTTCTGATTTGGCTTATAAAACACAAAAACCCATCTAGTTTTCCTCGCATCTTTCCAGTTATTTTTTTTTTCCTTACGGTCTTACTTTTCCCTACATCTGTCTAAATGGGATTTCTTTTTATTTTTCACTCTTGCCAACTACTGCCTTGACAAGGTTCTCAAACCTTGCAGCATATTTGTATTGCCTTCAGAGTTAAGGTGCAGTGCCCAGGCTGTACTTCCAATCAATGCAGTTAGACTTTCTGGGGCTGGGAAACAGGCATCATGTTTTGTTATTGTTGTTGTTGTTTTTAATATAATTTATTGTCAAATTGGCTTACATACAACACCCAGTGCTCATCCCAACAAGTGCCCTCCTCAATGCCCATCACCCATACAAAAGATAGATTCTTAAAGCTGAGCAGGGAATTACTCTTAGGAAATGGTACCCCTGACATTCCCACCCCACCCTCATGCATTGATTGTTGTATCAGGCAGGATAGACTGGCATCTGCTGAGGTAACAAATAACTCCTGGGTTGGGTGCCCAATGGTCCTTTTAAGATGCCAACAATCACATACATTTTTAGCCAAGATTATTATTTATTTGATAGTATAACTGCCTCCAAAACTTAGTTGTTCCTTTCCCTCTTCCTTTGGTTGGATAGGGACACTCAGCTGATGTGGTTCAAGTGCTTAGCAGGGTAAAGGGAACTTGGTCATTGTGGTCTGTGTCTCCAGAAGAGGTAGAGCCAAAGATCTTGCCTAAATGCTTGGAAGCCTGATTACATATGGAGGGATTGAGTGGATAAGTAAGTATATTGAGGATAATAAGAGCCAGGTTTCTTACTGTTAAAGATAAAAGGTACAATTATGGTACAGGGGAAGACCAGAATAAATGATAGAGTATCAAACTGGAATTGGAGATAGAGGTATCAGTATGAACATTTTATTTTCAAGGTAGGTGGGTAGATAGTTGATAGGTGTTTGTGTACATGTTTTCCTATGTGTGTATATACATGCATATATCACTTAGCTTTTTCTGCTGAGAAGGCCTAGAAGTATTGATATTTCTGTAGCAATGAGCACACTGAACTCCAAGATCCTAGTTTCTGATTACTATTTTCAATTCAAGAAACTAGGGCTCTTGAATAAATGGTTGATTATAAGGCTCAGTCAAGGAAAGTACAAAATAAGCCTGGAATATCTAGTTTTGCCGTAAAGTAAGGATGTGTTCAAAGAATAATAAGCAGAAGGGGATAGGAGCCAGCCTCAAAGATCTCCCACTGTTCAAATATGAAACATTTTGAGGGTAAATGGTGATCCATGTTATATTGTGGCAATATATACTACTGCCTCTAATAATTTGGAAGGCAAATGATGTGCCTCTAGACTTGCAATTTTAGGGGAGGAGGCGGGTTAATATTTGCTGCATTTCACAAATTATTACAAGATAGATGAGTTCAGAAATAACTTTGTTAGTTTACAGGCAGGAATTTCTAGAGAATCTAGAAATTCAGAACTTGTAGCATTGAAAGAGGCACCAGCTGCTTAACTCCAAGTAATAAAAAATGAAAACTAAGAAGTGGCTTGAGTTTGCAGCAAGGATCAAACCAAGAATATGGCTGTCAAACTCATGGTTTATATCAATGAATGGATGAGGTGACACCCAGTAAATCCTTTCAGTTGGAAAGAGAGCTCAGGGAAAACACACTGGAGAATGTGTCACTCTAGAATTCTTCAGTCCTTACCAACCACATTGACCTTGTTACATTCACCGTCTCTATGGTCTTTTTCTCCACAACACACACACACACACACACACACACACACACACACACAAACACACACACTATTACTTTTTCTGTATCCCTTGAGAGAGTAAATGGGAGACATGATGCCTGTTATTCCTAATACTTAGTGTTAATCTATGTGAATTCCATAGTTAACGTATGGGAAAGGCTGAATGCTTTCCCCCTAAGTTCAGGAATAAGACAAGACTGTCTGCTCTTGCCATTTCTATTCAGCATTGCATTGGAAGTTCCAAATCAGACAACTAAGCAAGAAAAAAAAAGATAATAGTCATCCAAATTGGAAAATAAGACATAAAATAATTTCTATTTTCTGGTAATATGATCATGTACATAGAAAAGATGAAGGGATCTACTAAAAAGCTATAAGAATTAATAAATGAGTTCGGCAAGGTTGAAGGATAAAAGATCAATATACAAAAATCAATTGTATTTTTATATATTAGCAATGAACAAACCAAGATGACATTAAGAAAACAATTTAATTTAGAATACCATCAAAGGGAAAGTGATATTTATGAAGAAATTTCTTAAAGGAGATGAAAACTGTATTCTGAGAAATGCAAAACATTGCTGATAGAAATTAAAGAAGACCTAAATAAATGGAAAAATATCCCGTGTTAATGCATTGGAAGACTATGTTGTTAAAATGGCAATACTCCCCAAATTGAAAACTATAGATTCAATACAAACTCTTCAAAATATCACTTTTCTTTTCTGAATAAATTGACAAGCTGATTCCAAAATTCCAATGGAAATGCAAGAGACCCAGACTAGCCAAAAAATTAAACAAAACAAAGTTGAGGATTCATGCTTCCCTTCCTGATTTTAAAACTTACTAAAGGTACAGGAATCAACACTGTGGTACTGGCATAAGAATAGGCATATAGATCAAAGAAATAGCACTGAGAATCCAAAAAGAAACCCTCACATGGTCAATTGATTTTTTGATAATGGTAGCAAGAGAATTCAATGGAGAAAGAATAATCTTTTTAACAAATGGTGCTGGGAAAACTGGATATTCACATGCAAAGGAATAAAGTTGTACTTGTCCCTTACGCCATAAACAAAAAATTAACCAAAATTGATCATAGACCTAAATGTAACAGCTAAAACCATAGGGCTCCTAGGAGAAAGCATAGGCATACATCTTCATGACCCAGAGTTAGGCAATGAATGTTTTCTTAGATATGATACCAAAAAATCCTTGTTAAAAAACATGAAAGTGAAAGACATCGACAGAATGGGAGAAGATATTTGCAATTCATATATCTGACAAGAGACTTATGTCTAGAATATATGAAAAACACTACTTAATGATAAAAATACAAATAGACAAAGAATCTGAATACACATTCCTCCAAAGAATATATACAAATGGTGAATGAGTATGTCAGAAGATGCTCAATGTTATTAGCCATTATGGAAATGCAAATCAAAACCACACGAGATACCACTTCACATACAGTCTGACGGCTGTAATGAAAAACAAAACAAAGGAAAAGAAAACAAAAAAGAAAGAAAAAAGACCATCTCAAGTGTCAGTGAGGATGTGGAGAAATCAGAGACCTCATTCACTGCCTTTGGGAATGTAAGATGGTATAGCCACTTTGAAAAAATGTTTGGCAGTTCCTCAAAATGTTGAACATAGAGTTACCACATGACTGAGCAATTCCATTCATAGGTATATAGCCAAGAGAAATGAAAACATGCCCACAGAAAAACTCATCTATAAATAGTCATAGAAGCATTATTCATAAATTTTTCATGTTTTGGATTTCTGCTAATTGATTAAAAAGTGTGGTACTTTGGTTTGCTTTTAACTGATTTCCAGACAGGTAGATTATTTCTATATAAGTTTACCACTTTAGTTTGTTTTCTCATTTATGTCTTTGACCACTTTTCCATTTTATTTCTACTGAGGGCTCTTTTTCTTACTGATCTATATGTAAAGCCGGTCTTAACCAAAAACAAGTTGCATTTGACAGGAGGGTTGGGGAGGTCTGATCCACTGTGGTACTTGGCTCAGAGTGAATAGTAAAAAATTAGGAACAAGTAAGAATGTATGCCCTCACCACTTGTACTTTACAAAATAAATATTGGGAACAATGCTTCTTCTCAAAAGAGTGGGAACAACCCAAATTCCAATTTGATGAATGGATAAATAAACTGTGGTATACGCACACAATAGAATATTATTACACAGCAATAAAAGGAATGAAATACTGATAAATGCTACAATCTGGGTGAACCCTGAAAACATTATGAAAACTACATGAAAGAAGCGGATAACATGAAAGAAGCCAATAACATGAAAAAAGCCGATAACAAAAGATCACATGCTGTAGAGTTCCATTTATATGAAATGTCTAGAAAAAATGTACAGAGAAAGAATGTATACCAGTGTTTGTCTAAGGGTAGGATGGAGACAGGTGGATGGGGAGTGTGTTATTAACACCTTGGAGGCAATGAAAATGTTCTACATTGATCATGGTGTTGGTTGCACAACTTTGTGAATATACTAAACACCACTGAATTGCATACATTAAATGTGTAAATTGTATGGTTGTAAATTACATCATCATAAGCTGTTTTTTTAAGTATGCATTTATTAGGGTGAAATACCAAAACACTGAAATTTCCAACCAATTTTAGGGTTTAAGACTTGTTGGCATTTCTTTTTTATTTTTACATTGGGAGTAGATGAAGTACGGTGTTCAGAATTACCTAGATTATTTTTTCTGTCTAAAGTTATGTTCATTTGAAATACAAATAGGTTCATTTGTTTTGGTTTATATTCAACTTTAGAGTTATACCTACATTTAATTTTATTTTTGAATATTTAAAACATTTATGTTTCCAAATAAAAACTATACGTATTATACTCAGACAAGCGTTGCTCCTTCCCTTATTCTTCCCACTTTGTTCCCATATATGACCAATTTCATTAGTTTCATATTATCTTTCCTACGGTTCTTTTTTTTTAAGATTTTATTTTATTTTATTTTTTCAAAGGCTTTTTTTTAAGTTTATTTGCCTATCTTGAGAGAGAAAGAGAAAGGGAGGGAGGGAAGGCCAGCGAGAGAGGGAGAGAGAGAATCCAAAGCAAGCTCTGCCCCTTCAGCACAGAGCCTGGCCCAGGGCTCAAATCCACAAACCATGAGATTGACAACCTGAACCAAAGTCAAGAGTCACATGCTTAACTGACTGAGCGACCCAGGCGCCCCAAAGATTTTCTTTTTAAATAATCTCCACACCCAAATGAGGGGCTCAAATCCAAACCCTGAGATGAAGAGTTGTACACTCTACTGAGTGAACCAGCCAGGAGCTCGTCCTAGGTTCTTTTTAGCAGAAAACTTTTGAGAAGCAACCAAGTACAAAATGAAGCATTAAAAACTGAAAACATAACAGAATTAGATGACATAACTAATGTAAAATGGATAGACTTGCTTATTAAAACAAAATTATCAGTTTGGATTGCAAAGCAAACCTAAATATAATCACCAAAAGGAGACACACATAAAAAGTGACTCAGAGCTTGAAGGTAAAAGAATGGTCAAAGATATATCAAATTCACACAAAAAGAAAATAGAAACCCCAATATTAATATCAGACAAGGTTGAATTTTATAGGAAAAAGCATTAAACTAGACAAAGAAGGTCATTTTATAATAAATAAAAGGGTTCAATAGAAATGCATTACAGGCGTCCAAATCAGGCAGGAGGAGGTCAAACTTTCACTCTTTGCAGATAACATGATACTCTATATGGAAAACCCAAAAGATTGCACCAAAAAACTGCTAGAACTGATCCATGAATTCAGCAAAGTGGCAGGATATAAAACCAATACACA
>CM053577.1:83157339-83247967 GCA_028646485.1 Cryptoprocta ferox | reverse complement strand
AAGACACAAAAAAATGGAAAAATATTCCATGCTCCTGGATAGGAAGAACAAATATTGTTAAAATGTCAATACTAACCAAAGCAATCTACATATTCAATGCAACCCCTATCAAAATAACACCAGCATTCTTCACAGAGCTAGAACAACCCTAAAATTTGTATGGAACCAGAAAAGACACCAAATAGCCAAAGCAATCTTGAAAAAGAAAACCAAAGCAGGAGACATCACAATCCCAGACTTCAAGCTGTATTACAAAGCTGTAATCATTAAGACAGTATGGTACTGGCACAAAAGCAGACACTCAGATCAACGGGATGGAATAGAGAGAACCCAGAAATAGGCCCACAAATGTATGGCCAACTCATCTTTGACAAAGCAGGAAAGAATATTCAATGGAATAAAGACAGTCTCTTCAGGAAGTGGTGCTAGGAAAACTGAATAGCAACATGCAGAAGAATGAACCTGGACCACTTTCTTACACCATACGCAAAGATAAACTCAAAATGGATGAAAGACCTAAATGTAAGACAGGACGCCATCAAAATCCTCGAGGAGAAAGCAGGCAAGAACCTCTGTGACCTTGGCTGCAGCAACTTTTTACTCAATACATCTCCGGAGGCAAGGGAAACAAAAGCAAAAATGAACTATTGGGACCTCATCAAAATAAAAAGCATCTGCACAGCAAAGGAAACAATCAGCAAAACTAAAGGCAACCGATGGAATGGGAGAAGATATTTGCAAACGACATATCAGATAAAGGGTTAGTATTCAAAAATCTATAAAGAACTTATCAAACGCAACACCCAAAAAACAAATAATCCAGTGAAGAAATGGGCTAAAGACAGACACTTCTCCAAAGAAGACATCCAGATGGCCAACAGACACATGAAACGATGCTCAACATCGCTCATCACCAGGGGAATACAAATCAAAACCACACTGAGATACCACCTCACACCTGTCAGAATGGCTAACATTAACAACTCAGGCAACAACAGATGTTGGCGAGGATGTGGAGAAAGAGAATCTCATTTGCTCTGCTGGTGGGAATGCAAACTGGTGCAGGCACTCTGGAAAACAGTATGGAGGTTCCTCAAAAAATTAAAAATAGAACTACCCTATGACCCAGAAATTGCACTAGTAGGTATTTATCCAAGGGATACAGGTATGTTGTTTTGAAGGGACATATGCATCCCAATGTTTATAGCAGCACTATCAACAATAGCCAATGTATGGAAAGGGCCTAAAAGTCCATATAAAGATGTGGTATATATACACAATGGAATATTACCCAGGAATTAAAAAGAATGAAATCTTGCCATTTGCAACTACATGGATGGAACTAGAGGGTATTATGCTAAGTAAAATTAGTCAGAGAAAGACAAATATTATATGACTTCACTCATATGAGGACTTTAAGACACAAAACAGATGAACATAAGGGAAGGGAAGCAAAAATAATATATAATAATATAAATAATATAAAAACAAGGAGGGGGACACAAACATAAGAGTCTCTTAAATATGGAGAATCAAGAGGGTTGCTGAAAAGGTTGTGGGAGGGGGGACGGGCTAAATGGGTAAGAGGCATTAAGGAATCTACTCCTGAAATCATTGTTGCACTCTTTGCTAACTAACTTGGATGTAAACTAAGAAAATTAAGTAAAAATTTTAAAAATGCATTACAGGTTGGGCAAGTAATTCCATTTTTAGTTAAGATGTATGTGAAGGTTATGACTACAGTATTGTTTATAATAACAAAAGACAGGGGCATTTGGGTGGCTCAGTCGGTTAAGCATCTGACTTCAGCTCAGGTTATGATCCTACGGTTTGTGGGTTCGAGCTCCGCATCGGGCTCTGTGCTGACACCTAGCTCAGAGCCTGGAGCCTGTCTATGGATTCTGTATCTCCCTCTCTCTCTGACCCTCCCTTGCTCGTGCTGTCTCTCTCTGTCTCTCAAAAATAAATAAAAAACATAAAAAAAAATTTTACAAAAGACAAGAATACAGCACCCTCACCCCAACAATTTCTATCATTAGGATTGGTTGAATAAATTATAGTATAGAATATTGTGTAACCCTGGAAAATAATGCGTTGCTAAGGAACAGAGTCCAAGATATATTGTTAAGTTAAAAAAGCAAGATACAGAACAGTGTGTAGAACATGCTTTCATTTGAAGTTATATTGCATATGCTTAGACAACTTCTGGAGATCTACTTATTGCCTTTGGGGAGGACTATTAGGGAATTGGAACTGTAGGTTGAGATTTAAATAAATATATATATAATATTTAATATATAAATATTCAAATATTCAAGTAGAGTAAGAAAATTCAAATAGTGTAAGAAGATATGTAGGTACATCTATATATTAGAAGGTTTATATCTACATACCTTCTTACACTATTTGAATTTTTCCCATATGCATTGTCTTTTCACTTAAAAAAGAGCTAATTTTAAAAGGTTTAAAACATGAAAATCATTTCTAGGCCCCAAATTCTATTGTATCATCATATTGCATAACACTGTTCAATAGAGAATCTCCAAGAACACAGAATAAATTGAAGTATTAATAGTAGAAAATGGTTGTTTATGTGATTTGAGACTTAGGTACTAATGAATATTTTGTAAACCATGCATTTAATTATGTCACCAGAGGATTGTACATCATAGAATGTGCCATAGAATAAGTCTGGTTACTTCTTTCCACAATAAAATGAATAGTCTACAAAGACCAGTTTATTGAAATAGGTGGAAAAGTTTTAGATTAATTCTACCTTCCCTAAGGTAGAGAAGGCATCATGGTAAAAAGTACATTGCTGTTTTTTTTTTTTTTATCGGACTAAAGTTTTAATCCTGCTTACCACTTATTTTCTGTGTGACCTTGAGCAATTCATGTTGTCTCTTGCAATCTAAGATTTCTCTTACATAAAAATTACATGGATTTTTATGTATCCATAAAAGAAGAGATCCAACGGGGATCTCTTCTTCCCCGTTGGTCTCATGAGGGGTTGCAGGGATCCAGGGAGATAATGGATACGAAGAAATTAATCAAGCCTAAGAGATTATTAATAATTTCACTACTCAGTCTATGTAGACCATGTATTGAAAACCTCCTAAAAAGGAGTAGCCAGATACTCAACTGTCAGTTTACTAGAGTTGTCTGAGAAGACAGATCAACTGAGCAGCCACAGTGTGCTGGCTCAGACCACAGGAGGCTACAGTGCTCACTAAAGTGTGGAAACTGATACCATAATGAAACATGAGAGGGGAAGCTGTTTATCAGACACCTGATTTTTAGGATCATGGCGTAGTACAGAAATACTCAGGGTATGATTTGAAGTACTTGAGTTACTGGCACCTCAGTGACTCACAGCTGTTGGGGCAAATATACCACTACATCTTGCTTTAGGAAAACTGTTATTTCCAAGTGTGATGCGAGAAGAGTAGGGAGAGATGGCCTAATCCAAAGACAATTTTAGGGGCGCCTGGGTGGCTCAGTTGGTTGAGCATTTGACTTCGGCTCAGGTCATGATCTCAGGGGTTGTGAGTTCCAGCCCTGGCTGGGGCTTGTTGCTATTAGATCTCTGGTTGGATCCTCTGGCCACCTTTCTTTCTGCCCCTCCCCACTTGCTCTCTCTCTCTCTCTGTCTCTCTCTCTCTCTGATAAATAAAAAGCATTAAAAAAATTTTAAAGGTAATTTTAATAATTCAGATTAATGGTTAGGAATGCTCTTTCCACATGTGATCCCACAGGAAAGGAACAAAGGGCATTTTTCTTTAATAAGTTCAAGGCTGCAGGTGGAACAGCTCTGGGCGGTTCATGCAGACCTCATTCAGAGGTGGGAGGAGGAGCACAGTGTATGCATTCCCCTGCAATTTGCAGCTGTACGCTCACACATAAACCTGTATCTCCAAAGATGAACTAAAACTCTTATGCGTTAAAAAGGTATTAGTATGGTGAAAAGGTATTGCTTAATAATTCAGTGCATACATTAACCTGAAAAGGGTTTAAAAGTCATTTATTGGCATGAGCAATTCACTGCCAGCTCATTTTCAACTGGCAATTTTATTACCATTTTATGTCAAAGGTTATCATTTCTCTTTTTTATATTTTCTTTTATATCCGCTTTAATATTTTTTATGGGACAGATTTAATAATAAATCGTGAGGTATTTCTTAATTACATTTTTTACCTCTGAGTTTTTTCATTCTTCTGCTGCTCCTTTTCCCTGGAACACATACCAGAATTTCATCAACAACAAGAAATTAGAGGTCTTAAAGAAAAGATACTTGTCTGATACAGGCATAGTGAGACTTACTACAACAGGAACATATGTTAAAAAGAAAGTGGGGACTGGGTATTAGTGGCCAACGAGCTTAAAATACACAATAGACTGAGAGATGCTTTAAAAATACCCAAGAAGCAAAATATGTTTAGGTTCCATATATGGAAATAAAGTTCTTGGAGCACAGGAAAGTAGTATTCTGTTTTCTGCTGATCAAACCACAACTGAGATAAAGAGTTCAATTTGGGAAAACATAATCTAGAAGAAATATGGAGGAGGGCCACCAGAATAGAAGGAATCTGGAAATAGGCATGTGAGGAAGCACAGAAGGTATTTGGGAGGATTGGCCTAAGGAAGAGAACAAAAGAAGGACACAGGACAATGGTCTGAAAATAGACAAAGAGCTACTAAGTAAAAGAAAGTGTGAACTTATATTTATCCACAGAACTAGGATTCTTATGCAGAAATCAGAGGGAAGTACATTATGAATTAAATTATTTAAAATTATGTTTTGGCAAATAGACCTACTTAAAAATGGAATATCCTATCTTAGGAAATAGCTATTTCCCCACCATTCAAGTAGAAGATAAACAGGCACTGATTAGGGACACTATAGAACAACGCTATCCAATGGAACATTGTACAGGGGGATACAGGTGTCCTAGATATGTCCTGTCAAAACAGTAGTTACTAAACCACATAGGCCAAAGAGCCCTTGAAATATGACTAGTGTGACTAAGGAACTGAATTATTTTAAGTAATTATATAACTTAAATTTAAACAGCCATATGGGCATAGTGGCTACCATATTGGAAGATACAGATATAGAGTCTAGAAGAAATTCCTCCATCGGGCTGAAATTTGGACTATACCACCTCTAAGAGTTCCAATCTTACCTCCTAATGCCTCCTCTCACTCTGGTTCCTTCCCCCCACTCCTCATACCCCACTCAAGTAATACTAACTTGTGTATATTTCCTTGAATATATGGTGCTATTTCATGTTCGTGAATACCTATTTGTATGGAATGCTCTCCTCCAACATAATCTACTTTTCCTTATTCTTCTTTACATTCTCAGTTATTCTTCTTATGTAGAACGTCTCCTGATATCCCAACACTTCTGTCCTCCGATCTTGACTTGTGTCTCTTATTAAGTGCATCAGACAATATTCCAACCATCTGTTTTTTGTTTTTGTTTTTGAGATTATATTTTTAAAATCCAACGTGGGGCTCAAATCCATGACCCTGAGATCAAGAGTCATATGCTCTACCAACTGAGCCAGTCAGGGGCCCTGACTCTGGATTTCTTAAGTTTAGGGCAATTTTGGGTCTCCAACACGTTGCAAAACTGGCTTCCATTAGTAGTTCCTCTGAAATGGAGGATGCACATGCCTGATACTCCAACTGACACATGTATTTACAAAATGATACGTAAGAAATCTCCATACAATGGGAGATGTTACAACTTAAAATTTATAGCTAAGAATAAAGAAGTCAAGGTTTTAAGATAATTTTTCCAATGTAACACAAAATAAGTAGAACAAATTGGCAAATGATCGCATATTAACACACCTCACTGCTCCATTCTTGAACATCACTGTGTCAAGTTAAATACAGTTACTTTGGAAGAATTTTAATTAAAGCTCTTAGATTCACAAGGGATCTCAAGATATATCCTGCCTTTTAACAGTGAGATCCAAAAAGGCTAAATAAATTTCCCAAATTTACTCAGCTAGAAAGTATCAGAGTTGGCTTTAAAACTAGTTCTCCTATTTATTAAGAATGTATATCTCTTGGATACAATACTAATTGTTACTTTAAAATTAAATATATGTTCAAATTTTCCCGATTCCAAAATAATACTTGTTCTTCATAGAAACATTAGAAAGTACAGAAAAAAATAGGAAAGTATGAAGAAGAGACTAAAGATCATCCATAATCTCCAAATGCAAAGAATGATTCATTCATTCATTCTGTCAATGTTCACTAGAAAAAAAACCACCAGGAGCATAGCTGAAATTAAGTAAGTTGCACTTATTACCATTGTAGTCAGGGAGAATAAACATCATGGAGGATCATGTAAGACACATGTCACTCAGTAAGACAGTGTCTCAGAGAAAAGGTACTACAGAATTTGTGCCTTGGCTGAGTGATTCAGGGAAGGATCTAAGGAAGAGGAGAAGGAGTTTCCTTCCAAAGTGGTTTCTGTTAGAAAACAAGACAGTTCTGTGATTGGTACATCAAATTTTAGTTATAAGAAGAATACACCCAAATGAGAATGAATTTGAAATTTATAAAGAAGCAGTCACTCATTTTGTCCAAGAGAGAAAACATCTGGAAGTAGAACATTGATCTTGTTTTGTTTTGCCTGTTCTTAGACAAAATTATGAAGTAGCCTTACTTGTCTCATTTCATCATGGTCTCAGGATAAGCTTGTCTGAAGTTGCTGATCTCTCAGATGGTTTATGTCTAATAGGAATATAACATGCCCCACTGTGTCAGGCCAGCTCTGAAAGTCAGAGGCTGCCGCTTTTTGTCTTTCCTCTCTATGCATTTATTCAGCCAATAAATATTTATTAAGCAACTACTTAAAATGCAGATAAAGAAGTTAGAATGTAGAAGATAAAGTACAGCCCACGTTTTTCTGGAGATTATAATCTAATGTGGACATTTAACTAAGCAAACAAATAAGTATATAACACAAGGTCAGGTAGTGCTGATGGTCACAGTCAATACTATGAAGAAACATAAAGCAAGGAGAAAAGCCTGAGTGGCAGGGTTCTGTTTAATTTTTAAAATTTTTATTTAAAAAAAATTTAATGTTTATTTATTATTGAGAGAGAGAAAGCACAAGTCGGGGAGGGACAGAGAGGGAGAAGGAGATGCAGAATCCAAAGCAGGCTCCAGTCTCTGAGCTGTCAGTGCAGAGCCCAACATGGGGGTCAAACTCATGAACTGAAGTTGGACACTTAACCCACAGAGCCACCCAGGCACCTCGGGGGTCCTGTTTTAGGTAGGGTGGGCAGGGAAGGCTACTTTTGAAGTAGTCTGAACAAAAGTCTAAACGAAGTGAGAGAATAAACCATGAGATGTCTGAGGGAAAAGAATTCCAAGTAAAAGAAATAACAATTGAAAGTCCCTGGTGGAAAGGGTATGTTTGTTATGTTTGAGGAGCAGCTGGAAAGCCAGTGGGGTGGTAAAGGAATGATGATGAGGTCTGTGATAGGAGAAAAGGTCTGGAGAAGGGGCGGGGGGGAGGGGGAAGGAAATCAGATCGTGTAGGGCTTTGTAAGCAATGATGAAGTATTTGGACTTTATTTTAAGTGTGATGGAAGTCATTTGAGGATTTTGAGCAGGAAATGAATATGATCTTGCCCATATTTGTAAAGGATCACTCTGGTTGCTAAGGGGAGAATATCTGTGGGACGACAGCAGGGGAGATGCGTGATATAAGGCAGGAGACCAACTAAAACACAATTTATTAGTCCAGGTAAGAGATAATGCACTGTTCAATATGACAGCCACATGTTACATGTAACTCCTGAGCACATGAAATGTGGCTAGTCCAGGGGTGCCTGGGTGGCTCCATCAGTTGAGCATTGGATTCTTTATGTCAGCTCAGGTCATGATCTCATGGTTTGTGGGTTTGAGCCCCGGGAATTCTCTCTCCCTCTCTCTCTCTGCCTCTCCCCCCATCAAAAAAATAAATAAAACTTAAAAAAAAAGAAGAAGAAATGTGGCTAGTCCAGATTGGAGGTACTATAAGTGTAAAATACACATGGGATTAGGAAGACAGCTGAAAGAATGATGTAATGTTTCACTTATAATTTTTGTTTATTACACATTGAAATGATAACATTTTAGATACATTGGGTTAGATAAAGTATATAATTAAAATTGATTTCACTTGGTTCTTTTCACCCTTTTTTTAAAATAATTTTTTAAGTAAACTCTACATTCATCGTGGGGCTCAAAGTCATGACCCCAAGATCAAGAGTTGCATGCTGTACCAACTGAGCCACCCAGGTGCCCTCTTTTTCTTCATTTTAATATGACTACTAGAAAATTCAAAATTACATGTGGCTACATTATATTTCTATTAAATACCACTGGTCTGGAGTCTAGGGTGAAGGTGATGAGGAAAGATCAGATACATGATGTATTTCCAAGGTAATGTTGGCATTGCTTGCTGATAAATTGGAAGAGGGGATATGAAAGAAAGAAAGGAATCAAGGGTGCTTCTATGGCTCGAACTCGAGTATCTTGGTTAATGGAGGTGCCATTTGCTGAGATAGGGAAGGTTGGAGCAGAATCAAGTTTGGGGGATAGGAGATCAGGAGTTCAATTTTGGATATGCTAAGTTTAATGTGTCTATTAGAAATCCACGTGGATGTGTCCAGTTGACAGTTCAAAGGAGAGGACAGGACTAGGGATATAAATATGGGAGACATAAGCATTTGGATGATATTTAAAGTCTTGGGACTGGAAGAGATCACCTTAGAAAGAAGAATGGTGGAGAAAGAAGAAACCTAAGAACTGTGCCTAGGAGCACTATGGGAAAAGAAGAATCTGTTGGGGAAAAAGTCCACGAGAGTGTAATATCTGAGAAGTCAAATGAACAAAGTGTATAAAGAATTTGGGAGTGATCACCTTTATCAAATGAAGCTAAGAGATTCAATTTGTGGAGGACTGAGAATTGACAATTGGATTTAAAAATGTGGATCTGAACATTGTCAGTGTTGTGGTGGAGATGAGTCCCAATATGAATGAGCACAAGAGAGATGGGAGTTGGGGAAGAGGACACAGTGATTCAAGTCCATCCTTGGGTTTTGCTGCAAAGAAAAACAGAGAAATTAGAGGTAGCCGTAGGGCAATGTGGAGAGATGGGATCTGGTGACAAGTGGAGAGGTTGCCTTAGGTAGGAACCCACACTGTGCTTCCATTTCCAACAGAAGGGAAGTCAAAGAACACAGCAGGGAGGCAGGTGAGTTGGAAACAGGTTGGTCAGGGCATTTGGAAGTTCTCTTCAGATTGATTTAACTTTCTTAGTGAAATAAGAAACAAGCCATCTTCTGACAAGGACAGGGAGACTGTTGAAAGAATGAGGAAAGAAAAATGTGTAAAATAGTCACTTTGAAGAGTGACTCTTCAAGGAAGAGTCATAGCTCTTGGGTCACTATGACCTTCCAAAACTTTCATGAAATGCAATGATTTCAGTATCCACGCACATAATTCTTCCAACACTCTGGCCTCTCAGTTCCTTGCTCTCCTCTCTTGCAATGATCTTCTCCTCTAACACTCTATCTTTTCCTCCACTTACTCCCATGATACCCTAGACCTTATCATTTACCTGAAAGGGCCACCCTCACATAATTTCAGTTTCAAGCTCTCCACTTTCTGACTACCACTTTCCAACTTTTTAGCTTATTCTAGTACCCCAATCCTAGCAATTATCCACTCCATCCCTACAACCTTTTCACTATCCTTCTTTTATCTATCCTTCACTGCCCTCCTATTTCAACTCCCTCCTTATTTGGCTCAGGTACCTTCATCAATTATACGCAACCCCTTGACTATTGCTTCCACTTCCAGTCCCATGCCCTGACTGTGCCTTGTCACTGCTCAAGGACAGCACTTTAGCAATTCTCCCCTACCTCCACCCCCAGTTTCCTCAAATTGTCTTTCTCTTCTTTTCTTTTATTATACAATACATGATGTAATTTCTCCCATCTTAAACAGCACCATTTTTAAAATCCCACTTTTCCCATTAACTACTATGCTTTCTCTCTTTCCCTGTATAGGAAAGAAAATATTTTAAAACAGTCACTTCTATCACTGATTTCAAATCTTTCCTTTCATTTTCTCTTGGAATCTGCCTGGCCTTTCTTTACCACCACCTCACACCTCACTAAAACTCTGTGTTGCAAAGTCTAGTTATTCTCAGTTCTCATTTTACTATCAGAGATTTCATTTTGTTTCATCCTTTTCTTCACTTGGATTCCAGGACATCATAATTTTCTGATTTTTTTAATATCACTGGCTAGTCCTTCTGAATATCAAAATGCTTAGACCTTGGACTTCTTTTTCTATCTCCATTCACTCCATTGGTTATCTGATTCAGCCTCACGGCATTAAATGCCACATGTATGCTTATGACTCCCAGATTTTGTCTTTGGCCAAGGTCTGTTCCTGAATTCCAAGCTTGTATATAACTGCCTACGCAACATCCCCACTTGAGTGTGTAACTGGCACCTCATATCTAGCATATCCCAAACTGACATTTTATCATCTCTGCTAAACTTAAATCACCCAGTTTTCTTCCTCCATGGTTGATGGCAACTCCACTTTTCTAGTTGTTCAGGCCAAAGGTCTTGAAGTCATCCTTGACTCTTCTCTGTCTTGTATCTCACATTCAAAGTGTTAGAAAATGTGCCCATTTCTTACCTTTTTGGGCCACCCCCGGTCTCCCCTGACTGCTGCTAACTTAGTGGTTTCAAATATTGTGCACTTTGGTCTAAAATACAGTATTTGAGAAGCCCTAAGCATGTGGAGGAGATAGTGGATGTAAGATGATAAGGAGAAGTTTCCTAAGCAAAAGAAAATAAAACCATGGAAGAATAAAATGGCTGCTAGCCTTTTTATTTGAAGGACTACTAGTAGTTCATAGCTAAAGCAAAGGATATAAGAGATAAGCCTAGAAAAATGCACAGGGGCCAGATTATGAAAGGCCTTCTGTTGTTATTTACTAGGCAGTGTGGACTTTATTTTGCAGGCAATGAGGAGTCATTGAAAAGACTTAAGTAGGAGGGAACATAAGCTGATTTGTGTTGGAAAGATCACTATTACAGCAAAGGGGCAGAGAAGGTAGACAGGACACAGCTGGGGTAAGGGCTGGAGGGCAGACAGTCAAAAAGAAGACCTTTTGCAATAGCCTAGGAAAAAGATGACAAGGACCTGAAATAAAGTAGGTCCTGTGGAGATTGAGAAAGAGAAAACAAAGCTGAGAAATATTACAAATATAGAATCTTTTAGGTCTGGTATATGGTTGAATACGGGGAAAGGAGGGAGTCAAAGGCAATGCCCAGTTTTCTGCCTTGAGTGCATTTGGATGGCACTGCCACCATCTGAGAGAGGAGACCGGAGCAACAAGTATAGAGGACAGATGGTGAATTTCTGTTGGACAGACCAGGTGCTAGGTCCAGGAACATCTCGGTGAAGACGTTCAGGAAGTTGTAAGTTTTGTGGGTCAGGAGCTCTGGAGAGAGATTTGGGCAGTAGGTGTGAATTTAGGAGTTATTTGTACACAGTACTTTGTTCTAGCCTGGGCATTGTGAATTGCTCAGTGGTGGTATACTGAGGGAGAAGAAAAATAGTCTGAGGATAATGTTAAGTATGTGCACAGAAAAAGAAGCCCCTGAACATTCAGAATGGTTAGAAGTAGATGAGAAACAAGAGGGAGTGGTGTCTCAGAAATTCAGGGAGGAATTTCAAGAAGGGGAGTTATCATTAAGAAGGAAGATGAGGCCTGTCTTAGCCCAGACTGCTAAAACAAAACACCAGAGACTGGGCGTCTTTAACAACTGATTTTTATTTCTTACAGTTCTGAGGCAGGGAAGTCCAAGATCAGGGTGCTGGCTGATTCAGTTCCTGATGAGGATTCTTTTACTTACTTGCAGTTGGCTGTCTTCTTGCTGTGTTCTTATATTCAGGGTGGGGTGAGGGAAATGAGAGAGAGTGAATGAGTGCACTCTGGTCTCTCTTCTGCTTCTCATAAGAACACTAGTCCTATCATGGAGTCCCCAACCTCATGACCTCATCTTAACCTAATTACCTCCCAAAGACGCCACCTCTAAATAACATCACATTGAGGGGTAGGGCTTAAACATATGAATTTGAGAGAGATACAAACATTTATTCCATAACAAGGATTAAAGGAATCCCATCGAGCCAATACCATACTTAGCTTTGTAGTAGAGGCTAAAGTCTGGGATTGTGATGCCTCCGCTTTGGTTTTCTTTTTCAATATTACTTTGGCTACTCGAGGTCTTTTGTGGTTCCATACAAATTTTAAGATTGTTTGTTCTAGCTTTGAGAAAAATGCTTGTGCAATTTTGATTAGGATTGCATTGAATGTGTAGATTGTTTTGGGTAATAATGAAATTTTAGCAATATTTATTCTTCCAGTCCATGAGCATGGAATGTTTTTCCATTTCTTTGTGACTTCTTCAATTTTTTTCATAAGTTTTCTATAGTTTTCAACATACAGATCTTTTATATCTTTGGGTAGGTTTATTCCTAGGTATTTTATGGTTCTTGCATGTCTGTCCTGGTGGAGGATGAGTATCAGGAGGCCTGTGTGGCCAGAATGGAGCACGCGTTCGGCACAGCAGCTCATGAGGAGTTCGAGAAGTAACAAAGTTTGTATAGCACCCAGAGGAGAAATGGTGGTGGCAGGGACCATCCTGTACCTGTAGAGGTACTGACAACTGGCCAGAATATGGACATATTTTAAAAGTACACTGATTTTTAATGGGAGTGATGTATGAGTGGGTGTGAAGATGGGAGGTGGGAAAGAAAGAGAAGATCAGAATGACTCCAAAGTTTTTGGCTTGAGGAACCAGAAGCATGAAGTTGCCACCAATTGACAGGAGAAAAGCTGCAGGAAGGGAAGGGGTGTGTTAAGGGGTATGTGGGTGGTGATCAGGGATCTGGCTTTGGACATGTCCACTTTGGGAACTCTATTAAGCAATCCCATGTGAAGCTGAGTAAACAACTAGGTATGTGAGTCTGGGCACTGGGATGAAGATATACATTTGGGAGTTCAGCATATAGACGATATTTAAAGCCATGAAACTAGCTTAAACCACCAAGGGAGTAAGTGTAGCCAGAGAAGAGAGAATGGCCAACAACTAAGCCCTGGGTCCTCTAACATAAAGAGGTCAGAGAAAAAGGAGAAACCAGTTAAAGGATTGAAAAGGATAAAAACAAGGATTATCTGGTGTCCTGAGGTGAAGAAAGTACATCAAGGAAAAGCATGAGTATCTGTGCCTGGTGGTGCTGCTGGATCAATAAAACCACTGGATTTACTTGTCATTTGCAGTGACATGGATGGAGCTAGACAGTATTACGCTAGGCAAAATAAGTCAGTTAGGGAAAGACCAATACCGTATGATTTCACCCAAATGTGGGATTTAAGAAACAAAACAAATGAGCAAAGGGAAAAAGAGAGAAAGAGAGAGGAAAACCAAGAAGCAGACTCTTAAGTGTAAAGAACAGGCTGATGGTTACCAGAGGGGAGGTAGGTATGGGGAAGGGTGAAATAGGTGACGGGGAGTACGAGTGCACTTGTTGACATGAGCATTGAGTAATGTATGGAATTGTTGAATCACTATATTGTATGCCTGAAACTAATATAACACTATGTTAACTAACTGGAATTTAAATAAAAATTAAGAAGGGCACCTGGGTGGCTCAGTCAGTTAAGCGTCCGACTTCGGCTCAGGTTCATGATCTCACGGTTCGTGGCTTCGAGCCCCACGTCCGGCTCTGTGCTGACAGCTCAGAGCCTGGAGCCTGCTTCAGAATCTCTGTCTCCCTCTCTCTGCCCCTCCCCCACTCACTCTCTGTCTCTCTCTCTCTCTCTCTCTCTCACTCTCAAAAACAAATAAACATTATAATTGTTTTTAAACATTAAAAAAATTTTTTTAAATAAAAAATAAATAAAGGAGTCCCTTAGAGGGGTGGCTCAGTCAACTGAGTGTCTGACTCTTGATTTTGTCTTCGGTCATGATCCCAGTGTCATGGGATCAAGCCCCATGTCACTACTGCACTGAGCATGGAGCCTGCTTGGAATTCTCTGTCTCTGTCTCTGTCTCTCTTTCTCTCACCCCACCCCCCTTTTCCCCTCTTCCCCTGCTCATGCTCTCTCTCTCTCTAAAATAAAAAATAATAAATTTAAATAAACTCAAATAAACTCAAATAAACTAAACTAAACTAAACTAAAATAAAATAAAGAAGCGTTTTCTGGCCTGTGTCAGAACAAAACTTGGTGAAGCTGTGAGTGTAGAAGTCTGAGAGCAGATAAAGGGAAAAGTCTGAAAGCCAAGACAGTGGTCTCATTCTAATTTCCCAGTAACTGCCTTCAAAGGGAGGGAGAAAAAGAGGAATGTATTTAGAGAAGGGTGCAGAGCTGTTTTAACATGCAGAGATTTGAGCATACTAAGTAAAGAATAATTTGATACTTTTAAAAAGACTGCAGAGAGGGGCACTTGGGTGGCTCAGTCTGTTAAGCGTCTGACTTGGGCTCAGGTCATGATCTCACGGTTTGTGGGTTCGAGCCCCGCGTTGGGTTCTGTGCTGACAGCTCAGAGCCTGGAGCCTGTTTCAGATTCTGTCTCTCTCTCTCTCTCTCTCTCTCTCTGCCTCTCCCCCACTCATGATCTGTCTCTCTCTGTCTCAAAAATAAATAAACTATAAAAAATTTTTAAAAAATACTGCAGAGAAAGCAGATGGGTAATGGAGGAAAATTGTTCAGGTAATGGAAGAGGATTGTACCAAGAGAAAGAAGAGTTGGACAGGAAGAAAGACTTCTGCTGGGATTAGAGAAGAGGAAGTAAGTTAGGAGGCAGATAAAGTAAACATGCAAATGTGAGCAAGGTCAGCTTCCTGGGTGCGTGACCTGTGCAGTTGTCTAAGGCTTACTCTCAGAAGGAGCCCTAGTCTTCATTTAATCTCTGCTTTGGCCACTTAGAAATTCTTAATAGTGTTCTCTTTGAACGTGCATGTCATTTGTGAAATTCAATGGGACAATGAAGCACGAGAAGATCTGCCTAGTTTAAGCCTGTAGAGGTGGGAGGCACCAGGCAGTTCACAGGCTGCCTGGGGCACATGCGCACGCCTGACACACACCGGAGAGCTACTGAAGGCGTGGCTGGGGCTAAGACCTGGGTCCAGATTTAGTGGTGATTGTGGCAGTAGCAGCAGAAGCAACAGTAACCTGGGAAGAGAGGAGGGACTTAGCATGGAGGCAGCATCGGACCTGCAGTGGGAGGCAGGCTTGTGGCTATCCCAGGACCCCAACTGCACGGCATCTACACAAATATGAACTTTTTACATGAGAGCTGGGACAGGAACTGTTGGTGTGCAGGCAGCAAAGTTGGTAAAAAGATGTTAATTCAAAATGGAAGTTTACACATGGGCATTGCAATGACGTATGTCAGAGAGTTATTAGACTATTTCAGAGTGCAGAATTTCTGGTATTGAAAACTACTGCAACACGGTCAAGCAAATGTCTGTTAAATTGCCATTGTATAAATTTACATTTATAATTAAATTCAGAATTGATAGGAAACTGATTTGTATGAAGTTAAATCTTTTTAGAAAAGTTGTTTACAACATCATGTAGATGTACTAAAATTTACACTTCAGAATAATTTATCAGAAATTTATCTCAATGTTGTCACAGCCTATTAAACACTCTTAAGAGCTCCAATAATAGTTGCTTCAGCAGAAAGATCCTTCTCAAAATTAAAAATTACCAAAAATTGTTTTCAATCTTGCATTTGAAAAGAGCTACTGATGTTGCTTCCAGTTATATCATTTGAAAATGAAGTTGCTAAAAGTAAAAATTGTGCCAACCTAATAAATGAACTTGCAGAAAAGTGAGCCAGAATAGTTTTGTGATTAGGATGTCATGTTAATAAAATACTGTTATTTATTATATTATATAAAAGTATGATACCAAAGGTTTTTTTTTTTTACAATTTTGCAAGTTTATATTTTATTCATATATCACTATGGATAAAGCTTTATATTTCAGTACCCATAACTGCACATTTTTCTTTTTTCTTGCTTTTTAAAATAAGGGGCCCCAGGGATGCCTGGGTGGCTCAATTGGTTAAGTATCTGACCTCAGCTCAGGTCATGACCTCGTGGTTCGTGAGTTGGAACCCTGCACTGGGCTGTCTGCCATCAGTATGGAGCCCACTTTGGATCCTCTGTTCCCTTCTCTCTCTGTCCCTCCCTGGCTCGTGTGTTCCCTCTGTCTCTCTCAAGAGCAAATAAACATTAAAAAAAAATAAAATAAAATAAGGGGCCCTGTTTTTCCCTTGGCATTAAGCCCTGCAAAACATGTAGCTGAACCTGGGTGTGAGGATGGGGTGTTGAAGAAGCCTAGGCCTGATATACTAAGTTTCTTTTTTACCTTCTGGAAAGTTGGAGGCAAGAAAATGAAGAGTGGAGGGAATAGGAAATTGTGTTCTGAGTGTGGGCTTCCAGGAGAGTTTTAAAGATCTAAAATGTGGGATGCCTAGGTAGCTCAGTCAGTTGAGTGTCAAGCTCTTAATTTCAGCTCAAGTCATAATCTCAGAGTTTGTGAGTCAAGCTCCGCATTGGGCTCTGTGCTGACATTGTGGAGCCTGCTTGGGATTCTCTCTCTCCCTCACTCTTTTCCTCTCCCCCACTCTCTCTCTTTCAAAAATAAATAAACTTAAAAAAATATATAAAGATTTAAGATGTAATGGGGAAATCAGTAAGGGAATATAGCATATTGTCTGGGGGTTTTAAAATACTTTCAATATAATAACTTCCATAAACTTTTGAAAATTACTACATCTATAATATACATTTTATGACCAATCATAAAGAAAATTACATTTGGGGATTATCCTATTTTTGCCAAAACATTTGCTAGGTTTAATATCACGTTGTGAAAAGTCAAATACAGTTAGACTGACTTGATATGAAATAAATGGTGTGCTAAGGTCTCAACTGCTATAGATGATAGAGAATGAATGTAAAAATGTCATATAAACCTTAAAGCATTATAAGTACCATAGTTGTTAAATTCAGTTCTAGTAAATGATCTATAAAATGTGAATTTTTAAAAATGTAGTTTTGTTTATAAAAGTGGAATTTTCCAGATTAGAAAACCAGCATATGGCCTTTGTGGAAAATGTGAAAACTTTGTTATATGGAGGAAAAAATTACAAGTCCTTCTTTCAAAGTCTATTACTGTTATCATTTTGATATGTATTCTTCCAGATTTTTCCTCAGCAATAATTAGAATCTAAGTGTGATCATATAGTTAAATGTTATATAAATTTTTCATAAAAATCGTTTTGAAATTTGCATGATTGTCCATTATGTGGCTCTGTTATACGTGACTTATCCATTTACTTATTGTTGGACATTTAGGTAGTTTCCAACGTTTTCATAATTTTATATAACTACATGAAGATTCTTCACTGAACTCCTTTCCAGTTAAAATATTTCTAAAATTAAATGAACTTTAATCATCTTCCATTTCTCTGCCTGTACCCCCCTTCTTAACAAACACAAAAATGTGAGTCATTGACATATTTAGATCTTGTTACTAAGGCCATTGTGCATTAAAAAATTATTCTTAGAAGGTGAAAAAACACTAAGACTAACCACCCAGGAAATTACCTTTATGAATATATTTTCTGTTTTATGGCTGCATAATAGTAATGCCTGAGAATTTCTTAGCAGGGAGGAAAGGCGAAGATTCAGATACTGTGTGATGGGTTAATCATTGTGGGAGAGAACACAAACTGGAAACAGGCTGACAATCCCTGCCAGATATAATAAGCTGTTTTCTATCATCTCTAAAGTATTTAAATGGAAATGGGTCATTTGGAATCACATTTAGATATTCCCCAAACTGACCACTCTTACTAGGAATATTTCACTTGTCCTCTGTTCAGTTCAGTCTGTTTAGTTTGTGGTCAGGAGACTTAAAGGAGTTAAAGCACTTTGCAAATGCCTTCCTTGTGTTTGGGATTATTTTCCTCCCCCAACAGGATCTGGCTTATTAGAGCTTCACATATGTCTAAAGAAAATTCTATGTTAGATGCATCACTGAAATGCTTGCTGTCTCACCAGGAGCCCAAATGAAAACGGCCTGGTGGAGTAAACTTATTTTTGTCTCTTCTCATGAGTTTTCCACAAAACAGCTGGCCTTTTCTAAAATGAGGTTGACGAACCATTTACGAGATTTGAGAAGGGACTAATTAGTATTGTAGGTTGATTAGAAATCACATCTATTTTTATTTAAAAAGTCACACACAGGGAAGCATTTGTTTGGTGGCTTGCTATAAAATTACTTTTCACTAACCACAGCATTACTGTTGGTTATTGCATTGGAACAAAGCCCATGATTCTTGATCACTGTTTGAAATTGGGCTTATCGTAATCAGTGTCCCTCAACTACATGATTTTACAACAGTTTTACAGGTTGAAACAAGAGGTAACAGGAACTCTGACCTCAGTCTTAATTAATTTTCTGAAGTAGAGGCTAGGACTAACGTGCCTTTGCAGGCCTTTCCCATGGGGGTTGAACAGAGATGACCCATACAGCGCAAGAGTCCTGCATTTGAGAGAACAGTGACCATGAAGGGCCCCTCCCCACTGCCTTGTTCAATGCCAGGCCAGCACTGGGCCAATCCCTACCTCCAAAACATGCTTCATGAGTAACACAAAATAATACTGAGAGATGGTATTTTTAAGGTTTAGTCTCTAACTTTAAATCTCATTAGTGCACTTGTCTCACGATCCTCCAGCTAGATTAAATCCTCTGATTAGCTAGTCTGAATTAACTTGGAATTCCTAAAGAACCAGGATCTCTCTTTTCTCTTTACATTTGTCAACCTTCAGCCACAGGCTGCTTTTCCCTGCACCACTCTCCTTTCTCTGGCTCTTTTCACACACACACCTTCCCCAATTGCAGTGTGCATTTAGAGGTCAGCTTCCCTGACCACACCTTGCCTTACTGGAACCCAAAAAAACAAACAGAAGACCACAAATATAATAGCAGCAACAACAACAAATTTAGAGACTGTTGACTATTTTCTCACAGCATCCTGCTGCTACACTTTAAATAGCTCCTATACGTTCTTAAAATCACCTATTTACTGGGGGGTGTCTCCTCTGTTAGCTGGTAACATTCATTATATTTATTTATTTATTTATTTATTTAAATTCAAGTTAGTTAACATAAGTGTAGTATTGGTTTCAGGAGTAGAACAAAGTGGTTCATCACTTCCATATAACACCTAGTGCTCATCCCAACAAGTGACCTCCTTAATGCCCATCACCCATTTCGCCCATCCCCCCACCCAATACCCTGCCAGCAATCCTCAGTTTGTTCTCTGTATTTAAGAGTCTTTTGTGGTTTGCCTCCCTCTCTGTTTTTATCTTATTCTTCCTTCCCTTCCCCTATGTTCATCTGTTTTGTTTCTTAAATTCCACATATGAGTGAAATCATGTGATATTTATCTTTCTCTGACTATTTCGCTTAGCATAATACACTCTAGCTCCATCCATGTTGTTGCAAACGGCAAGATTTCATTCGTTTTGATCGCTGAGTAATTCCACTGTGTGTGTGTGCGTGTGTGCGTGTGTGCACACACACACACACGCACACACACACATATTACATCTTCTTTACCCATTCTTTAATCAATGGACATGTGGGCTCTTTCCATAATTTGGCGACTGTCAATAACACTACTATAAACATTGGGGTGTGTGTACCTCTTCAAATCAGTATTTTTGTATCCTTTGGATAAATGCCTAGTAGTGCAATTGCTTGGTCATAGGATAGCTCTATTTTTAATTTTTTGAGGAACATACATACTATTCTCCAGAGTGGCTGTACCAGTTTGCATTCCCACCAACAGTACAAAAGTGCTCCCCTTTCTCTGCATCCTTGCCAGCATCTGCTGTTTCCTGAGCTGTTAATGTTAGCCATTCTGACAGGTATGAGGTGGTATCTCACTGTGGTTTTGATTTGTATTTGCCTGATGATGAGTGATGTTGGACATCTTTTCATGTGTCTATTAGCCATCTAGATGTCTTCTTTGGAAAGTGTCTGTTCATGTCTTTAGCCCATTTCTTCACTGGATTATTTGATTTTGGGGTGTTGAATTTGAAAAGTTCTTTATAGATTTTGTACACTAACCCATTATCCAATGTGCATTTGCAAATAACCCAATGTGCATTTGCAAATAACCTCTCCCATTCTGTCAATTGTTTAGTTTTGTTGATTGTTTCCTTCACTATTCAGAAGATTTTTATCTTAATAAGGTCCCGATAATTTATTCTGGCTTCTATTTCCCTTGCCTCCAGAGAAATATCTAGTAAGAAGTTGCTGCAGTTGAAGTCCAAGAGGTTGCTGCCTGTTCTTCTGTAGGATTTTGATGATTTCCTGTCTCACATTTAGGTCTTTCATCCGTTTTGAGTTTATCTTTGCGTATGGTATGAGAAAGTGGTCCAGGTTCATTCTTCTGCATGTTGCTATTCAGTTTTCCCAGCACCACTTCCTGAAGAGACTGTCTTTATTCCATTGAATATTCTTTCCTGCTTTGTCAAAGATGAGTTGGCCATACGTTTGTGGGTCCATTTCTGGGTTCTCTATTCCATCCCTTTGATCTGAGTGTCTGCTTTTGTGCCAGTACCATACTGTCTTAATGATTACAGCTTTGTAATACAGCTTGAAGTCTGGGATTGTGTTGCCTCCTTCTTTGGTTTTCTTTTTCAAGATTGCTTTGGCTATTTGGTGTCTTTTCTGGTTCCATACAAATTTTATAATTGTTTTTCTAGCAATGTGAAGAATGGTAGTGTTATTTTGATAGGGGTTGCATTGAATGTGTAGATTGCTTTGGGTAGTATAAATATTTTAACAATGTTTGTTCTTCCAATCCATAAGCATGGACTGTTTTCCATTTTTTTTTGTGGATAATAATACCATAATAGTAGGAGACTTTAATACCCCACTTACAGCAATGGACAGATCATCTGAGTAGAATATAAACAAAGAAACAATGGCTTTGAATGACACACTGGACCAGATGGACTGAACAGATATATTCAGAACATTTTATCCTAAAGCAGCAGAGTGCACATGGAACCTTCTTCTCAAGTGCACATGGAACATTCTCCAGCAGAAAACACACACTGGGTTACAAATCAGTCCTCAACAGGTACAAAAAGTTGAGATCATACCATGCATATTTTAAATCACAATGCTATGAAACTTGAAATCAACCACAAGAAAAAATTTGGAAAGCCCTCAAATGCATGGAGGTTAAGGAACATCCTACTAAAGAATGAATGAGTTAACCAGGAAATTAAAGAAGAAATAAAAAAAAATACATGGAAGCAAATGAAAATGAAAACACAACAGTCCAAACCCTTTGGGATGCAGCAAAGGCAGTCCTAAGAGAAAAGTACATTGCAATTTAGGCCTATCTCAAGAAGCAAGAAAGTTCCCAAATACACAAACTAACTGTATACCAAAAGGAGCTAGGAAAGAAGCAGGAAATAAAGCCTAAAGCCAGCAGCAGAGGGGAAATGATAAGGATTAGAGTAGCTGGTAACATTCTTGAGGACACTGTTTTGTTCATCTTTATATGTCATTATGTTAGTCTAAGACACAGTTTCTTTCATCAAGGAATTTGCAATCCAGTTGTGACAAAAAGGTGTATCTACGTAAAATATATACATAATTAAGATCAAAGCTGTTTGATATATTTATTAGATCCACAGAAATTTAGAGACAGGACTGATCAAGGAAGGCAGTAACAATACAAGACTTCAGAGGAAGTTGAGATTAGAATTAGCCTAATTAGCCTAGAACTGCCTTTGCTGTAGGGCTGAGAGAAGGGGAAATGGAGGCTGTTATAGGCTGAGAGAATAAAATGAACAAAAATAAGGTTGGAATGAGCCTAAGAAGAGTAAAATTAGCCAGACGTCTCTGAGACATAGAGAAGGAGCTCAGGCAGATGTCATAGGAAGAAGGAAGCACAAGGAAAAAAACTACCCTTACTAGAAAGAACAGTAAGTAGTATACTGTGACGTCATTTAGATTGGACTTGATGGGAGATAGGAAATCACTAAATTCCTAAGCAGAGGATTATTGTGGTAAGTTGTTACCCACCTCTAATCCCCTATTCCCAAGAAATCATTCCTCCTAGCCTCTACCCTTTTATATAGATGAAGATTTTCTCCTATCTCTCCTCTTACACTGATTCTGAGCTTGGACATGTGACTTGCTTGGGCCAATAGGATATCTGCCAATATGACTTCAGTGCATTGGGGTTTGTCCTTTTGGAATGTTGCCTTTGCAGTGTGAACAAGCCCAGGCTAACCAATTTGAGGATAAGAGACCATGGGTAGACAGAGAGAAAACACATGAAGAGAGAGAGTCTGGCAGTGCCAGTCACTCCAACCATCCCAGGTGAGGCACCAAATATGTAAGTGAGGCCCTCATGGGCCATCCATCCCTAGTCAAGGCATGGGTTGAGTACCTTTGTGTAAGTGACCTCAAGTAAGATAGCAGAAGTACCGTCCAGTTGAGACCAGCCAGAATTTCTGATACATGGGACTGAAGCAGTAAAGTGGTGGTTGTTTTAAGCTACTAAGTTTTGGGTTGGTTTGTTACACAACAATAAATAAATTAGTAAGACTAAAGACTTCTCCTGTCTCTCTACCACTCTTTCTTGGTCACCTGTACAGTTTCATCATTGACCTATGTTAATATTCAGTAAATATTGATGTTACTCAAGACTCAATCCTAGGCCGCCTTCTGTTTTCCCTCAATTCTCCCTCCTCATGTGATTTTATCCATATCCATACCTTCTTTAATGTAATAAGGTATACCGTTTACATACTGTCAACTGCTGGTTTATACCCACAGTTCAGACCTCTTCCCTGAGCGCCAGACTCAGATATGCTACTGCCTGCCCGACAGCTCCATGTGGGTGTCTCCAAGACGCTTCAGACTTATGATCATCCTAAAGCATACTGTTGTTTTGGCATTGTCTCAGTGAGTGGTACCATCCACCTAGCTGCACAAGGCAGAAATCTCAATTATTTTTTTTAACCCTTAGCTTTATTGAGGTATAGTTGACAATTAAAAAATGTATATATTTAAGATGTACAACTTGATGATTTGATATATGTATACATTGCAAAACATTCACCATAATCAAGCTCGTTAACCTATCTACTACCTCACATAGTTTGCATCATCTTTCTTTGTGTGTGTATATGTGTGGTGTGTGTGTGTGTGTGTGTGTGTGTGCGGTGATAACGCTTAAAATCACCTTCTTAGCAGACTTCATGTTTACAATATAATATTTCAAACTATAATCACATTGGTGTACATTACATCTCCAGAATTTATTCACTTCAGAGTCATTCTTGATAACATCTTCTCCCTTACTGACTCTATTATTGATTACTATGTCTTGTTGGTTCTACCTTCTCGACATTCCTCGAATCCACCTACTTCTTATCATCTCCATAATTACCACTCAAATCCAATCATCATCATCTCATCTAGATCACTGCCAAAGATGCCTAACTGCTCTTCTTGCATCTACTCTTGCCTACATCCAATTTGTTCCCCACACTGCTGGCAGGAATGTTCATTTCTCAAAACATAAATCTGGTCATGTCATTCCATTACTGTTGAGATAAAAACCAAACTGACAACTGTGGCTGAAAAGTATGTATTAGTTCCAATTCTCCAAGAAGCAGGTGCAAAGGCAGGATTTGCTATGAAATATATTTATTAAGAAAAAAGCCTGTGAAGAATATGGGAGGGAGACAGAGAATGTAGGAGAGCTTTGGAACTGTGACACAAGTCTAACACCTGTGAAAGAGTGAAGGAAAGAAGGAAGACTGGGCAGGAAAAGGCTCACATTCCAGTGAAGTTCTGAGAAAGTTTGGCCACACTAATGTTGCCAAATAATGGAATCTCTTGTCTTACAGTAGTATCCTCAGGTTGTCAGTCAACTCTGCTTCCCTGCAGCAGGAACTCAGGGTGGTGCATTTCAGAATCGCTAGAGGCCTTGTGTGGCTTGACCCCTGTCCACTTTCCCAGCTTCACCTTGTACCATGCTGCCTTTTGTTGCTATCCATACAAGTCTTTTGTTACTTATTTGAACATGAATGTGACATTTTCTAACCCCTCCCCCCAACAAAAATATCAGTTGATTCCTATTCATCTTTTATTTGTCAGTTCAGTCGTCTCTTTGCTTAGAGACAATTTCCACAATTGGGGACAAATCTCCCTTTTACATGCCCTCATAGCTCTATTTGTGTGATATTTGATTGCTGTCTGTCTTCTTCCCTAGACTATGAGGTACTTATGAATAGAAAGTGTGTCTTTTTTACTTGTAAATATATCTGCAGTGACTAGCATATAGGACCTACTCAAAATATTTTTCCTGGATGGATGAATGGATGGATGGAAGCAAGGTTACTCAAATCCTTGATCTGCTGGTCCTTGGGCATGTTTGGTCTTTTCAGATACTTTATCTACTTGGAGCTGATGAAAAGTTAATAACCCTGCCCTTTGATATGAGGTCTATCAACTCATAAAAAGAAAAGCATTGGGTGAATTAGGATCAGGACAATATGGAAACAATTCTTTGCCCTTCTGAGAGTGAGGAGCTGATGAGATGAACTAGAGGCAACATTATAAAGAAAGAAATGAAGGGATTAAACCACTTATTGGACATTCCATTTATTTGGAATGAATCAAAGTTGAGTCTAAGGTTTAAGTCAAGTGACTGGGATCATGGAGATGCCAATGTCAGAGGCATTGAAGGTGGAGCCCAGATGATGAGGAAGGAGAAAGATGAGTTGATTTTGAAGGCATAGATTTCTTTTTTTTCTTTTTATTTACTTATTTTTTAAAATTTAAATCCAAGATAGTTAACATATAGTGTAATAATGGTTTCAGGAGTAAAATTTAGTGATTCATCACTTAACATATAACACCCAGTGCTTATCCCAAGTGCCCTTCTTGATACCCATCACCCATTTTTCCCATCCCCTCCCACCCAACACCCCACCCCCCAGCAACCCTCAGTTTGTTTTCTGTATTTAAGAGTCTCTTATGGGGCGCCTGGGTGGCTCAGGCAGTTAAGCATCTGACTTTGGCTCAGGTCATGATTTCGCAGTTCATGGGTTCAAGCCCCACATCAGGCTCTGTGCTGATAGCTCAGAGCCTGGAGCCTGCTTCAGATTCTGTGTCTCCCTCTCTCTCTGCCCCTTCTCCACTCTGCTCTTTCTCTCTCTCAAAAATAAACATTTCCAAAAAAAAAAAAAGTATCCTATGGTTTGCCTCCCTCTCTGTTTTTTATGTTTTTCCTTCCCTTCCCTGATGTTCATCTGTTTTGTTTCCTAAATTCCACATGTGAGTGAAATCATATGGTATTTTTTTTTCTCTGACTAATTTCACTTAGTGTAATACACTGTAATTCCATCCATGTTTTTACAAACGGCAAGATTTCATTTGTTTTGATCGCTGAGTAATATTCCATTGTTTATATATATCACATCTTCTTTATCCATTCTTCAATCGATGGACATTTGGTCTTTTCCCATAATTTGGTGATTGTCCTTTGGATAAATACCTAGTAGTGCAATTGCTGGGTCATACAGTAGCTCTATATCTAATTTTTTAAGGAACATACATACTATTCTCCAGAGTGGCTGTACCAGTTTGCTTTCCCACCAACAGTGCAAAAGTGTTCCCCTTTCTCTGCATCCTTGCCAACATCTGCTCTTTCCTGAGTTAATTTTAGCCATTCTGACAGGTGTGATGTGGTATCTCATTGTGGTTTTGATTTGTATTTGCCTGATGATGAGTGATGTTGAGCATCTTTTCATGTGTCTATTAGCCATCTAGATGTCTTTTTTGGAAAGTGCCTGTTCATGTCTTTAGCCCATTTCTTCACTGGATTATTTGATTTTTGGGTGTTGAGTTCCTTATAGATTTTGGACACTAACCCATTATCCAAAATGCATTTGCAAATATCTTCTCCCATTCCAATGGTTGCTTTTTAATTGTGTTGATTGTTTCCTTTGCTGTTCAGAAGCATTTTATCTTGATAAGGTCCCAATAGTTCATTTTGCTTTTGTTTCCCTTGCCTCCAGAGACTTGTCTAGTAAGAAGCTGCTGAAGCTGAGGTCAAAGAGATTGTTGCCTGTGTTCTCCTTTAGGATTTTGATGATTTCCTGTCTCACATTTATATCTTTCGTCCATTTTGAGTTTATTTTCATGTATGGTGGAAGAAAGTGCTCCAGGTTCATTCTTCTGCATGTCACTGTCCAGTTTTCCCAACACCATTTGCTGAGGAGAATGTCTTTTTTCCATTGCATAGTTTTTCCTGCTTTATCAAAGATTAGTTGGCTCTACACTTGTGGGTCCATCTCTGGGTTCTCTATTCTGTTCCATTGATCTATGTGTCTGTTTTTGTGCCAATACCATACTGTCTTTGTGATTACAGCTTTCTAATACAGCTTGAATCCGGAATTGTGATGCCTCCAGCTTTGATTTTATTTTTCAACATTACTTTGGCTATTCAAGGTCATTTCTGGTTCCGTACAAATTTTAGAATTGTTTTTTCTAGCTCTTTGAAGAACGATGGTGTTATTTTGATAGGGATTGCATTGAACGTGTAGATTGCTTTGGGTAGTATAAACATTTTAACAATATTTGTTAAAAAGAAAAAGACTCTGAAAAAGTTCTGAAATGTGCCATGACCAGATCTTCTCTGAGAAAAAGATATTCTAAAGATGGAAGGAAATGATATTCTAAAGACCTTTTTGTAAACTTCCAGATTTCAGTAGTGTTTGGTAAACCACAGTATTAGACACTTTGTATATAACTGAGACTCTGACAATTTTAGGGTTAATTGTTGATTCTGCCGCTTGTAAATCTGGTTGTATGACTACATCTAAGAGTATTAAACATTTTTTTAAAGTTACTGAACAACTTTAAGATGATGTGAAGTAAGAGCACACATTTTAAAAAGTCAACTAAGGGTCAGCATCAAAAAGCTGTCTCTCTGCTACTCTGTTGAAAAATTCACACGGAGGTCCTGCCATTACCTGTCACACATTGTCAAGACTCACTCTCATTAACAGTAATGGACATCTACTCCTTTTTTCTGTGTGTGGCTACTAGAAGGAAATCTCCTTTGGTATGCACTTTTCCTAAGATCCAGTGTATGAGGACAGATAATAGGACTGACATGTAGGGAGAAATTAGGAGTATACAAGAGTGTCAAAGACTCTTAAATACAGAGAACAAACTGAAGGTTGATGAGGGTAGTGGAGAGGGGAAAGTGGGTGGTGGGCATTGAGGAAGGTACGTGTTGGAATGAGCACTGGGTGTTGTATGGAAGCCAATTTGACAATGAATTATATTAAATAATAAAAACAATATTTGTTCTTCCAGTCCATGAGCATGGAATATTTTTCATTTATTTGTGTATTCTTCAATTTCTTTCTTAAGCTCTCTATAGTTTTCAGCATACAGATATTTTACCATGTTTGTTAAGTTTATTTGTAAGTATCTTATGGTTTTTGGTGCAATTGTAAGTGGGATCAATTTCTTGATTTCTCTTTCTGCTGCTTCATTATTGGTGTATAGAAATGCAAGTCATTTCTGTACATTGATTTTATATCCTGCAACTTTCCTGAATTCATGGATCAGTTCTAGAAGTTTTTTGGTGGAGTCTTTCAGATTTTCCACATAGAGTGTCATGTCCTCTGCGAAGAGTGAAAGTTCGACTTATTCTTTGCTGATCTGGATGCCTTTTATTTCTTTTTGTTGTCTCTTGCTGAGGCTAGGACTTCCATTATTAAGTTGAACAATAGTAGTAAGAGTGGATATCTCTGTCGTGTTACCTACTGTAGGGGGAAAGCTCTCATTTTTTCCCCATTGAAGATGATATTAGCTGTTGGTCTTTCATATATGGCTTTTATGATCTTGAGGTATGTTCCTTCTATCCCTACTTTCTTGAGGGTTTTTATCAAGAAAGGATGTTGTATATTGTCAAATGCTTTTTCTGTATCTATTGAGGGGATCATGTGGTTCTTATCCTTTCTTTTATTAATGTGATACATCATATTGATTGATTTGCAGATATTGAACCACCCATGCAGCCCAGGAATCAATCTGACCTGATCATGGTAAATAATTCTTTTAATGCATTGTTGGATTAAATTTGCTAGTATCTTCTTGAGAATTTTGCATCCATGTTCATCAGGAAAATTGGGCTCTAATTCTCTTTTATAGTGGGGTCTTTGTCTGGTTTTGGAATCAATGTAATGCTGGCTTCATAGAATAATTTTGGAAGTTTTCCTTCCATTTCTATTTTTTGGAACATCTTCAATAGAATAGGTATTAACTCTTCCTTAAATGTTTGGTACAATTTCTTTAGGAAGCCATCCGGCCCTGGACTCTTATTTGTTGGGAAATTTTCATTACTTATTCAATTTCTATACTGATTATGGGCCTGTTCAAATTTTATATTTCTTTCTATTTCAGTTTTGGTATTTTATATGTTTCTAGGAATTTATCCATTTCTTCCAGAGTGCCCAGTTTGTTGGCATATAATTGCTCATAATGTTCTCTTATTATTGTTTGTATTTCTGTGCTGTTGGTTTTGATCTCTCCTCTTTCATTCATGATTTTATTTATTTTGGTTCTTTCCTTTTTCTTTTTGATAAATCTGGCTAGGGAGTTATCAATTTTGTTAATTCTTTCAAAGAACCAGCTTATTGTTTTGTTCATTCTACTGTTTTTTGTTTTATTTCTATATCATTGATTTCTGCTCTAATCTTCATTATTTCCTGTCTTCTGCTGGTTTGGGGCTTTATTTGCTGTTCTTTTTCCAGCTCCTTTAGATGTAAAGTTAGCTTGTGTATTTGAGACATTTCTTCCTTTTTTAGGAAGGCCTGGATTCCTATATACTTCTCTTTTATTACCACTGTTGCTGTATCCCAAAGGTTTTAGATTATTGTGTTTTCATTTTCATTGGTTTCCAATACTTTTTAATTTCCTCTTTTATTTATTCCTTAACTTATTCTTTAGTAGAATGTTCTTTAATCGCCAAGTATTTGTGGTTTTTCCAAGTTTTTTTTCTTGTGGTTGATTTCAAATACCATAGCGTTGTGGTCTGAAAATATGTATGGTATGCTTTCGATCTTTTTGTGGTTGTTGAGGCATGATTCGTGACCCAGTATGTGATCTATTGTTCCATGTGCACTGGAGAAGAATGTGTATGTTGCTTTAGTATGAAATGTCCTGAATACATCTGTTAGGTCCATCTGGTTCAGTGTGTCATTCAAAGACAGTTTCCTTGTTGATCTTCTGCTTAGATGACCTGTCCATTGCTGCAAGTGAGGTGTTAAAGTCCCCTACTATTATTGTATTATTATCAATGAGTTTCTTTATGTTTGTGATTAATTGATTTTTATATTTGGGTGTTCCAAGTTGCATAAATATTTAGAATTCTTAGATCTTCTTGGTAGAAAGACCCTATAATTATGATAAAATTCCCTTCTTCATCTTTTGTAATAGCCTTTGTTTTAAAATCTAGTTTGATATAAATATGGCTAGTCTGGATTGCTTTTGATGTCCATTAGCATGATAGATGATTCTCCATCCCCTTACTTTCAATCTGGAGGTGAGATTGGGTGTAAAATGAGTCTCTTGTAGGGAACATATAGGTGGGTCTTGTTTTTGTTTTTGTTTTTAATCCATTCTGATACCCTATATCTTTTGATTGGAGCATGTAGTCCATTTACATTTAGAATCATTATTGAATTTAGTGCCATTGTGCTGCCTGTAGATTTGGTGTTTCTGGTGATGTTCTCTGGTTCTTTCTAGTCTTTGTTGCTTTTGGTCTTTTTTGTTTTGTATTGTTTTCAATCTACTCAAAGAGTCCCCCTTAAAATTTCTTGCAAAGCTAGTTTAGTTGTCACAAACTCCTTTAGTTTTTGTTTATCTGGGAATCTCTTTATCTCTCTATTCTGAATGGCAGCCTTGCTGGAGAAAGAATTCTTGCCTACTTATTTTTCTGATTCAGCACATTCAATATATCTTGCCACTCCTTTCTCGCCTACCAAATTTCCCTGGACAGATCTGCTGCAAACCTGATCTGTCTTCACTTGTAGGTTAAGAATGTTTTTCCCTTGCTTTCATGATTTCTTTCCTTGTCTGTCTATTTTGTGAATTTGACTGGTGATGGTCGGTTTTTGTTGAATCCAACGGGAGTTCTCTGTGCTTCCTGGATTTTGATGTCTGCGTCCTTCCTCAGATTAGGAAAGTTTTCAGCTATAATTTGCTCACATAAACCTTCTGCCCTTTTTTCTCTCTTTATCTTCTGGGACTCCAGAATGTTTTTCCTCTTTAATAAGTCACTGAGTTCTCTATGTCTTGTATAGTGATCCTTTGCCTTTGTTTCCCTCCTTTTTTTTCTGCTGCATTATTTTCCATTATTTTATCTTCTATCTCACTGACTTGCCGCTCTGCTCCTCCATCCTTGCTACCATAGCACCCATTAGAGATTGCATCTCACTTATAGCATTTTAAATTTTGGCCTGACTAGCTTTTAGTTCTTTTATATTTGTAGAAAGGGATTCTCTGGTGTTCTCTATGCTTTTTTCAACCCCAGAAGGCATTCTTATAATTGTGGTTTTAAAGTCTAGTTCAGACATCTTACTTCTATCTATGTCGATTAAACCCCTTGCCATCATTTTGAAGATGCAGATTTCCTTTTTGTAATTTTTTTAAATGTTTATTTATTATTGAGTGACAGAGAGAGACAGAACATGAGTCGGGGAGGTGCAGAGAGAGGGGGAGACACAGAATCCAAGGCAGGCTCCAGGCTTTGAGCTGTCATCACAGAGCCTGCAAGATATATATACTCACAAACTCACAAACTGCGAGATCATGACCTGAGCCGAAGTCAGATGCCTAACTGACTGAGCCACGCAGGAGCCCCTGAAGATGCAGATTTCTAAATGAAGCCAGGTTCTCCTAGTGGAAATGGCCAGTGAGGCATTGGCGATGTAGAAGTGAAGCTGATGTGAGAGATCTGAAGTCCATTGGGTGTCTCCTCCTAATGACCTGACATGGGTGCTGAGTCTCAGAGTCCTGGCAGTCTAGGTTCAGTGAACCTGCATGGGGAAGAGAATAGGCAGATAAACTGAGAGACAAAGGACAAAAGGAAAGTGTTGCTTCAGGACCTCCAAGCCAAGGAGTGACAGGAGCTCCCAGTACAAAGTGTCAAGGCAGAGATGTGGAATCTGTGGGGAGCTGATTGAATGGACATGAGTCTCCAGGAGAGATGGGAGTTTTGAAGAGAGTGACAGAAATTAGAACCTAGAAAAGATTCCCTGATCCTAGGGGAGAGCAGCTGTCAAAGCAGTCAAGACCTGTAGAGTGGCAGGCACAAGGATGGACCCTCCATAGTTCCTTAGAATAGAAGTGATAGTGAAGTTGTGAGATGCACAGCCCCTGACACAAATACATGTGCTTTAGGAGAGAACAGCAAGGGGCTGAGGACTCAATACTGCCAATGAGGGAAGGGACCAAAGTGGAATTTTCTTAAGGGTTAACAAGGAGAATTGGGATGTGGTTATACAGAAGTGCCAAGAGTGGTGTTGCCAGGAAGAAGGGGAAATCCTCAGCAGAGAATCACGAATAATGGGAACAAATGAAACCAAATTATGCTCAACTTTCCAGTGGACCTATATTATATAATGTTACCCAATACCTTTTCTCAATCTTCTTCCTATTGAGGTATAATTTATTTACAATAAAATGCAGAGATTTTAGGGATATAGTTCAATGTGTTTTGACAACTGTATATATATAGATATAGATATAGATATATAGGTATATATATCTATATCTATATATATATCTGTGTAAAATCATCACCCCAATTAAGATACCAATCATTTATATCACCCTAGAAAATTCCTCTGTGGACCTTTTCAGTAAATCTCCACCCGGCTCCCTTCCCAGGCAATTATGGTTCTGCTTTCTATGACAATATACTGGTTTTGTATCTCCTCTAGAACTTCATATAAATGGAGTCATACAGTCTGTATTCTTTTGTATCAGGCTTCTTTTACTCCATATAATATTTTTAGATTTATCCATTTTGTTTTGTATATAGTAGTTTCTTTTAATTGCTGAGCAGTATTCCACTGTATAAATACACGATTATTTATTTATCCATTTCCTTGTTTATGGACAGTTGGGTTGATTCCAGCTTTGGATATCCTGAATTAAGCTGTCATGAACATTCTTATGTAAGTTCTTTTTGTGAATATATTCTTTCATTTCTCTTGGAGTGGAATTGCTGGATCATAGGAGAAGTGTATGTTTAACTTCATAGGACAAATTGTTTTCCAAAATGATTATAACATTACATACTCCCACCAGCAATAAAATAATATTAAGTGCCAGTTGCTCTTTAATATTTGGCATTGGTATTGTCGGTCTTTTTAATTTTAGTCATTCTAATAAATATAAAGTAGTATCTCATTGATTTTTTTTTTACATTCCCCAATAGCTAATGATAATGAGCACCTTTTTATCTCATTGGTCATTTACGTATCTTCTTTTTGCCGTTTTATTTTATTAAAAAAATAAATGTTTTCCTTTGGAGTGATTTTAGGTTTACAGAGAAGTTGCAGAGAGACTTTTGCCATTTTAAATGAGTTGTCTTTTTATCATTTATTTGCAGGAGTTCCTTATATATTCTTTAAGTCTTTTGTATTTACCATGTATTACAAATATTTTCTCCAAATCGCCTTTTATTTTTTTAAATATATTTTCTAAATTCTATATTTTTCTCTGGCTTTTTTGAGATATAATTGACATATAACATTGTGTAAGTTTAAAGTGTACAATGCTTTTTCATTTTCTTAATCATGAATTTTGAGCAGAAATTGTTTATTTTAATGAAATCTCATTTTTAATTTTTTTCTTTTATGGATAGTATATCTTGTGTCCTAAGAAATCTCTGTCTACCCTAAAGTAGTAAAGGATAAATAACATTTATAAATGGTTTATAATAAATCTATGTTTATTTCCTTTCCCTCTTTTTCCTAAAATGATGTTACTTTTGGTTTAAAATTACTAAGATAATACACACTGTTTTGGTAAGAAGGTCAAGAATGAGAACAGCAGAAAATTCCACATATAAAGTGTCTCATCTCAGCAAGGCTACAAAACCTCAAAGGCCTAGAAGAAAAGGATTAAGTTCCTTTAAAGAGTAGGGAAGTTCTTTGAGAACATGCCCCTTCCACTTCCATCAAATGGCACATGGCTCATTATCAATAGTTTTGGTGCTCTACATAAATCAGTTTTAGTTTGACTTTTTATATCTAACAAACAAAAGAGGAATGCATTAGAAGACTTACTGGTGATTAAAGAATCTAAAAGGAAACTAAAAAGGCAGGCTTCAGAAAGACAGCAGCTGAAGTAGCTGTGAGGATCAAGGGAGCAGGATCCAATAGATGAACAGATCTCAGTAGGGATGAACTGTCTCCAGCTGTTCTTGTCTTTGTGCCACTCAGTTCAAGCTCAACTTTCTAGGGGAAAGTATCCCAATGACCTATTTTGGACACATGCCCAGGGGACCTCGGCTGAAAGTCCCTCCTTCAAAACTGGATTCAATAGAAAAAGGAGATTGTTCCCCAGAGGAAAATTGGGGCATTGCTACTAGAAGAAGGGGGATGGATTCTATGAGGACAAATACAATACATGCCCACAACACCCTTAAAAAGGCAGAACATGTATCTTTCAATTTGTGTTGTGTCTCCTGCTTTAAGCAGGATGAAATTTCCTTTATTCGCTCGTCTTTGGGTCTTCCCTTAAATAACTGGGCTTGGTTGAGTTAAAATACATTACCTACAAGGCCAAATTCGTAAGCTCATCCCAGGTTAGTTTTGTTGTTTTAAATCTTGAAGTAGAATGTGTATTTCTGATGACTTAGAATTTTTCTTTCTAAATGGAGATGCAGAAACTTTATGGACTCTAATACTAAGTGGGGGAAAAGGGATAACCCTAAATAAAATATAACTTGGCCATATTGGAAGTGAATTATGATTGAAAGTGATACAAACAGAATTTTTATGCACTAGATTCCCTTTTTAAAAAATCGCTTGAAAAGTTATGTTTCTTAATTTTGCTCTTAGATATTATATGCTTTTATAGACAAGTTCCTACACTCAATCTTTTTGCTCATTCGTGCATTCTGCAAACATTTATTAAGGGCTTGCCATGTGCATTAGCAGCAGAGTCTCTGGAGATCTGTGATGAGATTACGAAAGAACCTAATTTATAAAGATGCACAATAAACTATGATAGGAGTGAGGGATGGGATTGCCTGTTTTATTCACTAATTTTTATCTTTGGTACCTAGTGCAGTGCCTGAAAAATAGAAGGAACTTAAAAGCATACTGTTGAATGGATGAATAAATGAATGGAGGGAGCAGTCAACTAGTCGTGTTGGAAGTATAGAAGATAATAGGACGGGATAAGTTCAGGAAAATTTTCTTAGAGTTGTTTAATTCTGCTTCAACAAAACTCTTAGAAGAATGAAGGCTAGAGTTGCCAAAGCCCAAACATGGGGACTGGCTATCCTTCTATATTTCCATCAGTCTATGCATTCAGTTACAAATGGAAGTTCATTATCTTATCTCCAACAAAGACTGCAAGAGTAGGATGTGCCCTTCTGGCTCTTTGTAATCAGGCTTTTTGTGACTGGGGACCCTGATTGCCCATAAAACGCTAAAAAATTTTCAGTCTCTGTACTGGGGGTAAAAAGATGAGGCATTTAGAATTTGAAAATTATTTTTTCCTACATTAAGTGGTGTGATGTTGTACATTCTTCTATAATAGATAATCGCTCAATACTGTATATTTGAAATAACTCCCTTCTGAAGGAAGTTAGGGAAGAAGTGTGTGGAAGTCATATATCTTCGACAAAGACCAAACTCTCCCCACACTGAGGAGAGTCCACTGGTATTTAAGCATTGATCAAAAGAGTAATCCACACACCAGTTGGGCAGGGTTTTTAGAAACCACAAACCCATTAACATTCCCTGATATAACTTTTGAAAAAAATAAAACCTAGGTTTTTCCTGGGTTTCCTCTCTTTGCATGTTGTATGCTTTGTTTATATATCTCCATGTTTATGTGTTCTCTTGCTTTAATACACTTGTCTCTCTTTAACTCTTACCATTTTTTTTTACATTTTATTTATTTTTGAGGGACAGAGAGACACAGAGCATGAATAAGGGAGGGACAGAGAGAGAAAGAGACACAGAATCCAAAGCAGGCTCCAGGCTCTGAGCTAGCAGTCAGCACAGAGCCTGACGTGGGGCTCGAATCCACGAACCATGAGATCATGACCTGAGCTGAAGTCAGATGCTCAACCGACTAAGCCACCCAGGCACCCCTTACTCTTACCATTGTTGGATCTAACTTGTTCTACTCAGTTTTCCATCCCAGGGGGTAGCATGGCTTATGAAAAGAGCAGGGCCTCAATGCCAAAAAGAGCTAGCCTCAAATGCAGTTATGCTGTTTCATATTTAGGCAACTTTCAACAAAGTACTCAACATCTTTGAGCCACAGTTTCTGTGCTACTCAGTTATATTTCCATTTCTTCTTTCTGGGTGCACGGTTGGATTACACTTCTGATTCCCTTAATATTAGCACATGTCATTCACTTGTTATGGTCAGTGGATTGAGAATAGAAGTAGACATGTGTTATTCCTGGGGAAAAGTCTGTAAGAAACTAATCTTGTTGCCTTGCCCCTGAAACGTGACAGAGGCTCTATCAGTCTGATTCCTGAGTGAAGGCAACATGCGCAGAATGTGTACCAACCCAATGGACACGTAGCATGACCAAGAAATAAACTTTTATTGATTGAGGTAATTAAATTTGGGGGTTGTTTGTTACTCAACATGAATTAGCCCATCCTGGCTGATGTTTCTTAATATGAATAATGGTTATAAGATTTACCTCAAAGAGTTGGTGTGAGAATTACTAACCCACAGCAAAGGATTAAAAAGCAGTGGCTTTGGAGCCTGGGTGGCTCAGTCACTTAAACATCCAACTTCTGCTTAGGTCATGATCTCACAGCTTGTGAGTGTTGGGCTCTATGCTGATAGCTCAGAGCTTGGAGCCTGCTTTTGATTCTGTGTATCCCTCTCTCCCTGCGCCTCCCCTACTTGTACTTTGCCTCTCTCCCTCTCAAATATACACATTAAAAAAATTAAAAAAAAGAAAAAAGAAAGCAGTGGTTCTTATTACTATTACCCCCCTTCTGCCAGCTGTCTGTATCTACCATACTTATCAGACATTCCATCTACAAACTCATACATGGCTCACTCTTGTCCATTTCACTCCACCCATAATTCTTCATTGCTCCACCCACCTACACCCCCACCCCCCACTTTCCAATGCCTTTTCTTTGTCTTCTGTGACCAGAAGACCAGCTCCAATTTGGTCAAACTCTCTAAACCTGTTTCTTATCTTTTTTTCTCCAAATGAGACAGAATTCATTTTATGTTATTTAAAAAAATTTTATTTATTTTGAAAGAGAGAGAGAAATCAGGAGCAGGGGAGGGGCAGAGAGAGGGGTAGAGAGAGAGAATTCCAAGCTGGGTCTGAACTGTCAGCACAGAGCCCGACGTGGCACTTGAACCCATGAACTGTGAGATCATGACCTGAGCCATAACCAAGAGTTAGATGCTTAAATGTTTGAGCCATCCAGGCACGCCTGGAGACAGAATTTTAGAGTTAAAAGGGACTTCACTTCTCTAAGAATCTGTAGAAACAGACCTTCAACCTCACTCTCCAGCCATCAAATTTCCATAAACACCTTGCCATCTGGACTTCATTGATAGAAGTTACTTCTTCCCAGAGAGTTAGGTACTCTAGGTCACTAGGTACTCCTTTTTTTTTTTTTTTTTTAAGGTCTTAGCATTCATTTCCTAAGGACACCAAATCATCTTTGGCCTCAAAGGAACGTGTAGTCATTTAATTGCTCTGACCTCACCTCTCAGACACACAGTTTGGATACTTACCTTACACTCTACAGTTTACTGTAGCCATGCTTTCTACCCCTGTACCTATATTTTCTTCTCCCTACCCTTTCTAACCATCCTCATCCCTCCCTCAACATTTTACTGAAACACCAGATAGTTGTAGTCCCTGGCAAGTATCACCAGCTGATTTCTCTTCTGTTGCTCCTGGGCTAAAGGAAAACAATAAACTGTACAGACCCATGACTACATTCTTTGTGTTATCTAAAACTGAAATAATTGGCTTTTCTGGACATTTGGCATTAGCGCTCACTCCTACTTCTCAGAAACCTCTCCTACCATGGCCTCTGGTTCTCTTCTGGACATACTTTACCTCTCATTTCAAAGGTTCACCTTTCTCTCTCCACTCATCATTTAGCTGGAAATCCCTAGAGTTTTGTCCCTGGGACTATTTTCTTTTTTGTCTACATGTCTACATGTCTCTAGAGGAGTCTCATTTACCCTATGGCTTCTATGACCATTTAAATGTAGATGACTCCCAAATGACTTTCACTATCACTTCTCTCTAGAGCTTTAGAAGTAGATATGCAATGTCCTATTAGACATATGGAGGTAGATATCCTATGGCAATGTCCTTACGTAAACACTTTTTCCCTTCTAACCCCAAAATTGTACTATCCCTCTATCTTGATCTGAGTTAATGTCATCACCATTTACCTGTCTCCCAACTTAGAAACCTTGGTGTTATTCTCACCTCCTTTCTCTCAACCCCCACATACAGTCAGCTGCCAAATCTTGCTGCTTCTAATTTTAAAACATCATTTGACTTTGTTTCTTCCAAACTCTATGCTACTGGCTTAAAATAGGCCTTCAGCATATCTTCTTTGGACTTATTGCAACAGCCCTGCCTGTAATTTGTTTCCCTGATCCCTGACAATATTTCTCCCCTCCCATAGTCTCCAACCTGCCGTTATCGTTATAGAAAACAAAGCTAACTAAGTCTTTTCTCTTTGTAAAAGCTTCTTCTGGCTCCATATGCCCATGGGGTAAAGTTCAAACTAGATAGTCTGGCTGTAAATTGCTTAACCTCCTTACTCCATTCTCTCTCTTCTCCTTGTTTCCTTTCCTGCCTTCGTGTTCTCTGTGCACATCCTAGGTTTCTATTGGCTCATATTCTCACTACTTCCAGCACAAAACTATGCTCTCAGAAGTCTATATTTAAATGCATATATATGTATGTATATATGTATACATATATATATAATATATTTTTTTCAGGATATTTCTTTTCCTCCTCTTCATCTGTATTCACTTGAAAAATTCCTACAGGTGTTGGGGAGCCTGGGTGGCTCAGTCAGTTGAGCGTCTGACATCGGCTTAGGTCATGATCTCTCAGTTCATGGGTTCAAGCCCTGCGTCAGGCTCTGTACTGACAGCTAGCTCGGCCTGGAGCCTGTCTTCAGATTCTGTGTCTCCCTCTCTCTCTGACCCTCCCCTGCTCACACTGTCTCTCTCTCTCTCTCAAAAATAAATAAAAAAAAAACATTAAAAAAAAAAGAAAAATTCCTACAGGTGTTAACATCTAGTTTAAACATCATGTACTCTGTGAAGCCTTCCCCAGTTCTTCCAGGCTATTGATGCTCTGTTCCTTTTGTTCCCAGAGCACTTTATATTTGCTGCAGACTTTACTGTGTGGCTTTTAATTTTTCTATTTATGTGTTTGCACCTTACATTAGACTGTAAGCTTCTCATTGTCAGAGAACTGACTAGAAGTTGTTCAATAAATATTGATGGATTAATGCAACATTGTTTTCCTCCCAAGGTGTCTTTGGTATCAGTCTCTTATTTTCTTTTTTAAAAGATTTTTAATGTTTATTTATTATTTTTGAGAGAGAGAGACAGAGAGAGACAGAGTGTGAGTGGGGGGAGGGGCAGAGAGAGGGAGACACAGAATCAGAAGCAGGCTTCAGGCTCTGAGCTGTCAGCACAGAGCCCGATGCGGGACTCGAACCCACAGACCATGAGATCATGACCTGAGCCGAAGTCGGACGCTTAACCGACTGAGCCACCCAGGTGCCCCTCTTCTTTTTCATTCTGTCTATTACATCCCTAATAAACAGTCAACTCAAACTTAGATTTTTAATACCCTCCAGGATGACCATCTAAAGAAGCATTGTTCAATGATGTAAACACTAGCTACATGTGGTGATTGAGCACTTGTGATGTAGTTAGTCCAAGTTGGAGCAACCTGTAAGTATAAAATACACATTGGATTTTGAAAACAGTAGGAAAACAAGAATGTAAAGTATCTCAGTAATAGTTTTTAATTTTGTTTTAACAATTACTCATATGTTGAAATGATAATACTTTGGATATATTGGATTAAATAAAATATTTTATTTAAACAAATTTTTCCTGTTTCTTTTTTTTCTATTTTTAAATGTGGCTACTAGAAAATTTAAAAGTATATATGTGGTGTGCATTATATTTCCATTAGACATTGCTGTGCCCCTTTAATCATGTGAATCATTTCTTGGTGGTAAGCCTGTCTTCTGTTATTTATTTTTTTCTGTCTTCTGTTATTTATTTATTTTTTCTTTCCCTTAATCCTTGCAGTGGTAAGCAGAATTTCCTGCGAGGGAAAAAATGGTGTCTGTTAACTGGTATTGTTGGACTAACTTCCCCAAACATCCCTTTTTTTTCATGCTACTATCCTACCTGAAGAATCTACAGGTTTTCTGTTGTCAGCTGCATCAAGGCCACATTGCTTTGTCTGGTTCCTCAAACATTTCATTCTATTGCACTTCACTTACTCAGCCTTATGTCTCACTCATCTTAAGTAGTACCTTTGACCTTTAGTCTGTGTTCCAAGATCCTTGAAGTCTGTGCTTTTTGGGAATGGTTCTCTTGCTCAGTATTTCCTTCCTTGGCCTCCCATTTAAATCAAGCCAGTCATTAAGATGTGACTTAAAAGTTTTACCTCCCACATGTTATTTTTCTGTTTATTGGAACTCACTCTGATATCCTACTAGTTGTTATTTGTCAGAGACACACAGTTTAAGCTCTAATTTGTTCAATTACTCGGCATCTTCACTGATATCACCATTCAATTGAATTCCACAAGCATTTTTGAGATCCTGTGCCAAGAACAGGGATAGGTGAGTATGAGGGTCACCTTTATGCAGGGCCTATGCTAGGAATTGGCCCTGTAGAAAAGTATAAGACACAGGCCTCATCTCATTGCCTTTCTTAGCATCTGCTCCACCATAGGCAAGGGCCATGTTTATTCTGATTACAAAAGCTTCATATGAGAAATTGCTAATATGCCACCATATGCCAAAATAGTCAAATAGCCTCACACAGGGTTCAAATCCCATAAGTCCAGATTGGGGAACTCTGGGTTCTAATTAAGTGTGTTCTTTCCCTAGTTTTTCAGAATTAAAGAACACTGTTTATACAGCTTGTTAAAGTGACATCGCCCAGTATTTGCCTCCTTGGCCATACTTTATCCTCCTTTTGAAAGGCCTTATTTTCGGGTGTTTTAGACTCTGGAGCCTACTTTGGATTTGAATCTCAACTCCTCCATTGGGTAGCTCTGTAACCTGGGCAAGTTACTTAACTCCTCCATACCTCATTTTCTACATCTGTATAATGAGAATAACGTTATCACAGGATTGTGATAAGGGTTAACGAGTTCATAGTTTTTGGCACAGAGTAACCACTCAATGTCAGTCCTTAATACATGTCACTACCAGACTGTTTCTCTGGGACTGTTTTGACTATTTTATTCCGCGTGTGTCTCCAACTTCTAGCATAGTGCCTGTTTCAAAACTGCAGGTGAATAAACATGGAGTGAATAAATGAAGGCACTCAATCACTTTTATTTATGAATTTCCAATGTTCTCCAAGCCAAGTGCAAAGGCAAGGAAGCAAGTCAAAGTCACCTCCTTATAAAGGTCTTTCTTCACCCGGTTTCCCCTGAGGGACCCCTGGGACAATTTGATCTCCAAGGCGGGGAAGCCCACAGCGGGCAGCGCGAAGTACCTTCCCGGAATCACCTTGGACCCGCCCAGCGCAGACCGGCCAGGCTGGCCAGTTTCCAGGGAAGTTCGGCGCATGCGCAGCGCGTCCGGCGCCTGGGTTCCTTCCTGCGGCGCCACCCGGAAGCCTCAGCTCAGCCCCCCCCTCCCCCTCCCTCGCCGGCTCTGGCTGTGCGTGCGGGGCCGGCCCGGCGAGGAGGCGGGACACGTCGGCGCTGCCACCGTCGCCGCCCCTCCTCCTCCTGTTCCAGCTGCCGCCGCCGCCGCTTCCTGGGCTGAGTCCGCCCGCGGTCCCGGCGGCTCCAGGTGTGTTCACCCCGCCCAGCTCCTGCCAGAGTCCGCCGCCGCCGTAGCTGCCCCGGGCTTCCCGCCCCGCTTCCGAGATGGCGACGCGCTCCTGCCGGGAAAAGGCTCAGAAGCTGAACGAGCAGCACCAGCTCATCTTGTCCAAGCTGCTGAGGGAGGAGGACAACAAGTACTGCGCCGACTGCGAGGCCAAAGGTAGCGCGGACGTCGCCGCCCCTAGTCGGGGCCTCCTGCGGCCGGTGACCTTCCCGTCGCCGCGGCGCCCGGGGCCCGAGCGGACGCGGCGGCTGCTCCCGGCCGGCCCCAGCCCTTAAGGGAGGGCGGGCGCAGGCTGGAGTAGCCCCTTACCTCCGCCAGAGGCGGTGGCGAGGTCAGGCCCGTGGGCGCCGGCACTGGTCCCAGCCCCTTCTCCTCCCCGGCCCCGGGGCAGAGCGGTGCCCGCGTCGCGATGCTCAGACCCTCCAGAGGGCCGGGGTCAGAACCGGGCCGGGAGCACGGAACGGGGCGACGGCTTGGCCAGTGCTTAGAGTTAAAGGGTTGCCCTCTACCCGCCTCAGCTCGCAGGTACATCCGTGGGTGGGGCCACCCTTAATCTTGGTCTCCGCCTCGACCCTTCCCGCGTGACCATGTCCTCCCTCTCGGGGCCCCGAGGCTCCGTAACCCAGGTGGAGCCCCACCTGCCTGCCCACCTGACAGCTTTGTACGGGGCTTTTGCTTCTTCCTGAGAAAGAGTATGGTGGTCCTTTTTGCAGGGTTGGAGTTTTACTGAGTGAAACCATTGGGGAGGGGTCTTTAGTAGTAGTAGTAGTAGTAGTAGTAGTGATAACTGTTTTTTTCATTTGGATATTAGCCAGAAGGAAGAGGAATTTCATTACATGAGTCCCTTGGACACTGGGCTTATTATTATGTTCCTGAAGCTTTTAATAATTAGATGGTCTCTGACCAGTTGCTTTGGGAGAAAATGTGGACACTGGTTTGTGTGGTCATAGACGTTGAAGGTGCATTTTTTAAAGATCCAGAGGTGAAAAACTATTTTTAGTTTGTTCGTTGGAGGGCTTCTGCCTCAGCCTTTGAAGTAGATACACTATTTTTAGTCTATATGTTTGGGTTTGGAGATCTGATTTATATTTAATGTCTTCTAAGTAATCTCATGAGAAAAATGTTTCAGATTTTTAACAACCTGTCATGTGTTTAGGAAAAGATCTTGCTCATTTGTAAATTCATTTGTTTATTCGGTGAGAAGTAGGTAGTTCTCCAGAGCAGGAGTCAGGCTTTGAGAATATCATTTAAGATTTCTGTTATTTGACTTAGACTTTCTTGAAGCTTTACTGTTCTTTCTCAATATTGTATAAATGAGGCACGTTTCAGCGGGCTGCTGTTGTTTGGTTAGACTCAGCCACACAGCATCAGGAAGGCACTACCATAATGTACTGATTACTGGAAGATCATGTGGGAATACTGTAACTAGACCATTTTATGAAGCACTTTTCATATAATAACTTGACTCACCCAAGCTTATATTTATTCTGTGTCATCTTTCAGGGGATGAGTTAAAAATGCCTGATTATTGTAGTAAAACTTACTTACGTGATATTATGTGTGTGGATTTTTGGGGAATGCTCTTTTGTGTTGAGGCTCAGTTATTCATCACTGCACTAGTAAAACACTGAAAAACGGGGCCTTGGACAGTGGGCTTAAGCCTGAAAAACGGCTGCACTTTGGGTAATAAGTTACATGCTTAAAAAGAGTTGCTAGTATATTTTAAATCTATTCATTGAAGCTTGAATAGTAAGTTTCATTAAGTCCGTACCTTCATTCGGTATAGAAATAATTGAAAAATAATGTTTGTTTAAATTCTGTCACCACAAAAGTAGTTTATAAAATCAGATTTTCACTAATGCTTCCTAAAGTAATTTATAGGTTTTTAAAAAGCCATTTTGCCATATGGTAACATTTTCATTTCCACCTTTAAAAAAATTTTTTTAAAGTGTTTTATTTATTTTTGAGAGAGAGAGAGACAGCGTGAGCAGGGGACGGTCAGAGAGAGAGGGAGACACAGAATCCGAAGACAGGCTCCAGGCTCTGAGCTGTCAGCACAGAGCCTGACGTGGGGCTTGAACCCACCAACGGTGAGATCATGATCTGAGCCGAAGTCGGACGCTTAACCGACTGAGCCACCCAGGCACTCCGTCATTTCCACCTTTTGAAGTGAGGAGAGGAGAATCATGTACTTTTTAAATTAGGACAAATATCTGAGGAAAAGGGAGCATTGGTTTTGCTCACTATTTGTATTGCCACTGAGGTCCATCAATATATATTGAATGAATGTTTTTAGTTTTGGTTTTGTTTGGTCTTCTGTTTCTGGGTTTGTTTTTGAGAAATGAAGAAAGTGGGAGAGAAGGGAGTATCAAGAGTTCGAGGATGCAATGTGAAGAGCACGGACTCCAGTCATTATTTAGAAAGATCATTATTTTTTTCCTTGTTGCTACTAAATCTTGAATGATATTAAACTGATCTTCTAATTTTTTTTACTGTTTATTTATTTTTGAGAGAGAGAGAGAGAGAGACAGAGCATGAGCCATGGAGGGGCAGAGAGAGAGGGAGACACGGAACCAGAAGCGGGCTTCAGGCTGTCAGGACAGAGCCTGACATGAGGCTTGAACTCAACGAACTGTGAGATCATGACCTGAGCTGAAGTTGGAGATTTAACCGCCTAAGCCACCCAGGCACCCCTTAAATTGATTTTCTGAATTATTTCACTGTTTTATCTTGATCTTCCAGGAAAAAATATCACAGTTAAGTTTAATTAGTTTAATTAGACTTGATCTCATAGTTGTATTTACTTGAAGAATTTGACTTGATTGGGCTATTGGTATAATTAAGTATATTTTGTGCAAGTTTTGAGTCTTTGGTATGGTTGAATCCCATTATAGAGCTCTCTTAGTAGAGTTCTTGGCTTGTTAAATGATTTGGGATTCATTATTACACATGCCAGATGACACAGTAAATGTAGATAGTGCAATTCTGATTCAGTGTATTTTTAAAAGATATGCTAAGGGTCTTATTTTACAGCTTAGCTATTATAAAGAGTTCCATACTGTATATATGTATTAATGTTTTCCTCACTGTCTAATAAACTACATCAAGCTTTTCATGTATTTTGAAGCTATTTCCTAGTTAACTCAATTTTCTTTCGAAAAATACTTCCTCCACTGCTCTTTGAGAGCATGTACCAAAGACTAAAGTTAAAGTGTAGAGCTAAAGATTACCCTATTCTCTTGACTTGTAATAGTTGGCAGAATTATATCAATTGGATTTTGACATTTTCTTACTAAGTCACCAGTGTGTGTTTCCTGAGTTGACATTATTTAAGAAGTAAGGAAGGAGAAAAGGATGGCTTAGGTGCTAGTTTCCTGCTCTTGATCCTACACTTACTAGATTTGTTGAGCAACTGGAGAATAAAAACAGGCAGATGGAGCTGCACTTCCTTTTCCTGGCCTCATTGGTGACTCTGTGGGAGTTTTAACACAGTTCTGTTGGTTATTAGTTGGTGGCACTTTATGGAGCAGTGAGGATTTAGAGCCCCTAGCCAATCTAAAGTTTAGTTTTTAGTATTTGAAATTTCATCCATGGTGAGTTCTAGTTTTGATTCTAACCATGTAAAAGTTGGCATGAAAATGTTTTCTCTTGCCCAGTAAGTTTTGGGGTAGTTAGAAATATAAGGTTTTTGAACCCTTAGAGATTGTTTTGTTCCACCTGTCTGCTATTAAGAGGTTAAGTTCCTTGCCCAGATCAAGTATTTATTTCTTCATTCCGCGGACCTTGACTTGAGTGCACACTGCTAAGCCTGTATGGGATTATGGAGCTGAAAAAATTTGTGAGACCTAAGGAGTTGGTTCAGAGAGGACTGCATTTTTGCAAATGAATAATTCCGAAACAGTGTACCAAGTGTTATAATAGTTGTTGTAAGAAGTTCCTCCCTCTCTACTTATTTTGAGCTACTGTCCCCATCACATCTGACTTTTGTCCATTGGTTGTCTTCACGGTTCCTAGAATGCTGCCTCAGGGCCTTTGTACATGCTGTTCTTTCTGCCTGTGAAGCTCTCTAACAATTTTTTGCCTGATCAGTTTTACATATCATCCCCTTTTTGCTTAAATGTCTCTTGAAGGGAAATGATTCTCCCTGATTTCCTATATTAGATTAGACATCCCTTTGTACGTGTAAGACACATCCTGAATGTTTTATTACACATAAGTACAATTGTAATTAAACATTACTTGGGTATTTATTGGGTAGTCTATATCCCTGTTGGATTATAGCTATAAGAGAGAAGAGACCTTGTTTATCTTATTTAGGCTTGTATCCCCTGCCCTCTCTACACAATGGGTGACATGTGGTAGGTTTAGTGTAACTCAACAAATATCTTTTGAATGAATGAATGTGAATGAGTACAGAGCCGAGGGCAGTCAGTAGGGTTTATAGAAATGAGTTCATGTATAGGCATGTGGAGTAACCCTGTTGGGAAATATTTACAGGAGTCTTGTTTGAGCTAGGTTCAGAAGATGGAGTGGGATTTTAGCAGATGGAGAAGGAATTAAAGGACATAGCTGCACACGCAAGGTGCAGGTATATTAAATAATATAAGAAGTTTCAGTGTGGACTTTTTTGGGTAAGCTTTCTCTAAGCATGATCAGATTTGATGGTGGCAGGTCAGGAAGAACCGAAATGGTGAGAGATTACAGGCTCGTCACTTAATTATCACAGTAGTCCAAGCAAGAGTGTAAGGACCTGAACTCACTTAATGTTAGGGTTTGGGGCAGGAAACAGGACAGCTGTAGCTATTTTAAGGAACAGGGTGTTTACATTGGAAGGGCTGGAGGAGCAAAAATCGAGAACCATTACTGGACTTCTGGTTTCAAGACCACATACTATTACCACTGCTTACTGTTACCACCACTGCTGGGGCTGCTTCTCACGCGTGGAGCTGGGAAAGCTAATGGGGGCATTAGGACTGTGGTTACTGCAACCCTTCAATGTCTGTTAGACATTTTTGTTAATTGCCCTTACTATAGGAAGAAGGCCTTTGCTGAACTTGTGCCTTCCATGGGCAAATAACTGGCAGACTAATGTCCAACACTTAGCCTTCAAGGGAGTCTTTCTTTTAGCTTTCTAACCTTTTCAAAAAGTAAAAACATGAAGGGAAGGTTGTGAGACCTAGTCTAAGAGGCCACTACAGGCAGCGAGGATGGAGAACATTTTTCATTAAGGGTGTAATATTTAAGAGTTCTTATATAAACCTATTTTAAAGTAATTCATACTAAAAAGTAAAATTCACTTAAGAAACTGATGTTTATAATGATGTTGATGCTTGTAGGATAAATTCATACAAACTCTTTGATTATAATTCACCTAAAGAGACCTGCATATCTGAAAGTTCCCTCGAAATGCTAACCTTCAGGTTTGATTGGTCCGTTCTTATAATTCTGCTGATCTTGAGATTTTCTCTGATGATTATGTGTAGAGCCTGGTGTCAGAGCCGGGATAGAAACCCCTGGTCTCTCTCTGACTCATCAGTATAAAACTTGGGCTGCATGTTTCCCCCTTCCTTTTATTGCCTCCCAGTTCTTTTTCTTGGTCATTTTTTAAAAAAGATCAGAATACTCTTTTGTTACTTTGATTTCATTGATTAAGGAAACATATGTTTTTATGTTAAGGATTAAGGATTTTTTAAAATGTTTTTTAATGTTTTATGTTAAAGATTTTATGTTAAGGAGTAAGGAAACATAAGTCTTGCTGTACAAGATATATATAACCGTATTGACATATGAGGACTTGAACCCATGCTCTCTTTAAGGTAAAGTCAAATATTTGGCATTCTAATTACATATTTTATAAACTCAAGCTTTTTCCTTCTGCTAATAGTCTTTCCATTTCTCAAGAGAAGGTCAAAGAAAGTTGGAGGCCATTTTGTTTGTTGACTGCCTTATATTCTGACCACTGTAAAGAATTGATTTAATAGATTCATAATTTTGCTGGTAAATCAGTGTTTTCTGGGCACTGCAAAGATTAAGCATCATGTCAGATACTATTGTGTATTCTAAAAAGTTTTGGGTATGGTCCACAGACTAGTTGGGGATCTCAGTAGACATTAGACAGTGATGTGTTAAACTCTAGCCTATGTGTAGACTGTAGATTATTAAAAGGTTAGTGATGGGAAAAATCAGTGTGACTTGGAGAAGGTAGAACTAGAAGGTTGGAAGTTAAAAAAAAAAAAAAGAAAAGGCAAGTAAAAATGTACACGTATACACAGAAGTTATATAGTGCTTTCTTCTTGCTAGGCAGTGTTGGGAACATTTGACATCTATTATTTAATCCTCAAAACAGACTTTTGAGGTAGGTAATATTATTATTCCATCTTATAAATGAGGAAACTGAGGCACATAGAACTTAACTTTCATAAGCTTGTATAGCTAAGAAGTGGTAGAGCCAGGAATTTCTTCTTGAAAAGAAAAATATTTTGGATGGCTACTATATTTTAGGCATTCTAGGAACTGGGGAGGAAGCAGGTGGATAAGGTCCAAGCTCTAAAAGATCTACTAGTCTGTTAGTCTGTTGCAAGCAGGACTGACTTGAGAAGTTGGCCCTTGGTTGGCATCAGGGAACCTGGATTTGGGGAGGGTCTCACTACTCTAAGTGATAAGAGTCAGTCACTATGCCTAAGCTGTACAAACAATGTGGTTTATGCTAAATGCCTGCTTTCCTTCTGGGAGTCTGGAATTTCCATAGTACTAGGCAAGGGTGCCTATGTGACCAGCCTACCCCCCGTCCCCCAACACATACTCCAAGCACTGAGTCTCTATTGAGCTTCCCTGGTTGGCAGTATTTCACAGTTGTCGGACATCATTGCTAATACAGTTAACTGTGTCTAGTGCAGCTCCAATGGAAGGGGGCACCTGGACATTAAAATGTGCCTGTTTTCTTATAAACTTTGCTCCATGTGCCTTTTCTCTTTGCTAATTATGCTTGGTATCCTTCTACTTTCTGTAGCAATAAATAAATTACAGTCATAAGTAAAACTGTATTTTGAGACTTATGAGTCCTTTTAGCAAATCACCAAACCTGAGGGTGGTCTTGGGAACCTCCCAACATATTTGATAATATATATTTTCCTCCAGTATAGTGTACAGGACATGTTGGGGTGTCAGTGTATTTTGGCTAACTCTAGAACCTAACCTACCAGCAGGGGTACAGCCCAGAGGAGCCAGTATTAGCATTAGAGGAAATTCTGGCTTTCCTGGGATGATGTGGAAGTAGGAATCTGGACTGTAGAGCAGGATTTGAACTTAGGAGCTACTCCAGAGCTATTACCTGCATGTTTGATGGCATAAAACATGTGTCTTTGCCGTTGAAATTTTGTGATAGAAGAGACTGTTGTTGGGAAGAGACTATATATAACCATAAAGCTGACAATGTATTTCTCAGAGAGATTATTGCCCAATATGTTCCAGCATGGACAGTGTCTTTGTCTTATTTTCTTGCTCTTATTTTTTTTTTTTTTTAATGTTTAGTTTTTGAGAGAGAGAGAGAGAGAGAATGAGCAGGGTAGGGGCAGAGAAAGACACAGAATCTGAAGCAGGCTCCAGGCTCTGAGTTGTCAGCACAGAGCCCGACGACCTGGGGCTCAAACTCATGAATCTTGAGATCATGACCTGAGCCGAAGTTGGATGCTTAACCAACTAAGCCACCCAGGTTGGACGCTTAACCAACTAAGCCATCCGTTATCTCTTTGCTTTTAATAGGAGAACCACTATAACTTCAAAATACCAACATAAACAAAACAGAATTTTCTTCTGATCACTAAACTTTATTCTACAAGCTGAATCTTTTTATTTATTTTTTTTAACGTTTATTTATTTTTGAGAGAGAGAGACACAGACATGAGCGGGGGACAGTCAGAGAAAGAGGGAGATACAGACCCAGAAGCAGTCTCCAGGCTCTGAGCGGTCAGCACAGAGCCTGATGTGGGGCTCGAACCTACGAACCGCGAACTTTGAGATTGTGACCTGAGCCGAAGTCGGCTGCTTAACCAGCTGAGTCACCCAGGTGCCCCTCTACAAGTTGAATCTTTTGAGGAGTCCTTTAGTTGTGTGTGTGTGTGTGTGTGTGTGTGTGTGTGTGTGTGTGTTGTTTTTTGGTCTTCCAGGTAGCTACTTTGTTTTCTCTTTCTGCAGTTCTGTCCTTAGGTCAGGTATGGATCATCTATCTTGGCTTTTTATTTTTTTAAAAAAAATATTTATTTATTTATTTTATTTATTTATTTTTGAGAGGTGGGGGAGCAGGGCACAAGGGGGGGAGGGGCAGAGAGAGTGGGAGACACAGAATCAGAAAGGCTCCAGTCTTAAACTGTCTGCACAGAGCCCAATGTGGGGCTTGAACTCGTGAACTGTGAGAGCATGTCCTGAGCCACCCAGGTGCCCCTACCTTAGCTTTTTAAACAACAGAAACAACCTGATAGACTTGAAAGAGCACTGACCTGGATTAAGTTAGTAAAGCTAGGTTTGAGTTCAGCTTTTGCCTCTTGACTTACGTGGTGACCAGTTGTCCCTGTCCTCATTGAACCTTACTGCAAAGATTTATTTCAGCTTTGATATGATCTGTGTTCTTTTTCAAAACCCATGTCTTCTATCACTTCTAAGTCAGTATTTACTATTGTTAATTTAAAAAATTTTACTTTTTACATTAATAATTTAATTTTGGGTCTTACAGAACTTGATCAAACCTGTATACTTTTAAAGCTTTTCACTGATGATTTAGGTCTTTCTGAGCAGATTTATCTGGTATTATCTTTAATTATCTCAAGCTGTATCATATAACTCACAGGAATATCTCTCACAGATTGAGGGATCCTTTTGTTTGAAACTTTTTCCCTTTAATGCTTTCATGGATTAATTAGAGTAAGATCAAAGAAACTACCACCTGCTCTAGTCATCTACCAAAGCCATACTTTAGGACTGTAGAGCCATACATAACCATACATATAGTCATACATAGTACCATACATACATACCATTTAGTCATACATAGTACCAGATGGAAATGATTTAAAAAATTTCACTTAACACAACTTAGGGGGGCACCTGGGTGGCTCAGTTGATTGAGTGTCTGACTCTTAATTTTAGCACCGGTCATAATTCCAGGGTGGTGGGATTGAGCCCCACTTTGGGCTCTGTGCTATTGGAAATATCTGTTAATTTCATGCTCATGTACATTTTGAGTGGTAAATATGAGGACTTTGAGAGTCTAAAGGGCAGAGAGTTATAAGCCTTCCAGTAAATCTCCATTCTCTGTGCATCCTCCCCTTTCCCCAAAGAATTTTTTTTCCTTCATCTCACAAGAGAGCCAAGTGATTGCTTTTAGGAGTGATCAGTGATAGGATAGACTTTCAGATGTCTATCACTGATCTTTTGTAAAGAATGCATTTCAAGGACCAATGATCAGCTAAACCCAAACTTGAAAATAAAGAGAATTTAAAACTTCTCTAGGAAATTATATTTAGGATAGCTTTATTTTCCAATACAGGAACATTCATTAAAAATTATGATTTAGTTTAGATGTTTTTTAGTTGATGCATTTCTACTCTTGAAAGTTGCTTTTAATGTAGGGCGGTGATGGTTCATCATGCCAAAAAACGAGCGGAAGTATGATTTTTGAAGTGAAATGATCATCACAAGTATATTAATTTCCTATTGCTGGTATCACAAATTATCACAAACTTAATGGCTTAAACAACACAAATTATCATCTTACAGTTCTGGAGGTTAGAATCCAAAATGAGTCATACTGAGCTAAAATCAAATGTGTTCCTTTTGGAGGCACTCGGGGAGAATCTGTTTCCTTATCTTTTCTAGCTTCTGGAAGTCACCTGTGATGTTTGCCTCATGGCCTCTTCCACCATCTTCAGTGTGTGGTCTTCAGATCTCTTTCTGCCTTTTTGTGCTTGCATCAGTACATCTTCTTATCTGGCTTTTTGAAGGACCCTTATGATTACATTGGGTTCACCTGGATAATCTAGGATAATACCATCTCAGTGTTCTTAAACACACCTGCAAAGTCTGCTAGGCACTATGATAATTTATAGGGAGCAAATAAAATACAGTCATATTTTTAGCCAAAAGAATGCTTCATAAGTACTCTTAGCTCCAAGGAGCTGTACAACTTTTTGGTTCTATGATACTGGAATTTTTTGTTGTGAGACCTGTGGCTTACTTCCTACGACTTGAAAATCATTATTTGGTGGAAATCCCTGATTTTAATGGCTTCCTATTTGCCAGAATGAGTTATTGCTCTATTAATATGCCTGTTATAAACAAAGAGGGGTTTTCTCAAATTTATGTCTTCTTTTAATAATTCTTTTCTTTTGTTGAGTAGTACTATTTTTGACCTCAGGAGAGTGATCTTATTCCTGAGATTAGCTTGCCCCAATCTAGGGTTCATGATAGTAGGACATATATTTGAATAGATGAATCAGAACAAAACTGTGGATTATTTTTAATGGGAAACAGTGAAGCATGAACTTGATTCCTTAGATAATATGATCCTTCACTAAATCTTTGACAAAAATCAAAACTCTGCACACTGGGTAAAACAAAGCAGAAAGATGAGTTTATTATAAGGCTTTTTACCTGTAAGTCAGGAAACTCAAGGCTGTGGGAGCAGTGAGTTTGGAGTTGCTCACAGATTAAGGGATTTTTATGGAGTAAATACAGAAGTTAGTTGGTTGCCTAGTGGTCGTCTTTCTTATTTGAATTTGGGTAGCTTAGTTGGGAACAAGAAGGTTCATAGATGGTGTGAACAGACTTGGTGTTTGATTGGTTGGTGTCTTTTACTTATTTCTGAGAAGAGCTGTAAATTTCTGTAAGATTAGATTAATCCTTTATGCATTGGTGTTGACTGTCCAATTTGTTCTTGACATAGGTGACTTCATTTTGGTTTGGTTCTACACCTTCTAGACTTAAGGGTATGAAATCACATTTTATATAAATGGTTAAAATTTAAAATCAGCTTTGGGCTTTAAAACCCTTTAAAGAATAGTTTATATGATTTTTATGTCTTCAACTGTGTATAATTATTCTTATGAAAACAAGAATTTCATTACTTCATAATAATTAGGATTCATTAAAGAAAAGAAACAAAGGAAAGTTTCTGCATTTCAAACTGTTCTACTTAAAGTTAAATATTGTCCCTAATGGTGAATGGCCATAGGGGAATATTCCTCAGTTATTTCTCCTTGAAAGCATTCCTTTTTATGATTTTAATTTTACATTTGTGTAATCTTAAATGTTGATGTATTAAAAGAGTTATGGAACTGTTACATGATATAATGTATATGAAGCATTTATAGAGAGTTTGATATTTAGTAAGTAGTAAGTAAATGTTGCATTTGAATCTTAAGTCTTGTATGATAAGACCTACAAACATTTTTTTCTTTTTTCCTCCAATTTTATTATTATTACTATTATTTTTAGTGTGTTTTTTAAAACTTTTTTATTACGTGTTTTAATACTGGTTCAGTTAACATACAGTATTATATTAATTTTAGGTGTACAATGTAGTGATTCAACAATTGTGTACATGACTTTGTGTTCATCATGATAAATGTATTCTTTAATTCTCATCACCTATTTTCACCCCCCTGTAACCATCAGTTTGTTTTCTATAGTTAAGAACCTGTTTCTTGGTTTGTTCTTTTTCCATTTGCTTGTTTGTTTTGTTCCTTAAATTCCACGTATATATGAAATCATACGCTGTTTTTCTTTCTCTGATTTATTTCCCTTAGCATTATAGCATATATAGCATAGATCTAGCTCCTCCAGTTACTTTTTTTTTTTTTTAATGTTTTTTAACATACATTTAAGAAACAGAGAGAGAGACTGTGAGCAGGTGAGGGACAGAGAGAGAGGGAGACACAGAATCCGAAGCAGGCTCCAGGCTTTGAGATGTCAGTGCAGAGCCTGATGCAGGGCACCAACTCACGAACCTTGAGATCATGACCTGAGCCGAAGTCAGATGCCTGACCAACTGAGCCACCCAGGCGCCCCTCCTCCAATTACTTTTTAAGAGAATTGTTCAGGGTGTCAGATGTAAGGAAACTTCTTCCTCCTCCTGATTTTCCCTAAGTTTTATTGTTGTGAAATTTTTCTGAATTTTTTAACTTAGAAGTTGTAATTGATTCTGAGGGTTAACTTTTGGATGCAATTGTTGTAGGAAGTAAAAACAAACAACTATCCAAATATTTGATAGAGACACATTCTCTTTTTTGTAACTTGGTTACCTTTTCTATTTGCATTAAATTATTATTTTTTATAAGCAAAGGTTGCTAGTCTCTTATTGTAATTACTCTCCCCATATTGTGAGATTACAAATGATTTTTCACTGTGGAAATTTTGTTCAGCTATTGTACAGAAGCATCTTCCCTTCTACTGTTTATTTACTGAAAAGTAGTTGTTATTTGGGATTTGTTTTTTAATGGGGACAATGATTTTACTTCCGTAGATAAGACAAGGCTGTCAGGTGATTGCCTTCTTTTTTGGCCTTTTATCTCTTGTCTCAAATTTGTGGCAATTATGCTTTGACTGTTTTTAACTTAGTTGGTAAAGTATGCCAGTAAACAACAGGAAACAAAGGTTTTTACCTAAAATAAATGTCTAGCTTTTACAAAAAATGGTTTAGGGGACTTCCAGTTTCTAGTCTGGCTTTAAGACTGGAAGAAGCTTCAAGTCTCCATCCTAACAAGTAAAAAGCTCAGCAAACTGCAAAATCAGCTGTTACACTATAATTCTTTAGAAGGCAAATTTATGAATCAATTAAGCACAAAGCTTGTTTTTCCGACCAATTTAAATAACTTTAGTTTCTCTGCAGTAAGAAGCCAAAAACATTTTAATCAAGGTGACAATAAGAGATTCCAAAGGCAAATATGTAGGGTTATATAGTTGTCAGCAAAACTTAGCCCCTTTATTTTATCTCATTTGGAAAAGGCCTAGATGTCCAATGAATTCAATCCAATTTATCATCTATACAAAACCTTAAAGTTTCAGGTTACCAAAGACTTTGAAAGCTATCTTTACAATTATCCACAAAAACTTGAGACCGACAAAATTAACTATCACTTAAAGTCATCCTTTTGCTGACAAATTGTAACACATATCACAAGCTTATTTGACCTTCAGTAAACCTAGGTAGAATAAAAGTTTCAACTTGTTTAAATACCAAATTATGTTCCACTTGGGTCCACTTAAAAGTCCATCAGTTTGTTCCCTTTTCTTGATTTTTACCTGGAGCACCCGTGGGGAATTCTGAAGTGGGCGATGTTAAGCCCAAAGCCGTGCTCTTTGCTCCTTGACATTGAAGGTGGGAGGAGGAGCCAGTGGTGCTGGAAGCACCAAGGATGGTATAGGAGCCAGTTATGCAGGCTGCACCCACGGTGGTTCAGAAATGAGAGGAGGAGGAGGAGGGGAAGGCCGAAAGAGGTGAGGTGCTCCCAGGAAGCCTGGGGTTTCCTGGACTTAAAGCCTGTTTGTCCGCTCAGACAGATGAGCAAATGCAAGTTTTTTCCACCAACAAATGGAATTTAGGGCAGATCATGTCAGGGTTGAGTAGACAGGGAACTTCCCTGGAACATAAGGAGTTTTGGCAGCTGCTTGGGAATATTCCTTAAAGTCCGTGTCCCAAAGTAGACCAGCCACAGTTGGCTCCAGTTATAGCTGTTAGCCTGGGGAATGAATGAGGGAGAAGCCCCCCACATACTGCTAAATTAACCTGGGTCTAATAGGTGGAGCAGTGAGAGATAGTGTACCCTTTGGGATGGATTATTTGCTGCAGCAACCTGGTTCTATTAGGAGGAGGCCAATTATCAGCTTGGTTTTGCAAGAGTTCCTTAGGTCTGGACCGTGATTCAGAACCCTAAAGCTCTGGACCTAGGGTACCTCTGCCTCTTGTCCTGTTTCCTGCAGGAGAGATATAATTGATAGATCCTACTGAGTCCATGCAGTGTTACAGGAGAACAGTCCTTTCTTAAATTTTGCAATCTGAATTGTTTCCAGTGGGCTAAAAGGGATTCCAAGAGGGAGTCCTTGGGAACCGAGGAAGCCTAGAGAAAGTCTGTTACCAAAAACCTCCCCGACTCCCTGGTGGCATCCCTCGCAGGATATGTCAGCGGTTCCTGGTGTCACAAGCAACTAGAGGTGTCCCTCGAACAAACCATTTTTAATCGCTGTTCCACTGTAAAGGCCCTGTATGAGGGATTACTGGTGTCCCCCCACTTCTCCATTGCATTCTAGAATACAAATGGGCACTGGTGAATGGACCAAAATACCATGCTGTTCCGTGTGGTAAAGGCTGTGCAATGAAGAGTGTGAAGAATCTGTCGTTTTTAACTTATGGAAAATATTAGAAAAGTAACAAGTAGTTAGTAGGGGACATTGATGGAGAACAATAAAGATAACTAGTCTTTTGTAGCCTACTTCTCTAGGAAATGGTGCCTGGTTTTGGCCATTTCCAAGTGGAGGTCTTGCAGCCAGAAGTGGCTAGACCACGGATGCGTAGGGGATCACATAAGACCAATGAGGATGTAACCTCACATGGAAGTTTTAAGATTGCCAGCTGTTCTGGTGACTTAGGTGGCCGTCCTGTTCTCAGGACAGACAACTGTCTGTATAAGGACAGGAATGAAGAGAGGGCATCAATGTTCTGGATCTTATTACCATTCCAGCCAGAGTACTAACTTCCAGCCAAAAAACAGGCTTCCTCCTCCCTGTATAGTGGCCATGGGCTGGAGGATTGCAGCCTGAGTAGTCAACGTGAAAGTGTTCCAATAAGACGATACTCCTTGGGATGCCTGGATGGCTCAGTTGGTTAAGTGGCCGACTCTTGATTTAGGCTCAGCTACGATCTCACAGGTCTTGATTTTGAGCCCCGCACTGGGCTTTGCACTGACAGCCCGAAGCCTGCTTGGGATTCTCTCTCTCTCTGCCCCTGCCCTGCTTATGTTTTATCTCACTTTGTCAAAATAAATAAGTAAACTCTAAAAGAAAAAAAAAGGCCATACTTCTTGAAAAGCCCCTGAAATGAAAGTAAAGGGAGAGGAAAGGAAGTACTTACCAAGCTTGCACCGAGGCTCAGAGTCCAGATGAAAAGACCTGAAGCCTCACTTTGGGCGCCAAAATGATGTGGTTTGAAGTGTTGGGGTTTGGATCCAAGAAAAATTCTTGAGATGTCTTTGGTGCAAAAAGGTGGTTTTATTAAAAACAATGGGAACAGGACCTGTGGGCAGAAAGAGCTGCACTGGGGTTGTGAGGAGTGACCGATTATATAAGATTCTATCCTGTGGAAGGGAGAGTGATGTTAGGACTTCAGGAATGAGTCTGTAGGTTTCTGGAGTGTGCTTTTTTTCTTTTAAATCATTAAGACAGTTGCAAACTGATGGAGACTGTGTCCTGCATGACCTTGAGCACTATCAGTTAACCATTTGATTTTCCCTTTCCTTTGTTCTTGGGCATCCAGGAGTGCCTGAGGAATGTCACAGATATGCCACTGTGGTGGGTAGTGGTTGTGGGGTGTTAGCTTATGCTTTGCCCTCAGCTTGCCTTTTGCTCCCTCATCAGAGGCAGGAGAGCTGCAGGAACAGCAAGAAGGAGTTTCTTTTCCATGGCTAAGAGCAGGCAAGTTCTCTAAGAAAGAAGAGTAGTATATTTGGTTAAAATATTAATGCACGATTGAGAGGGAAATTTGATTCAAAACACAGATGAAATGGTTAGTTTGGGGCAGGAGAAAAAAGTCAGGAAGAATGCAGACCAGTTTATGTGGAAGCAGAGTAAGAGGGATCTGAAATCTAAGGGACAGTTAGATGATGAAGTCATTTGCTGAGAATAAGAATAGTGGGACTTTGTAGGGGGGTTTAAATCTATTTTCTGCATAGAAAACTTGCTAATAGTACTTATTTTAAAACAATTTAAAAGTATTTTAAACTAATCTGTTCCCTTATGATGTGCATTTGCTTTCTAATGTGGTTACAGGGTCCTGTTGTCAAAGCTTTGTGTACACAAAATTATTCCTTCACAGTAAGATCTTCTATGTAAAAGCGTATGTTAGAGTATACTGATTAAAGTGTGTTTGATTTGTATTGCCAGGAGTCTTGGGGTCTTCCCACCAGTAGTGTATAAAGACTGGCTGACCCTCTGCACCCAACCTGTCACTGGCTGTTTATGTTTTCGAAAAGTTTTCTTATGGTTAGTGAAAATTGTATGACACTGTTTTCTTTCTTAAAATTAATCATTTTAATGGGCTTATTGGTCATTTTTATACTTTCATGATTTGTCCTTATATTTTGGGAGTAGGGGTTGACTGCCTTTTTCACATTTTTCTCTTGATCAGTCATTGGGCCACAACACAAAATTCCCAGGCAACATTCACTCTTCTGAGTATAGTGGTAGGCCACACCATTCGCTCCTAGGTTTTATAAGCCATGAATGAATCTTTAGATTCATTAAGTGATGGTGGAGCACTTTGGGAAGATTTTCAGGCCCTTATCTACTTTTTTTTTTTTTTTTTGGAAACCATAAAATTATATAAAGTTTAGAAATGGAAGAGACCCGTCATGTGCCTAGTCCAGTCTCCTGGTAGAGCAATGAAACCTATCAAGGGAGAGAGATGACTTGTTCAAAACTTTGTAACAGTGAGAGAAGTTGGGAGTGAACTCAGGTTAGTTGGGCTATTGCCTTCTGAATCCATAAATGAATGTGTTACCCTTCACCTTTATAAAAGGTAACTCTCAGCTTTAAATTTTTTCATTTTCTTTATATTCACAATCTATACAATGAGAAGGGTGGTAAGTTCTGCATTTTTATGCTTAACCAAACGCTATCTGTGTAAGAACAGGATGTTAAGAAAAAAACTGGTAATCACAGTAAGGAATGGTTGCATATTAATTATTTACTTAGCCAGTTTTTTTAAACACTGATTTGGCAATAAATGTAAACATATTTCAGAACTTAGAATGCTGTTTGTTGGTGTCTGCAGTATTATCTAAAAGCAAATATTATCTCATGAGATAAATCTGTAAATGGTGCTGAGAATAAGCTTTAAAAAGACGGATTTTTGTAAATATTGGATATCTTTTCCCTCGAGAGGGAAATTTTGCAAATACAAAGCACTAGAATATTTGTGAAAGAGCAAACAAAATAAAGGAAAGCTTTAATATGTTTGCTCAAACTTTTGAATTTTTTAAGCTGAATTTTTTAATGATGCTCTATCACCTGAATAAAGTAAGAAACAGGTTTGACAAGGCTTAAACTTTAGGACAGTCAGGTGAAAATTGTTCTTAAAATTAAGCTCCATTGCATGTTCTCCTTTTATTTTGTACCATCCTGATGACTAGTGAATCCTTATTATTACCACCATTTAATTTCTTTGCCACAGTAAATCAACATTTGAAAAATGGCAGGGGAGTGGTTTTTTCTTTTTGTAGATTTTGAAGTTTTTCAGTATCCTTGTGATATTTTGAACTTATGTACATATTCCTTCTTGGAAAATTTTAAGATAAAAGTTATATACTATATAATAACTTTTCCTCTACAGTATTCTTCCTCTAGTTGACTGTGGGTTGGCAGATTCCTTGCTCTGCTGTTATCCTTGAGAGGGTACTACTTCAGTAGCTAAAAGCATGGGCTTTGAAGGCTGAATGCTTTGGATTAAAATCTCAGCTCTCCCATTGCTGCCTCTGTGATTTCAGTTTTTTCATTATCTCCCTCCCTCTCCTTTTATCTCCTCTCTCCTTTTTGCCTTGTAGTGGGAGTGTGGTATTTAAACATTCTAAGCTTCGGTGTCACTATATGTAAAATGACCATACCTGGTGTCACAGGAGTATGAGAGTTAACTTATGAAGTAATGTGTGGCACAAAATAAGGGTTGATAAATGATAAGGGTATGGTAATTATGTCAGGTCTTTTTTTTTTTTTTGTTAACAGTTGTAGTCATTTAGTCATTTTATTACTTTGCAAGAAGCATTTGTGAATTATATTTTGTTTGGTAAATAATGTAATTGAGCAGATTCTGAGCACAAGAGTACTTCATGGAAGGTTCAGCAAAAGAAGGTAGTTATCTTTTTTTTTTTTTTAAACCCTTTATGTGCTGGTCCACTAGAGTAGACATTAGAGGTATACAACAGAGGCCCAGCCCTGCCCCTGCCATTTAGGAGTCTTTGAGGAGAAAGGCAGGCCATACACACAAATATTATATATATAAATACATTTGTACTGTGTATTTATACTATATATGTATATATAGTCTGGATACCTGTGTGAAGGAAGTAGTGCAAACATTAAGTGTTACAGAGGTTCAGAGAAAATAAAAATCACCAAGAGCAGGAATTGGGGAAGGCTTTTAACAAAAGAGGTAGTTCTTGAAAAGAAGAAGAGTGGCTAAGTTATTCTAGGTAGGAAGAAGCTGGACGCAGGTTTGTTCATATACTTAGTGCATATGCTTTTCACGTTCCTAGAAGCAGGTATAGGTACCAGGCAGAAATTTAGGAGAGTGGATAGACAAAGGAGTGATTATTGTTTTGGGATCATTTGCCTGGAAGTGTTTATCAAAGCCATGAAAGGATTAGACACTTACAGATTAGAGGGTCAGTGACCAAGACAGGAGGAGGCATCGGTCTCAGGTAGGATCATTGAAGGAACTCAATAGTGGCCTTTAAGACTGCAAGGAAAACCAGAACAGAGAAGCTTCAGGAGAAGGGGGCTTTCAGAAGGAGGTATGTAATAGGGAGAAAGGAAAAATTAATTGTAATAGGGGCGTAAAAGGGGCTAGAAAAGGTCTCTCTCTTTCTCTCTGTCTCTCTCTTCATTTCTGGATATTTTTTTTTGTTCCTAAAAGAGAGCATTTAATTTTGGCAGACATTAAAACTATTTTCTAGGGGCACCTGGGTTGCTCAGTCGGTTAAGCGTCCGACTTCGGCTCAGGTTATGATCTCGCGGTTCGTGGGTTTGAGCCCAGCGTCGGGCTCTGTGCTGACCACTCAGAGCCTGGAGCCTGCTTCAGATTCTGTGTCTCCCTCTCTCTCTGCCCCAACCCCGCCCGCTCACATCGTCTCTCTCTAAAAAATAAACAAACATTAAAAAAAATTAAAGAACTATTTTCTAAGCCCTTTATGCAAGTGTGTGCTGTGAAACTGCTTCAGAGCTTGTTTTCCACCCTCTGTACTGTGAGAATTGAGAAAAGTGAATTTTCAGTATGCTGGTACCATTTTTCAAGTTTTTCTCAGGCAAACATTTGCCTTTTTTTTAATTTTTATTTTTTAAAGCATTGATGAGGGAGCAAAAGGCAAGCCCGGGGCAGAGCATAAGCTAACCCACCATTCCCTCAGGTGGGATTTGTGTGACATTCCTCAGGGACTCCTGGATGTCCAAGAACAAAGGAAAGGGAAAATCAAATGGTTACAGATCACAAACATGCAGGACAGAGTCTCCATCAGTTTGCAACTGTCTTAATGATTTAAAAGAAAAAAAGCAATCTCTAAGAATCTACAGACTTAATTTCCTGGAACCCTAACATCAGCCTCCCTTCCATAGGATAGAGAATCTTATATAATCAGTCACTTCTCGCAACCCCAGTGAAGCTCTTTCTGCCCACAGGTCCTCTTCCCATTGTTTAATAAAACCACCTTTTTGCACCAAAGAAGTCTCAAGAATTCTTAGCTGGTGACTCCGAACCCCACTACTTCATACTACATCAGCACCTTTGCCAGATTTCATTGTTTGTTTTGTTTTTGGCATTTAGGTTACTTTTGAAACAAATGCTTTGGTTTTTTTTGTGGAATTTTGACAACTTTTATATTCTGTGAGGAAAATTCTTTACAATTTATTTTTTGGCCTAAGGAATGTTGTTAATATATATGTAAATAGCCTTGAAAATAAGCCTTTCCTGACATTTTGTCAAGGTTATTTTGTTTTGTTTGAAGGATTATAGTTAACTCTTGGATCAACTGGTAAAATTGACAAAAACTTGTTTCTGGGGTGACCTCTCAGTTTCTTTTTGAAAAATGTTTATTTTTAGCAAATTTTCTCTCTTATTTCCAAGAACTACAGTTTCTTTTGTATATGTTATTATACTAATGTCTTCAGATTCAGTGCTCTTGTACTTCTGGAACATTTGAAATTGGTGTAAGATGTGTTTATTACATATATATATATATATATATATATGCCCTCTGCTGGTGAAAATGCATTATTGCTCTTAATAGCTTCAGTAATTTATTAGAATGAAGCAATACTCCATAATATCAAGAGTGTCCATAAAATTACATTTGGAAAAAATACATTTATCATTTGAAAGGAATATATTTTCTTTAGACAGTCCTATATAATGAATTATTCTGCCTAAAAGGCCAGTAGTGTCGTGGGTGAGAAATACAGACCCAGTACACTAATGATTATTTTTACATTGTTTGTTTTTGTATTGTTTTTTTTTGAAATTTTTCGTAAGTTCTAGACCTAATCTGTCTAATGTGGTAGCCAATAGCCATATTTGTCTATTTAACTGAAGTTCAATTTTTACTTTCTTATTCCTACTAGCCACGTATCAAGGCTTAATAGCCACTTAGTAGCCACCATGTTGCACAGTGCTGATAAAGGAATATTCCCATATCACAGAAAGTTCAGCAGTGCTATTTTAATGTTTAAATTTTAAATAACAATGATTATTATTTTAATGAAGTAGTTCTTACATTTGCAGTGAATTTTTTTCTTTGCCATGTACCTTTTTTCAGATAAACACAATAATCAATAAAGAACCCTGCTTAAATAAGGGAATCAATGTAGTAGGATTTTACTTTATTAAGAGTTTTTGAGCCATGTAATTTGTTGTGCCTTATATATATATATTAATTGCCAAAAGATTACAGTACAATTTTCTCAGTGTAGAGCATTGCACATTTCTAGTGTTTTCATTCTCTGGAAGATTAAAGTTAAATAAAAAATAATGGTCATATTTTCTCTGTTATTAATTGAGGTAACAGCCTTTTTCTTTGGTGTGGGTATAAGCAAGGCTAAAAATTAGAGCATATGTAGAGAAACAGACTTTATGATGGTGTGAATCATAGTTTAATGTATGTTGGTTGATTTAAAATACATTTTACCAGCTTCCTGTAATGGTAACATCTATAGTGCAAAACTATAGTGCAGTATTACAACCAGCATATATTTTTTAATGTTTTAGTTTTATTTATTTTTGAGAGAGAGAGAGACAGCGTGAGCAGGGGAGGGTCAGAGAGAGAGGGAAACAGAATCCGAAGACAGGCTCCAGGCTCTGAGCTAGCTGTCAGCACAGAGCCTGACACGGGGCTCGATCCCACGAACCGTGAGATTATGACCTGAGCCGAAGTTGGATGCTTAAACACTGAGCCACCCAGGCGCCCACAACCAGCATACTGATAATCAGTATAATCATCCAATTTTACTGTGATTTCAACAATTTTGTTTGTACTTGTGTGTGTGAATTTGTGTATATGTGTGTGTATTTAGTTTTGTAGTTTTGTCATGTGTAGGTTCACATATCTGCCACCATGATCAAGATATAGTACAGTTCCATCACCACTAGTATTGCCCTTTTGTAACCGCACATCCCTTCCTCCCATCTGACCCCCTCCTCCCATCCCTAGCCTCTGGCAAGCATTTATCTGTTTCCCACTTCTAAAATTTTGCCATTTCAAATATGTTATGTAAATGGAATCATATGATGCTTTTGGGATTGACTTTATTTACTTAGTGTTATTCTTTGGAAATTCATCCAAGTTGTTGCATATATTAATAGTTCTTTCCTTTTTAGTAATACATATAATTTTATGGTATGTGTATGTATGCACCATAGTTTGTTTAACCATTCACCTGCTGAAGGACCTCTGGGCTGTTCTTAGTTTTTTGACTGTTATGAATAAAGCGATACATTTGTGTACAATTTTTTCTGTGATGGGGATTGTTTTTCCGGGATTGGGATTGGGATTGTGGATTGTGGGATTGTGAGGAGCAATTGATTATATACTTTCAAGTTGGGAGGGGATTAGGAATAGCATAAATCTCTAAGGAATTTTGGAAGCAAGGTTTCCAGGACCTTGAGAGGGCTAGCTGTTGTTAGGAAAAGGTCATTTGTTACTGTTTAGTACTTTAGTCATGAGACCCTTCAGATGTGTATCAGTGGGACATATGCTTGGAGGATGATTGCTAACATGTATCTTGGGAGGTAGAGGTAAAGGAAGTTTCCAAAGGAAATATACATACACACACACATATACACATAGATACATACATGTATACATATGTATACACATACATACATGCATATGTATTTACATGTATATACATACGTGCACATATATAGTATATGTGTGTGTATATATAGTATATGTATACATATACATATATTTTTTAATAAAGGAAATATATATAGGAAACAGGAGATATATAGAAATACATATATATTTTTAATAAAGTTTTTTTTATGTTTATTTATTTTGAGAGAGAGAGAGAGGGAGAGAGAGAATTCTAAGCAGGCTCCATGCTGCGAATTTTTATATGTTAAAGGAGACTTACAGGATCCTGGACGTCAGGATAATGTTAAGCTAAGATTGCCTTTAGCAAAGTATTAACATCCAGGCAGTTGAGTTCCTACAGTATGGTCGCTCTGCCTGTGTTGAGGACTTGTCAGTGGGCTGTAAGTTGTAAGGAAGTTTATTTTTTTCTTTTGCTTTTATTTCCCACATCAGGTTGTATGGTAAATGGCATTCTTAGAAACATTAAAAAAACCTGCAAAGCTTTTCCAGAATGGCTGTATTATTTTACTTTCCCATCAGCAGTGTATGAGTGGTCCATTGTTTTCACATCTTTTCCAGCATTTGGTGTTGTCACTGTTTTTTACTTTAGCCATCGTTAGATGTGTAATAATAGTGATGTTGATTTTGATTTGCATTTCCCTAATACCTAATGCTTTCTAACATCTTCTCATATGCTTATTTTGCCATCCGTATGTTCTCTTCAGTGAAATATCTGTTTTTCATTTTCTAATAGAGTTTTTTTTTTTACCGTTGAGTTTTTTTTAATACACCTAAATTTTTTTTTAAAGTTTATTTATTTTGAGAGAGACAGAGACACAGAATCTGAAGCAGGCTCCAGGCTCTGAGCTGTCAGCACAGAACCCAGCGCAGGGCTGGAATTCACCAGCTGTGAGTCATGACCTGAGCCTAAGTTGGACGCTTAACTAACCAAGCCACCCTGGTGCCTCTTTTCAGATTTATTTTTAAGTAGTTTTTATTTTCAAATGTTATTGTAAATGGATTTTTTAACGTTTCAATTTTTGATTATTGTTGGAATATAGAAGTACAGTAGGTTTTTGCATATTTATCTTGTATGCTGCAACTTGGCTAACCTAATGTATTTTTTTTTTTAATAGATTTAGATCTCCTACCTAGCTGATTTGTTATCCTCAAATAAAGACAATTTTTACTTCCTTTCCAGTTTGGATGCCTTTACTTTTCTTTTTCCTACCTTATTTCACTAGCTAGAACCTTTTGGTAAAATAGGAGTGGTGACAGTGGACCGACTGACTTGCTTGTCTTGTTCATGATGTTAAAGGAGAAAAAGCATGCACACTTTCACCCTTAAATTGGCCAAAGGTTTTCACAGATTTTCTTTTGTTGAATTGAACTCTATTTCTTTTAAATATCAGAAATGGATGTTGAATATTATCAATACTTCATCTGTATCTATTGAGATCATAGTTTTGTTGTTGTTCTTCTTTTTGTTCTTTAGTATAGAGAATTACATTTGATTTTGATTGAATGTTAAACTAACCTGCATTCCTGGGACAAACCACACTTGGTCATGATGTATTATCTTTTTCATATATTCCTGGATTTGATTTGCTAAAACTTTGTTAAGAATTTTTGCAAATATCCTTGAAGGGTGTCGATCTGTAAGTTTCATTTCTTATGATTTCCTTGTCTGTGTTTGGTATCAGAGTTATGTTGGCCTCATAGAATGAATTGGGAATTACTTCCTACCTTTATATCCCTCCAGTTTCCTGAAGACTTTGTGATATCCCTAGTGAAACCATCTGGGCCTAGAAGTTTTGCTGAAAAGTTCTTAACTACAGATTCAGTTTTTTAAATAGATACTGGGTTAATCAGGTTATCTTTTTCTTGTGCAAGGAGCTCATTTGTGTCTTTCAAAGAATTGGTGCATTTATTAGCATAAAGTTGTTCATAATATTTCCTTATTATCTTTCTAATGTAGAATCTGTAGTGATACCACGTCTTTCATTCCTATTATTGGTCATTTGTGTTTTATCTCTTTTTCCTAATTATTTGGGTTAAATCAGTTTTATATAATCGATCAATTATAATAATAATTATAATCAATTTTAATAACATTCTCAAGGAATCACCTTTTATTTTCATTGACCTTTGTTTTCCTGTTTTCTGTTTCATCGATTTCTGTCCTCTTTAAGTCACCTTTGCCTTTGAAAGATATTTTAGTAGGTAAACAGTTCTCAGTGGACAGTATTTTACTTTCAGTACTTTTAAGATAATTGTTTCACTGTCTTCTAGCTAGCATTGTTTCTGATGAGAAAATTGTCATCATTATATTTGTTCCTTTGTACATTATGTGTTTCTTCCCCCCAGTTGCTTTTAAGATGTTTCTGTTCATCTGTAGTTTTAAGCATTTGTTTTGATGTACTTTGTGTGATTTTCATGTGTATTGTCTTTAGGGTTCTTTGGGTTTATGGTTTTAAAATAATTTGGAAACATTTTTGCAACAAATTAAAAGAAAATTAAAACATTTGATGATACTCTTCATTTTATTACGTTTTTCATGTTTCAAAGATCATCTCATTCTATTTTTATTGTTGAAAACATCTGTTAATTTAATTATAGCCTTCTATTCTCAAAGTGATAAAGAATTTGGCTTAATATTTACATTTATTCTTTATGCTAAACTTGCAAACAAGGGTAATATATTCCACAATGTTATTTGTTAAAAATCTTGGTATATCAATGTTTTATTGTTTTATCACTGATATCAAAGATAATGTGCCCTAGTGCCCTAGTTGCCTGGGTGGCTCAGTCTGTTAAGTATCTGACTCTTGATTTCAGCTTAGGTCTTGATCTCAGAGTGATGAGTTCAAGTGATGAGTTCAAGCCCTGCATTGGGCTCCATGCTGGGTGTGGAGCCTTAAAAAACCAAAGAAACCATCCCCCCCCCCCGCATAAAGATACTAAATGGGCTTATTTAGCCATATCTATTATTTGTGAACTTGAAAGAAAGTAGTTGAACCCTTAGCTAATTCAGAATATCATTTTAGCCAACAGTTTCTGCCTTCACCATGTCAAAGGCTTTTTTAAAGTAACCGTTCTGTATAGAGTCACTAGTTATTTAAATTATTTTTTCCACTTCAAGCTGAAGATTGTTATTAATTGAGCCGCCATCTAAAGAAAGTGAAGAAAAAAAAGTTACTTTTCTTTTTTCTTTTTAAAATTTATTTATTTTCGAGAAAGAGAGAGCATGTGTGCAGGGAAGGGGCAGAGAGAGAGGGAGAGAAAGAAAATCCCAAGTAGGCTCTGCACTATCAATATGGAGCCCAATGTGGGGCCCCAACTCTCACAAACTGAGAGATAATGACCTGAGCTGAAACCAAGAGTCAGGCACTTAACTGAGTCACCCAGATGCCCCACAAGTTACCTTTTTTTTTTTTTTAAGTTTTATTTATTTATTTTGAGAGGGAGGCACAGTGCGTGCAAGGAGGTGAGGGGCAGAGAGAGAGAGACAGACAGAATCTCAAGCAGCCTCCATACTCTCAGTGCAGAGCCTGACCCCTGGGTCGAACTCACTAACCATGAGATTATGACCTGAGCTGAAATCGGGTCAGATGCTTACTGACTGAGCCACCTGGGTGCCCCCAAATTACGTTTTGTACAAAAAGTAGTTTTGTGTGGTTAGCAATAAGCACAAAATGAATAAGTTGAGTATTGATTATATGTTTTTCTTAAGCTGTGATTTCATTCATTTCAATGGGCTGTTCAACGACTCTTCTTGCTAATAGTATAAAATCAAATTTAGAAGTCAAGTCTCTCTGCGATGTCTTTAGGCTGTATTTTCACTTATGCCGTCCTCCCTTGTTTTCTGTTAGGTACTGTTGATCAAAGATACTGTGAGCTCCCACCTGTACATGTGTGTTTGGTTTTTGTCAGGGCCTTTGTACTTACACAAAGAAAACTTTGCCGTTTTCTAACTGGCTCCTTGCTTTAGGGCTTCATTTGTTATTTACTTATCTATCTATCTATCTATCTATCTATGTATTAGTTAATTAATTATAATTTATTTAACAATTTGGAAAGTTCGCAGCCATCAGCAGTTCCAGTAAAATTTCAATTGGGAATTTTGGAATCTCCATGGAGTCGTCAGTGTATCTTGTATAAAATACATGCATACTTTTGATAGCATATGTGAAAGGATCTGTCTAAAATTGTCTTAATTACTTTCGTTCTCTGCAAACCGACTTGGGCCACTCAACATGGGTTTTAGTGCATGTTCTCTTTTGACAGTAAATTCATGACCGTCTGAAGATATCAATTGACATACATGGCATCAGGGCCTTCACAGCCACCATAAGTTTTCTCTTCTCCATCCATTATGTTCTTATGAAATTCTACTTTACTTCCACAGGAACTTTAATAGTTTCCTGGTGAGGCAGGGATGCACAGTCTGTTGCCCACTTTCTCCTATAGAAAGTGCCTAGGGCTTTGTTTAAATGCCACTTTATCAGTGTTGTCTTGCCTGACCACTGTACTTAAAATAGTATCCATTCTTTTTTTTAAGAACTTCCTATCCTCTTTATCCACTTAATTTTTTTCCTCCATAGGCTTTATTTTAAAATCTGACATCTTACACATTTTATAACTTGTTTCTCTCTCTGTCTTGCTCCACTGGGATATATAGTTCTTGAAGGAAGGGACTTTAATCTATTTTAATTCCCAGCTCGATCCCCAGCACCTAGAAAGTTCTTGGCACATAGTAAGCATTCAGCACATTTTTGATGGCAATAAATCAGTGGATGAGTGAGTGAACAATTAACCTTCTAAGTCTTTTATACTCATCCAAATCTCATCTATATTTCCAGGCCCACTTCCAAGTTACACTTCATTCATGAAACTGCCTTTGAATGAAGCTGCCTCGCAACTACTTCAGCTCATCATGATCTTTTCCTCCTTTAAACTCATGGCATTTTCATATCTAATGTAAGAGAGAATTTTCTAATAGATACAGTTGCACGTGATTGGAGTAGGTTCTAAAATTGGAAGAATTTTATTACTTGAATTGTTTATGGAGTGACAGGCTGGCCTTGTCAGTGGAGGGGTCAGAGGTTCATATATATAGTTCTCTTTGTGCTAAGTGCTTGTATACTTCTCGCCCTTTAATTTTGAGAGACCCAAGAGGTAGATGAACTCACCCTATTATGTAGTTGTAGAAACTGATATTTAGAGACTATAGTTCTATAGTTACGTAGTCATAAATGTCTAATTGGTGTTCCAAAACCAGGTCTTTCTGTGTAGAAGAGCTATTATGCTGTCTCATTGAGTAACTTCTTCCTGAACTCAAGGTCTTGTATTACAGTTGTGTGAAGTTTGGTATTTTTACTAAGGATTGAAGGCCTGAATGACGTAGAATTAGAGCATTTGGTTAGGAAGAGAAAATGTTTGGATAATTGTATAATTAGAAACAGAAGGGAACCAAAAGGGAAACAGAGGCACCAAACTGTATCATTCTGTTCATATCTTGGCCTGATGATTGGTCAAGAATTTGACAACAATGTTGGTTGATCTTATTTTGATATCTTTAAGACTCATTTATTGCTGGGGTTTATTGCTTTGATTTTTGTTTTCACATGATCCAAGTGATCTTACTTAAGAATCAAAATGAAAAATCTAATAGCCAATCTCTATAAAGGGTAATAACTATCATGTATAGTTAGGATATACATTACTTAAAGTTAATACTTATTGAGAGCTTACCTGGACCAGATACTATGTTTTGTGTACATTATCTCATTTAATGTTTTCTATGACCATTATTGGCAAATATCTGTTTTCAGCACCATTTTACAAATAAAGAAGCTAAAAGCTTAGGAAGTGTGTCCCAAATCACAGTGAAATGGAGAATTCAGCAGTGGCCTCAAACTTTTTGTCTCTGAGACACACTGAGGAAAAATCATTTTGCATGGTGGCTCAATATATACATACATACACATGACTGAAAGAAATGTTTCTTGAATAACATTTATTCTTACTCTAGTATTGTACATTCTGTTTTGTTATATTTACTTCAGAATAGATATAACATATAATGGGTCATTATCTGCAGTGTGAAAATCTCTGCTATATTCACTTCCTGACTGTACAATAGTAACCCACTTTTGGTTTCTTTACTTGCTTGTATCCTCTTTATTATAACTACCAACTTGTATTTTGATAACAGAAACAAACAAATAAGTCTTGTAGTTAAAAAAGGTTATTTTCCCCAATTAGGCTTTTCATTTTAAGTTAAAACTGATGAACTAATTTCTTGTATTTAGTGGAGATCACTTTTATTGATACTGCATTTTTTGAACTTGACTTTTCTCACAGTTTCATGTGGACTAGATATATACCATACTAAACTGCTTCTGAAAGAAACTTTTATCTAGCTGCTCAGCAGATGATTTGGTAAACTACTATAGGATCGATGTAAAATAGAGATTAAAGTAGATTCATATTATTGGTCAGATTGTACTGTCATTCCATTTATTTTCTGTACACTTGAAATACTCACATATAAAAAAAATTATGTAACCCTACTTGTATTTAATAAATGCTTTTGTATTAAAAAACACATGGAAATAAGTCTTTCTCATACTTCCAGATGGTGTCCCCATTAATCAAAATTAAGATGCCTATTCATGATTTCCTAAATTATTTTATGTGATGAGTATTTCTAGAATTTTGGCATGAATGTGTAATAATGGGACCTAGAATTCAGGAATGAAAATAAAAATGGAATAATTGAATTGCTGATGTATAGGCCTAGGGTATTTTAAATAAACCAGTGTTCAGTATAGTTTGTAGAATTTAATCATTGGGAATTAGAATAATAATAGAATATAATGTAGGATTAGGAATTGTTGGGGAGGAAACATATTCTTTATCCTTCAGAATTCTTCTGGCTGGTCTAAGAATTAAATTGACATGAGGGATAGATTAATAGGAGAAAATAAAATTTAATTCACATGTGTGGAAGTCTCATAGATCTAGGACCTAAGTAATGACCAAGGCAGGAAGCAGCTGTTATACTTTTTAGACAAAGAAACATAAATCTGTGAGGAATTGACAGGCCAAGGAAAACTTACATTTGGGAACTTCAGTTAATAAGGAATTCTAAACAGAAATTTGGGGTGGGGTAGTAAATTAGTAAAAGTAACAAGGTGGTTAGTTTATGCAGCCTTTTTGGCTCTGAATTTTCTGTCTGATAATTAGAATGTCTCTTTACCTCCTGGTACAGGGAGGGTACCTCTTTCACATTGGATTTATCTCCTGATTTCAGGGGAACATAGGAGGGTCAGAAAGTCCTTTTTGCACAGGCTGTTTCCTAAGTAACTTTAGTTCAAAATAATCAATTTGCCCAAGTGGCATATTTTGGGGCAATCTCCACAAAATCTAGCTGTTTTATATTTTGTCAAATAGGTTTGTCTTTCTTTGTTATTCTGAGTTTTCCTTTGATCTTACCAATAGTTGGTTTTTGTTTATCAGCTACTTTTGACCTTAATGGATTTCTTTTGCTATAAATTAGTTTTGATGCTGTTAGAATAACTTTATTCCAATTAGGTTGTACTGGAATTTAGATTTATCAGATTTTGATATATACATATATATTTTTAACATTTATTTTTGAGAGAGAGAGAGAGACAGAGTGCAAGCAGGGGAGGGGTAGAGAAAGAGAGGGAGACACAGAATCCGAAGCAGGCTCCAGGCTCTGAGCTGTCAGCACAGAGCCCAATGTCAGGCTTGAACCCATGAACTCTGAGATCATGACCTGAGCCAAAGTCGGACGGTTAACTGACTAAGCCACCCAGGCTCCCTGATAGGTAAATTTTTTATTCCCTTCCCCCCAGTTTTGTTGTGATACGATTGACATACAACATAATAAGTTTAGCTTGTACATCATGATGATTTATCTTACATATTGTGAAATGTTTATTGCAAGGGGTTTAGTTAACATCCATCATCTCATAAAGATATGAATATATGTATGTATGTATTTTTTTCGTTGTGATGAGAACTCTTAGGATCTACTCTTAACTTTCAAATATATCATACAGCAGTGTTAACTATAGTGGTCATGTTATACATTATATCCCTAGTACTTGTTTATCTTGTAACTGTAAGTTGGTGCCATTTGACTTCCTTCATCTAATCCCTGCTCACCCCTGCTCAATCTGATCTCTTTTTCTCTGTGTTTGGTTATTTTTTGGTAAGGAAAATTGAGTGTGTTAAAAGTCAATTCTGGAAGCCATTGAGAGTATGGTCTTATTTGCTTCTTACTGTTGCCTTGACTGAAAGAAAATTAAACACTTATTTTTAAAAGTGAACTATTTTGGCATTTAAAAAGCCTTGAAAACAGACATTTAAACCTAATATAAAAATGTATAAATCTAACACATTTTCAAGTTGTATTTTTAGGTGAATTTGTTTCTAGTTATACTATTTAAATATATAGAACTATGGCAGTTTTTTCTTTAATACATTGGGGAGACATATTTGCGTATTGATTCTTATTTTTCTTAGGTATTTTTACCTAAAGGTCTTTTTTGTTGTTGTTGTTTTTAGAGAGTGCACACGTGCATGCACATGTACATAAATGAGGGAGGGGCAAAAGGAGAGGGAGAGAGAGAATTTCAAGCAGGTTCCATGCTTACCATGGAGCCCGATGCAGGGCTCCATTTCACGACTGACCATGAGATCATGACCTGAGCCAAAATCAAGAGTCCGACACTTAACTGACTGAGCCACCCAGGTGCTCCTACCTAAAGGTCTTAAAAGATTAAATACATGAGGATTCCAGAAAAAATAGGTTAAAATTTAAATTTAATGTATTATTTTAGTGCTGTTGATTGGGAAAGAAAAATATGACTTGCTGATTTTTCTGAGCAGAGTTTGTTAAATGACAAAAACAGAATATTTTATATTGTTCCCTTCTCCACACAGGCTGTGTTTCCATTTTTTTTTCTTGTTATTGGTACTAGGGTAAATATATATAAAGTATTCTCCCATTTCAACTTAAAGACTTTCTTATTTCAACAGTAATTAGGCATATTAGTATATATAGTCTTACTTCAGTCTCAACTTGTAAGGAAATTCTTGAGTGTAAGTTGATTCCCTTTGCCTCATTCACTTTTTGCCCACAAGCCTAGAGTAGTCTTGTATTTCTGATAACTATGATCCATTTTTCTCACTAGGCTCAGAGTTAGAAAATTTCCTTTTTGTCTTGGCTGTGGAATATGTGTGGAATATATGTGAAAATCCCTTTTTGAGATTTGGAAAAAAATTATACTGCTAGAAACTTTAGAACTAGAAACTTTAGAAAGAAATGGACAAATTAACAAAACAGGATGACAAAATCCAAAATGTAATAATTCCTCTTAAGTGGTTAGGAGAAATCTTAAAAAAATATTTCAGTATCTCTAGAAGTTGGGTTAGGGAAGTAGGTGAAGCTGACCATGAAGAGCCTTATAAGTGATGCTTAGGGGAATTAAACTTTATCTGATGGGTTATAAATCTAAAAAGTAGTGTTTGTATCCAGAAGGTTATTTCAGAGAACATTGTAGTAGTCTAGGACTCTAGCTGATGAGATCTTGAATTGGGGCAGAGGCCCAGCTAGAATGAGATTACAGTCGTGGTTTTGAAAAAAAAAAACTTTTAAATAAAATGATTAGGGTGTTTGCTTGATTGAATGATTATGGATCATGCAAGAAAGAGGAGTTAAGAATGACTTCTTTATTTCTCCCCTTAAGTCATTAACAGGGTAGTGTTATTACCAGCTGAGTTGGAGGAATCAGGAAGAGCTGTGTGAAAAGGAGGGGAAGAGGGAAGAGCTAAGTGGAGAGGTGAATTCCATCTTGGACATATTTAATTGGTGATGCTGTGGTGTCCACGTTGGTCATTAAGAATCTGATATTTAGTGGGATGCCTGGGTGGCTTAGTTGGTTGAGCATCCAACGTCAGCTGAGGTGGTGATCTCACGGTTTGTGAGTTTGAGCCATGCATTGGGCTCTGTGCTGACAGCCTGGAGCCTGCCCCTCCTTCCCTCCCTCCCTCCCTCCCTCTCTCTCTCTTTCTCTCTCTCTCTCCCCCCTCCTCCTCCCCTTCCTCCTCCTCCTCCCCCACTCACACCTCGTGTCTCTCAAAAATGAATAAACATTAAAAGAAATTTAAAAAAAGAATCTGATGCTTAGAGAAGAGATATGCCACATTTTCTCAATTATAAAAAAATACTTTCTTGTGTTTCTGATATTAAGAAGTTTCATAATTAATGTGTACCTCTAATGCGTTATTTCTCCTTAAAAAGTATTATTTTATATTCATATATAATCAGTGGAATAGGAAGTGTAGATTTTGGCCTTTTAATAGTAGTAGATGAAATTGGCAAGGAAAAGTACGGGATACAGAGAAAAGGGCATGCTAGTCTTACAAAAATGATTTGTTGATATAGAGTGCTTTCATATGGATTTTGTCATTTGAGGTTCATAGTGGTCATTTGAATATGGAAGATGGTGGTATTTTCATTTTCAGGTGAACCTGACATTCAAAGAAGTGTAAATACAGGGATAATTTTTTTATTATTTTTATTATAGTTGTCTGTGGAATGATCATGTACAAGTATTCTATGCTCATTCATTATTCACTTCTACCAATGAAAGCATATAATAAGGTGAAGGAAACTATTAATGCAGTACTCTCCTCCACCCTTTTCTCACTCTTCAAATGTTAACAGTTTACCACATTTGTTTTCTTTTTCCTGTATATATACTTTAATTTTTCTCCTGGACTCTGAGATATGCTCCTGTATTCCTAAATACATCAGTGTTTATCTTCTAAAAACAGGACTTTCTTACATAACAAAAGTACAGTTACCAAAATGGGAAATTATCTTGATACTATTATCTAATCTATAGATTTTACTGCGATTTCATCACTTGTCCCTGTAATGTGAGGGATAACTTTTTGGTTTGTCAGATTCAACAAACATGAATGAAAGACAGTGCTACGAAAATAAGGAAACTTTTAGATTGATGTCAGAGCGTTTGTAAACACAGTCTGCTTTCTTAAGACTAATGGACATAAGTTTGAGTATAGTTGTCTTCTCTGAGTATAGTTGTGTCCTGCAGTTAGACTTTGAATTTTGGAGAGATTAGGGAGTAGATTACTTTTTGTTTTTGCCTTACAGCCTCTTCCCATGCCTGACAGAATAGCAGCGCATGCCCCAAACATTCTTTGGAGGAATCTTAGCATTATTTTTCTTATATTTAGCTTTATCTATTTCTCTCTTGTCTTTGTTTCATACTTACTAAGCATGTGCTGGGCACTGAATTAAAATGCTAGAAGTCTGTATATGTAGTGATTATGATGATTTATTCTTCGGGACTACAAACAGTTTGAGCAACAGCCATTTACAAATATTTCATAGTAAATGTTTTATTACTATAGTTGCTGTAGGGATGTAAAAGTAGCTCTTCATAGACCTTTAAAAAACAAACAAAACCTCATTGGTAATTCATTTTTTAAGAAATTTTTTAAATATTTATTTATTTTTGAGAGAGAGACAGAGTGCAAGCAGGGGAGGAGTAGAGAGAGAGGGAGACACAGAATCTGAAACAGGCTCCATCCAGGCTCTGAGCTGTCAGCAGAGCCTGATGCGGAGTTTGAACTCACCAAATGGTGAGATCATGACCTGAGCCGAAGTCGGATACTTAACAGACTGAACCACCCAGGCACCCCTCATGGGTAATTCTTAAACATGCCTGAAACATTTCTTAAGGTATGCCTTAACGTGAGGAAGGCATATCCACTTCTTCAGGTCCTCTGTGTTTATTGTTCCTGTTGCCTTAATTCCTCTTGCCCAGATAGCTGCATGGTGTGTTCTGCTACTTTCTTCAGATATCTGTGAAATACAACTTTTCCTGACCAAATAACTATTAGCTTTCCCTTCCTTCTTTCCATTTTTCCTTTATTTTTCTCTGTAATATTCACTGCCATTGACATACTGTTACTTTTACATGTTTGTGTACAGCTTTCGGTTGGAATATAAGCTCCATGAGGGCAGGAGTTTATCTGTCTTATCACTGAATCTCCAGAGTCTTAAATAGTAGTGCCTTGAAACAGTAAACATTCAGTAAATATTTGTTGGTTAAGTACATGTGCTGCTATTCTGAGTGTAACAGACTTAAAAAAGAAAAAAAAAATTTCTGAGGGAATTAAATGTTATAACTTTAATGCTCTCTCTGAATAGAGAGGTTTTAAAATTTCTTTGCTCTAGAACTTTTCTTTTAAAGGTTTTATATTCTATATGTTTTATTACATATAATAATTGTAAGGTTATTGGTTTGGTTGTACATAAGGTTCTTAGCAAATAGGATACTGAAGAGAGGACTGTAGTGTGTTAAAAGTTGATTTTTTTAAATTAAACAAAAATATTCTTTTCTTACCATTTAATGTCAGTTTTGTTTCAGATGAATTGTAGAAGAAGAAATTAATTACCTCCATTATTGCAGGTGATCTTTGCACTTGTAGGGCTTTTTGTTTGAGATTGTTTTTTGTTTTGTTTTGTTTTTATTTTTGTTTTATTTTTATTTTTGTTTTGTTAATTTTAAGACAGGAAATTTCTGTGAGCTCAATTTTTAGTAATCACAGTCGGTTGGCCTCTATTAATGCTTGATATTCCAGCCTCCACGAAGTGAATGATTAAAACAGCATGATTCTTCTAGTCAGCATTGTAATGATTCTTTGAAGCTTGTAAAGTCACTTAGGAACTGTGATTATCAAATGTCATCCCTACATGTCATCTTTAGATTACTGATGCTACTTTATAGGAAAACATGAATTTGAGGTAGGTCAACCATAGGTGACTAGGTCATACCAAAATATGTTACTTTCAGATTTAAGAAAAAGGAATATTTTAAAGAACATTTTATTTCCTTCTTAGTAAAACAGTGTATGTTAAAATACTTAATATTTTAAAAAATTAAATATTCGGTGAGTTCAAAAAATATATTTTTTTAAGTTTATTTATTTTGAGGGAGAGATACAGAGAGAGAGCTAGTGGGGGAGGAGAGGGGAGAGGGAGAGACAGAATCCCAAGCAGGCTCTGCCTTGTCAGTGCAGAGCCCAGTGCAGGGCTCAAACTCACAAACTGTGAGAGCATGACCTGAGCCAAGATCAAGAGCCAAGATCAACCATTTGCTGAAAGAAATGGCTTGATAATTGTTGAAATACTGTTTATGGAACTTCTCTTTAAACTTTCTGGTTTTATCCTGAAACCTTTTTAATAGCACCTGCATCCAGGACTTCTTGGCTGACATTTCTGTGTATCAGCCAGGGCTGTATATCCTGAGATCATCAACTTCAACTACTAGTTCTGTTACTGGCTGCCATTCTTTTTTTCTGGTAAAGTAAGGGAAAAGCAATAAAAATGTGTGATGTTCATGGCTACATTTAAAGAAATGTACACAGGTTTGTTTTTTAAATTTTGTTTAATGTTTATTTTTGAGAGAGAGAGAGACATACAGAGAGCACAAGCGGTGGAGGGACAGAGAGGGAGACACAGAAACCAAAGCAAGCTCCAGGCTCTGATCTGTCAGCGTAGAGCCTGTTGCTGGGCTCAAACTTACAAGCTGTGAGATCATTACATGAGACGCTCACCGACTGAGTCACCCAGGTGCCCCTCCATGTTTTTTGTTTTTTTTTTAACAGCCTTATGGAGATATAATTTGCATACTACAAAATTCACTTATTTTAAGTGTCTAATTCAGTGATTTTTAATGTTTTAACAGAGGTTTGCAACTATCACCATAATAAAATTTTAGAACATACCATCATTCCTCTTCATGCTTATTTGTAGTGGTTCTCCTCCCTCCAACACACATGTACAGGTCCTTTTGCAAGGTTGTAGTTCACTTGTTAACAGTGTAGAGAACATGTTTTCATGGGTTGTTGCTTGGTTTTCTTGCTGATCAACAAGTGAACCTAATCTATAACCTAGCTGACCATGAGCAATGAAAGGATAATCAGAATTTGGGGGTAAAGAACAAAGGGCCTTGTGATAGCAAAAGAGAAAGGGCTTCTTACTTGTTTCATGTTTGATTGTGGACAATATTTTGATGCCGGCTGTTCTCTTTAGGATCTTTTCTTTTTTAATTTTGTAAAGTTTTATTTATTTTGAGAGAGAGAGCGAGTGAGCAGGGGAGGGGCAGAGAGAGGGAGAGAGAGAATCCCACGTCTTAGGGCTCAAACTCAGGAACCATGAGATCATGACCTGAGCCGAAATCAAGAGTCAGATGCTTAACCCTCTGAGGCACCCCGGTGCCACTCCTTTTTATGTATATGTGTGTGTATATATATGTGTGTGTGTGTATATATATATATGTATATATTTTTTTAATGTTTATTTATTTTTGAGAGACAGAGAGACCGTGAGCAGGGGAGGGGCAGAGAGAGAGGGAGACACAGTATCAGAAGCAGGCTCCACTGAGCTGTCAGCACTCACGAACCATAAGATCATGACCTGAGCTGAAGTCTGCTGCCTAATGGACTGAGCCACCTAGGTGCCCTCCCTTTTTTTTTTTTTTTTTACGTTTGTTTATTTATTTTGAGAGAGAGATACAGAAAGAGAACTAGTGGGGGAGGAGAGGGGAGAGGGAGAGACAGAATCCCAAGGCAGAGGCCTTGTCAAGTGCAGAGCCCGGTACAGGGCTCGAACTCATAAACTGTGAGAGCATGACCTGAACCAAGATCAAGAGTCAGATGCTTAACCAACTGAGCCACCCAGGCACTCCATCTTCAGGATCCTTTTATTGTGTGTCCCTTTCCCTAGGCATCCACTACTGTGATGCTGTGTTATGAAAATACTCATACAGCTCAGTTGATTTTTGTTCCCTCCCTCCGTCCCTCTCTTCCCCCTTGATCAAAATTCTCTGTCCTTTGCAATTTCCTTCTTCAACAGATCAAACCAAATCCAGTTCTATTGCCTCTAATCTTGGGTATTATGGAGAAAGAAAGAAAGTGAATTATAATAATGTGGGAAGCATTGATACTTCTGGAGAGTTGAAATGATTATTTGCATCTTTAGATCTATATTATTGGCCTCAGTAGTAAGTGATTTGGCATTTCAAAAAGTTGACACAATAAAGTAAAAGCAGTCAGCCAGTGTAAAGGAATTTTGTTTGGAAGGTTGGAATTATCATAGTATGTATGAGATGCAGAGTTTCCATAGTTGCATATTGAGATATGCCCACGGTATAGTGTTGGCTCTTTCTCTCCCTCTTTCTAGCATTTAAAACCCTGAATTTCTCACTTCTGAAAATGGTGTGTTAATATTACCTACCTCACGTTTATTAGGATTTCATCAGACAGTGTATCTGGAAATACGGTGAATGATGTCTTGCATATTCAGTATGGTGGTGATTTCCTCTAAAAGAACCTTCTAGCAATTTTGGCAGCAGTAACTCAGGTGGCTCAAGGTCCTAGCTATCATTTGTAAGCTGGAGGCTGCCTACATTTTTATACCAGATGTTGTGCTGCATCCAGAGCATCCAGAGATCAATAAAATGATCCTCTTCTCAAAGAGATCACGGTTTCTCAGAAAAGATAACTAAAACAATTAACTGTAAATCATTGTGATAAATGTTAAAAACATTTTGGGGGAATTGGAGAAGGCTTTATAGAAGAACTAGTCTTAAAAAGAAATTACATTTAGCAGTTAATGTTATATTCTCTATTCCTTATCTTGTTTTATTTTCTATTTATAAAAAAAAATCAAAGTAGTTTTTCCATTTGCTAGTCTATCATGGTAATCACAAACTTAAGAGAATTTATTTCTCAAGACAAGTTTATTCAGTATATTCACTGATGATAGATATGAGTTAAGGTGCTAATATTAGTGAGGCCAAATAACATCTTCTCTTTTGTTATTGGATTATGTGATTATGAGATAAGTGATTATGCAAGAAGTAATATCTGTGATTATCAGATTAGTTTAGTTGATGCTAGCTTGTTTGTGTTGCTTTTAGTGAGATAGTGATATGGATAACTCAAAATAACCCAGTATTTGAATTCTAAATAAACTTTGAATTTTTTCTCAGCAGATTTGATTCCTAAAATAAATTTTCACAATTTAAAATAAATTTTCACAATTTGAGTCATATACTCAATAGGAGTAGTGAAAACAGATAAATATGCTGAATGTTTGAGTTAAAGACCTTGTCAAGAATATTCTAGAATCTTGCTATTCTAAATGTGCTTTGTGTATGGTAGCATGGACACCATCGGTTGTTTCTTGGGAATGCAGGATCTCAGATGCCACTCCAGGGCTACAGAATGAGGATCTGCATTTTCACAATATCCCCAGGGTTGTGTATGCACATTAGAGTCTAAGAGATACTGATCTAGAACTGACTTTGCCTTTCTTTAACTTAGTTTGAGATATAGCTGCTAAAAGAATTAAACCTTCCAGCTAATTACCTATTTGTACTTATCTATTTGTTTATCTTAGATTTTTGTGTAAACTTCAGAACAAATGGCTTGAAGTATTATAAATGATGGTAGAATAGGAGAGGCAACTCTAGGTAGAGCAGTCACGAGAGTCCTCTCTGAGCAGGTAGCGTGTGAACTGAGGCCTATACAAGAAAGTGAGCCAGGCATGTGAAGACCCAAGGAAGAAACATTTGGGGCAGAAGCAGCAACAAATGCAAAAGCATGAAGGCAGGACAGGGCATGTATAATCATAGGGAGTGCCATGGTGGACTTGAAAGTGCTGTGAGGAGCCTTCTCCATGGGAGTCAGGGTAAACCATTGAGCCTGCCATGTAAGACCTCCTCCTGCTATCATCTCCTGAAGCTGTCCCCAAATACTTTTAATACTCTACCCTCCAGTCATACCAAAGTCTTCTACCATACTTTACCTTTTTTAACCTTTGCCAAGAATGTGTTGGTATATTCTGTGCCTATTGCCTACTAGTCAGCCTTTAAATTTCAGATTGAGCTTTGCCACCTATGTGAGACCTGCATGCCTTCCAGCAGATTTTGTCTCTTTTGTTGGAGACATTGCCCCGTATATCACCTTATGCTAAAATTGATACTCCATGTTATAATTAAGGTTTATCCGTATTGATACACGCAGGTTATTCTTTGTCAAATAGTATGGTGAGATAATCATACTAGTGAACATTAAGTTATTTCCAGTTATTTTAGAAACCATGCTGCTATAAATTTTCTGGTACAGAAAATCTTAAATATATGTGTATTAGTTTCTTTGTAGTGTTTTTCAGCCGTATTCAACAGTGACCCAGAAAAGCATTTTACAGCATGTGTCTGTATTCATATATATGTATGTAACTGGTTTTTAAAAAAAGGTTAACAAAACTATATTTACCCTTTGTGTGATGCACTTAAATCTTTTTTCTTCTCTTCTAAAAATAATTAAATTAATGAGTTGTGACCTGCCATATAAAATAGCTGCTGTAGGGTATGTTATATGTGAGTGTGTATGTGTATTAAATATGCCATATTACATATATAAATTGGTAAACCTATATATATGTGTGTCTAAGCATGTGTGAATCAGTTGCCTGGTAGAAGGGTTTATTCATCTAGAACTTTTACTAGATTTCACCAAATTGTTTTAAGTGGTTATTTCTATTTATACTTGGCTTGGCCTCCTCAGTCTGGGAACTTAGCTTTTTACCTTTGTATATATGCTCTTATAACAGCATTTACTTGGCAGAGTTAGTAAGTACTCACTGAATAGTTTGGTGAATGAAAATTAGGATTTCATACCAATACTTGAATGACTGCCATGTTGAACAGTTATTTATTTATTTATTTATTATCAATTTTAGGTAAATTTTACAAGCCTAATTTTATAGAGTGAATAACCCAATTGTAATTTTGGTTAGGCTTTTAAAAGTCTCTTTTTAGGGGGTACCTGGGTGGCTCAGTCATTTAAGCTTCCGACTTCAGCTCAGGTCATGATCTCATGGCTCATGAGTTCCACCCCCACATTGGGCTCTGTGCTGATAGCTTGGAGCCTGGAGCCTGCTTCGGTTTCTGTCTCCTTCTTTTTCTGCCCCCCCCCCCCCGCCCCCCACTCTCACTCTCTCGCTCTCAAAGATTAGTAAACATTAAAAAATTTAAAAATAAAATAGAAGTCTGTTTTTGAAGGTCCCTGACTATATTAGTTAAGATGTGATAACTGTATTTCAAAGAAAGATGCATTGACAAATTTCATTATTATTTCAATTGGTAAAAAATGATTGGGGCTAACATTTCCAGTAAGTGATAGCAGTTTATTTTTTCCTTGCAGGAATCAATAAAATGGTTTTTATAGTTGTATGAAGCTGTATAAAACCTGAACAGCACTTACCATTTAATTATATATAGCTTTTTGTTAAATAGTAAATGGCCATTTTTTTCTATTACTGCTAGCATGATTCTTGTACAGTGCTTTTATACATTTGATCTCTTTTTTATCTTTGGTTATTGTAATATGCACCACTCTGGTGCTACAACTTTTTACCTGCGTGGACAGTTATTATCACATTGTGCAATTGATGCTTTCTAAACATTCAGTCATAATATTTACTGTATCAAAAAAAATTGTGCTATAGAGAAAAGTCTCCATTTGTATTTGGCTGTGGGTCTAAGATATTCTGAGGGGAATCATTCTATTTTAAGAACAGAAATGAAGCCACACTTGAAGAGTGTTGAAAATCTTTTCCCATCAGACTCTGGACTCACTGCAGTTTTGGGAGTTGTTTTTGAGGAAAGTTAGGATACAGTTGTTCTGTAGACCAGTGTAGAAACTTTTCTAGAGGAGGAAAGGATTGTATTTTGATTTTTAAAATTTCTTAATATGATAATAACTTGCACTTCAGTAGTACTTTAAAACTTTCAAACTATTTTCCAATACAAGACTCTCCTAAGTAATGAGGCAGCCAATCTTGACTCCACTTAACATATGAGAACCTTGTTGCTCAGTTTGTTACTAGTCCAGGAAAGTTTATGCAGTTCACTGGTGGCAAGGTAGGTTGAATACGTTTCGATGCTGTTAGCCATCAAACATTTAAATAGAACATATTCCAGATGTTTCTCAGCTTATAGGTGTCATTTCTGAAATTTAAAAGGATATTTTGGCATAAATTGTATATGCATAAACTACCTTCTAAGGAATTTTTGAGAGGAATGTGTTTTAGTTTTATTGCATTGTAATTATTGGGTTTGGTGTTATTTTATAGATTTAACTCTCACCTTTAGATAAAAAGTATGTACTTAAAACAGAAGTCTAATGTTTTAAAAAGCTTGGTTTTTATTGATACCTCTTACTGTATATAGTTTTTTCATAATCAAGTGATTTATAAAAATCAATTAGGTATAAGCTTCTCAATAGTTGACATAATTGCCAGATATTACTTTTGTTTTTCCATTTTTACTTTAATTATATAAGCAATATATAAAAATAATCATAAGTATATTTAAAATTATTGAGGAAATACATTCAAAGATATAAAGAATAGTACAGCTAAGGCTTTGTATTCTTGTATCCTTAACGTAAATTTCTCTAGAGTGTTTTTCAGAATTTTTTTAACCATGATTCAAAGAACTAATTATTTCATAAAATGCCTTAGTTCCTCTATAGCCTTTCTAAATTCAGGGTTATATTTGGGATTTATCCATGTTGTTATAGACTTCCTGAGGCAGACCTTATTGTTCCTCATTCTTTCTAATAGTTGATTAAAAACATTTTTTCCAATGTGTTGAATGTAAAATGGGAGTTGTAGTTTAAAAGGCATTTTCCCTAACTGCTAGTGAGGTCATGCATATTTTTATATGTTTATTGTCCATACATTTCTTCTTATGTGAATTACCCATTCATATCTTTTTGCACAGTTTTCTTTTAGGTTGATTGTCTATTTCTTACTAATTTCTACATTTCATTGAAAACTCCTTAATTTATATTTGTTGGCAGTCTTTTTAAGTTTTTATTTATTTTGAGAGAGAGAGAGAGAGAGAACAAGCTGGGAGGGGCAGAGAGAGAGGGGGACAAAGGGTCAAAAGCGGGCTCCATGCTGGCAGCAGAGAGCCCAATGTGGGGCTCGAACTTAACAGACCATGAGATCATGACCTGAGCAATACCTTACACATTTAATAAAGAACTTACTTTATTCTGTGGGAACATTACTGGTCCTGGTTTAAATACGCTGAGTGAAAACACTAGTCACATAAATTAGTTTTAAATTCTTAGACAGGTTTGGGAAAGTTTCTAGAAAAGCAAAATTAGTAAACTCATTAAGGTTCTTGAAGGGTGATTTATAACCTTGCTGCCAGTGCCATTTGAAACTTTGAGCATGTAGAATTTTGTAAGGCTCCATTATAATTGTATAAAAATCAGAATGCTTCATTTAAATGCTGTCATAATATCTATATTAGTTTTTAATATTTGTTTATCTTTGTTTTTTCTCCTCAATTAGGTCCTCGATGGGCTTCCTGGAATATTGGTGTGTTTATTTGCATCAGATGTGCTGGAATCCATAGGAATCTTGGGGTTCATATATCCAGGGTCAAGTCAGTCAACCTAGACCAATGGACACCAGAGCAGATACAGGTAAACATTTCCTTACTGAGAGTTTTTTTTAAATATTTAAAATGAGGGGTGCCTGGGTGGCTCAGTTGGTTAAATGTCTGACTTCGGCTCAGGTCATGATCTCCAGGTTCTGTGCTGAAAGCTCACAGCTTGGAGCCTGCTTCAGATTCTGCATCTCCCTCTCTGCCCCTCCTCCACTCACGCTGTCTCTCTCTCTCAAAAATAAATAAACATTAAAATTTTTTTTTTAAATATTTAAAATGAATTTAAAATCTTTAACCTTTCTTATATCCAAGGCTTAACATTGAAAAGTAGTATATTGAAATGGTATATGCCACATATAAAATTTGGATGTTACTTGAATTGTCCACTCACAAATGTTTATTTCTTTTTGGGTCTGTAGTGAACTCAGTTTTTAGTCTATTCTTACCTAAAATGTTGATTTTGAAGTCTTTAAAAAATGAATTCCTTTTCCTTGTGTTGATGAAATTAGCCAGTATAATTCCATAGTCTGTTTTGTTTTTTTGTCAGTAGAGGGAGCCTGGGTAATGATAAAGAATAAATCACCTCTTACCTAAGAACTGACTTGAAAGATTTCCCTTTTGGTACAGAAATGGTTTTCATTTTCAAACAGGGCCCAATAGTTGGAAGATATCCCAGTGAGCAAATGTTCTAATGACTGATTTGTATTTTTTTGAGTGGTTTAGCATTGTTAGAGATAAATTTGTAATTTTAAGGGCTTGCCATTTTTACAGTGTGACAGTCTTAAATTCTCAAAATCTTACTTTCTAATTAACTGCTAAAATAAAAATGTTTATTTCTTCTGGTTTTAATTTGTAATTCACGATGAATTTGTACTACTTTTCCTTATGCCCTTTTTGAACTAGCTAAATATACAAATATATATTGTTGGACTTCAGTGATACTCCTATATACCTCCAATCAAAAAACACCAAAAAGAACACAAAAATTGGCATGGATAGGGTGAGGTAAGGATGAAAGAATAGAATGCAATGCTGAGGGGAGTAGGTCATAAAAATAAAGATTTGGTTAAAGAAAGTGAAACTTTTGTACTAAAGACCTATTTATGCCAAAGTAAATTCTAGACAGAACCGAGATTTAAATATTTAAAAGAAATTAAACCCTAGAAAAACTTGAAAGGAAAAAAGTAGCAGAGAGATATTCAGGCTGTAAAATCAAACATAATTTATTTAGTTCGCTCTTAAGTTTTTGAGGTTTTTGCTGGCTAGGGCATAAAGGAAATATGACACGTTACGTATTTTCATGATCCTTGAAGAGAAAAGTTACTTGTTCTATGAAGGAAACAGAGCTTTTTGAACATTGCATATAAGGCAGTGTTATTGATGACATCTGTATAGTAGCTGTAATAACAGATTTCAAATGTTGTTTCCTACGTTGTCTTCAAGAAAATGTGAAGTGTAGCTTGAAAATGCAACTTGGTGTTTGTACGGGGTTATGGAGGTACAAAACATTCAAGACCCAAGGTGTATTGCCTTTTAATGGTTCACTTCACACTAAGGATAAATCCGTGGACAATTCAGTTCTTCAAATATAATATTTTTCTCAACTAGGCTGTTAAAAGGGGTTGAATAGCAATTTATTTGAGGTAGGCAGCTGTTCTTTCCCTGTAGCTTAGAGCAGAACTTCCCAGTCGGAGGGCTACAGTTCACTTGTTTTCTGTGGAATAAGCTATAGTTACACAGCAAGATACTGAATATTAAAAATGGAAGGCTTTTGAAAACAATTATTAAGTAATATACAATCTTTGAAATTCTATTAGAACATAATTTGTATGGTTTCAACTGTTAGTTTCTTGAAATAAGAATTATTCTTTTGGAATGCAAGACTTTTGATGAGTATTTATCACCAGAGAATGCTCTGTATGACTTCATATACCACACTGCTCCTCTTAAAGATCAGGGGTTCTGTGATAAGAAATAAGGTTAGGATGTGCTCACTTAAAAATTAAATAAGTAGACAATGAAGTTTTATTTTAAAAAAGTATAGAGAAAAAAGTATAGAGAAGCTTAATCACACAGATGAGCACATCATCTAATATTTTTGCAGTGAGCCTTGGAAGCACTTGTTCTTTAAAAATCATTCTGGGACTACTATTCAATAAAAATCCCCCAAGGTTGCATTCTATAGAGCACAGCCTTTATCATAACCTACAAAATTTTAAGGCAACTGATTCTAAAAAGGCAGTAGAACAAAGTGATTTAGAAAGTTGTCTCTAGATAGTTAAGTTGCCAGAGTTAGACCTGGATGACTTGACAGGATACCTCACCTTAGGGTGCCTCAATTTCTTCATTTGTGAAATGTAATAGTAAGAGTATCTACTTCTGTAGGTTCCTGTGAGGATCAAATATGTTAATATGAGGAAAGCATTTAGAACAGTACTTGGTACATTTTAAATACACTATGTTAGTTTATGAATTATTAGTAGTATTAATTCATTTGTTCATTATGTAAAACTCTTCAGTACTGTTGCCTTGAATATCCTTCTGATCCATGCAGCATAGCTTCTTAGTAAATCCACTGTGATGAATTGGTTGTTCAATGTATTATTGAGTAAATAAGCAAATTGACTTGTGTGATATTATTGAGTATAAATTACTTTTTGAGAATATTTGTGAAGTATAAGCCATTTTTAGTAATATTGGGTGTTAAGGCATTTTGGGATGGTTAGGTGATCATATTGGTTGTCTGTTGAGGTTGCTCCTTATTCAAATTTAAGCATATCTTTTTCCCTGTAATGACAGGTATGTTCCATTTAATCCAACTCTATTTATACCTATACATTTTATTTTTTTGCATACAAAATTGAAGTGTAATTATAGAGACAACAATTTACAGATATAAGTGAGTTTTATGTATCTTGGCAAATGTCTATACTGTGTCACCAGCACTCCAATGAAGATATACAGAGCATTTCCATCATCCTAGAGAATTTACTTGTGCCAATTTATAGTCAAGTTTTCTAGGGGCAACCAGTACACTGATGTCTGAACCTTTAGGTTGCTATACACTGAGATTTTTGTTTTTTGGATAAGGATTAGGAAGGGTGAAGATCACAGTGTGATTTAGTGTTCCTTATTCATATGACATTTTATAAGAACTTCTTTGATATTAAAAAAAAAAAAAAACCTGAGAGATTGTAGAGAAGTACTCACTCTACTGCATATAGTTCTACCCTGTGTCTTCCCTTACCATCGCCTCCAACATTTCATGAAAATCATGCTTCTAATTTTCAAAGATGATACTTAGTTTTGGGTAGTTATATATATCTTTAGATCTTTAATAGTAAATGTGGAAACATGATATAGTCTCTGAGCCCAGGCAGACTATAAATACAAATGTTATTTTTTTGGTATCTCTGTAAAATATAACTACTTATTAAGTTTTGCTTTAAAGCTTCTTATCAACTGATATTATACATACACCATATTTATATCAGTTATTTATATACATGTTGTGAGTGTGTGAATCAAGTTTTAGGACATCTACCACATATCATAGCTGTGTTAGAATAGCTATATGCTTATTTTTAAAAGAAAATAATTTATCTACCAAAACTTATTTTGATTTTTATTAGCATGGAAATAGAGTTACTCACTTTACATTTTAATCAAAATTCTTTTTTGAAATGTGGTTCATGGTCAGATTAAATGTCTTTGATTTTGAGTTTATTGTCAGGCACGTTTCAAATTTTTGAAAAGGACTACTCTACTTTTGTAAATACTATAGCCTTTATTTTTTACTTTGTATTGGTTTAATAATCTAAGTATTACCATTTTCTGCATTATATAAATTTTTAAATTATTCATTTTTCAGTGCCTTATTGAGGGAGTTAAAATGAAGAATACCTTATTTTTATTACAGAGGAAGGTTACTTGTACTCTTAAGTTTCTTAGCTTACTTTGTGCAGAGTTTTATAAATTGTGCTGCCTAATAAAACATCTTAGTGAGATTTTGTCCCTGATGTAAAGTATACTCCATGTATTTGGTATTTATCTTGATAACTTTTGGACTACTTTTAATACTTTATCTGGAAATCTTTTAGCAATCTTCTCTCAGATTGTTTACTACTGACTAGTGTCTTTTATTGACATGGTACTTAGTATTTTCTTGGGAACGCCAAAGCCACACAACTGAAATTTATTCATTTATAAAATACATCATTTTAAATTGCCAGTCTCCATAGATATATGATTTATCCTTACTGAACTTGCCTTCAACATTTGTAAGCAAATATAGTACCATTTTTACTTTAGCTTTGACTATATTTTGGCTAGAAGGAAAGGTCTTTAAACTCAACTCTTTTCACATGGTTGTTTCCTATTGTAACAAAAATTTGAAGCTTTCTTTCCTCTGGTTCCATCTAACCTGAGTGTTTCTGCTTTGACTTCCAGCTTTTTGTTTTGTTTTAGGGACAGAATAGTAGGGGGTGGCTGCTAGTTTCTCTGCCTTTATTTTCATTTGCAGCTTTCCTTCCTGCTTTTCCACCCAAGAATTATATTCATTTGGAGGCATATTTAAATTCTTTTTCTTTGAAGTGTATTACTCACACCCTTCTGCCATAAAAATCTTCTTAAAATACCATCTTTCCCTCAAAATACAACTCATGGCTTGTTCAGCCACTGAGCATTTAGTAAGTACTCATGGTATGCCAGCCACTGTATTCTAGTGACTAGCTCTAACCTTTCTTTAGCGGTTGAATTTCTTGAGCAAGATCTTTACCCTCTCTTTCATTTCCTTAACTCACTTCTGCCTCTTTTAACTCATTTCTGGTCCCATCATTCTGCTAAGTTTGCACTCATAAAGAGTACTAGTTACCCTACTGGCCAAATCTAACTCTCCTCCCTCCTCCTTGGTCTTCCTGCTTCACTTGAGACTACCCACTGCCTTCTTCAGTTTTTTCTTTGTAAAAGAAGCTGAAGTTCTAACCCACATCTTTTATTTGGTTTATTTACTTTAGTTTTTTTTTTTTATTGTTTCCTTTTACTATTTCTGTTTCTGGTTTTGTCCCCTCTTGGATATTTTCTACAGTTTTGTCTTTAGCCCTGTTGTTCTTTAGTCTTTCTCCATAGGATAACGCATTTACTCTCATAGATTCACCTGTTATTATTATTATTTTTTTTGTGCAGATGGTTCTCCCTTCTCTTTCCAGTAGTGACTTCTACAGTGAATGTCAGTTCTTTATTTTAGATTGCCTGTTAGAGACCTTTGGTGTTCATGGATTTTTCATTCTTAAGAAGCCTTGGATATCTTTGATGTGGAGTGATTGGTAACTTTCCCAGGCATCCATTTTAATTGTATGTTCTGTGAGGCTGGAGTTAGCCAATTCGATTGATTCCATAGCACTGGAATTTCACCATGGCTTTACATATCTATTCATCTTTATGTATTAAGTAATTCTTTGATATAATTAACAATCTTGTTGCTTTATGAAAAATGCTTTGCTATGAAGCAAAGAAAGCTGGCTATTAATGCAATGATAGAAGTAAACAGAAATGAATAGATATGACCAGGCATGTTATTATTATTATTATTTTTTGCCAGATAACATAATGCTTTTGAGTAGAATAGAATATCAATATTAACTGTTGCTCTATAGCAGTACCAGTAAAACATCTATATGTTTCCTATGGAAACAGGAAAAAAGATTTATGAAATTGTTTCAGTGTTTTAATGTAGGAAATTTGGCCTAGTTATAGTTATTAATGTGTAGCATTTGTAAATGTTAAGATTGGTAGATGCCTACTAATCTGCAGCTTGACACATTTAAAATTTTAATAATTATCTGGTTGTTCAGACTGGTTTCTTAGTTAATGTCATTATTCCAGTTAGTCTTAAAAGCCTGTGGTGTCCTGTGGTTCTTACTTCTTTCTTTTGTGTGCCTCCATATTTGATCAGCTCTTAATTCTTTTACTGCTTCTGTTGCTTTCCATTCTCATCTCTCCTGCCGTGTCCACAGCTCTAGCTTATTCCGATCTTCCTATCACTGTCACCTCTCCGTCACATTTACATACCACATGCAGAATAATCTTTCTGGAACACTGCTTTGGTCATTTGACTTCTCTTCTAAACG
>CM053577.1:83138691-83156839 GCA_028646485.1 Cryptoprocta ferox | reverse complement strand
TGGAGGTTCCTCAAAAAATTAACAATAGAACTCCCCTATGACCCAGCAATAGCACTGTTAGGAATTTACCCAAGGGATACAGAAGTGCTGATGCATATGAGAACATGTACCCCAATGTTCACAGCAGCATTTTCAACAATAGCCAAATCATGGAAAGAGCCTAAATGTCCATCAACTGACAAATGGATTACGAAGATGTTGTTTATACATATAATGGAATACTACATGGCAATGAGAAAGAATGAAATCTTGCCATTTGTAGCAACGTGGTTGGAACTCAAGGGTGTTACGCTAAGTGAAATAAGTCAAGCAGAGAAGGACAGATACCATATGTTTTCACTCATAAGTGGAACAGGAGAAACTTAACAGAGGACCATGGGGGAGGGGAAGGGGAAAAAATAGTTGTGGAGGGAGGGTGGCAAACCATGAGAGACTCTTTAATACTGAGAACAAACTGAGGGCTGTTGGGGGTGGGGGAGAGGGGAATGGGGGTGATGGGCATTGAGGAGGGCACTTGTTGGGATGAGCACTGGGTGTTATACGGAAACCAACTCAACAATAAACAAAAATAAATAAAGGAAAAAAATAGAAAAGGAAAATATTATGCTCTAGTTCACTAAGCTTTTTTGAGAATTAAAAAAAAAAGGCAATGTACGTAAAATGCCAAGCTCAGTGCCTGGCAAACAGCAAACCTTTTTAAGCATTAAAGCTACTTCAGCTGTTGTTCACAACATTGTATCTTCAGTGTGTCAAAGGTCAAGGATGTAATGATACCAAAAACCCATCAATTCTTATCTCTCTTGAAATTTTTAGGGACATACCAAACATTTAAAAATATATCAGCAAACATAGCAGAATTAATAACTCACTAGCTCATTAAACCTTTATTTCTACAAGGTTCATCATAAAATTAATGGTAATTACTTGAGAAGAAATAGTATTCCTATCAACATATACAAAACAGTGCATAGAACAGTTCAATGTAAGGGGCAGCTGGTGGCTCAGTTGGTTAAGTATCCAACTGTTGATTTTGGCTCAGGTCATGATCTCACAGATCACGAGAATGAGTCCGACTTCGGGCTCTGCACTGTGAACACAGGTAACTTGGGATTCTGTCTCTCCTCTCTTTCTGCCCATACCCCACTCTCTTTCTCTCTCAAAACAAATAAATAAACTTAAAAAAAAAAGAAAAAAAAACAGGAACAGCTCAATGTAATACCAAGATACTACATACAGTCCTTTCCTGAATATCTTCAAGGCTTCTTTGAAAACAATACAGAATCATGATGATACATTAAATAACTTGGAAGCCACTTTCACCCACAAAGTACCAAATAAAGAATACTACCAAAAATTTCAAGAACTCCAATAATTTACCCTGTAATATTCAAGAGAAGTCAAAAAAACCAACTCAAACCAAACTAACCCCAACAACACATACACACAAACTTCCACAGAAAGGAAATTCTTCCATTTGAGGGATATGTCAACTCAGCCTGGGGGGTGAGAACAAGAGAGAAGAGGAATAAATGCAAGTAGCAAGCAACGGGTAAAAACCCAGGACATTACTTGTTTGCTCTACTCTATGTCCTTCTACCATGCTCTATTCCCCAGGGTTCTGCCCTAGGCTTCCCATTTTTCAGAGGAGAAAGAAAACAGCATTCCCAAGATCTTTAATAAAACACAAAAAAAAGAATACAGGACCAATGCCCTGGGTAAGCATGACTTCATTCAACACTTTTCTATCACCTACCGGCTAAATTACTCTATAACCTGCACTGAATTTCCTGCTTTCTTCTAAGGTCCATTTCAGCTACTAAGTGGGGATCTCCATGTACATGTCCAACAGACACGTCAACCTGTGCAAAGCAGTGAAGCGTGGCCCATTACCTCTCCTTTCTGACCCTTCAACTTTCACCTGGTACTGAATTCTCTCTCTGGGGATACGCTTCACTTCACCACAGAACCTCAGCCACGCTTTAAAATACGGGGTCATCCCAGTATCTTCTTGAGAAGCAGAGCCGGTCTTAATCTAATCCAATCCCTCATGCTTTCCCAATTTCTTTTCAATCCTCCCAATTCCTCCTTGTCCATTCTTAGTGCACTAATTTACAACTTCACCATTAACCATTTCAAGGCTGTACTAGTGTTCTACATGGTCTCTATGCTCTCCAAGATCCGACAGTACCGGCCTGCTTGGGATTCTCGCTCCACCGCTCTGCCCTCTCCCCAACTCGTGCGTGTGCACGCTCTCTCAAAATAAACGACACTTACAAATAAATAAACAAACAACGTATGATAAGGTTCACAACTTTCTAAATACAGACAGTTACAATACGAAGTATAAAAATCAGTTAATTCTTTTAAAACCCACAATAAACAAAGTGTAAAGGATACTGATCTGTCTGTGGTCTTCGAAAGTTCTCTGGAAGATTGGCTTCATAGAGTAGTCTTGCTTTAGTATTTCCCATATCTTGCATGCACTAAAATAAAAAGACAAATCAAGTATTTTCATTACTCATACGAATATTAAAAAGTAATTCTCATAGACACATACATATATATACTTACACACATATATACAAATACCAGGTAACGTTTATTATTTGCAATATATATTTTCTCAGAAAATAATTTAAATCACAACTATAAAATTATTAAAGTTCAAAGTATATTTTAATTCCTCACATATACTCAACTTAAGTAGACCCACAGTTTTCTAATGTCTTTTTCTGTGAAAACAATACCATCTTTATTTATATTTACTACTTCCTGAAAGTAATTTCCTGGTAGTTCACGGGCAGTTTTATTATTGTTTTAAATATACCACTTGAACAACACTGCCATTTCCAAGGGTAACAACTCAAGACCAAATCTTCTTTGTTTTGAGTTTCAAAATACTCCTGGTGAATGATTTACAATCAGGATCACAACGGAGAGCAGATAAAAAATAGTGCTAACCTAATACTCTCAAGAAGAGGATTAATTTCCTTGGGGTTAACCTCTTTAATATTTTGCTGAAAGTTATGGATCCCCTCCCTACAAAAAAAAAAACTGTACTTTAGGGAGTCCAAAGTCTCCCTAAAATCTATAAGCCCCCAAAATAAGAACGACTCAGGAGGCATAAAATAATCTGACAATCACTTCAACCAGTTTAACTAAATTTCAGTATCTTCTGTGAGTAAGGATTGGCCAAACAATACTTCCTGGACATTCTATTACATTAGAAACTAAATTAACATTTACAAACAAAACATTATTCTATTACTATTTTACATCATTTACACAGAGCTTGGGTTTCTTAAAATGTTTTAATTGGTAGAAATATCAGTTTGTATAATCCCTTATTTTTCCTTCTGATCTGCTAGACACACTCCACATCTCCAAGAAGACAGTCCAGATCTAACAGATTCCCAGACATCGACCGTGAGTTGTAGCCCTCAAGTAGACACATAATCATCTTCCTTCAAATAAAAAATTACAGTGACCATTTTTCTCCCTACTGAGGTGTAAGGTATGCAAAATACTAATATACGCTCACTTCTGGATACCTATCCCACCTATCTTAACATACTCTCTCAGAGTAAACATGACAATAAGAGAGATCATAAGAAAGTGAAATAATAGGGGACTGGGAATTATAAGGGATAGTAAACTGAAAAAGAAATAAGAGTTTTTGTTATACAGCTTTGGAGAGAAAACAGAAACTAAGACAAAATAAAACCAAAGGTATGTATATAAGGTAACGGGAAATAATTGTGTAAGGTGAACTGACAGTACAAGGTCAGAGGGCTCTACTACCTCATAACATATACTAGCATGAATATGGGGAGAGCTAATATGTAAATTCTGTGTGTGGGGAGAAGAGCTTAGAAACTTTCAGTATAGCTCGCCTTTCTTGAAAAAAGAAAAAACGTTTGCCCTATCAAGTATTCAAATGATGTTTCATCTTTGTGTCATGGTGGGAATTTAGAAATAAAGATGATCCAAGTTATGTAATCATAAAGGCATTAAACATTTAGGAAGAACTAAAACAAGAAAAACTCTCTTACTTTTCACAATATCTCCAATAAAGCAAAAAGTAATCACAGAAACTATGAAAGTAAGAAAAGTTGAAAAGTTTCCATCAAGCAAACAAGACTAAATGGAAATTCTAACAAAAATTTAGTAAGATTAAAAACAGTATCTACTATATATGTTGTATCTCATTGATTCTAAGTTACATTTTTCTTCATATTTTAACGTTAATGAAATAGGAATACATCTTAAAATTGATGGTGTCTTGTAATTGATAGTTTTTTCTTATTAGTCCATAAAATAGAGATGCTTTTTATAGAAATACCTTATATTCAATGAATATGATTCTATACATTGTATATAAAATATTCTCTTTATTTAATGGAGGTCATTAAAATTTTGACAAAATAAAAAATAATTAGGAATAAGGCATACATGTATATAACACCAAATTATTTAATGTTCTAGGGATGCAGGTGAGAAAAACAGAGGTATAAGAATCTGAAAGGGAGAAGTAATGTGAAATAATAAGCCATTTCTATAGGAGACCACTGCCAAAAAGTGTGACTGGGTACAGGTGCATGTGGTATGTAGTTGGGATTAGAAGAAACAAGGATTCAATGACATCACAGATACAGAAAGATCATTCTGTAAGAAGATATTAGTGGCTCAGATAGTTTCTAGGTTTCTAAAAAGTAGAACAGAGTAGTGAGGAAGGAAGGTCAGCAATGAAAGCATAAGTGAAGATGAAAAGGTTAAGCAATTTGGAGATGGTGAGAGCAAAGGGAAAAAACAACAGGAGATGGCATTGGGGGAGTTGATAGGAATATGGTACAAACTAGCTGTCTTTAAGAGTTTCAAAACACTACATTTAAGGGCCGTATAGAGCACTTATGAAAATTTATTCTATTGGCCCTGAAAAGCAAACTCTATCTAGTAATCAGAAGAAAATAATGAAAATAGCCTAACTATAATAACAAGCTTTTTAGCCTCAATACTTTATTTTTATATATGTTATATATTATTATAAATTGCATATATATTATAGAAATTGCATATACATACATATATATGCCATTTTAAATTTCAAAAAACCTTGATTTAGACATTATTATCCTACTTTGGCAGAAAAGGAAACCGAAGTGGCGAGATGTTAAGTAACAGGCCCAAGATTATTAGTCTCCATGAGTGTTCAACTCCTGAAACAAACATCAGCTATCAGTAGTAGTTTTGATATCTCAGGCTGTACCCAATGGAACTGGGGACTATGTTCTGCAAGACTTACAGCACCAAGCTCTTTGCTTTAGAGCTCAGTTTTCATTTTACAGATAAAGAAATTGAAGCACAAAGAGGTCATTATGATTTTTCTACTGAGTAATACAATGAATCAGTTACAAGGCTGAGACTAGGATCAAGTTCCCTAGTACCAATCCTTACCACCAGGCACCAGCTAATCAAAGTAAGCGTCCAGGGAATTTCACCACAAGATAGAAGAATACTTTGGGTATTGCCTCCATTATTAAAACATCATTACTGTTATTAAAACATTGGTGCTTTTCTTTTAGGTTCTCTCAGTCAAAAAGCTTTAGCAAAATGTACTGTTAGAAAGAAAAATTTTAGTTGCTATTCTTTGGAAATTTATGATTCAGTTTTCCAGAGCTGAAATAGGCGGACTTGTTGCAAAAAAGGGGAAAGGAGGGATGATAAAGGGCATACACTTCTTAAAAAAAATAATAATAATATTTTTTATTATTTTTAACTACAATGAGAATTAAGTTATGGTTAATGAACAAGCTACCTTAATTTCTACCATCTAGTTTCCAATCAAACCAGAAATACTATGCACCATTCTGAAAAACTTAAACTTTCAAACCTATTTTCACTTCTCCAAAAGGAGGAATACTTGTAAGGATGTCAAATAGATTAAAAATTTTTTTAATTTACCAAATTTAAAAATTCTTTGGCTTTACAGAAAGTACATAATTCTGTCAATTTTTTTCTCTCTTACACTTCAAACATGAAAAATGGAAGAGGACTCTTAATTACTTAAATCAAATTTTCTACAAGTTTGGTTAAAAAAATGTTTTTGGGGGGGCGCAAGTGAGGAAGGGGCACAGAGAGAGAGAGAGAGAGAGAGAGAAAGGGAGGGAGGGACGGAGGGAGGGAGGGAAGGAGAGAGAGGGAGGGAAGGAGAGACAGAGAGAGAATTGGGGCTCACCCGGGGCTCATGTTTTATCCAAAGCAGGGCTCATGTTCACCTGATGCAGGGCTCGAGCTCACCAGAGGTGGGGCTCTGCTCACCCAATGTGGGACTCGAACCCACGAACTGTGAGATCATGACCTGAGGTGAAGTCAGATTGCTAATAATTCAGCCACTCAGGTACCCTAAAAATATTTTTAAATAGGTATTTACCTAATAAACTATAGTTTGCCTCAAAATTAAATTGAAAAAAGTCAAAACAGTGAGTAGAGAATATACTGAAATACCTGACAAATAAATGATTATAAAAATATATTTTTAAAATGTCAATATGCATTATTACTTTAAATATATATATTTACATTGAAAAGTAAGTGAAATGTGTATTTCACAGTTATGATAAATGCCATTTAGGTAGTACATATTTAAAAATTAGTGTTATTTACTGTTAATTTTAAATTATCTGTCCTCATTTTATATATTGTATGTTCCTAGAAACATGAATTTTATATTGTACTTTTTGTTTGAATCATCTTCGTCCAAAATCATTACCATTATAATTGCAGAGGAAGGTTTCACCTGAAAATGGTATAATAAATCACGCTTAAGAATCTCAGGGGCTCTTGGGTGGCTCAGTCGGTTAAGTGTCCAACTCTTGATTTCAGCTCAGGTCATGATCTCAAACAGCTCATGAGTTTGAGCCCCACATCGAATGCTTGGGATTCTCTTTCCCTCTCTCTCTGCCTCTCCCCCTTCCTAAAACAATTAAACAGAATTCGAGCCCCACATAGTGCAGAACCTGCTTGGGATTCTCTTTCCCTCTCTCTCTGCCCCTCCCCTCCCCCAAAATAAATAAATAAACTTAAAAAAAAACCTCAAAACCTACTATTAAATGCATTTTGTCCTTGTCAACCCATAATCTATATGTTTTTAGTTTATCCACATAATCCAATGCAACGAACAACACTTACCCCAAGATTCACAGGTCACCTGAGATTCAATCTGAAAAATTACTATTTGAACTGGAATCCTGAAAAACATTTACAGGCTAACATACTTCCTTCACAGTCTAACATAGGTAAAATATTTCCATTTCTGAGACTTTCTAAGTTGAAAACATTTCATCCTTTTAGTGTTTCTGCACTAAAAACAATAAAATCTATATTCCAAAAGAGTTCTAAGTTTTTTAATGTTTTACAGAGACTGAAGTAAATTGGGGTTGTCAATTTAAAGTTTAAATTGGCATTTCCTGGGGCGCCTGGGTGGCTCAGTTGGTTAAGCCTCCGACTTTGGCTCAGGTCATGATCTCATGTTCGTGGGTTCGAGCCCCGCGTCAGGCTCTGTGCTGACAGCTCAGAGCCTGAAGCCTGCTTCGGATTCTGTGTCTCCCTCTCTCTCTACCCCTCCCCGCTCATGCTCTGTCTCTCTCTGTCTCAAAAATAAAATAAAACATTAAAAAAAATTTTTTTAATTGGCATTTCCTTATGGTATTTGTATAATTTAGTAAACTAAAGCATACAAAAATTAAACTGGTAACAGATGGTAGCTACACTTGCCGTGAGCACCGCATACCTTACAGAGTTGTCAAATCATCATGTTGTACACCTGAAATTAATGTAACATTATATGTCACCTGTAATTCAATTAAAAAAATTTAAAAAACTGAAAAAAGTAACAAATAAAAAGTAGGAACAGATATAAAGAAAATAAGCAGAATCAAGGAGCAGGCAAACAAATGTACGAGGAAATTTTATTTTTATTTAACAGTACTGTAAAAATGTTTTTTTTTTAATCACTATTTCTTACAAATAAGAACCACAGAGAGATACCACCTCACTGGTCAGAGTGACTAAAATTAACAACTTAGGAAACAACAGATGTTGGCAAGGACATGGAGAAACAGGAACCCTCTTGCACTGTTGGTAGGAATGCAAACTGGTGCAGCCACTCTAAAAACAGTATGAAGGTTCCTCAAAAAATTAAAAATAGAACTACCGTACAATCCAGCAATAGCACTAATAGGAATTTATCCAAAGGATACAGGGGTGCTGATTCATAGGGGCACATGTATCCCAATGTTTATAGCAGCGCTATCAACAATAGTCAAATTACGGAAAGAGCACAAATGTCCATCAACTGATGAATGGATAAAGAAGATGTGGTGTACACACACACACACACACACACACACACACAAACGAGAAAGAATGGAAAGCTTGCCATTTGCAACAAAGTAGATGGAAGTGGAGGGTATTATGCTAAGTGAAATAAGTTAGTCAGAGAAAGACAGATACCATGTTTTCACTCATAAGTGGAACTTGAGAAACTTAACAGAAGACCATGGGGGGAGGGAAGGGGAAAAATAGTTTCAAAAAGAGAGTGAGGCAAACCACTAGAGACTCTTAAATACAGAGAACAAACTGAGGATTGATGAGGGGAGGTGGGGGAGAGGGGAAAATGTGTGATGTGCACTGAGGAGGGCACTTGTTGGGACGAGCACTGGGTGTTGTATGTAAGTGATGAATCACGGGACTCTATCCCCAAAACCAAGAGCACACAGTATACAATATACCTTAGCTACCTTGACAATAAATTGTAATTTAAAAATCACTACCTCATGTCAACAGGGGCATCTCCAATGAAAAAAATAATAATTAAGCCCCACACAAAATTAGTTTTAGTGAAAAAAGAGCCTTGAAATAAATGTGAGGATAAGAAGTAACAGGAACAGGCAGAAACAAAATGTGCCTACGTTTAAGTCTTTATCAATATCAAGAAATAATAGTAAAGGGCAAGATAAATGACAGGCCACCTAAAATTCCAAGTTAATGATTCATTCTCCTAAGAACAAAACTTGCTAATTTTTTTCCTTTCTTTAGTCTTCCAAAATACTGGAAACCAGAGCACTTTGTGGAATCCACCTAACTGATACAACTACTTCAGGGTATGACTTCTACCTGTCGTTAGGTCAACTAAAGCCAAATACAGTCAAGTCCAGGTTCAGTAGCTATGTTTAAGAACTATGGCTCCTTGGACGACCCCTCTCTTTCACCTTCTGCATCCTTTCTCTCTCCTCAGTACCTACCTCTTATCTGTCTCCATGTTTCCTGCACTTTCTCCCTCAGACACTAAGAATTACCTGGTCAACAGCCATTTATAGTTAAGCTAGAATTCATACTAATATATTAATACAGGAAGCTCTGCATAGTTTTCATAAATGTTTATGTGTGTACTGACTTGCCCTTTGGAGTTTACTGGCTACTTTTAAAAACTGAATAAGTGGGAAAAAGAATAGCAGCTACAAAATAAAAGACTGAAATGCTAATTGCTGTTTTAAATGATTAGGTTACAGTGTGGCAATCAGATCTTCTAAATTCCCAATGGCAAAAATGCAAAATATTAAACTAATCACTAGATCTTACAAGTTACTGAGTAATGGAAAGATGCTACATGTCTACATCAAATCTAGAGGCAGAAAGGTAAAGCTATATAAATTAACCACTGAGGGGTGGAGAAGAATCTCACTTACAAGACCAAAGATTATTGTGTAAGGATATGAAAACAGTTAAAAATGTATACTGCCTATATGTTCGTATATATGCATAAAATACTTCAGGAAAACTACACAGGAAACTAATAAATATGGTTGTTCCTGCAGAGGAAAAACTGGATGACTGAGGGATAGAAATGGGAGGAAAACTATTTTTACACCTTTTGTACCCTTTGAAGTTTGTGCCTTGTCCATATAATTCTCATTCCCCAAAACAATAAATAATTAGGAGGGGGCTACATTAATTCTGCATTGTTTCTAAATAAAATATTATTCAGAGAAGCTTAGCTAGGGTATCCAAGCAGCATGTGAACGAGAGCAAGGAGACTTCCTCCTCACTGGTATCATCCACTCCTACTAGGAGAACAAAGTGTTCTAGTGATCAAAGAGGTTATGAATCAAATTAAATTAATACATTTTTAAAAATCCCATCCAAGTATATCCTACATTCCAAGTATAAATAATACATTTGCTTATCATATCTCTTCCCAGTATCATCATCTTCTTAAAGAAACAGAACTGTTGCTGAAGATTACATCATTGAATGTATCTGTTTTTGCTTCTTAAAATGTCAACATATATATACTTTTAGGTGGGCAAGGAAATACTACTTGTTCTATTATCTATTCATTAAAAATTTCAGAACACAAAGACTAAGATTTTCAAACTGCCTTATCTGAATGTATATATTTTTAAATTGTTAATAAAAAAGAGAAAATGAATACTTGTAGTCCCTGGATAAATTCTTCATGTCAGGACTCACCTCTACTACCACTTGAAATTTTCCAGAATAGTTCTCTATCTTCCTCTCAAAAGCCACCAGGATTTCTTGCATAGGAGCAAGCTTTTCAGGACTGGTTTCAAGATCTTTTGGATTCCAGCTGCTGGAAAAGAAGGGCCACCATTTTTGGTCTCAGGAACTCTTTGTAAATATTTAATACAGAGTCCATTCCTTCAGGTTTCATAAAATTGTGTTTCAGGGGAATTGTTCTCTTTCTATTTTAATTGTTGTTTTTAAGGAACAAAGTAAGTAAACCACACATATTTAAAAACTAAAAATTTTAAATGATGATGTGGAATTAGAGGTACCAATTTTCATATTTTTCACAATTTCTAAATATTCTCAGACCATGATTTATCTGTTGCAGCATTTGCTAGTTCTTACAAATTCAGAGAATGTATTTTTTAAAGCAATAATATTAAACACTGTTATGACAAAGTTGGAAAAGCTTTACATCACAGTCTTTAGTAATCTGTACTTACTATGAAATCCATACCATTTTAAGTCTAGGAATAAACCACTACTTTCATCCTAGGTGCTTAAGGCCCAGCTCAGGAATCATCTTGGACTCTCCCCTCTTCTGCCAGAAGCCTAGTGATTCTAACTCTTTAATATATGTTACAGCCTTCCCCTCCCTCCCCCTTCACCACCACTTTAGTTCAAGATCTAGTCACCCACTGCCTTGGCCATTGTGGGAACAAATCCACCTGATGTAGGTTCTTAAATGGAACATAACATTAAAACATCACTCTGCAATTTATAATAGTTTAAGAGTTCCCTGATGTATCCCTATCCCCTCCCCCATCAGTGATAGGATAAAGACCAAACCAACTAACTCCCCACTGAAACTTTTGCCTTTATCTCCTATGATACATATAACTGCACCCAATACTCTGGTCACAGAAAACTACTTCACTCTCTCAAATACGACATGCTTTCTCCATCATTCTGCCTAGAGGGCCCCGTGTACTCTGTAATATGCTTCTAGAAATTGATTAAAACAAATAAAGGTCACTATAAAAATAGTAATGAGACTTCTTTAAAATATGTTTAGGACTTAGAATAGCACTAGATACTGATGATTTTCTTTTAAAGAAAAAGGAGTCACTACTAAGTGATTTTCTGAAGATTACCCACTGTTAACAAAGCCAAAACTAGAATCCAGGTCTACAGGGTCCCAGCCTTTGACTATGCCTGCCATCTTCTATCATTATTATAGTCATACAAAGCAGGGAAGAGCAGTGACTACACCTATAAAATATTATATGTGATGAAATTAAAAACACTGTTTTCAAATGTTTGATTCATACAGGTGTTTATTCACTGCCACATAACAATTTCCTATCAAATATAGCACTCTATATGAAGATACAAGCCATTTTCTTCAAATAGTTTAGTCTTCCTTTAGTTCTACTGAGTTCTATCTAGACTAGGCACTGTAAAATGAACAGAGTTAAATTAATGAAGACTTGCACTAAGTAATATCTTAGTAATATCTAGTTCACTGCTTTGATTCAAAGAACTATAGACAGTTACTAGGAAGAGAATTCTAAAAACTATTACTGACTTTTTAACCTTAAAAGGTTAACCTCAAAAACAATAATTAAGAGGGCATAATCCTGCACAAATTCAAAATACATGTAACTTTTTCTAAAATGTATTGGTTAAAAATGGAAACCTCTTATTAAACTTCACAGATTAAATTTTGTTACAGACAATATCACATTTCTTTGTTCATCTCACTCTGCAAATATAGGCAATACATAAACCCAACACTGTAAGCTGCCCCCTTGCTCGGCTCTTCTGTAAGGAGACATTTAATGATCCTGGAAAGGAATCAACAGAAGTTGAATCTCAATCAACTTTAAAAGTATGCACATACGGCTATGATGTGAGAAATTTCATCAGTCTGACAGAACTAATAACAAACACTCCTCTGACGAAATAAGAAAAAAGTTATTTGACTGAGGGTTTTCTTGAATAAATATGTACCAAGAATTGTGGACTGAAAGCTTATTACATGCCTGGTTCTATAAAGCACTATGAAAATTTATCTAAGGGTCAAACCCTTGAGAGATTAAATAATGTTCTAACACATAATAGGTCAGATGTAGTTAAATCATGAAGCTCTTCAAATTTGATTTACCTGGAATTTTATTCTATAAAATATTGCTTGTCACAGGAATTCTGTAATTCTCACAGTTTTTAAAGTTCCCAGAGGCTTCTCACCAAAAACAAACAACAAAAAAAGAATAACTAGATAGAAAAACCAAAAACCCATGGACAATATTTACAACAAAACCTGGTGGTGAAGTATCCCCATAAACCTCATAATGCTATCTGGTAGAGACGAGGCACTAACAACCACTGTCCTGAATGATGCCTGCCACTAATGGGGAATTGAGTGGATCTGAAAACAGAACACTAAAACAGCGAAGACATACAAACTGGAAATTACAATGAATCAGTCTGAAGAAAGCACACAAAACTGAAAAGGAGTTTTACCCAATCCAAAAGCAAATATGTACAAAAGGTCTACAATAAGCTTGAAATGGGGGGAAACAATCTAGCCTCTATGAATTCTTGTAACACAACCATCAAATTTCCCTTCCCAAGGAGAAAGTCCCGGGAAAGGTTTCAAAATTGAACAGGACCAAAAAAATGGAACTAAAGGAAGAAAAGGTTCAGATAAAAATGGGAGAAGGGAACAGAGCAAAAAAAATCTCAGAAAACAAGTAGTCTTATTTTTAAACATTATACAAAAACCAATGAAGAGAGGTCTGTGCAGTTAGAAAAGCTATCTTGAATCTCAATTCCTTTTAAAAGTAAAGAAAACTACTACTACATAAAAAATGATCAACAGAAGAGAATCAAGGTCAAATCTTATACAGTTATCAGAAGAAAAAGAGAATAAGAAGCAGAATAACATCTCTACAATGAATCCACACTAGAATAAGCTCAGAAAACAGTTCAAAACTGTACACCTACTAATTCAGAACAAGCCAAAAACATATGCAACATATGAAAGAACATGTAAAATGAGTTAAAAGACATGGGAAGTTATGAAAGAACTAAATCAGAATTTTGAAATATCCAGAATTAAAATAAAAACTCAGGAAAGAATTAGAAATAAAAGGAAAATCTTTCAGAAATGAATATGAAATAAAATGGAACATGAAAACAAATAAACACAACAAATAATCGCCTATGAAAACTGGAGAGGCAAAAGAAAAAAAGTTTAATTTAAAAAAAGTAAGGAAAAGGATCCAAGAGTAAGTGACAAACACTGGAGTTAGGCAATGAAGATCCGACATACATGTGTTAACATACTTTTTTCAAGTTTTATTTTTGAGAGAGAGAACAAGTGGAGGATCAGCAGAGAGCGAGGGAGACACGGAATCTGAAGCAGGCTCCAGGCTCTGAACTGTCAGCACAGAGCCCGACGTGGGCTTGAACTCACAAACTGTGAGACCATGACCTGAGCCAAAGTCGGATGCTCAACTGACTGAGCCTCCCAGGCGCGCCCCGATCCAACATACATGTAAGAGAGTCACTAAAGAAGAAAACTCAACAAGGAGACAGAACACTCAAACACTAATTTTAGAAAGTCACTGAAAGGGGCGCCTGGGTCGCTCAGTTGGTTAAGCACCCAACTTCAGCTCAGGTCATGATTTCATGGTTTGTGAGTTTGAGCCCCACATGGAGCCCCGTGTTGGGCTCTGTGCTGACAGCTCAGAGTCTGGAGCCTGCTTCGGATTCTGTGTCTCATTTTCTCTCTGCCCCTTCTCCACTTATGCTCTTTCTCTGTCTCTCAAAAATAAATGTAAAAAAAGAAATTTTTTAAGTCACTGAAATAAAAAAAAAGTGAAACTACATACTGAAAGAGCATACCTCAAGGCATTTCTTGTCTCAAAGAAGCCTATTTATATTTAACAATATATTCTCAGTTAAACATAAAAGCACGAAAGAAGATATACCTTGCAAACATTAAGCACAGGAAGGCTGCAGTGACTACACACCAATGCATAACAACTATCATACATGGACACCACCGCTGGGCAACAAAAAGATAATCACAATTAGTTTTATCCTTTTAAATTTTCATTAAGTAGTCTCATTAACAAAAATAAAAACAGGTAAAATTAATCTTAATGTTATATTTCATTTAATGCATCTTTCTCCTATGCAGAATTCCCAGAGAAAACACAGTAACTTATCTCACCTTCCTTTAATGACTTAAAAATGGTGTCATAATTAAAACAAACCTGCACAACTGCACAATTCAAGTTGAATTTAAGTTTCAACTACCTACCAATATTCTAGCTGAGTTTTCTTTTTTAAAGATGGCAGAGAGACCTCACAGGAATGCTGTACATCTGTCAACTGCAATCTTACTACATAAAATTAATATGCTTTTAAAGAATAAAATGTATCATAACATTAAATGAGGGTCAAAGAGGAAAAAACTTCTTCAATCTATTTGGCCACTTTCATCCCCTACTTTTTATAATCCTTTACATCCCAATTTGGTAAAGTGTCCAACTCTTGATTTCAGCTCAGATTATGATCTCACAGTTCAGTTGGTGAGATCAAGACCCAAGTTGGGCTTGTGTTATTAGTGCAGTGCCTGCTTCGGATTCTCTCTTTCCCGCTCTCTTTGCCATTCCCCTGCTTGGTCTCTCTGTCTCTCAAAACAAATAAATTTTAAAAACAAAGCAAAGGAAGTACCTGTAATTTCAATTACTTTTTTAGCTACAGAGAAATATTTAAAGTACCTTCCAATTCTCTTTGACCTATTCTCACTGTATTTAGACTAACTGATAAGGAATTCAAGGTGAGACCACAGAACACAATAAAGCTTACTGATGAATACTAGCGAAAATCTGTAATTTTAATTCCTAAGGACGATTTTTTTTCTAAGAAAGAACAAAAGTTTAAGTTAAGACAAGCAGGTCAATACTATGACACATCTGTTACTAAATTAAACTAAAAGCTACCCAGTTACCTTATAGCAGGTGTTTCTAAAAATAACAAGGTTAAAATAGAAATCTATATCCATTTAGTTAGTGACTTTTATCCTTACGAAAAGTATAAAGATCAAAAAATATTTGTTCAAAACACTTCTCCCTGGCAACATGGCAGAGAGGTAGGGAGCTCCATACTTTTTTGCCTGCCCACATCTCAAACCAGGAAGGACTGAAGCCATGAGACACTGAACAGCAAGAGTTTGGGAGGAAAAAAGACAGAGTCCACTAAGAAGACAGCCTCATAGGTGTGTGAGTGCGAACTGGGGAAAATAAAAACGGAAACAGCCAGGACCATAGGCCTGAAGGGGAGGGAGCCCCCTAAAGGGAGAGCCTCGGAAAGACAAGGGGAAGAGAAAGAGGGGCTGAAACTGCTATAAACTGTCTCTGGAGAAGAGAAAAACCTCAGTCCGGGCCGGAGAGGGATCCTATATCCCATCTGTAACCACAGGGCATTCGGAGAGACTTTTTTCTCTAGCTGTGGCTCTTCCCTTGGGCTATGCACCCCAATCCCAGGTGGCACCAGGAGAAACTGCTCCCCTACTCCCCCTATTTGATCCCCGGCTAGGAAGCCGCCCGGCCTACGGGAGAACATTTCAGGCAATATCATTAAAGTGCAAACTAAAATCTGGAAACGAGGTGGGGCTTGGGAAATGCAACTCGGCACACCTTGGCTATGCCCACAGCACAGGGAGATCGGAACCAAAAGAGTAAGCTGCAACACTTGCTTCAAGAAAGGACTGGGACGCCGCCATTTTTCTCCCCACAAACACCAAGGCGGGGCCTCATGGAGCAGCCCTCGGAATGCAGGAGGCAAGAACAGCCTAACCAAACCATGCTCATCCACACTGGAGAGCTGCCTTTTTTTTTGTTTTTAAACCAGAGCCGAGGGCAAAATCAACAATGATGCGTTGCCGTGATTAACTCTAGATCAATTCTTGCTATTTAGATATATTTCCCTTATCTCATTCTTATCTCTCCTGTCCACTGGACTGGGCACTCTGGTCATTGGTTTGCTTAACCATTCACATTTAATCCATTCTCTTGGTGTTTATTCTATACCTCCCTCTCTACCTTCCTTTCTCTCTCTCCCTGGAATAATCAGACTATATAGTTTCTTTGGGTAACATTATCTTTTTTTTTTTCTCCTCACCTCCTACCATATTCTCCTCTTTCTCTCTCTGAATTAATCCTTTTAGTATCTCTGCCTGTTCAATGTTCAATTTCCCTTCCTCCCCACCCCTGTCACTTCTCTCTTTGTATATGCTCTTCCATCAGCACTTGCCTCCACCCTACTCTTTATTTGTAACTGGGATTTCTTATTGTATGCTTTTAGACTGTCCTTTGTCTTTTGTTGTTTTTGTCCCCCCTCCCCTTTTTTATTTTTATTTTTCCCTTCTGGTTTGCTTGTTTATTTGATTTATCTGTGCGTTTGCGTGCTTTTGTTCCCTATGAGTTTGTCTGTCTGTTTTCCTTTTCAGGGCTACCTCAAGAAACAAGCCAAAGTACACATGGTGGAGAGTCACAAATATCACTACGAGTAGGGAAATAAAATGACCAAAGGCACAACAAGAGACACGAAGGGACACCATTAAAAGAACACCTCATGAACGGAGAGGCCCTGGACAGTCAATGGGCCTCCATTAATACAGCAATACTCACAGGTACAGAGTGCATAACAAACTTTTAAAACTGACAAGAGACAGTAAGCTAGCCAAAATGACAAAACGAAAGAACTCTCCTCTAAATAAATTCCAGGAAGAAATCACAGCTAAAGAATTGCTCAAAACAGATACAAGCAATACAACTGAACAAGAATTTAGGACAATTGTCATAAAATGAATCGCTGGGCTTGAAAAAAGGCATGGAAGACATCAGAGAAACTACAGCTAAAAGACTATGGACCTTAAAAGTAGTTGTGATGAATTACAAAATGCTATAAACGAGTACATAATAAAATGGAGACGGCCACTGCACGGACTAACAAAGCAGAGAGGAGAATAGGTGAATCAGAAGACAGAATTATAGAAAAAGAGGAAACCAAGAAAGAGAGATAAATTGATCCAAGAGCACAAAAGGAGAATTCGAGAACTGAGCGATACAATCAAACAGAACACTATCTGGATCATAGAAATTCGATAAGAAGAAGAAAAAGAGAAAGAGGATTAAGGGGTTCTTGAACAAATTACAGCCGAGAACATCCCCAATCTGGGGAAGGAAACAGACCTTGAAATCCAAGAGGCAAAGAGAACTCCCCTCAGACATAACTTTAATCGACCTTCTGCATGACATAATATAAAGGAGACAGAGAGAATTCTGAAAGCAGCTAGGGATAAAAGGGCCCTAACATACAAAGGGAGACATATCAGGGTGGTTGCAGACCTATCTAATGAAACTTGGCAGGCCAGAAAGGAATGGCAGGAAATCTTCAATGTGATGAACAGAATAAATATGCAGCCAAGAATCCTTTACCCAGCAAGCCTGTCATTCAGAATAGAAGGAGAGATAAAGGTTTTCCCAAATAAACAAAAATTGAAGGAATTCATCACCACCAAACCAGCCCTACAAGAAATCCT
>CM053577.1:83090786-83138191 GCA_028646485.1 Cryptoprocta ferox | reverse complement strand
CTATTCTGAATGACAGGCTTGCTGGGTAAAGGATTCTTGGCTGCATATTTATTCTGTTCATCACATTGAAGATTTCCTGCCATTCCTTTCTGGCCTGCCAAGTTTCATTAGATAGGTCTGAAACCACCCTGATATGTCTCCCTTTGTATGTTAGGGCCCTTTTATCCCTAGCTGCTTTCAGAATTCTCTCTTTCTCCTTATATTTTGCCAGTTTCACTATGATATGTCATGCAGAAGATCAAATCATGTTATGTCTGAGGGGAGTTCTTGGTGCCTCTTGGATTTCAGTGTCTCTTTCCTTCCCCAAATTGGGGAAGTCTCAGCTATAATTTGTTCAAGTACCCCTTCAGCCTCTTTTCCTCTCTCTTCTTCTTCTGGAATTCCTATGACATGAATAGTGTTCGTTTGCTTATATCAGTCAGTTCTCATATTCTCCTTTCGTGCTCCTGGATCAATTTCTCTCTTTTTCTCGGCTTCCTCTTTTTCTATAATTGTGTCTTCTAATTCACCTATTCTCCCTGCTTCGTCAATCTGTGCAGTGGCCGCCTCCATTTTATTATGCACCTCATTTATATTATTTTTCAATTCATCACAACTATTTTTAAGGTACTTAATCTTTGTAGCAATAGCTTCTCTGGTGTCTTCCATGCCTTTTTTAAGCCCAGTGATTAATTTTATGACAAGTGTTCTAAATTCTTGCTCAGTTATGTTGCTCATATCTGTTTTGAGCAATTCTTTAGCTGTGATTTCTTCCTGGAATTTCTTTAGAGGAGAGTTCTTCTGTTTCGTCATTTTGGCTAGCTTTCTGTCTCTTGTAAGTTTTGAAAGCTTGTTGTGTGATCTGCCCCTGTGAGTACTGCTCTGTTAAAGGAGAGTCATTGACTGTCCAGGGCCTGTCTTTTCAGGAAGTGAACTGTTAATGGTGTCCCTTGGTCTCTCTTGTTGTGCCTTTGGTTATTTTATTTCCCTACTTGTAGTGATATTCGGGACTCTCCACCACGTGTATTTTGGCTTGTTTCTTGAGGTAGCCCTGGAAAGGAAAACAGACAAACAGGGAACAAAAGCATGCAAAGGCACAAACAAACAAGCAAGCAAACCGAAAGAAAACAAAAACATCAAAAGACAAAGGGCAGTCTAAAAGCATAAAACCAGAAATCCCAGATACAAATAAAGAGCAGGGTGGAGGTATTGCTGATGGAAGAGCATATACAGAGTGAGAAATGACAGGGGTGGGGATAAAGAGAAATTGAACATTGACCAGGCAGAGAGACTAAAAGGCTTTATTCAGATAAAGAAAAAGGAGAATATGGCAGGAGGTGAGGAGGAAAAAAAAAAAAAAAAAAAAACGAAGATAATGTTACCCAGAGAAACTATATAGTCTGATTATTTCAGAGAGAGAGAGAGAGAGAAAGGAAGGTAATGATGGAGGTGTAAAATATGCATCAAGAGAATGGATTAAATATGACTGTTTACGCAAACCTATTACCAGAATACCCAGTCCAGCGGAGGGGAGAGGTAAGAATGAGATAAGGGAGAATATATCTGAATAGCAAGAATTGATCTAGAGTTAATCGCGGCAGTGCATCAGTGCTGGTCTTGGGGAATGGCTGTTTGTTTCTGTATCACGTATCCGGGCTCTGGTTTAAAAAAAAAGCATCTACCCAGCGCAGATGGGCGTGGTTTGGTGTATGCAGGTCTCCCCTCCACTTTGGGTCCCATGGGCCGCTCCCTGAGGCCCTGCCTTGGTGGTTGTGGGGAGACAAATGGCAGCCCCCCAGTCCCTTCTGGAACCCAAGCATTTCAAATCACTCTTTTGGGTTCGATCTCCTTGTGCTGTGGGCGCAGCCAAGGTGGGCCGTATTCTCTGTCCTGCCCCCAGCCTCGTTTCAAGCTCTTACTCCGTGAGCATTAATAATAGGGCCAGAAATGTAATCCCGCAAGCCTGGGAACTTCCTAGCTGAAGATTGAGTAGGGGAGCGGTTCCTCCTGATGCCTACTGAGTCCCTTGAGCACCATCTATCCTGGAGGGAATTTCTGGGACCGGGGCACCCAGCCCAAAGAAAGCTCCGCAGTTAGAGATAGGATCTCTCTCCTGAAGGCCCTGCCATTAGAGATGGGATGATAGGATCCCTCTCCGTTCCCGGCGGAGGTTTTCCTCTTCTCCAGGGACAGTTCTGTGAGCAGTTTTCAGCCGCTCTTTTTCTTCCCTTTGTCTCTCCGATGAGGGGGTTCCCTCTCCTCCGTGCCCCCGTGTCCCGGCCCCTTTTCATCTTCCCCAGTTCGCAATCACGCACCTATGAGGCTATCTTCTTAGTGGATTCTGTGTCTTTTCCTCCCAGACTCTTGCAGTTCAGGGTCCTTTGGTTTCAGCCCTTCTTTGAGAGATGCAGGCAGGAAGTACAGAACTCCCTATTTCTCCGCCATCTTCCCCCCAGTCAGCTAATATTTTCCTTTTGAGGGTTATTAAGAGACTTCTCAAAGCTTCCAGACTTTTCCGATGGGCACTTGAATATTTTTAAATGATGATAGTCTGAGTAAAATCATTGTTGCCACATTTGAGTCTTGATGGCCTTTAACAATAGATAGGCTTATGGTTTGGGATTCTTTGCAGCTAGATCATAAGGTCTAGTTGTAGATTTTAACTTTTAAGTAGCTCATGGGATGCATTTCAGGCTTTTGCATTATGTATATTTTTACTAATGTGTGTTCAAGCATGTTGATATGATTTTTCAATCTAAATGTTACTTCTTTTAAAGCACTTAAAAATTATGGTCATATTTATATGAGTTCTTGACTTCTTACAGTTCACAAAAAGATAATCTAATGGTTGTCAGAAACTACTTAAAGAGGGATTTTGTCTAAACAAATTTGATGACACAAAGATGACTGCTGTGAGTTTAAGATGATATGTCCTGGACCATGAGACCAGTCCCTATATTTAATATAATAATATGGCCTTAAAAATTTTTTTACTGGAAATATTACAGCAACATCACTTTATTCCCATTTTTAAGTTATGGAATATATTGTCATTTTATTAGGGAAACTAGTAACAAAACTAGTCCCCTTTCTTTATTTCACGATACATTCTAAATTTCACTGCTCTTAAAAACAGCCTTAAAATCACGCATTTTTATTGATTTAAACATTGTTGCCTCATCCCTAGAGGAAAATGGAACCAAACTGAGTAAAACTCAGATAATATGGGGCCTTACTGCATTCTTAACAAGATTTGTCATTTTTTAAAAGCTTTACAATTTACAAAGTTATGCGAAAGCTGCTGTGAAAGTATAATTTCTCATGTGGGATGTGGTTAATTATAGGCTGCATGTACTCATGACAAATAATAAAGCTTTACATTAAGCTTTTCGTTATTAGGATATTTCATCTTATCTAAAAACTTTAATTACTTCAGTTCCATGAGGTCTGTTGTGCACCAGAGCTAATCAGCAGTTCTTCTCCTTTGAGCTTTTCAAGATTTTACTACTGTCAGTGGAACTGTGTCTGTATTTGGAAGATTTTGTTCTTGGGAGTAAATATTAATTTAATTGTCTTTTAAAATGGTATCTTTAAGAAAAGGAAAAAAAAATCCCAAATTACAAATAAATACACGTTAAAAGTTAAAATACAAAGCAATGTTGAACTTTTGTGAGGCTTGTATAGTATTTGTTAGTTTTAAGGACGGGAACAATTAAGGGTACTGTACTGAATGTTTTGTAACGACAGGCATGGAGAAGATTCTCAGGTATTTGTTTTTGTTTACTAAATCCCAAATCAACCACTTAAACTTGAATTGTTAATATATTCCTTTCCTTGATTTCCTGAAAATATTGTTGTTCTATTTCTAATTTTTTTGGTTGTATTATTGATCTCTGTCAGTATAACTAAATCCTTATGTCTCAGATGACACGTGGAGACTAGAAAATGAAGATGAATCTTGACTCTTTTCCAAATTCATTTGTCCTTTTATTGTTGTTTCTTGGTTCACGTATTTAATCTTGGTGATATGCAAGCCATCTTAGCCCTGAACATGGTAGTTGCTGTTCATTTCCTCCCTCTACTATGATAATAAAAGATAAAAATTAAATAGCACTCACTATATGCCACACACTGTTCTTAGTTCTCTATACATACTAGCTTATTTAATTCATATAATAATCCTGTGAGATGAGTCTTTAGTATTATCTTCAGTTTAAAGGTGAAGAAACTGAGATACAAAGTTGTATCATTTATTGAATGCTTACTGTCTTTTAGGTATTGTGCTAAATGCTTTATATATATTATTTCCATAACTGTCAACAACTTTGTGAGTTGAGTATGATTATCCTTTTTTTTTTTTTTTTTAATACTTAGGTATGGGTTCAGCAGATTAGCTGACTTCAAGGTAACAATAATTGCCAGTTAAATAACAAGTGCCTACTGGTACCAGAAATGAGGGTATATGTTGGAGGCCCTCTTCTTTGAGACTTAGTACTAGAATCCACACAAGATGCAAAACTATTGTCAAAATGTCCACTGAAATTCCCTTAAGTTGTCTCTAATGACAGTTTTAGACACAGATACTCTATAACTCCAACTTGTCTTTGCCCTCTTGGGCAAAATTGTGATACAATTCAGGAATCCGTAACTGCAGGCCCATGAGCCAACTCCAGTTTTTGTAAATAAAGTTTTATTAGAACATAGCCATGCCCATTCATTTATTCATTTTCAAGGCTGCTTTGGAGCTACAAAGGCAGAGTTGAATAGTTACAGCACAGACCAACTGTCCTTCAAAGCCTAAAATATTTACTGTCTGGTCCTCTAGGAAAAAATTTGCTGATCCTGGGAATAAATCACTGTTTCTTTAGGTGAGTTAACAATGAAGAATTGGCTTACATTTGGGACCTTGTACAAATATACATAAAGACCACGTGATATGTTCTTGCTTTAGGAGGTACGTAGGAAAGGATAGCAACTGAGGACACAGCATGTTTCCTAAATCCCGGTCCTTTCTCAGATGACTCCCAAGGAACTTAAAAAATTCACTTTGTGGTGTGCTTTGATTTGTTTTTTGAAAAGCAATATTTAATAATAAGACCCAAATAAGTTCTCCTGTCCTAATGATTAATTTAATTAATTTAATTAATCTCAATATCCTTGGAAAACAGATCAACTTTTGTCTCAGAATTTTAGGAATTGGCTACTTTTTAGATAATTTCTGAAAAGATTTCTTATAAGCAGAACCAGATTCACCTATATTTGAATTATTTATATAAAATACATTAAATATAAATTTTTTACTGATATCTGTTATTTCTGAAAATTCACAGCAACATATATTTTCACCAGATGTTTGTATTGTTTTTCACTCCAAAAAAATTGTAAACTTAAAATATTTGTCTTTATCAAATTTAATATTTGTAAAACCATCATAGTTTTCAGTATTTTAGTTTTACTGTTGGTTAAACTGTTTTATAAACTCTATTTCTAACCTTAATGAATTTTCTCTCTAATAGTAATTTTTTAAAACATAAACAGTGATCTTTTCTTTGTCATAAACATTTTATAGATAAGAGTACTAAATCTTTTCAAGCTTTAAGGTGTAATATACTCTAAACAATATCTAAAATGAATATTATTTCTATCTTTAAGAAGGAAAAATATTAATATTATCCTCCGCTCTGATATTTAAACATTAACATTTTAATTTAAGAATTTAGATTCCTAAAAATTTTCTGTAGTTAAAAGAATAGCTGTATATAGATGCTGTATTGTATGTTATAGAATACATATTTAACTGTAAATATAATTGCTGCTAAAATATTTATGCACATTTATAAACATATATGAATAATATATTTCATGTCATCAGAAATGAAAATGACTTCAGTCTAAGTGAAGTCTGTTTTCTCTTTTCATGGAGGTATGTAGTTGTCTCTACAATGAAAATTGTTCAGTATATCCACCTTCATACACCAAATCCAAAGGGCCAGATTTTTTGTTTCATTTTTTTCCTGTTAGAAAAATAGAAAAATGTAATATTCAACTTGTATTTACAGTCATGAGCTAACTTAACATTTAGCTGATTTACATGTGAAATAGTTTGAGTAAAATAACATTATTGCATTTTATGAAAATCTTGGCATATTTGTGGTGTTTTTTTTTGGTATTGAATTGGCTGCTAAAATTTTCACGTACCTAACTAAGCAGCTTGATGGCAGCTTTGAGGCCTTTTACTTAAAAGGGTCTCTCAGGCTACTTTGAAAATACCATCCAAATTTGACATTCTTTAGATTTTAAAGTATGTATTAGCATTAGCACAAACTAACTGAATGGTTCACAGATGAACTGGTGATGTTCAGGAACATTCTGAAAGGTAGATGTCAGACATTCCTGGTTTTGAATCATAGCTCTCTCTTGTACTATAGAATCCCAGAGAACTTTTAAAACTTTCTGTGCCTCACATTTAGTTGTGAAATGGCACCCACCTTTATAGGTTGCTAAGAGGAGAAAAGGAGATAAATATCACATAAAGTGTCCTTCACAAACGGTTTTTAAAAATAGCTTTCAATCATTCAGTTTACTTAATAAATTAGTTTAGATTTCCTGTCTTGCCATCCCTCGCCCTCTGAGTGCTTTCATAATGCCCCAACTTTTTAATATCCACTGGATATTGGTCTGTCAACTCTTTCCATTGTCTATTGCCTCAACTGTCAATTTAAAAGACTTTTATTAACTTCAAATAGGGAGTTATTGACTGAAAATGTATTGTTTCACTGCTTCAGGTAACTTTTCTTTTGAACAGAAGGATGTCTTAATGGGAATCTACAGAGAGATTGTGTTTCAGTGTAATTCATTTCCTTTGTAATTCTGTGTATTTAATTTTATACATTTAAAAGCACTGTCCCAGGAAAGAGTTCCCAGGCTTTGCCAGACTACCATAGGGGTTCATGGTACTAAAAAGGTTATGAATCTGTTTGTGATGGAAGAATTCCCATTTTAGTGAAATTCAATAAAGCAGCGATTGAGAGGTAAGGGAAGTCATCAATATCAGATCACTCAAAACCCTCAAATCCCAGTAGAAGCGACTCACTCTGTCTGTGTATAAGGCTAGTCTAGCTAACTTCAGAAAATTAAATAGTACTAACTTTGGTTGTAGCTTCTTGAGTTTTCAGAAAATTAAATAGTACTAACTTTGGTTGTAGCTTCTTGGGTTCTCCATTCCTCAGCTTTGAAAGAAAAAAAAATGGCCCTCATTCTTCTAATACGCAGGGAATCCTCTATAATGTAACCAGGAGAAGCCGTGTATGGTGGTAAAGAATAGAAGTATTGAAATCACAGTTGATTAGTTTTTCCAAGTTGCTAATTATTCATCTGTGATGCAGAAATAATGTACACATTACTGGGTTGTGGAAGGATTAAAAGAAACAAACTGTGAACAATACATAGCACACGGTGTCTGGTATGTTGTGGGTACCACATGGCTATTATACTGTGAGTTTAAAATGAAGTTTAATTGAGTTTGGTTGAAGGAGGAGGTTTGGGAGTGTGGCGGTATTGAGAAATGTGGTTATTTTTCTTCCTAGAATTGGGTTGGATAGTTTTTTTGAACAGAGAAAACATTCTGAAAGGGATAGACTTTCTTTGGCAGAAAGAAAAGTAGGTTACAGAATTTAGGTGCAGAAATAGTGTGAGAGGAAGGCACAGACTGGGGAGGAGGAAAATTGAATTTAGAGTGTAGGCTTTGTGGAAAGGAATGAATTAAAGGGGATTGTATGTGCGACTGAACTCATGCTTTTCCTTAAGTTATCTGTTTTCAGAGCAGTGGAATTTTTCATCAGAGATAAATATGAAAAGAAGAAATACTACGATAAAAATGCAATAGCTATTACAAATGTAAGTAAAATCTTCATCTCTGTTACCAATTGATGTTTGTTGTATAGATCTCATACTTTCAACATACAATACAGCTTAATTTTTTTATTGTAAAAATATACTTAGTTACATACTTTTAAAAATTTGAATATTGGAATTTTTTGTCACGTAATGTTTATGAGCTCTCACAAAGCAGAACTCTTGATTCAGAAAAGAACGCATTCTAAGTAAGAGTCTAATAACTATTAAATGTCATTTATTAAGTTAATTTACAAAATTTACAAAAAGATAAAATCACTAACTGAAAAAGAGGGGAGAGAAAATTGTTTCACTCAATTCTGGAAATGAATGAAAAAGAAACAAGGCAATTTATCCTCTCCTTATGGCTTTAGTGGATGTGTCCAGACATACGTATATTAAGACATGGCATTTTAATTGGTTACTATCACACATTTTGATACCTAATACTTGAGACCTTACTGTAGTAATCAAAATACTGTATCATTGTTTCTTTTTAGTTTTTTTTGATTAATTTTTCTCATTCCAGTTAATTATAGTTTAAGGCTAATTGTCTTTATTGTTATAGTCATTTTTTTGGCTTTTGATTCCTAAATTAATAAGCAAGCTATAAACAGTCTTGTGGTTAAGTCATCTGTCAAGCAATTTGGAGATAATAATTTCATCTCATTTGTATACAAATTGGGTTTTTCTTTTCAGTCCATTTTGAGAAGCAATATACTAAAAAATTAATTAAATACTAACAAAATAAGGATATTTTAATACATTGTCTTTGATAATGAAAAAGTCTTGTTAAATATGTTTAAAGTATCATTAATGTATAAACAAAGACACCCTTGTGTATAGAGTTTGGGCTTCATTGGATACTGGAGAGGAAATCTTTTGAAAGAATTGACAGTATTGAGAATGATATTTATAATGTCTGTAAAACTAAGTCTAATTGTAGCATTATGGGGAAGGAAAATGGGCTAACTTTAAAACATAAGTAATGTATTTTCATATGAAATTTTAAGAAATCATTTGTTTTATAAAACATATGGCCTTACATACCTTTTTAAAAGAAGTAAACATTTTTGTTCTTTTTTATTGATAGTATCTTTTTATCTTGACAACTTGGAAATTATTTTTATGTAGTAGTGTATAGGAAAACAGTTTTATCTTTGGATGATAGCTGTTGCTGTGGAATTCCCCCTCACTTCAAGTGTGATAATGGTATTTATTATACTCAGTTAAGAGAATGTCTTTATTCATTGAGAGAGATGTACTGGGATAAAATATTTAGGGATTGAGTGTCAGGATATCTGTAATTCCTTTTTAAAAGCTTCTTAAGGTTTCCTGCACCTGAGAATACTGCCATATTAAAATGGTGTCATGTGCCATCCGGGACCTGGCACTTCAGGTGTGTGCTGTGTGCACTCTGCTGTTGTGTTTTGGCTGCTCTTTCCCACTGGTTGGTCAGTCCTTTGCAGAGCTCCTCCTTGCTTTGAGTGGGGGAGTGTTTGGACCTTTAACTAGGTGTGTTTTGATTTGTTTGTTGAAGTAACCCTGGAAAAAAAAGGAGTGGGGGAAGCCTGATCCCAAAAAAAAGAGGAAAGGAAAAGGGAACAACAAATAAACATACAGAGAATCAAAAAACTAAGGCTGATGCCAAAGAAAACGAAAGAAAAAATAGAAAAAAGGAAAAAAGAAAAATACAAAAGCCTGATCCAAAATAAGTAAGTAAATAAAATAGAGAAAAGGAAAAAAACCAAACAAACCAAACGAAGAACTATGAGCCTGATTCCAAACAACAAAAGAAGGAGGTAAAAAAAACAAAAACAAAAAGTTGTCTGTGGGTGCTTGGAGGGTGCTCGCTGCGCTGGACTGGAGGAGAGGCCGGCTGTGTCGGCTTAGAGTCGTCTGGCCCCATTAAATAAGCAGTTGCCAGGCATGGAGGGGCAGGGTTTGGTGTAAGTGGGTCCTGCCTCCTCTGCAGGCTGCTGTGTTGCTTTCTGAAGTCCCACTGTGTTGGTGTTGAGGGGAAAATGACTCCACCCCAATCTCTCTCTCATCCCAGACCAGGGATCTCATCCCCCGCTCTTCAGGCAGCCCTCACAGAATAGTGAGGGAAGTCAACTTGACCTGTGTTAAAACTCTTCTTCGTCTTTTCTTTGGCATGCAGCTGGGATTTAAATGCCAAAGTCTTAAAGGACCACTAGCATGGTGCGGATCTGCTCCCTTCTTGTGGAATAGAGCCAATCTACCCTGTTGATGAAAGGCCTTTGGCTGGCACCTGCAGGATCTTTTGACCTTGGGAAGGCAATAAACACTCTTCCAGAAGTAGTCCAGGAAGGGGACTGTTCTCTCCAAATGCATCCCGGAGATCCTTACACCACGCTATTCACTCCGGGGCCAGCTCCCTCCTCCCTAGGAGTGCACACTACAGTTTCAATCCATAGAAACTCGTGCACTTGCAAAACCTCAGAGTTTCAGCTCCAGAGGCTGTTTGCAAAAAAGAACTTGGATCCTTACTACTTCTCGCCTCCATACAGTCCATGAACCAGGGAGGTTTTCCTCTTCTGCTAACTTAATGCTTCACTATCTCCTATCTCAACCTCACTTTCTCTCCCTTTTGTCTCTCTGTGGGGAGCGTTCTTTCCCCTCTGTGGCACTGGTCGCTTTCTCTCCCCCAGTTCACATCTACACACCTTGCACCTTCCAAGCTGTCTCCCTCCACCTGTGGAGACCCTTCTGCCACTCCACAGACCAATTTCCTGGATGTTCCAAGTAATCTGGCTATGTTTGAGTGACGAGGAAAGCCCAGGGTCCTCCTACTTCTCTGCCATCTTAACTCCTGTCTCTTAACTCATTTTTAAATGGTTCAGTGAAACCTGGCAGTTGAGTGTATGTGTGCCTGTCTGTGGAGAGAGAGAACAAGCATGACATAATGTTAACATTTGATGAGTATTGGTAAAGTTTATAGAGATACTCATTCTCTATTTTTTATATTTTTTGTAGGCTTGAGAATGAAAATTTTAGGGTGAAGGATTGTGTGTTCTTGAGTTTATATTATTCATATAATGAAAATTTAGAAAAGTTTACAAAATTCACATTCACCTCAAGGGTAAATGTATCCCCCTATTCATTTATACACAAAATGATAATTTTTAAAAAGTTTATATTCTAGCAAGTTTAAAATATTCCTGTTTCACAGTAATCAATGCGTAAGCAACTAATCTTATATATCACTAAGAATTACATTATATATTTATATCCATTGTCTTCAGTAATGGGTTAACAAGCATTCATTCAAATAGTTTCTTATCACTTGTTATGGTCATAGTCTCTTAGTATACTAAACCAAAATGGGAATGTACATTTGTTTTTAGAGGGATTTAATTTCATAGTGAGGATGAGATTAGGTTAAAAAAAAACATGAGACAAAGTATAAGTATCTTGTATCACTAGTGCATTTAAGGGAATATCTAAGGAGGGACAGGTTGAATACTAACTGTACTAGTTATACTCTGATAAAGAGATGTCATGAGTAGCTATGAAGCTTGATATGGCTGTTATCCTCATATTAAGTGGCTCCAAATTGCTTTACCTTTATAGCTTTTGTGTCTCATTTTTATAGTTTTTCTGTCTGTTCTTGTTTTAGCTGGTATTTTTTAGTGTTGCTCTTATTATTTTCTTATTTTAAACAAGAATAAGGGCCTGAAGATTGGTGCTGGTTCTCTGTGTAAGACAGCCATTTAATTTCTTAACCCTTTTTTTTAAAAAAAATATTTTATATTTTAATTTAAAAATATTTTTTAAATGTTTATTTTTTGAGAGAGAGAGAACAAGCCCGGGAGGGGCAGAGAGAGAAGGAGAGAGAAATCCCAAGGAGGCTCCTTGCTGCTAGCACATAGACAGATATAGGGCTTGAACTCACAAACTGTGAGATCATGACCTGAGCTGAAACCAAGAGTCGGACGGACATTTAACCAACTGAGCCACCCAGGCACCCCATTTCTTAACTCTTAAAAAAAAATAAACTGATACATTTCTTGCCCTTCTGAAACACAAATATTTCAGAATATTGTGGCAAAATACAGTACAAAATAAACTACAAGAAAACAGTGGTTTTGCCATTTTTCTATGATACTGCCCCTCTGCCTGCCAGGCTATTTAATGAGTCTGTGAAGTAAGCCCCATAGGAATCCATCATGTAGAGTATGAGAAGCTAAGATGGTACTTCCTTCATTTATTTATGAATAGATACCCAGGGATTTATTCATAGTTGTAAAAACTGACTTCAGGAGGTGGTTAATAAATATGGCATCTGGTTGTATAAACATGGTGCTTCTGAGAAAGCAGAGAGGGATGTATATGCTGCTTTGTGGATGGAACTTACGGTATAGGATATATGGTTTTGAGTGCTGTGTGATACCATAAGTGTGAATTAAGGAAGGAAGCTTAAAGGAAAAATGCAAAGTTTAGATAAGACAAAAACAAAGGAAAATATATTCCAAGTAGAAATGTTTTGGTACTACAGTTTGTACTGTTCTGTACCCTCAAACAGAAAAAAAATATTTTATTTTATACCTTTTTTTAATGTTTTTTATTTATTTTTGAGAGAAGACAGACCGCAAGCAGGGGAGGGGCAGAGAGAAAGGGAGACAGAATCTGAGGTTCTAGGCTCTGAGCTGTTGGCACAGAGCCTGACGCAGGGCTCAAACCCACGAACTGTGGGATCATGACCTGAGCCGAAGCCGGATGCTCAACCGACTGAGCCACCCAGGTGCCCCTGTTTTGTATCTTTTAAAGTAACTGCATGGTGCTGGGCACCAGTGTGGTGGGCATACCATATTAACCCTCATTCATATTGACTCTTCCCTTCCTCACCCCTGATCTCTGTGCTAGCCTCTCATTTTGAAACTAGATGTAGAATTCAGAGATTGGCTACTGAAGTGTCCTTGTTCTGTTTCTTCCTTTATTTATTCATTTAGTCATGCAACAAACCAGCATTGAATGTGTACCGTCTGCAAGGCACTGAGATTGAAATGATAATAATCTTCGTATAATACTAGCTTACTCTCAAACATTATCTACATATAATGTACACGTACAGTGAGCTATATTCTAAAGCACAAAGTAGTAACTGTTATAATAGAAGAATAAAAGTGCTGTGGGAACACAGAATTTAGGTAGCATTAGTTAATTTTCACTGGGAAATTTTTTAAAGGAGGTATGTTTGAAATTATCCTTAACAGAAAAGTAGGATTTCAGCAAGGAGAAAATAGGCTGAGTGTCAATAATGCAGAAAGGACATTTCAGGTTGAAGGGACATTTTATCTCATCTGTGCCAAAGTAAGATAAGGAGGAAAGGAATTCAGGTATATTATTTGGTGTTTGGGTTTGGTGAGTAGCCCATGAAACTGTCTTGTCTAGTGAGTGTGAAACGGACTATCCAGGATGGGTAGATGATGAGGAGAGAATAAATGTATGAAGAAATAACTTTTTTTTAAAAATTTTTTTAACTTTATTTTTTGAGAGACAGAGAAACAGCATGAGCAGGGGAGGGGCAGAGAGAGAGACACAGAATTGGAAACAGGCTCCAGGCTCTGAGCTGTCAGCACAGAGCCTAAGACGGGGCTCAAACCCACGAACTGTGAGATTGTGACCTGAGCTGAAGTCGGATGCTTAACTGACTGAGCCACCCAGGCGCCCCAGGAAATAACTCTTGAAAGGCAAATAGGGATTGTATGGAAGACTTGAGTGCCAGACTTCTACTTTTTTTTTGAGTAAGGCATGGCTATTGTATTAATCTTCTCTTGTTATTTAACAGATGTCTGGAAACTTAGTGACTTCAAACAGTACAGATTTGTTTTCATGCAGTTTTCTCTTGGCTTAGAGTCTGGGCATGGGTTAGCTCAGTTTGCAGCTCTGGATGTCACCAAGCTGAAATTAAAGAGCTGGCCAAGGGAACGGTCTTGTTTGAGACTCATTGTCTTCCAGGGTCACGATTGTTGTCAGAATTCATTTCCTTGTGGTTGTATGACTAAGGTCCTATGTTCTTGCTGTCAGATGGCGACCACTCTCAGTTCCTAGGGGCCAGCCTCTGATTCTTAACAGTTAACCCCATCTTTTGCATGGCAGCCTATTTCTTCAAGGCCACTGAAGAATTTCTCTCACTCTACAAATCTCCTATTTTAGGAAGGGCCCCACCCCCTTTTAGGAGCTCACCTGATCAGGCTAGGCATACCCAGAATAGTCTCCCCTTTGATTAATCCATCATTAACTATTGGGATCTTAATTACATCTGCAAATTTCTAACCTTTGTTACATAACATCCTAGTCAAGAGAGAGTCCATCATATTCACAGTCCTGCCCACACTCAAGGAAGGGCATTATATAAGGTATGTATACCAGGGGGTAGGGGTTTTGGCCATCCTAGAATTCTTACCACAGTGGTACACAATGAATCTGACCTCCATGGTTGTTACTTAATTGAATGAGCGATAGGGGAATTTGAAAAACTTTGAGTACAGACATCTGTTCTCTCTTCCTCTCCCCTTTCCCTCTCTAGCCAGTAGTGAATCACAACCAGAATCACAGTGATTGAGTTGCTAGAAGATATAGCAGGTCTTGAGTAGATGGGGCTGAACTCTGCCAATTATTTGTTCTTTTTCATCAGCTTTTCTCTCTCCCTCTCTGCCCTCTCCCTCATTCTCTTCCCCTCCCGTTTCTCCCTTTTTTTCACCCTCCCTCACTCCCCCACATGTATTTGTATATTCACATTATTTATTTGCCATCATAATGATCAGAACAAAGTCTAGTAGAGCAGTAAAATGTGTAGGTAACTGTAGCTATTTAATACTGACTGCCTGACTTCCTCAAATTTGTCTTGGGAAATAGTTAATAATCTTTGGGAGTTGGTGAACACTTGCTTGTTCTTGTTTCAGTTTATCTTACATATTACTCTCCTCCTTTACCACTTCTCATCTCTCAGAAACAACCTCTCGAACTCAATTTGAATTTGAATTTTGTAACACACAAAGATTTTAATTCTCTAATCTGAATTTCGCATGAAATTACTTTTCTAATCAATTGCCATATAATTGAATATTATGAGTTTAAAAACAATAAAAAATTTACTTATTTTGTTATATATGTGTATGTGTATAAAGACTAATAGTTTAATACAACAAAAGTAAAATTAAATAATTATTTCAACTTGGAAATTATTATAGAAACATTGTTTCTATATTACTATAAAAAAGTGAGTTAGCACTAGTAATTTTTAAGCTCTGTTTATAATTAACTGTTGATTATATAATTAGTTATTTAAGATACATAAGTAATTCTAAGACTGTGAGTTGCAGCGAATTTTAGATGCTTTCTATTAGGGATGAGAAACTTAGGTGAATAATTGGGTAGTAAGTTAGAATTAGTATACAATAGCAGTTTCAAGTTGGCTTTTTTCTGTTAACTTTTTTCATTATAATTTTAGTTTCCTTTTCTGTGGAATAAAAATGATCATGGTGTCTGTATTTCATAGTATTTTAAGAGTTAAATAAGATAAGGCATGCTGCATTTTTAAAAGGGTGCCTGGCACACACATTTAGGGTGCTTAATAATTATAACTTATTGTAGTGATTATATTGGAGGAAGGTGGTAGGAGGTCAGAAGTGACAAATGACTTGAAGCAGGTAGATAATTAAGAAATTTGAATACTCAAACTTAACTATAAGACTTTAGATCACCAGTCCAATTTTGACTTAGAGTTCTGTGATTAATCCCTCCATGTTTTAGTCTGCCCTTTAATTATGATCTGCCAGTGACTTGATGTGGCAATTAAAGGACTTATATTTTGAAAGTTTTCCTGAATCCTAACATTTCTTAGTTACTTATGCAAAGATTTTTAAGTTAGTATATTAAAATTTAGCCTTCTTCTGCATATTTGGTGGCTACTGTTACTTCGTTAAGTTTTATCAAAGTCTTTTAAGTGGCCTATTGATGAGATTAATTGATGGTGTCTTTTGTATGATTTATTTATTGGTTCAGTAAATGTATTTTCAGGTTTTGTGTTAATTATATGGACATAGGAAATCATACTTTTAAGATGATTTCTGGACTCCTGAAACATTTGAGCTTTGCAAAAATATATTGAGAGCTCATAAAGACAGCCATTCGAGAATTGCTATGATAAAATCTCCACTTGGAAAACATATCCAAGAGTGTCTAAAATGAGTTTGAAGCAGTGTATTGCTAGTAATTAATCCATAGGCATTTCCCAGTGGTCTTCTGTTTTTCATTGTTTTGGAACACCAGATTTTATTTTATTTTGTTGAAAAAGGTGGTAGTAGAAAAAAATTGATCAAGAAAATAATGTGATTTTTTTCTTGAAGATAAACATTGTGCTTTATGGCCTTCAAATAATCATATTGGTATTTTTATAATACTTCATACCTTTTCCAAATGTATTTGCTCACCTCCGGTAGGTGGGAGTTGTAAACCTGTTTTTCCTGATCAGTTTTTCTTTTGTAGGAGGTGAGTTCATGCAGTTGTATTGCTTTAGGAGTTTCTCTACATACAATTTACTTTGGTGGTGGCCTAGAGAGAAACCTCTGGGCTTAAGAATAATTAAAAGAAAGACTATAACTTATTTATTCCTAAGGATATTTTTACTAGGTTCCCACTGTGTATTCTTTCATGGATGGAGGGATTGAGCAGGAGAAGAGTAAGGAATAGAGGACATTCAGTCATAACAACTGAATTTACTGACACCGCCAATTTCGAGCGAAATTTTCTAAGGTCCAAGTCTTTGTCCATTCTGTATATAAAAATACTATAATCCAGTGAAATGGTGCTAATGTGTAGTTATAAAATAAATTCTGACTTCGACAGTAAATGTAGATAACTTATATGAGATTTCAGAATAGTATGTTAGCAAGCAGTAAACTTACGAAGGACAATAATAACTGCTGAGATTGAGCCTCTTTTTGGTTCTTCCTCTGAGATGCTCCCTTCCTCCTTTTTTTGTTTTCCTTTAACATTCAGAAATGTTTATATAATATAATGTGTATGAACTATTTAAAGCTTCTGATTAAGGATATCGAGTGATCAGATTTGCATTTGAGAATGTCATAGTTGGAGAAGAGTAAGACTTGGGGCAAGGAGGCCAGTTAGGACCAATCTAGGTGACAGATGATGGTACTTTCCTATTAGGGTGCTTAGTGGAGGTGGCGAGGAGTAGTTTTGAGGGATTTAGAACACTCAAGAGCAGCGATTTTCTTTGCCTCTGTATTTTTTTTCTTCTCTCTTACCCACCCCCCCTTTTTTTGTTCTCCCTCATCTATCTTTGTGTTCTTTGGTGTCTCTTGCTTCTGATTGTCAGTATTTGACCTCTGTTTCCTCATTCCTTGCTCATATAATATATCTTCACCCTGCTTATTGACTTTTTAAAAATGAACTTGATTGAAGATAAAATTTATGTGCAGTAAAAGGCAGACAATTTAAGATAGAGTTCATTGACTTTTGAAAAATATATACCTTTGTGTAACCACCACAGAGGGCATATAGAATCTTTTCTTTGCTCCAAAAGGTTCCTTACTGCTAACCACTGATCTTTTTTTTTTTTTTTTTACTTTACATTATATTTGTTTTTGCTGGAGTTTCATATGAATGGTATCATATGTATGTACTGTTTGGTGTCTGATGTCTTTCTTTTGGTATATTTCTGAAGTTCATCCATGTTTTTGTGAGTGCTATTAGGTCACTCTTTTTTTATTGGCAGATAATAGTTCATTTTATGGGTATACCACAATTTATTTGTTCACTTGTTAATTTTTCCATTGATTTTTCAACTGTCTTTCCTACTGAAAAAAACTGTTTCTTTCTAGCTGAAATAGAGTATTAAAGCTTTTTTAGGAGGGAGCATTAAAATGCTTTGTTAAATTACTGTTATTTATTTTAATGTTTTATTTTATTTTTGAGAGAGAGAGAGACAGAGTGCAAGTGGGGTAGGGGCAGACAGAATCTGAAGCAGGTTCCAGGCTCCAAGTTGTCAGCACAGAGCCTGATGCAGGGCTCGAATTCAGGAACCCTGAGATCATGACCTGAGCAGAAGTCGGACACTCAGAAGTACTGAGCCACCCAGGCACCCCTAATTACTGTTATTTATTAAATAGCTTTATATTCCTACTTCTGAGTTTTAAAAGTGGCCAAATCAGTCTAAAGGAGAACAAACACTTTTACTATGAATTATCTTGAATTAGTAACCCTTCTTGACATGTTAAATATATACCTATTTCTCTTTTATATTTTTGTATTTAGCTATTACATGAGTTTGGGCAAAGAGGTCTTTATGATACAGGCTATCATCTTAAGTGAATTTGTGTGCTTTTTAATCTGTTATTTTCTACATAAAGAGGCAATTAAAGATCTCAAGCAAATGTCCAATAGTATAAAGCAGCTTTGAAGCCAGGGTTTAAGGTGACATTTTTCTTTTAAAATCTTTTCTTCTGTGTGTAATTCCCATTAGTATTTACTAAATGGCTAGTTTGCACAATTTTAACAAAGCCAACAAGCATTGTTCAAGAAAAAAAAATTCCTAAAGTTTATGGTCTTGGGTTGTGATTCAAGAATTACAACCGTAACTAACTTAATAACAAGCAGATTGAATGAGGACTTATCTCTCAATATTATTTTGACATTACATAATAACCTTTCTGTAATAGCACCTTTTATTTTAAACAGTTCCTTAGAGGCACTATTGATATGATAGGGCAATATATACAGATGTCAGTTTTATGACTTCAAAGATCCACTATGCATTTTGTAAACATATTTCAGTTATATTTTGGCAGTAAAGAGAGCAGGAAGATAATGCTTCCATTAAAGTGATCAACTGTGTATGTAGAAATTGGGTAGGAAGATGTGTGAAAAGGCTTTTAGATGAAATCCATTTTCATATATAAATTGCCTCTGCTGCATATATAACTCTCTCATAACGCTTTGGGGTAATTCAGCAAATACAGCACTGGAAATGCTATTTGTACATACTGATCTTAAAGAAGGAAGTGTATAAATTGCTTTATGATAAGTCCTGCTGCTACTTAGCTGTTAATATTGCATTAACCAGTCTTTTCTTATCCTAGACTTTTTTGTCTTAAATAGCTGATTAAAACTTAATTAACCTTTACTATATCAGCACTGTTTTATTTTCCATTCTTAAAATAGTTATGACAAGTAAAAGCAGTTCATTTGTGCTCTCCTGCTACTTGAAACAATGTGTCTTCATGCTTCACAGCATTAGTATTTCAAAAGTAATGTTGAGTAAAAGTTTACCATCTGAGAAACTTAATTTTTTTCACACACTTTTGGTATGATCATACCTGAGTATATTTTAAATCTTATATCGTAGTGAACTCTATTTTAAATTATACAATATTCTATAATAAATACTTATATTTTTAGAAACTGCATATGGGAATTAAAAAAAAGCAAAAAATACTCTTTTGTCGATGCATTATTTCTCTTGGTTAACGTACTTCTAAGTGCTTTTATATCTCAGAAATAGGCGGGTTTTGGTTTTTTCCTGTGCCTCTCAGTTCTATTACTTCCTTTCGTTTTGTTCCTCTGACTTTTCATCTGCATTCCACAGATTTCCTCTTCTGATGCTCCTCTTCAGCCTTTGGTGTCCTCTCCTTCTCTACAAGTTGCTGTTGAGAAAAACAAATTAGAGGTATGGTAGTGTTCTAGCCAGCTGCATTATGTAGTGTTCAGTGGTAAATGAGCTTCCTTTTACTGTAAATCATAATTTGGGAGTGGTGTAATAGTTGTTTATATTTTGAATGGTCTCCAGTATTAAATATATTAAATATAACAATTTCTAGAATATTTTCAAATGCCACAAGTAGGATTAAAGAAGTTTGATCCGTTTCATTTCAGAATGACAGATTTATTGGTACTATAGATATATCTCAACTTTCAAGAAGCAGTTTTTTTTGTTGTTGTTTGCATTACTACTTTATACTTCTAGGATCGTTTTTATAGTTGCTGTTGAGTTCTTTGATCTATTAAAAAAGTCTTTCATTGAAAATGTTTTCTTTAGAAGATTCTGCTGTTTTAAGCATTTGAAGAAAATGTCAAGTTTCTTTTTTTAAGTGACAGTAGCCATCATATACATACAGTAATGTGTATAACACATTACACATTAGAATGTGTTTGTGGTAGCCGTGGTTAGAGTGAATGATAATGATTTCTAATGGAGGAAAATATAACTTTACGGAAGTTCCTAATGCAATATAGTGTTTGTGCTGCGATTGACATTCACTCACTATGCTCTTTAATACAGGAGGCATACTTTTGAAATATCTTTAATTCTTTATAAACATTAGCTATAAGGATTAGGATGCATTCTTTTTTTTAAAAAATTTTTTAATGTTTATTTTTAAGAGAGAGAGAGACAGAGCATGAATGAGGGAAGGACAGAGAGAGAGGGAGACACAGAATCTGAAGCAGGCTTCAGGCTCTGAGCTGTCAGCACAGAGCCTGATGTGGGGCTTGAACCCACGAACAGTGAGATCATGACATGAGCTGAGGTTGGACGCTTGACTGAACCACACAGGCTCCCCTAAGATGCATTCTAAGTAGAGAAAGCATCTTGGGAAAAAAAACACCTGTGGGCAAAGTGGGCTGTTTGGAGATTTGTAAGTAGATGGCATGGCTAGAACATGCATAGGATAGGGAGAGAAATGAAAGAGCAGCCCACTTCTGAGCCTTCTGAAGGATTTGGGTCTTTACTCTGAAGGCCCTGATACTTTAGTGATGAATTTTAAGGGTAGGAAAGGTAACAGGATCTGATTTTCTTGTCTTCACACTGTTTTTCATCTCTGTGGAGACTAAATTGTGTTGTTGGGTGTGGTTTTGCATGAGAACTTGCTTTAATCCGTGAATAAAATGATGGGAGCATGTGCTACAATGGAGGGAGAGGGAACATAAAGGCGAGTGTAGTTTTAAGAGATTTTGAGAAGACGGAATCCATGGGATTTAGTAATGAGTGGATCATGACAGTGCTGTGGGAAGCCTTGATGGTGTACAGTTTCTGGCCTGAGTATCTCAGTATATGATGGGTCTATCCGGGGAGAAAGGGATACAAGCTGAGGGTGAGGAACAGGTTTGAGGAGAACAGAGGAAGGAGGATGAATTAAAAAGTTGGATATGATTGTAAGATATCCAGGTATCTAGTAGGTAGTTGGATATACAGTTCTATAGCCCAGAGGAAAGGTCTAGGCTAGGGGAGGTGGGAGTAGATAGAGAGGGATTGAGAGAAGGATTAAGATTATAAAGCAGCCCAGGGAAAGTGTGCTGAGTGATAAGAAGAGAGTCCTGAGAATGGAAAGCTGGGTACACTTGAACTTAAGAGCAAAAGGAATTCACAAGGAGTCTGTAAGGGACAGTTTTAGAGCATGAAATACATGGTTGGAGTGTTGTAGGTATCTTAATTAGGTCAGCACACAGACCTAGGAAAGAAGCACTCTAGGAAGGTGGATAGTACCGTGAGAAAGTGGAAGAATGTCAAAGGCAAAATTTGCCGTTTCAAAATTTGCTCTGAAGCTATGCTTTTACATGAGAAAAAGGGTGGAAATCCTGAATATACTTTTGTACTGTGTGGTTCCTGCCTGCAAGTCTTAGATAGTAGTGGGCATTGGTGATTCAAGATGGTGGCATAGGAAGACCTGAGACTCCCCTTTTCCCATCGACACAGCAAATCTACAACTGCACATAGAATGATTTTCTTTAAAAAAGACGCTAAAACTAGCTGAACAGCTCCTCCACAACAAAGGACAAAAAGGCCACATTGAGATAGGTAGGTGAAGGCAGAGACATGGACCCACCCCTGGTGCTCTGATCCACAGGTGAAAGGGAACTCACAAATATGGAGAATATCCCTGAGGAGTGAGGGGTTTGAGCCCTATATCAGACACCCCAACCCTTAGGACCTGCACTGGAGAGATGAGTCCTCAAAACATCTGGCTTTAGAAACCAACAGGCCTTATGTCCAGGATACCCCCCAAAAAACTGTAGGAAAGTATGACTCTACTCTTAAAGGGCACATGAACAGTGACTCAGTTGTCCTAGAACCCAGTGCAAAAGGAACAAGTTGAAAAAAAAGCTCCTAGACCATATGTGAAAGAGATTTATTGCCTAATTTTGAAGTGTCTGTTGGACAGGGTTCACTTGGATCTCTCTTTGAAGATTGGTGCTAGGTGCATTTTTGTACTACTTATACCTTGCCAGTGCTAGTTGCCCCACTCTTCCACACCCCCACAGTCCCACCCTACCAAATTGGATGGGCTGGTTCTTCCTGGGCTGGTGCCCACCTGTGACCCTGCTAAAGCCAAGAAATGCGTGCTTTTCACACAGGGGACACTCCTTGAATGCCTGGGTCTGGTGGCCAGTGAGTCTTGCATTTTTGGTCCTTATGGGACTGAAACAAATTGGAGACACAGTTTGTAGCAGGCTCCCCCCACCCCCCCACCCCCGCCCCACAGCACTACACAAATAGCTGACTGAAACATACTCTCAGTCTTCCTATGACCACTCCTTCAATACTGGGAGAGGTCACTATTTTGCCTAATACATAGAAACAAACAGATAATTAAGCAAAATGAGGAAATGGGAATATGCTCCAAAAATAGAGTATGATAACATTTTAGGGGGAAAAACACCTTAATGGAGATAAGTAATTTACCTGATAAAGAGTTAAAAGTAACAGTCATAAAGATATTCATTGATCATCTTTATGGATGAGAATAATGGATGAAGACAGAATTTCAATAAAGAGATAGATAATATTAGAAATTACCAAATGGAAGTCACAGAGCTGAGCTGAGGAATTAAGATGACAGAATAGTAGGGGGACCTAATGCTTGTCTTGTCCCTCGAACACAGCTAGATAAATATCAAATCAATCTGAACACCCAGGAAATCGATATGAGGACTAAGAAAACAAGCTGTACAACTAGAGGGAGAAAAGAGACCGTATTTTGGAAGATAGTAGGTGCAGAGACTTGATGTGGGGCAGAAAAGAACTGCCAGTACTGCAGAAGTGAAGGAGCCCCGATCAGGGAGAAAGTGGGAGAGAGAGCGCAAGAGTGCAAGCAGAGTTCAGGGCATTGCACAAGAAAAACACTTCCCCAAAACCGTTGACGGGGAAAATGAGAAGGGCTGATTACTGCAAGTTTTTACAAGCAGCAGAGTTCAAACTCTGAAGTTTTAGGAATCTGTGCCATCACTGAGGTGGAGCCTGACAGGTGTACAGGTGCTCCTCCGGATAAGGAGGGCAGAAGCCCAAAAGCAGGCAGTGTGGTCTGAGGATTCCCTGGGTCGCCCTTCGACAGATAGTTCCCCTTCTTGGAGTGCACTTGGGAAAGGTGGCACTGCCTCTCAGGGGACAAAATAACTGGTGGGCACCATTGAGCAGCTCTGTTTATTAGCATAGAACAGAGGCACCTGCTGAGGGCAGCTAACCTGCATGCTGACTTTTTCTGTGCTACACCATGAACTACAAGCCCCTGCACGTTGGTGCAACTGCCCTTCTGGGACAAACTGTCAGCAGCCACAGGGTGATAAGACCCTCCCCCAGATGATCAGCGTGGATCTGTACCACCCCAGGTCCCTAGAATCTGGAGTTTTGAAACTCAGCTCATGTACTTGAGATAAATCACAGGACCACTGCACCAATGGGTAAGCAGATGGCTAGGACACAGGGTGAAAGCAGGAACCTGAGGGATGTCTGGGACACACAGGGGAGATTGTTTGCTCATCTGTGAAGGCTTCCTAAACAGCAGCAGGCATTAAACTCCCCTCTCTCGGCACAAGAGAGCCGGCTGACACCATTTTTACCCCTGCCCATGAGCACAAATGGATTCAGTGAGCAGCATAGCATCTGTAGTGAAGGCTTGAGCCACTTACACCAAACCTTGCCACCCTGAGCTGTGCAGGTGCTTTTTTTTTTTTTTTTTTTTTTTTTTTTAACCTGGGCAAGTGTGCCTGAGACTCAGAGCAGCAGGCCCCTCCCCCAGAAGACTAGCATAACTGCCCCCCTCTGCTCCCAGTGCACACACCCAGCCTACTGACCATAGAGTGCTGCAAAGCTTTAGCTCTGGGCAAAGTAGAATCTAGCCTATTTTAACAAGCAGACCAAAACACACCTAGTTAAAAATTACTACACACATATATACAGTGGACAGGGTCCAATCACTCCTCATTGTAAGCCAGGAGAAACTCTGCAGAGGACTGACCTGAAGGAAAGAATAGCCAAAACACAACAGCAAGGTGTACACACCATACACCAGAAAAACTTCCTGAAGCACCAGGCCCTGGACAGCATATGACCTCTTCTTAATATAGCCATTACTCTCAGGAACAGGAAGTATAACAGGCTTTCCTAAAACACAGAAGACAGAGACCTAGACAAAATGCCATGACAGAGGAATTCATCCCAAAAGAAAGAACAAGAATTGGTCATGGCCAGGGATCTAATCAAAATAGATACAAGTAACATTCCTGAACCAGAATTTAAAACAACAATCCTAAGGATACTAGCTGGGCCAGAGAAAAGCATAAAAGACATTTGGGTGTCCCTTACTACAGAGATAAAAGACTTACAAACTAGTCTGGCTGAAATAAAAAATGCAATAGCCAAGAATCAGAGGAACAAAAGAATGATATAGAAGATAAAGTTATGGAAAATAATGAACCTGAAAAGAAGAGGGAAAGAAAAATACTGGATAACATTCATATCATAGGAGACCCACAAGAATAAGTGAGGGAAAAAGGAGAAGGTGTATTTGAGGAAATTATAGCTGAAAATGTCCCTAATCTGGGGGAAGGAAACAGACTTCCAAATCCAGGAGGCACAGAGAACTCCTGTGGGGAATAAGCTTAGGAATTCCCTGAGCTTGCACCAATGGGTTAACAAATCATAAAGAATTACAAAGCCATAGGATGCTCACACCCAAGTTTGGGTAAACAAGATTAGGCAAACAAGGATAGAGAGGGCAGGGCAAAGGCCCCCAGGATGGGAGGACAAAGTCCCCCAGGATAGGGAGGGGGCAAAGTCCCGCAGAATAGAGAGGACAGGGCAGAGTCCCCAATACAAAGGTATATGAGGTAAGCAAGGTTAGGTATTTAGGGCAAAAACACCCCCCAGTTTAGTACTATAGCAGAAAGCTGCTTTCACAGGAAGGACCAAATTAGGTATAGGTAAATAGGAGTATAGACTGCTGTGGGTGAAGCTGCCCAGAAGGGAGCTGTTTAGCAAAAGAAAACTGCCTTGTTAACCCTGAGGCAGTATGCATTGTCTGTCTTATCCCCTAGACTGGCTAAGATAAATAGACCACTGTGCCTTCTGTCTGCTGTTAACATCCTTCTACCTGGTGCCAGGATTTTGGTTTATATTGACCCAAATGGTGCCAGGATTTTGGTTTATATTGACCCAAACCCCTAACACCATACATCTTCAAAACCCCCTTTCCCTCATGCCCATGAGTTATTGTTCACAGATTTATTGTCTCTTTGTATGTGTCCATCATCATGTTTGTAAGCCTTCTGAACTTAATAAAAACGGAGCAAGGACCCTTAATTGGGGCTCTTGTCTTTTCCCGGACATTAGCCATCTCTTGCATTTTAATCCTGCATCCTGCTTTCTTGCTGGACAAGAAAGAACTTTAGACCCAGAGTCTATGACAAACTCCCATGAAAATCAATAAAAGCAGACTAATACCAAGAAATATCATAGTAAAACTTACAAAATACAGAGATAAGGAAATAATTCTGAAAGCAGTAAAGGGAAAGCAATCTCTAAACTACAAGGGGAGACAAATAAGGTTAGCAGCAGATTTCTTCACAGAAGCTTGGTAGGCCAGAAGGGAGTGGCATGATACATTCATCTGTACTGAATGGGGAAAATATGCAACCAGAAAGACTTTATCCGCAAGGCTGTCATGCAGAATAGAAGAGAGATAAAGAATTTTCCAGACAAACAAAAGCTAAAGGAGTTCATGACTACTAAACCAGCCCTGTAAGAAATATTAAAGGGGCTCTTTGAGTGGGAAAGTCCAAAAGAAACAGAGAAAATATCCAGAAACACTGACTTTACATGTAATACAATGACACTAAATTCATATCTATAAGTAATCAGTCTGAATGTAAATGGACTAAATGCTCCAATCAAAAGACATAGGGTATCAGAATGGATGAAAAAATAAGACCCATCTATATGCTGCCTACAGGAGACTCGTTTTAGATCCAAAGATACTTCCAGATTGAAAGTGAGGGAATGGACAACTATTTATCATGCTAATGGACTCAAAAGAAAGCCGGATTTGCCATACACATATAAGACAAACTAGAATATAAACCAAAGACTGTAATAAGAGATGAAGAAAGGCACTATATCATAATAAAGGTGTCTATCCAACAAGAATTAAATCTAATTACAATTAAATCTAATTAAATCTAATCTAAATATAACTAAATCTAATTATAGCTATTTATGCCCCCAACTTGGAAGCACCCAAATATAAAAGTCATTTAGTAACAAACATAAAGAAATTCATTGATAATAATACAATAATAGTAGGGCACTTTATCACTTCACTTACAGCAACAGGTCATTGAAGCAGAAAATCAGCAAGGAAACAATGCCTTTAAATGACACACTGGATCAGATGGCCTTAATAGATATATCCAGAACATTATATTAGCAGCAGAATACTCCTTCTTCTCAAGTGCACATTCACCAGAGTAGATCACATACTGGGTTACAAATCAGGCCTCAACGAAGACAAAAAGATTGAGATCATACCATGTGTATTTTCAGAACATAATACAGTCAAACTTGAAGTCACCCACAAGAAAACATTTGGAAAAACCACAAATACATGGAGGTTAGAGAATATTCTACTAAAGATTGAATGTGTTAACCAGGAAATTAAGAAGAAATTTTAAAAAATACATGGAAACAAATGAAAATGAGAACATGAGAATCCAAAACCTTTGGGACGAAGTAAAAGCAAAGAGAGAGAAGTACATGGCAACACAGGTTTTTATATCAAGAAGCAAGAAAAGTCTCAAATATACTACCTAACCTTAATAGCTTTAAAAGAGCTAGAAAAAGAAAAGCAAATAAAACCTAAAGCCAGCAGAAGAAAGGAAATAATAAAGATTAGAGCAGAAATAAATGATGTAGAAACAACAACAAAACAGTACAACAGATAAACAAAACTAGGAGCTGGTTCTTTGAAAAAATTAATAAAATTCAAAAAGAAAAGAGAAAGGACCCCAAAAAGTAAAATCACAAATGAAAGAGAGCTCACAACCAACACCACAGAAATACAAACAATATTAAGATAATATGAAAAATTATATGCCAACAAATTGGGCAGTCTGGATGAAATGGGTAAATTCCTAGAAACATAAACTGTCAATACTGAAACAGGAAGAAATAGAAAATTTGAACAGACTCATACCCAGCAAAGGAGTTGAATCTGTGATCAAAAATCTCCCAGCAAACAAAAGTCTAGGGCCAGATGGCTTCCTAGGGGGAATTCTACCCAACATTTTTTTTCTTTTTTTTTTTTTAATGTCTTTATTTTTATTTTGAGAGACAGAGACAGAGAGTGAGCAGGGGAGGGGCATAGAGAGAGGGAGACACAGAACCAGAAGCAGGCTCCAGGCTCTGAGCTGTCAGCACAGAGCCCGATGCAGGGCTCAAACCCACAGACCATGAGATCATGACCTGAGCTGAAGTCAGACACTTAACCGACTAAGCCACCCAGGCGCCCCTCTACCAAACATTTAAGGAAGAGTTTATACCTATTCTTCTCAAATTGTTCTAAAAAATTAAAATGGAAGGAAAACTTCCAAACTCATTCTATAGGGCCAGCATTACCTTGATTCCAAAACCAGACTAAAACCCCACTAAAAAAGAAAATTACAGGCCAATTTCCCTGATGAACATAGTGCAGAAATTCTCAACAAGCTACTAGGAAATCAAATCCAATAGTACAGTAAAAGAATTATTCACCACAACCAAGTGTGATTTATCCCTGGTCTGCAAAGATGGTTCAGTATTCACAAATCAGTCAGTATGGTACACCACATTATGAAAGAATAAGAACCATATGATCCTCTCAATAGATGCAGAAAAAGCATTTGACAAAATACAGCATCCATTCTTGATAACAACCCTCAACAAAAGTAGAGATAGATGGAGTATACCTCGTTATCATAAAGGCTGTATACAAAAGACCTGCAGCTAATATCATCCTCAATGGGGAATAACTGAGATCTTTTCCTCTATGGTCAGGAACAAGACAGGGATTTCTGCTGTTCCCATTGTCATTTAACATAATATTGGAAGTGCTAGTCGCAGCAGTTAGACAACAGAAAGAAATAAAAACCATCCAGATTGACAAGGAAGAAGTCAAACTTCCACTATTCACAAATGACATGATACTCTATGTAAAAATTCTGAAAGATCACCAGAAAGTTGCTAGAACTAATACATGAAATCTGCAAAAACACAAGAATACAAAATCAACATACAGAAATTGGTTGCATTTCTATATACCAATAATGAAGCAGTAGAAAGAGAAATCAATGAATCAGTCCCATTTACAATTGCACCAAAAACCATAAGCTACCTAACAGTAAGCCTAATTAAAGACGTAAAAGATCTGTACTCTGAAAACTGTAGAACACTTATGAAAGAAATTGAAGAAGATACAAGGAAATGGAAAAACATTCCATCCTCATGGATTGGAAGAACAAACATTGTTAAAATGTCAGTACTACCCAAAGCAATCTACACATTCAATGCAATCCCCATAAAAAAATACCACCAACGTTTTTCACAGAGATGGAACACACAATCCTAAAATTTGTATGGGACTACAAAAGACCCCAGATAGCCAAATCAATCTTGAAAAAGAAAAGCAGAGCTGGAGGCATTACAATTCTGACTTCAAGCTATATTACAAAGCTGTAGTAATCAAGATAGTATGGACTGGACTGGCACATAAAACAGACACATAAATCAGTGGAATAAAATAGAAAACCCAGAAATGGACCCACAACTATATTGTCAACTCATTTTCAACAAAGCAGGAAAGAATATACAATGGAAAAAAACTAGTCTTTTCAATAAAGGATGTTAGGAAAATTGGACAGTGACATGCAGAAAAATAAAACTGAACCACTTTCTTATACCATACTCAAATAATAAACTCAAAATGGATGAAAGACCTAAATGTGAAACAGGAAACCATCAAACTCCTAGAGGAGAACACAGGCAGCAACCTCTATGTCCTCAGCTGCAGCAACTTCGTAATAGACAATAGTCAAGGGAAAAAGAAGCAAACACGAAACCATTGGCATTTTATCAAGATAAAAAGCTTCTGCACAGCGAAGGAAACAATCAGTTTAAAGGCAGCCTATAGAATGGGAAAAGATATTTGCAAATGACATATCCGATAAAGGGTTAGTATTCAAAATGTATGAAGAACTTACCAAAATCAACACCAGAGAAAACAGATAATCCAGTTAAGAAATGGGCAGAAGACATGGGTCATCATTTTTCCAAGGAAGACATCCAGGTGGCTAACAGGTGAAAGGATGTTCAGTATCACTCATCATCAGAGAAATACAAATCAAAACTACAATGAGATACCATTTCACACCTGTCAGAACGGGTAAAGTTAACAACACAGGAAATAACAGATGTTGTCAAGGATTCAGAGAAAGGGAAACCATCTTACACTATTTGTAGGAATGCAAACTGGTGCAGCCCCTTTGGAAAACAGTATGGAGGTTCCTCAGAAAGTTAAAAATAGAACCTATGTCGTATGACACAGCAATTGCACCACTAGGTGTTTACCCAAAGGATACAAGCAGATTTGAAGAGACATGTGCACCCTGATGTTTATAGCAACATAATCAACAATAACCTAATTATGGACAGAGCCTAAATGTCTATCAATTGTTGAATGGATAAAGAAGATCTGGTGTGTGTGTGTGTGTGTGTGTGTGTGTGTGTCTACACACACACACACACACAAATAGAATATTACTCAGCCACCAAAATGAATAAAATCTTGCCATTTGCAATGATGTAAATGGAGCTAGAGTATATTATGCTAAGTGAAACAAGTCTGTCAGAGAAAGACAAATACCATATGTTTTCACTCATGTGGAATTTAAGAAACAAGAACATAGGGGAAAGAGGGAAAAAAAAAGAGAGTGAGGCAAACCATAAGAGACTCTTATGGTTTATAGAGAACATACTTAGGGTTTATAGAGGGGAGGTGACCAGGGGATGGGCTAGATGGGTGATGAGTATTAAGAAGTGCAGTTGTTGTGATGAGCACTGAGTGTTATATGTAAATGATGAAACAATAAATTCTCCTCACTAAACCAATTACACTGTATGTTAAATAACTAGAAAAATCAAAACTTGAAATAAGTAGAAAAAAAGGAAGACACAAATCTGAAGAATACAATAACTTAACTAAAAATATGCTGCTAGAATCAACAAAAGACTAGATGAAGCAGAAGAATGGATCAGGGGTCCGTGACCTGACAGGCAAGGCAGTGGAGCTTAACCAAAAGCAGCAAAAAGAAATGTTTTTTAGATGAAGGTTACTTAAAGGACTTAGGGGGCAACATCAGTTTCACTCACCACTGAATAACAGTCACATTTTGAAGGTTACAGAAGGAGAGCTGAAGGGACAGAAAACTTACTTGGAGAAATAATGGCTGAAAACTTCCCTAAACATGGGAGGGAAACCACCCATACAGATTCAGGAAGCCCAGGGAGTTCCAAGTAAACACCTAACCCCAGGAGATCCCTGGCAACACTCAGGGATTAAAGTGTTAAATGTTAAACTGTTAAATTAAAATGTTAAAACCTAAAGATAGACTCATGGGAAGATGGTGGAGTAGGAAGATCCTGAGCTCATCTCCCATGGAGACACCAAGGCTGGATCTACCTATAAAGCAACTCTCTGAGAATGAACTGGATACTAGCATAACAGCTATTATACAACTAAAGATGTTTGTAAAAGCCTTGTTAAAAGAGTAGGAAGAACAGGGACATAGTTAGATTGGGAAACAAACCCCCAGTGCAGTAATGCAGAAGTTGTAGTCATATCAAGGTACCGAGGTTCTCCCTGATATGTGAGGGGGGTGGGGGTTAAGCCCCATATTGGGCACCTTTTGCCCCAGGTATCAGCACCAGGAAGTTGAACCCCCATAACATCTAGCTTTTCAAATCAGTGGGGCTTAACTGTGAGGGCTAGAGGGCTATGGGGAATAGAGACTGTTTTTAAAAGGCCTGTGAACAGTTTCACTTACTTGGAGACCCAGCATAGAGGTAGCAATTTGAAATGTGCCTGGAATATACATGAAGGAGAATTGACTAATTTTAGCACCTGTGCCAAAGGGTCAGGGATCGTAGGAACTTTGTCCAGCCACAGAAGCATTGGAGGGCGCCATTTTCTTTCCTTTCACTGTCCTGATGCTGGCAGACCCTTATTCTGACACTCAACCATCAACCTGGCTAGCAACCACTCATCCCACCTTCATGTTCCCCTGCAGACTGACATATCCCTGCAGGCATCCTTCCAAGTGGTTCCCACCCTACCATATCTTGGCAGGCAGCCTCAGTCAGGACCAGTGCCCCATTTGAAGCACCTTCCACCCTCCCGCTCCCACCCAGGGGGAAGCCTTGGCTGGGATTGACACTATTCCATAGTGATTCATGCCCCATAGAATAGGGGACAGCCCTGCCAACCAGCATGGCTGCCAACAGTTGTGGCCACACCTTACAGCAGCCACCAGCATGCCTGAAGCAACCACAGCCAGGCCTCTTAGCCAACCAGACTGGAGGCTTACTACACCCCTACACTGTGCCCACAGCAGTAACAACCAGGCATTAGAGCCAGTCCCACCCACCAGTGTGCCCCCAGCACTCATGACCCAGGCACAAGAGGGGAGCGCATGCAGATACACAGAGGATACCCCTATAGCTACAGAGGAAATGTAGCTGATCTTACTAAGATATAAAAACAGACACAGAGAATCAGACAAATTGAACAGAGGAATAGGTTCTGAACGGAAGAATAAGACCAAACCTCACAAAAAGAACTAAACAAAAAGGAGTCAAGCAATCTGCCAAATAGAGTTCAAAGTACTAGTCCTAAAGATCACTAAACTGGAGAGAAAAATGCATGAACTCACTGAGAAATTTCATGAAAGAAATAGAACTACAAAACAGATTTGGAGCTGAAGAACACTATACTAGAGAATCAGCAGCATATTAGAGGATGCAGAAGAACAAATTGGTAAGATGCAGGACAGGGTAGTGGAAATCATCCAAGCTGAATGGCAAGAAGAAAAAAGAATTTAAAACATGAGGATATATGGGGGTGCTTGGGCAGCTCAGTGGGTTAAGCCCGAATTTGCCTCAGGTCATGATCTCACAGTTCATGAGTTCAAGCCCCACATCTCTGCTGTCAGCACAGAGCTTGATTCAGATCCACTGTCTCCCTCTCTCTTTCCCTACCCTGCACTCATGTATGCATTCTCTCTCTCTCTCAAAGCTAAATAAACATTAAAAAAAAAAAACAAACAAACCAGCATATGTGAAGGAGCCTGTGGGACAACATTAAGCATACTAAATTCAAATGAGAAGAGAGAGAAGAGGCAGAAAACTTATTTGAAGAAATAATAGCTGAAAACTTACCAAATCTGGGGAAGCAAAGAGACATCCAGGTCCATGGAACACAGAGAGCCCCAAAAAAGATGAACCTGAAGAGGTTCACACCAAAACACATAGTAATTAAAATGGCAGATGTTAAAGTTAAATGTAGGATCTTCAAACCAGTAAGAGAAAAGCAATTAGTTATATACAAGGGAATGCCCATAAGACTATCAGCTGATTTCTCAGAAAGTTTATCGGCCAGAAGGGAATGGCATGATATATTCAGTGTATGAAAGGAAAAAACTTACAGCTAACAGTACTCTACCCAGCTAGGATATTACTCAGAATTGAAGGAGACCCCAAAGAGTTTCCCAGATAAATAAAAGTTAAAGGAGTTTATCACCACTAAATCAGCTTTATGAGAAATGTTAAAGGGAACTCCTTAAGTGGAAAGAAAAGGCCGTAACTAGAAGAAACTTATGAAAGTAAACATATCACAGGTAAAGCAAACATTGTAAAAGGTAGTGAGTTAATCACTTAAACAGCCAGTATTGATATTAAAACACAAAAGAATTAAAATCATTTATATCTATAAAAATTAGCCAAGGGATACAGAAAATAAAAAGATGTAAAACATGACTTCTTATTTGTAAAATGTGGAGGTGGGAGTAAAAATTTAATGCTTTTAGAATGTGTTCACATGTAAGTGACCATCCATGTAATACAGACTGCTATACATGTAAGATTGTTATATGTGAACTCATTGGTAACCACAAATCAAAAACCTATAATACAAAAATAGAAAAGAATCCAAGTTTAACACTAAAGAACGCCTTCAAACCACAATTGAAGAGAGCAAGAGAAAAGGAAAGGAACAGAGAATTGCAAAAACAGGAAACAGTTAACAAAATGGCAATAAGAATATGTCTCTTAATAATAAGTTTAAATGTAAGTGGACTAACTGTTGCAATCGAAAGTCTCATTCAAGGTGGCTGAATGGATGAAAAAACAGTATCTATCTATATGCTACCTACAAGAGATTCCCTTCAGATATAAGGATACACAGACAGTGAAGGGATGGAAAAAGATGTTTCATGCAAATGGAAACCAAAAGAAGGCAGAGATGGCTATAACTCAGACAAAACAGACTTTAAAACAGTATATATATATAAAAAAAAAAAAGACAAGAGCATTACATAATGGTAAATGGAGCAGTCCAGCAAGAAGTTATAACATTTGTAAATATTTATGTGTGCAACATAGGAGTACCTAAATATATAAAACAAATACTAACAGACCTACAAGTAGAAATTGACAGCAATATGATAATAGTAGTGGACTTTAATACTTCACTTATATCAGTAAATGGATCATCCAGGCAAAAAATCCATAAAGAAACATTGTCCTTAAACATCACATTAGACTAGATATACTTAATAGATAAATACAGAACATTCCATCCAAAAGTAGCAGAATACACATTCTTCTCAAGAGCACATGGAATGTATTTCAGCATAGATCATATTTCAGACCAAGAAAAAAGTCTCCGTTTAAGAAGATTGAAGTAATATCAAACATTTTTTTTACCACAATGGTATGAAACTAGAAATAAATCACAAAATGAAAATTGAAAAAAGCACAAATATATGGAGATTAGACAGCACACTACTGAACAGCCAGTGAGTCACTGAGGAAATCAAAAGATAAATTAAAAAATACCTTGAGAGAAATGAAAATGAAGCAGAGCAAAATCTGTGGGATTCAGGAAAAGCAGTTCTAAGAGGGAAGTTCATAGTGATATAGGCCTACCTTAAGAAATAAGAAATATCCCGAATAGACAATCTAACTTTATACCCAAAGGAACTAGAAAAAGGGAAACAAATGAAGCACAGAGTTAGTAGAAGGAATGAAATAATAAAGATTGGAATGGAATAAAGAAAATACAGACTAAAAGGAAATAGAAAAAATCAATGAAACTAAGAACTGGTTCTTTGAAAAGATAAGTGAAATTGATAATCCTTTAGCCAGACTAATCAAGGAAAAAAAAGAGAAATAAATCAGAAATGAAAGAAGGGAAGTAACAAGTGATACCAAAGATAATACAAAAGATTATAGGAGATTGCTGTGAACAGTTCTGTTCGACACATTGGACAGCCTGAAAGAAATGGATAAATTCCTAGAAATATACAATCTACTAAGACTGAATCATAAAGAAATAGAAAATCTGAATAGACCATTTAGTAACAAGGAATTTGAATCCATAATCAAAAACCTCCCAACCAACAAAAGTCCAAGACCAGATGGCTTTACTGGCAAATTGTACCTCAAACTCTTCCAAAAAATTGAGGAGAAGAGAATGCTTCCCAATTAATTTTACAAGGCCAGCATTACCCTGATACCAAAACCGGAGAAGCATACCACAAAAAAATTTACAGGCCAATACCCTGATGAACACAGATGGAAAAAATTCTCAACAAAATGCTAGCAAACCTAATTCAACAGTGCATTAAAAAGATAATACACCATGATGAAATGGTATTTATCGAAGGGATATAAGGATGGTTCAACATCCTCAAATCAGTCAATATGATGTACCATGTATGACAAAGTAAGGATAAAAATCATAATCATCTCAACAGATGCAGAAAAAGGATTTAACAAAATTCAAAATCCATTTATGATAAAAACTGTCATCAAAGCAAGTATGGAGGGAATGTACGCCAACATAATAAAGGCTATATATGACAAACCCATAGGTAACATCATACTCAATAATGAGAAGCTAAGAGTTTTTTTCTCTAAGGTCAGGAAGAAAACAAGGATGCCCACTTTCACCACTTTATTCAGCATAGTATTAGGTAGTTAGGCAAGAAAAAGAAATAAAAGGCATCCAAATTAGAAAGGAGGAAGTAAAGTTGTCATTAGTTGTGGATAACATATATAGAAAACCCTGAAGACTCCACCAAGAGGTGTGAGAACTAAGAAACAACTTCAGTAAAGTTGCAGGATGCAAAATCAATATACAGAAATCTGTTGTTTTTATGCAGTAACAACAGAGAAATTAAGAAACCAATCTCATGTACAATTGCATCAAAAAGAATAAAATACCTAGGAATAAATTTAACCAAGGCAGTGGAAGACCTCTACATTGGAAAGTACAAGATACTGATGAAAGAAACAGAAGAAGACACAATTAAATGGAAATTATATGTTCATAGATTAGAAGAATTAGTATTGCTAAAATGTCTGTATTACCCAAAGAAATTCATAGGTTTCAGTGCATTCCTTACCAAAATCCCAATCACATTTTTCATAGAAATAGAATAAACATTTCTGAAATTTGTATGGAACCACAAAAGATCCTGAATAGCCAAAGGAATCTTGAGAAAGAGGAACAAAGGTGAAGGCCTCACATTTCAAACTATATTACAAAGGTATGATCATCAAAACATTAAGGTATTGGCATAAAAACAGATACCTATATCTCTGCAACAGAATAGAGAATACAGAAGTAAACCCACATATATGTGGGTAATTAATTTATGCCCAAGAAGGCAAGAATATACAATGGAGAAAGCACTGTGCCTTCAATAAATGGTTTGGAAAAACTGGACCAGTATCTTATTCTGTATACAAAAGTTAACTCAATATGGGTTAAAGACTTGAATGCAAGATCTGAAATCATAGAACTACTAGAAGAAAACAGGCAGTAGATCGTCTTAGTGATTTTTTGTTTGTTTGTTTGTTTTTTTGAATCTGACTTCAAAGGCTAGGACAACCAAAACAAAAATAATACTACATCTAACTAAGATGTTGAACAGCAAAGGAAACCATCAACAAAAGGAGAAGGTAGCCTATTGAATGTGAGAAGATATTTCAAAACCATATATCTAATAAGGGGTTAATATTCAAAATATATAAGGAACTCATACAATTCAATAACAAAAAAACCCAATCCTGTATAAAATGGATATTTTTCCAAAGAAAATATACAGATGACCAACCAGCACATGAAAAGATACTCCGCGTCACTAATCATCAGGGAAATGCAGATCAAAACCACAGTGAGATATTGTTAGAATGGCTATTATCAAAAAGGCAAAAATAACAAATGTTAGTGAGGATATGGAGAAAAAGGATCTGTTAGGCCCTGTTAGTAGGAATGTAAATTTGTGTAGCCACTCTGGAAAATAGTATGGAGGTCCCTCAAAAAACTAAAAATAAAACTATCATATAATCTAGCACTTCTACTTCTGGGTATCTGAAGAAACTGAAAACACTAATTTGAAAAGATATATGAACTCCTATGTTTATTGCAGTATTATTCACAATAACCAAGATACGGAAACCACCAAAGTGACCATCTGTGGATGAATGGATAAAGAAGATGTTGGTAAGGGGTGCCTGAGTGGATCAGTTGGTTGAATGTCCCAACTCTCGATTTTGGCTCAGGTCCTGATCCCAGAATTGTAGTTTCAAGCCCCATGTTGGGCTCCGCACTGAGTGTGGAGCCTGCTTAAGATTCTCTCTCTCTCTCTCTCTCTCTCTCTCTCTCGCTCGCTCTCGCTCTCGCTCTCGCTCTCTCCCTCCCTCCGCTCTCTCCCCCATTCGCTTGTGCTCTCCAAAATAAAAAAAAAAAAATGTGGTTTATATATATATACAACAGATACAATTCAGGCATATGAAAAAATGAAATCTTGCCATTTGTAACAACGTAGATGAACCTTTAGGGTATTATGCTAAGTGAAATAAGTCAGAGTAAAATGAATACCATATAATTTCATCTATATGTGAAAACTAGAAAGCGAAAGAAGGAAAACAAAACTCACAGATGAAAAAAGTATATTGGTGGTTGCCAGAGTTGGGGTTGGGGAGGGAATTGGAGAAGATCAAGAGATATAAACTTTCAGTTATAAAGTAAGTTATGGTTAGCAATGTATAGCGTGGTAACTAGAGCAACAGTATTGCATGCATTTCATTTATGTAACCTTTATATGGTGACAGGAAGAAACTAGACTTATAGTAGTGATCAATTCACAGTGCATATAATTATTGAATCATTATGTTGTACACCAGAAATTAATGTTATATGTAAAGTATACCTCAATTTAGAAAAAAAAAAAAGGCATTAGTCTAATTCAGTAGTTTCCAGAGTCTAGTGTCTATAGCATTAGATATTAGAGAGAACCCCAGGGCAGTTCATTTATGTGTATTTGTGCTTTTTTGTTATCCTTTCAACATTTCTTTTATGTATGTTTTATAATGTGCCTAATATAGTGCTATATATACTTGATAAATAAATATATATGTATGGTAGAATATATATGCTTGCAACTTTTTAAGGTAGGAGTACATAATAAAAATTTTTGAAGACCATATCTTTAATTAAATCACTCAAGTATCATTTGAGTAAAATGAACCCACTGTGTGCTTATCTCTATCTTATAGGAACTGAACATTTCAGTTATTTTTACACAGGTCTATTTCACTATATCATTTGTATATATAGCAACCAAGTTTCAGGAACTGTTTTATAATACCAAACACTGCCCTATTTTGTTCTTGCTGAGAAAATAGTTTAAAACAAATTAGGTTCTCACAATACTCTTTGATCTTTCAGCAGCTTTTGATTTTAGAGATGGGAATCATTTCTAGTTCTACCTGTATGATCTGAATTTAGAGCCCATGTTTTTAATGTTGCTTCAAAGCTTGTGTTATAATACCCCTGCTGGAATCAGATTAGGTAACAGCCATATTTTAGCAACTGAAATTCTAGGGTTAAAGAGAACTGAATTGTGCTCTCTCTTTATTAAACATAGCTAAATAATCTAATTCATTTTTGGTGATTTCGTATGTCCCTACCAATCATAGTGATTAGAAAGACAAGCTGCTGTCTATGGCCATACCACCCTGAATGCGCCCGATCTCGTTTGATCTCAGAAGCTAAGCAGGGCCGGACCTGGTTAGTACTTGGATGGGAGAAAGACAAATTGCTTCTCCCCTCTCATGACAGTGACTCCTTTAGAAATTAACAATCCTGTGAAGTTGTAGAATAATTCATCCCCAGCATATTAGTGACAATCACTAATTGCTTTCTTCACCAAACATTTCATAATAGATAAAGGATTTTTGCATATTTTATTCTTATTAAAGGGGATAAGGTTACTCACCTCATAGAGTTGTTATAAGGATTAAATAAGTGAAAACAGCGTCTCACACATAGTAAGGGTTCAGGAAATATTAACCATTGTTATAGGGAAGAATAGTAATAAATAGCAGTGCTCCACTGGATGGCAATGAACAGTGACTTGAGAGTTGGAGTCTTCCCTAGGTCTTCCTGCTGATTACCAGTGTGGCTTTGTCCCTTTCTTAATTTTTTTCTTCATTTGTAAAATTATTATAATGACATTCTTTTCAGATACTTATTGATTAAATTAAATTAGAAAATAAGGTGCTTATCACAGTGTCTGGCGCATAGGAACTTTTATTATAAGCCTTATGTTATAGCCTAGGAATTGCCAGTATTATCTTTTCTTAATTACAAATATAAAAATTCTACTTTGAGAGAGGTTGTTCAAATACCATTTTAAAGGTACAGGTATAAACAAACCCATAGGCATTTTGACTAAGTTTTATGTGCTTCTTATTCTGCCTTTCTGAGGTTCATCAGTTTATCTTTAACTATTTACTGCTAGGAAACTAAGATACTAACTAATATTCATTTGTTGTAGTGATTCAGTTATAGGTTTCTAGGCATCTCTTCCCATTAAATGCCTTATGAATGCTCATTGTTTAATCTTTAAAGTTTATTTATTTATTTTGAGAGAGAGGGTGCTCGAGAGGGGGGAAGGCAGAGAGAGAGAGAGAGAGAGAGAGAGAGAGAGAGAGAGAATCAATCCCAAGCAGACTCTGCAGTGTCAGCACAGAGCCAGACGTGGGGCTTGAACTTACGAACCATGAGATAATGCCGTGAGCCGAAATCAAGAGTCAGACTCTTAACTGACTGAGTGACCTAGGGACCCCAAATCACAGTTTAACCTTTTATTTCATTTTCCTTTTTTGGCGTGTTTGGGGCCCCTAAGCTTTTAATATTATATCCTGTTTTATCCTTCTTGGAAATGCAGATTGTGGACATCATAGTACAGTTACATTTTGCCTAGACTGGATTGGATTAAATACACTAGTCAGTTTGCCTTAACATTTTTTTTAATGAGAAAATTATTATTGTATTTGTCTTTTTAAAAATCACATTATGTAATGCACTAAACATATTTTGTGATATTTTTATTTATTTTTAATGTTTATTTTATTTTTGAGAGAGAGAGAGAGAGAGAGAGAGCAACCGAGCATGAATGGGGGAGGGGCAGAGAGAGAGGGAGACACAGAATCTGAAGTAGGCTCCAGGCTCTGAGCTGTCAGCACAGAGCCTTACATGAGGCTTAAACTCATACACCAAGAGATCTTGACCTAAGCCAAAGTCGGACCCTTAACTGACTGAGCCACCCAGGCGCCCTGTTTTGTGATATTTTTAAAAATTAAAGTATTTGGGGGTGCCTGGGTGGCTCAGTCAGTTAAGCGTCTGATTTGGCTCAGGTTATTATCTCACGGTTTGTGGGTTTGAGCCCTGCATCAGGCTCTGTGCTGACAGCTCGGAGCCTGGAGCCTGCTTCAGATTCTGTGTCTCCCTCTTTCTCTCTGCCCCTTCTCCACTTGTGTTCTCTCTCTCTCTCTCTCTCTCTCTCAAAAATAAAGAATAAAAAATTTTTTAAATTAAGTATTTTTCCCTTTTTGCCTCATGTTTACATGTTGTAATGTCTTCGTCTGTGTGAAGATCTGTGATCTTCTTGCTCTAAGTTCAGCATTATGGTTGGTATTAGGAAGCCTAATGTTCTGTAAAGATCCAATGAGAATTTATTGACTAGAAGTCTCATTTGTTTGAAACAAACTCTAAAATTTCAAAGAAGCTCTAAATAATTTCTCCTCTGTCTTAAATTTCTTAAAAGTTGTTCTTTGTTGTGTTATAAACGTGTAATCTCAATGAGAGGATGAAGTTGCTGTGCTTACTTTTATATTTCAGTATCACTGGATATTGTCATTTTTGAATCCTTCCTTAATTACTGAAAAGAATAAAATAAAAATGTGTTAAGACCTGACATTTTTTAAAAAAATGAACTTATCAAAACTATGGTCTATGTTTTAGAAAGAAAAGGAAAAAAAAAAGGAAGAGAAAAAGAGAGAAAAGGAACCAGAAAAGCCTGCAAAACCTCTTACAACTGAAAAGGTAAAATTCCTTTTAAAAAAAAAATCTATTAAGATTACCATCCTATTTTTGTATTCTTATGTGAATGTCTTTTGGGATATTTACAGTATGTGAATAATCATTCTGTCAATAAGTATGTTTTGAATGAATACGTGTGCTAAGCATGTCCTTCAAGATTGTCTTATATAATTTTTAGTCAGCTACATATGTACAAGTATAGATCATGTGACCTCAAGGTCATTCTCTATTAATGACATAAAGAATGGTGTTTTTAGTTTTCATGCACTGACTTCAGTGAAAGTTTAGAGAATGAAGAGCTCATACCTGAAGGGGACTTCAGAAAAGACTCCATCCATAGGGGTAAGCATTTGAGGTAGATTTTGAATTGTAGGTAGGATTAAGGTTGAAGGCAAGAATATATCATTTGGAGAGAACACCTTGAGGACAGGCATAGAAACTAAAAATAGACGAAGTATATTTGGAAAAATAGTAGTGGAGTTTGAAGAAAGATGGATGTTTATGTAAAGAAAAGTAGTGAAAAATAAGACTAGTATGGTAGATTGAGCTCAAATTGTAGAAGACTTTAAAGTCTAAGTTGATTGTTTCCTGGAGGAAAGGCTGTGGGAAACATTTCCAAGTTTATAAAGTAGAGATATACCTAATTCAGATGGTTCTTTTGGAAGATTGTTTTGGCAGTACAAGATAGATGTGAATAGGCAAATTAGAGGTAAAGAGACCATTAGCTTTTTATTATTTATTTATTTATTTATTTATTTATTTATTGAGACAGAACATTCATGCTTGCCCTCATGCAAGTGGTAGAGGAGCAGAGGGAGAGAATCTTAAGTGGGTTTCACGCCCATTGCAGAGGCTGACTTGGGGGTTGATCTAATGATTGTGAGATCATGACCTGAGCCGATGTCAAGAATTGGATGCTTAACTGAGCCACCCAGGTACCCCAGATATTAGCTTTTTTTTTTAATTTTTAAAAATATTTTTTATTTTTGATGGGGTGGGGTGGGGTGGCGGAGAAGAACAGAGAGAGAAGGAGACACAGAATCCAGAGCAGGCTCCAGGCTCTGAGCTGTCAGCACAGAGTCCGACGTGGGGCTCAAACTCAGGAACTGCGAATTCATGACCTGAGCCAGAGTCGGACACTTAATGGTCTGAGCCACTCAGGTGCCCCCAGAGCATCAGCTTTTTAAAAGGCATTGGTTACATAATTATGGTAGCTTGGCTTTGAATGTGTTTGATCATGAAAATATGGAAACCTGGTAAAGGAATTATCAGTAAAGGGAACATCCTTGATAGTTGAAATTTTAAAAAATTGACCTAATGCATGCATAAATTACATACACAAGGTGCATCCATTTAAAGCATACAATGCAGATACATACTGGTTCTTTCTCTGGCATTTATTTATTTTAATTTTGTTTTTAATGTTTATTTACTTTTTGAGAGATACAGCACGAACGGGGAAGGAGCAGACAGAGGGAGACACAGAATCCAAATCAGGCTCCAGGCTCTGAGCTGTCAGCACAGAGCACGATGCGGGGCTCAAACTCACGAACTGTGAGATCATGACCTGAGCCGAAGTCAGATGCTTAACCGACCGAGCTACCCAGGCGCCCCTATTTATTTAAGTTTATTTATTTTTGAGAGAGAGAGAGAGAGAGAGAGAGAGAGAGAGAGAGAGAAAGTGTGTGTGAGGGAAAGAGAGAAAATCACAAGCAGGCTCCGCGTTGTCTGCATGGAACCCAATGAGATGCTTGAACCCATGGACGTCGATCGAGATCATAACCTGAACCAAAATCAGGAGTCGGTTGCTTAACTGACTGAGCCACCCAGGCACCGGTCTCTCACTTATTAAAGCAATCTCTACCTTCAAAGACTTGTAAACATGACTTCAGCGCTTAAAATGTACCAAGTATCCCAAGACTCCTCAATCCTTTATATAGCAATCAAACTCTCCACTCTAACCCTTCACCCACCTTCCTAGTGGTCTCTCTCCATTCTGTATACCAGTAGGATTTGTCCATTGTCACCTAAACATACTTTCCATCTCTGTTCACTAAATTGCTTTGCCAAGAATGTCCTTTCCTTTCCTCACCTTTTACCTAAAGTTTATTCATTCTGCTTTTTCCATGAAGCCTCTCTAAATATCTCAACTAGATAACATTTTTCCCTTCCTCAAAATACTGGCAACATCGTCATATGTTTGATTTTATTACTTCCTATTTATATTATTGTTTAATTGTATTTTCAGATAAATTTCCTTATCTAACACAGATGCATAGGTGTTTCTTGAGATTATGCATCAGTCAATTAGGGACCAAGTCTTATGTTTCTAATGGTATTTGGATTTCTAATGGTTTTCTTGAGTGTAGTAGATATTTAGGATAAATATATGTACATTGATTCATTGATGTTTTTCATCTCTTAGTGTTTTGATTCCAAGGTCATGCAGAACAATTAATAAACTGTGGCTTATTACTAAAATTGATTTATTAAATACTAAGATAGTAAGACCTTTGCTAAATGGAATTCTTTGCAATATTTATTTGGAATACTTTTTAGTTAAAGTTAATTTTTCTGAATATCACTTTGTTTTAATGATTATTTAATGAGTTAAATTCCTACCTTTAATCAAATTAAATTTAGATGTTAAATATTACATTTTTTTGAAAGTTGTGATTAAGTTTGCAATTATAACTTGGTTACTTAAGTAGCTTTAATTCTCCTCTGGTAACTTTCTCTATAGCATGTATCAGTAAGCTCTCAGTGAAATTTCTTATAATTTCCTGTTTCATTACAAAGGAATTTTAAAATCACTAGTAGATGTTTTTTTTTCCCCCAGAAATTGGAAATATCAAAAATCAAAAGTTTTTGTGGTACTTGACAAAACATATCTACTTTTAAAATATCATATATTTATTTTCTCTCTTTAAAAAAACCTTACCATTGAAATATAGTGAACATTTTGATGTAGTGAACTTGTTTCATAGCCTTGTGTATAAATTTTTGCCTTCTGTTGCTTCCTATGAAAAAGGGCCACAAGTTACCTGAGAACTGAGTTTGTGGGTTGGGAGCTTGAGAAGAGCAGATCAGGGTGTGTGAACAGTGAGAATCTAGCCTGATTCCAATATTATTTCCTTTTGACACTTAGGTTTTATTAAACTCAGTTCACACATCATCTGTTATTCTTACTCAACCTACATTAGGACTCCTGCTTTCAGGGTGCCTTGCTGAAAGAAAATCCCGTAAAGGGAAACACTTTAGTTCCTATCAAAATTTTGCGGTTAAGATAGTGCAAAGTGTATAAGAAGGAAAATATAATTTATTCTATCTTATCTTATTTTATTATTTTATTTTATTTATTTTTAATGTTTATTTTTTTGAGACAGTGGAAGCAGGGGAGGGACAGAGAGAGAGAAGGGGACGGAACATCTGAAGCAGGCTCTGTGCTGACAGCAGTGAGCCCGATGTGGGGCACGAGCTCATGAAGACCTGAGCCAAAGCTGAACACTCAGTCGACTGAGCCACCCAGGTGCCCCAAGGAAGATACATTTAGAAGTGTTATATTTGGGAGGGGTACCTGAGTGCTCAGTCAGTTAAGCATCTGACTCTTGGTTTCGGCTCGGATCATGATCTAATAGTGCGTGAGTTTGTGCCCCATGGCAGGCCCCACTCTGATAGTGCAGAGCCTGCTTGGGATTCTCTCTCTCTGCCCTTCCCCTGCTCCTGTGTGGGTGCTCTCTCCCTCTCTCTCTCTTTCTCTTTCTTTCTCTCTCTTTCAAAATAAATGAAACTTTAAAAAAAGCCTGAATGAAACTGAAAGGAAAATAGTACAAATAAAGAAGCTTTATAGCATATAGGCATTTTCATATGTATTTTCATATGTATATAGGCATTTTTCTTTATATTCTCTATGAGCTGATATTTTAAGCAGGCATATATAATCTGCAAAGGAGAAATTAGCAGTAATGATGAAAGTAGTAGCAATAGTAGTCAGAATAAAATCATCAGTATAAAGTAATAGTTGGCTTTATTAACTATCTCCTGTATGCCAGGAACTTACAAGTATACAACTTATGTATACAGTTGTACATATACAGGATGTGTGTAAAGTGACCACTCATGTATTCACCATCTAAGTCAGGAAGTAGATCATGGCCAGCACCTCAGAAACTGCCCCCACTCAATACCATTCCCAATAAAAAATCACTTTCCTTCTCCACAGAGGTGATAATTCTTTGCATTTTAGAGGTATTTACCTTCTCTGCATGCATTTCTAAGTAGTGTGTGTTTTTTTTTAAACATATGAATGAAGTGATATCACAAATATTCTTTTATATTTTGCTTTTTTAGTCAATGTTTTATTTATAAAGATCAATCATATTGTATTTACTTATAGATTATTCAGTTAATTGTTTTATAGTATTCCATTTTATATATACATATATATATATTCCTTGTTTATCCATTTCACTGTTGATAAACATTTGGATTATATTCAGGCTTTCGCTGTTATAAATAGTGCTACTGTGAACACTTTTGTACTTGCATCCAAGCGTGCATTTCTTTCAGATATTCTTAGGAATACAATTGTTGGGTCATAACCTATCTGTATCTTGAACTTTACTGTAGGATTAAACTGTTTTCCAAATTGTATACTAAATGTATTCTGGTCTTGCCACATTCTTTACAATGTGCGGTGTTTTCAGAGATTTTACTATTTGCAGTCTGGTGAGAATGTAATGGTTTCCCATTGTATTTTTAATGTCAGTTTCCTTCATTACTAATTAGGTCAAGTGCCTTTTTCAGGATAAAGAGCATCCTTGTGTTATTTCTGACATCAAAGGGAAAGCTTTCAACTTTCCACCTGTGTGTTAATTTTATTTCTCACAAAAACTACAGTTATTGTTGGTGGTCGCATTTTATAAATGAAAGAGCCGAGACTCAGAAAGAATATATGATTTGCTTAATGTCACCTGGTTTGGTTGGAGAATTATTGACTCTCATTTGGAAAAAGGATTTTACTTCTTTTTTTAAGGCAGCACATATTAAACTTCGTCTCTTATCTCTTCATGTATTTCAAAGAATGAGGCTTGGTAGTTATTTATTCTAGAATACTTTTTCTAAATGCACTTAACAAGCTATTAAAGTTATTAATATGGTTCTTGACACATAGCAGTGATAATAAATGTTTACTTAAAAATAAGTTAATTAGGGGGTTAGAAGGAACCTTAGTACTCTAGTCCAAATCCCTTATTTTATAAAGAAGTAAACTAAATCCTAGGAGGATCCTGAGTCACCAAGAAGTAACTTAATCAGTGTGAACAGTTGTTGACAGCTCAGAGATTTGAACCAGCTCTTCTGACTTAAGTCCCGAGTCATGTGTATGTCTTCTAATTTGACATATATGTCTTCAGGTTTCTTTCTTGTTGTAAATTTTAGTTCTGTTGTACGTCCTATATCAGTTTATGACAAACTGTCCAGGGTTCCTTAAAAAAGAACTGTGTGTTTGTATGTAATCTCCTCTCATGTTATCCTGACGAGTGAGTGAATTAATAACTTTTATTGACTTGTTAGCCTCTAGTAGGGACTTCTTTCTTCTTTAAATAAACTTCTTTTCCTTGAGCATTCTATTTCTTTTGTTATTATTGTATTTTGTACATATTTAAGTCTCAGGTTTACAGTTTTTGTGGTATGTGAGTATCTATTACTAGCAGGGTCAGCTGAAGACAGATTTGCTTTCTTTTCTAAGAGGAGAAAGGTAAAACCTAAACATTTAATGAATCAGGTGATTAATTAATTGACATTTAAATAGATATCCTTTGTACTTCAGATATTCTGCTAGAAAATGTGTATAGATTTAACTTTCTAAAATAATTCTGCCATTCATTTGACATTTCTTTTTCTTTTAAAATGTTTGTTTATTTTGAGAGAGTGAGCTACTGAGCAACTGTGGGGGAGTAGCAGAGAAAGAGAGAGAGAGAGAGAGAGAGAGAGAGAGAGAGAGAGCATCCCAAGCAGGCTCCACATTGCTAGCACAGAGCCTGACGGACATAATCTCACGACTGGGAGCTCAGGACCTGATCCAGTTTTAAGAGTTGGATGCTTAACCACCTGAGCCACCCAGGCACCCCACGTCTGACATATCTAATTCATTTAGTTTAATTTATCTACTAGGCTTTTTCCCAAGTAGCCAATGATCTATAAATATGTTCATGTAGATGAGAAGTAGTCTTTTTTTTTTTTTCTGAATAGGTAATGTAACAGCAGTAACTATAATTTAATCACATCATATCATATTACACTTATGTAACATTCTGTATTTTGCCTGTTGATATGTGTAACATAGTTAAGTTTATTACAAGCATTATTTCCTAAGACTTACGGTATAAGTACTTCTTTTCAAGTATTACCGCTTATTTAAGTGTTTATCTATTTCTTAACATTATGTAAATCAGTGATAAATGTTTATAATGCAATACATTGTGCCATTTCTCCCAACCCTGTGTTCAGATATTA
>CM053577.1:83056738-83090286 GCA_028646485.1 Cryptoprocta ferox | reverse complement strand
ATCATCTCCTGAATACAGGAGCTGAGGTTTATCCAAGTAGAAGCTTTAAATAAGGTAGATTGTTGCCAACTATGTATCAGTCTCGCATATTTGATATAACATATATTAGGAAAGCTTAAACTGATTTGTAAATCTATACTCAGCTAAAGCTTCACATAAGCAGCAATGGAAATAAACAGAAGTGCACTCAATAAAAAACTTTTCAAAACTACGAGAAGTAGTCTTATAGTACAGGAGTTTATAAGAGTTCTTCCTTCAATTTAAGTATTCAGATCTTAATTTCTCCTTTGCAAGGTTCTAATTTTACAGTTTTTCTTTTTTAAAAGATGTTCATGTCAAAATATGGAAAATGGACAAATAGTCAATTCCTTGGTGGTGCTGGTGCTGGTGGGGTTAACCCCATTTAACATAATTGCTAGTATGCTTCTGGTTTTACTGCTAGTTATTACAACGCTTCATATGGGTTATTATGGGTCAAGTTCTGAAACTTTGAATTGAATGGTAAAAAATCTTTAATGTAGAATGAGCAAACTTTTCTATAAAGAACAAGATAGTAAATATTTTAGGCTGTAGACCATAAGGTATCTTTCACAACTACTCAATTCTTTCTTTGTAACACAAAAGCAGTAAATGACGTGTTCCATAAATGGCGTGTTCCAATAAAACTGTACTTAACAGAAACACTCAGCTGAGTTTGTTGAGAACCTTCCCTCTCTGCCTCCCCAACAGCTGAGAATTAATTGCAGTGGAAGAAGCAGAGTCAGGAAGAGAGCCAGGTTCAAGTCTTTGGTCTGTGGTTAACTGTCTCCTTGGCAAAGTCAGTTAACTATAGAACCTCCTGTTCTTTATTAATGACAAGGTTTTATAAATGATCTCCAGAGGTTCTCTTGGTAATAATAGCTTTAAATTTAGAATTATTCCATCTACTAAACACAGGGACAGATTTCCTAAAATCATTTGAAAATACACTTGAAGATGTCTTTCAGTACTCTGCAGGGCTGGTCTTTGGTCAATGATTTCTCCATATTAGATCAGACTAGTTTTTCTCCCACCATAGTTCTTATCTCTTAATCAGTTGTTTTACTGTTAAAACATAAAGTCTAATTTAGGAGGAAAGGTAGTTATTCCTAATGCAAGTTACTTTTGTATTCATATAGAACATACATATCAGGTATGTATATAAAATTTGGAAAAAATGGCTACTTTAAGATATTTAGGTATTATTTCTGTTTAAATATTTATCTAAGTGTTATTGCACCATTGTATTTTTTTTTTAGTTTTTATATCAATTCCAGTTAGTTAACATACAGTGTAATATTAGTTTCAAGGGTACAATAGACAAATGCCAGATGATTACACCATTGTTTTTATATGCCATGGATATACTAACAGTAATTCAGATTGTTCTCTCGAGGAGAAGAAATTATATTTTCATGGACTTTCTTAAAGTTCTTCTCTGAGGTACTTATAATGAGAGAACACAATTATGTACCTATCTTGGAATATTTCGTGGTTTTATGAACTTAAAATTCTCTTAGTGTTCAGTTTTTTTTAATTTAAATTTTAGTTAACATACAGTGCTTGATAATGGTCTGAGTTCAGTGACTCATCACATACAATACCCAGTGCTCATCACAAGTGCCCTCCTTAATATCTATCATGCATCTAACCTATCTCCCATCCACCTTACTCCATCAACCCTCAGTTTCTTCTCTGTCGTTGAGAGTCTCTTGTGATTTGTTTCATGTATTTTGTTTCTTAAATTCCACATATGAGTGAAATTATATGGTATTTGCCTTTCTCTGGCTGACTTATTTTGCTTAGCATAATATATTTTAGCTCCATCCACATCATTGCAAATGACAAGATTTCATTCTTTCTGGTGGCTGAGCAATATTCCTTTGTAAATATGTACCAGCTCTTCTTTATCCATTCATCAGTCAATGGACATTTCAGCACTTTCCATAGTTTAGCTATTGTTGAGTGTGTTGCTGTAAACATTGAGGTGGATATAACCCTTTGAATCTGTATTTTTTTATCCTTTGGGTAAATACCTAATAGTGCAGTTGCTGGATCATAGCATAGTTCTATTTTTAGTTTCTTGAGGAATCTCCGTACTGTTCTCTAGAGTGACTGTTCCAGTTTGCATTCTCACCACAATGCAAGATGATTCCTCTTCATCCACATCCTTGCCAACACCTGCTGTTTCTTGTTTTGTTTAATTGTAGCCATTCTGACAGGTCTGAGGTAGTATCTCATGGTGTTTTGATTTGTATTTCCCTGATGATAAGGGATGTTGAGCATCTTTTCATGTGTATGTTAGATAGCTGGATGTCTTCTCTAGAAAAGTGGCTATTAATGTCTTCTGCCCATCTGTTTATTAGGTTATTTGTTTTTTAGTGGTTGAGTTTGATAAGTTCTTCATAGATTTTGGATTGATACTAACCCTTTATCAGAAATGTCATTTGCAAATATCTTTTAGTTCTCTTGATTGTTTCCTTCCCTGTGCAGAGCTTTTTATCTTGATGAAATCCCAGTAGTTCCTGTTTGCTTTTGTTTCCCTTGCCTTCTGCAACATATTAAGAAGTTTCTGCAGACGAGGTCAAAGAGGTTGCTACCTGTGTTCTCCTCTAGGATTTTAATCGTTTCCTGTCTCACAATTAGGTCTTTCATCCATGTTGAATTTACTTTTGTGTATGGTGTAATAAAGTGGTCCAGTTTCATTCTTCTGCAGATCCTGTCCAGTTTTCCCAACACCCTTTGTTGAAGAGACAAAGATGAGTTGACCATATAGTTGTGGGTCCATTTCTGGATTCTCTTTTCTGTTCCATTGATTCTCTTCGTCTGTTTTTGTGCCAGTACCATACTGTCTTGAGCACCACAGCTTTAATATAGCTTGGAATCCAGAATCATGATTCCTCCTGTGTTTTCATTTTCAGAATTGCTTTGGTTATTTGGTGTCCTTTGTGGTTCCATACAAATTTTAGGATGGTTTTTTCTAGCTCTGCAAAAAAATGCTGGTGGTATTTTGATAGGGATTGCATTACATGTGTAGATTGCTTTGGGTAGCATAGACATTTTAACAATTTTTGTTCTTCCAATCCATGAGCATGAATGTTTTTCCATTTCTTTGTGTTCTCTTTAATTTCTTATATCATTGTTTTGTAGTTTTCAGAATATACCTCTTTAGTTTTATTCCTAGGTGTCTTATTGTTTTTGGTGCAGTTGCAAATCGGATCGATTACTTGATTTCTTTTTCTGCTCCTTGTTACTGCTGTATAGAAATCCAACACATTTCTGCAAGTTGATTTTATATCCTGTGACTTTTCTGAATTCATGTATTAAGTCTAGCAATTTTTTGGCGGAGTCTTTCAGGTTTTCTACATAGAGTATCATGTCATCTGCAAATAGTGAAAGTTTGTCTTCTTACTTCCCAATTTGGATGGCTTTTATTTCTTTTTGTTTGATTGCTGAGGCTAAGACTTCCAGTTCTGTGTTAAGTAGTCATGGTGAGAGTGGACACCCTTGTGTTGTTCCTGACCATACGGGCAAGGCTCTCAGTTTTTCCCCATTGAGCATGGTATTAGTTGTGGGTCTTTCATATATGGCCTTCATGATGTTGAGGTATGTTCCATCTATCTCTGCTTTGTTCAGGGTTCTTATCCAGAATGGATACTGTATTTTGTCAAATGCTTTTCCTGCATCTGTTGAGGGGATCATATGTTCTTATCCTTTCTTTTATTAATGTGATGTATCATGTTGATTGATTTGTGAATATTGAACCAGACCCACAGCCCAGAAATAAATCCTACTTGATCATGGTGAATAATTCTTTTGATGTACTGTTAAGTTTGATTTGCTAGTATTTTGTTGAGAATTTTTGCATCCATGTTCATCAGGGATGTTGGTCTGTGATTCTCCCTTTTAGTGGGGTATGGTTTTGAACTCAAGGTATGCTGGCTTTGTAGAATGAGTTTGGAAATTTTCTTCTATTACTATTTTTTGGAACAGTTTGAGAAGAATAGGTATTAACTCTTCTTGATTTTTGGGAGATATTTGACTCATTATTATTATTATTTGCTGGTTATGAGTCTTTTATTAAAATTATTTTGTATTTATTTATTTAATTTATCTAATTTTATTTTAGTTGGAGAGTACAAGTTGGGGAGAGAATTAAAGGGAGTGGAGAGAGAGAGAGAGAGAGAGAGTCAGTCAGTCAGTCAGTCTTAAGCAGGCTCCACGTGGGGCTTATTCCCATGACCCTGGGATCATGACCTGAGCTAAAATCAGGAATCAGACACTCACCTGACTGAGCCACTCAGGCACCACTATTTCTTTATTAAGTACAGTATTACCTATTCAGTAGGAAAAAAATATGCAAACAAGCAAAACATTCAAAAAATATATGTCTCATAGACCCTCTGTCTAAGGATGACTATTGTAAACAGTTTGCATGATAATATTTTTTAATCTTCATTTATTTTTGAGAGAGGGAGAGAGAGAGCAAGAGCAAGTAGGGGAGGCAGAGAGAGAGGGGGACAGGATTGGAAGCATGCTCAGGACTGACAGCAGAGAACCTGACATGGGGCTTGAACTCTTGAACCGCAAGATCATGACATGAGCCATCCTGGCACCCCCAATTTGTGTTATAATTTTCTATGCCTGTGTGCATATGTGTGTATGTACTTACTGGTATATCCCTTGGCGGGGGTACTTTAGTTTAAAAGAGATTATTGACAATGGCATGTGGTCCCCAAAGTATGTGTTATACAACTTTTTTAATGTAAGACTTAAAAAGTATTTCTTGTGAAGATATTTGCCACTGGCTTCTTGAAAGTCATGAAAGAAAAATCAGTTCACAAAGTTTATCAATGTAGAATAAAAAAATCCCAGGAAGGAAAGTTCTCTTGAGAAGCAGTAATATTATGGGAAAGAAAAGTCTCCTTCTTTTGATAATACGGTCATTAAAAAGTTTATCTCAAGAGCTGAAAAGCATTTGACTCTTAAGAAGATAATATAAATGAATAGTGATTTCTTAAATTAGTTGGTAAAGGAACAAACCAGCAAAGTTACTTTTTTGGACCACATGTTTTATGTTACTAAAACTTAAAAATACATTTTTACTTGCTAAATATAAGTGATTTAATCTTCCAATATATGTAAAAAGTACAATTGCAAATCTGTTGAACTTGAAATTTCAGTACAACCATGTAAAAGTAAGCAACAGTTGTTAAATCATATAAATTGTTCTTAGTAAAACATTAAAGCTAAATTAAGTGGCTGATTGCCAGATGCTATATTGATAGGTTTTATTTTTAGCAATCTGACGGAGACATTTACAGCCACCAAGCACTCAAATGTAATTAAGGCTAAATACACCTTTCATGTGATACATGAGTGCATTTGAGAATACGATATTTCCAATAATTAATGCTTTTATAGAAATCACAGAAACGTATGGTCTAGGTGAGTAAGCATAGCAGATGTCTCACAAAGCATTTTTATAAGTGGGTTTGGAAGATTCCTTATATTTTCCACAAATTATTTTATTCCCTGCTTAAGGCTCAACCTTAAAGAGTAGTTTGATAGTAATATTTTGTTTGTAGATTTAAAAAACAGTAATAGGTGAAGTATCATTGCACATTAGGCTTAGAAAGCATTTTAGTGCAGTTTCTGTTACCTAAGTTTTATTAAGGTATAGATTGCTAGTTGCTATTGACAACTTTCTATCTTTCTTTAGTTATTAAGTATCTTTTTAAAAATTAATATTTTCTCATTGAAAAAGAAAAGTCACAGTGCTGTGCCTAAGTAAAAAGAAATCATATGTCCTGTGTAATAAATTTATAGTTACTATTCTTTAACTAAGAGACAGGGTAGATAAAAAACTTAGTGGATTTTTAATAGCCTCTCCCTTCTTCTTCCCTGTAGTATCCATAACCATATATATATACATATTTTAATTTTTTTAAAAATATTTATTTTTGGGTGACGGAGTGCAAGCAGGGGAGGGGCAGAGAGAGAGGGAGACACAGAGTCTGAAGCAGGCTGTAGGCTCCAGGCTCCGAGCTGTCAGCACAGAGACTGACACGGGCTTGAACCTAAGAAGCACAGGATCATGACCTGGGCCGAAGTCGGAAGTTTAACTGACTTAGCCACCCAGGTGCCCCCATACCATATATATTTTTAATAAGTTAAAAAACATGCATAAGGAAAAAGAAAAAAAATAACCATCACCACATATCTGACTGCTTAGAAAAAATTATCACTAACATTTTGATGTTTATCCTTCCTGATTGTTTCTCATGGAAATGTATATCTGCGTGGGATCATACTGTACATATTATTTTGTAATCTGCTGTGTTCCTCTGTCATTTAACAATGTCTTGTTAAATCTTGAATATCCTTTTTTCTTGATAAATATACATTTTTTTAAAATCTTTAAGAACATTCCATTGAATGGATATATGGTAATTCCTTTGAGTACAGTAAGATTCTTTTAAAAATGTATCTCTTAAGTTGGGGCGCCTGGGTGGCTCAGTTGGTTAAGTGTCTGACTTCGTCTCAGGTCATGATCTCATGGTTTATGAGTTCACGCCCTGTGTCGGGTTCTGTACTGACAGCTTGGAGCCCAGAGCTCATTTTGGATTTTGTGTCTCCTTTTCTCTCTGCTCCTACTCTGCTCACACTCTGTCTCTCTCTCCTTCAAAAATAAACATTCAAAAGAAAAATGTTTCTCTTGAGTAATGAAAATATGTATATATAATCAGTGTACACCTATGTGATAACTTCTTAGGATCAGTTTTTAAAACTGGAATTGCATATCAAGGAATATAGATTTTAAAAAGTCTTGAAAAATATTAACAAGCCCCTTGAAAACAAAGTTGGAAGAACCTAGACTAGGTTAGAAGACTTTAATTTGATTCTCAGTTCTGCTATTTTCTAAATATCTGAACATTTGAGCTCAGTTTCCTCAAAAATATATCTGTCAATTCACTAGGCATTTTATTTTACTTTTTTAAGTTTTTTAGTGTTTTTATTTATTTTTGAGAGAGACCATGAGCAGGGGAGGGGCAAAGAAAGAGAGAAAGAGAGGGAGAGAGAGAGAGAAAGGGAGAAGGAGAGGAGGGAGGGAGAGGGAGAGGAGGGGGAGGGGGAGGGAGAGGGGGGGAGGGGGGGAGGGAGACACAGAATCCGAAGCAGGCTACAGGCTCTGAGCTGTCACCACAGAGCCCGACATGGGGCTCAAACCCATGAGCCGTGAGATCATGACGTGACCTGAAGTTGGACGCTTAATTGACTGAACCACCCAAGTATCCCAACTCACTGGGTGTTTTAGTGTCTACCACATACTAAACACTATTTTAGGAACTAGAGATAGAGTGGTAAGGGGATGTCCTAGTGTCTTACAGGATTGTCCTAACAATCCAGAAAATCTTCAGACATTGCTGGATGTCCCCTCTGGGTAAAATTCTCCTCTCAGAATCACTAATTCACATTCTGGATCCATGAAACTGGATCTTGATGCCATTTGTCATCTTCTAGAATATTACTTTTGTAGTAGTTACAATTATTTGTCTAGTACAAGATCTAAACTTGTAATGCCCTGGATATAGTAATGCATACTTTCCTGGTATACTTGTTTTTTTTTTTAATTAAAAAATAATTTTATAAGTGCATAAAAACTCCCAAGAAAAGTTTCAAAACCTATTTCTTACTTAACTTGAAGATTATTTCTTTACATTAATTTTTTTTCTTCTTTACCTTATTTGTTTTTAAACATTTCTATTTTGTAGGCTTTTTAAAAAAATTTTTTTAATGTTTATTTTTGAATCGCTTCTCGGCCTTTTGGCTAAGATCAAGTGTAATGTTTATTTTTGAGAGAGAGAGAGAGACACACACACAGAGCGCAAGTGGGGGAGGGTAAAGAGAGAGGGAGACACAGAATCTGAAGCAGGCTCCAGGCTCCAAGCTGTCAGCACAGAGCCCAGCATAGAGCTTGAACTCACAAACCATGAGATCAACCTGAGCCGAAGTCGGACACTCAACCAACTGAGCCATCCAGGTGCCCCTTTTTTACCTTATTTATCCTTTAATTCATCTGGTGGCATTTTACTTTAAGCAATATAGTCTGACTAGAAAGTAAAAAATATGGCTGCAGTGATGAAGGCACAAGGTATTTCTCCACTCAACATGGGAGGCATTCATGTACTAATTTTTAAAGGGTATCCACTTATATACAGTAAAGGAACCTCTGGCCTTGGGGTTTCCAGCTCTCCCTGTTTTGTAGCCTAACAAAAGATGGCTGTTCTATATACGCATCTCTTTTAAAGTTCATTTTTGCCTTGATTTATGGCCTTCTGCTACCAGCCTGGCTCCCATTATTATTATTATTACTATTATTACTATATTTAATACTATTAGTTGTGGATCTAGAGAAATAGATACTCTCTCTCTCTCTCTTTTTTTTTTTTTTTTTTTTTTTGGGAGCAATGGTAAACATTCTTGAGGTATTACTCCACAAATATCCTGAGTGGTTTTTATATGTAGATGACAAAAACAAGTCTCATCATTTCATAGTTAACTACATGATATGAACATCCTTAGGATCTGATGAGGACATTGGTAGCAGTGAATATTAATAACCTTATAGAGATGACTGTGCAGTCTTTGTTTTTCCCCTCTGTATCCAGTACTCTCCAGACCTTTCATCATTTGAAACTTTTTACCTTTTAGCTTCATAGGCTGTACAGCTTTGATCAGATATCATTAGAACCTTGAGGTATGTGCTATATTTTAGATCCTGTTTCTTCATTTCATCTGAATTCCTGTTCTCTGAGTGTGCCATCTGACTTCTTAATCCCACCCGCACCCAGCCCCTCTTCTCTTATAAAGCATGCCAGCCAAGTGGGAGTTCTCTTCTGGCTACTGTGATATTCTGTGTGATTTAAGTGTAAGGTTGATAAAAGTAATCTTACAATGGATTTGGGGTGACAGTTTGGTTACTTTCAAGTATATTAAATGCTACCACTATTTTGCATACAGATATTGACTGAGTGAGAAAGAGAGATTTAGAAAGATACCTTGAAAATTTTCTGGAAATATTTGGATTGAAGGTAGCAACTATCACTAGGATCTCTGCAGTGTTTAGTCACACTGAAGGGTTGGAAGAAATATAAAAATAATGAAAACTGAGCTTACCGTCAAGAATCTTAAAATTCAGAAAGAGCAAGTGATTGAAAGGGGAATGATATGAAAAATAACATTAACAAAAGGCTGATACAGTACAACAGGAGAGGTGTAGAGTTACAGAAATGAGAAATAACATGTTGAAATTAGTAGGAAACTCTTCATGGTAGTGGTTACATTTGACATGAGCTTTGGAAGATTGTTAGGAAAGAGGAGGAAAGGGTAATAAGCAGTGGGAATAGCATGAAAAAATGACAAATTGTAAGGCATATTTTGGCAATAATAAATGATCTGGTTTAAGTAGACTGTAGGACAATAGTGGGGTATAAGACAAAGATAATTTTGAGAAAACCTTAAGTTTCTTGATAAACAGTGTATCATTTCTGATTTTGAATACAGAAGTATATGATTTTAGCAATTATTTAATAAGATGATACCCTGGCTGCAGAATGTAAGATGTACTGAAGGAAGGAGCAGCAATGAGCTATAGTCCAAGCTAGAGATTATTGAGGTTTGAATGTAGAGTGCTATCATTATAAAAGTAGATTAGCCTGCATCATTTCATCCGTATATATTTCATTATATATCTCTAAAAGGTAAAGTCTCTTTAAAAAAACAATCAACTGCCATCACATATACTAAAAGACAAGAGTCATTCTCTGTTACTCACTAAATACCTTTTAGTGTTCAGATTTCTGATTATCTCTCCTATAAGTCATAAGTTTTTTTCTCAGTTTGCTAGTTTGTATCAAAATGCAGATCAGGTTGATAATGTCTTTCAAAAAGTGTTTTAAACTGGTAATTCCTTCTTCACTTCTCTTTTCCTTGTAATTAACTTATTGTGGGGGGAAAGGGTATCTTTTTCTTTCCCACAATATGAATTTTGCTGATTTGGATCTCCATAGTTCTTTTGGCCTTTGTAGTTCCTATAATTAGGTAGTTGGATGCCCATCTGATTTTTTAAGATTTATAATTATAATCATTTTTCCATCAGGAAATAATATCTGGCTGTTTCTCCTCTTGAGATGTTAGCCCATTTACCTTAATACCTATTTCCAGGAATTTATAAGGGGCTGAAAAATGGTGATATTCTAATTCTGTTAGTTCTTTTTCATTTAGCGGTTGAAATACTTCTAGTTTTGGTTACTGGTCGTATAATTCGTATAGGAAAGGCAGCTTCATCCCTTAATCTAACAGTTTTCAAAATAATGAGTTTATTCATTAGCATCCTTCAGTTGTGTACAAGTAGGTTTTTTTTTTTTTTGGTCTCATTATGTATTCGTTAATTAAACACATCAGGTGTGGTCTATCCTGAAGTTAATTTTCTTTGATGAGAAACCTTCAAGTTGGCTCCTGAGCCTTTTTTTTTTTTTTTTGTGATGCTACTGTAAGTAGTAGGATATTTTCCTTGGTATTTGGTATGATAATTGTTTTAAGCTCATCGTGTACATTGCCTGCCTCAGACCTGTAATCAGCCATTTTCCTAGGGAGCCCTGGTTCCCTTTAGTGGAAAAGGGTATTCAGTTACCACTGTGTAGGGTCCTAGAGGTGTTCATTGTCAGTCTTTGTGTGTGTGTGTGTGTATGCATACAGTTTCTCAAATTTAAATTGTTTACTCTCTCCACTTGTCCTTTTATAGAAAAATAAGTTGTGACTAGCGATAGCAAATGAAGAACAGATTGTGAATTTGAATTTAGAACTCCATAGTTTACTGTTTTCTTAGTTAAAAAGATAATGGGTCCCCAAACTGAGTAGCCAACAATGACTTTGCTAGATTTGTGACCTGTTGCCTAAGAACCATAGGCAGCAGGTGTTTATTCACATTACTATTTATCCATTATTTTCACTTTCCTCCCTTTGTAAATACTATTTTTAAATATGCTAAATTAAAAATTGATAGGGTATACTCAAATCTTGTTTGTAATGAAAGCCTATTTCTGTGGTTTTCATTTTTTGCTGTTTTGCCACAAACAAACATATTTGCAAACAAAAGAGTACACAGGAGCTTGTTATAATAGAGATTTCTTTCAGGAATTGGCATCCAGGAGATGTTCTTGGCTTTGGGGTAGGATGTTGACGTAGAGGTTTGTTTATCAGACCTGCTTTTCCCAGTTTTCTCTTTCTGGCTTCCTAACCCTCATTCTTTAAGAGGAAGAAGAAAAGCTGGGCTGGAGAATGCTAGATCTGTAGTAGTGGAAGTGTGTCCCCAAAGAATCTTGGCATTCTTCAAACTGTGTTGGAATATTTACTACTGATGTATAATACATGATAGTCTTTTTATTTCCAGTTTGTGGAAAAACCATGCTAATAACATTTTCCAATTATAAATTTTTCTACCATTTTTTAAATAATAGTTTTATTGAGATATAACTTATATATTACAGAATTCACCTATTCATATGTACAATTAAGTGGTTTCTACTATATTGTTAGAGTTGTGCAGCCATAACCATTGTCCATTTTTGGAACACCTTCATCACCCCCAAAACATCCCTTAGCTGTCACCCATGGCAACCACTAATCTTTCTTTCTCTATGGATTTCTATTATGGATATTTTATATAAATGGTATCTTACAACATGTGGTATTTTGTGTCTGGCTTTTCTCATTAGCATCTTGTTTTTAATGGCATAGCATGTGACGGTAGCCTGTTTTCTTGCAGTATATTTTGTTGTTGCAATTATGGAGCAAAGAAGTGGTTGTTCTCTCATCAACAAAATTGTGAGCTGAGGTTTAAAAAATACCATGTTTTAGTGATGCAAGAGTAGGAAGAACCAGAAGTAGCTATTAATTAGGAAGACATTTGAGATCTGGAATCAGTATTTGCAAGACCCGTAAGTTCCATGTCGATACATGTTTCATTCAAAGAATATTGCCCATTTAAGGTCTATATACTGTCAAAACCAGAAACATGTGGACTGTGTTTCAGTTCATGCTGAAATTTTTAACGTAGCTTTCTACTCTTTCTTTATATTTCTCTAAAGAAAGCATAAAATGACTTGAAAATATAAAAAAATTAAATGAGTTGCTTAGACCCAGATAGTAAGTGATGGGAACTGTTTATCCTAAAAAAACCTGATAATTAAATTGATTGCTAAATGGAAGTATCTGTGATACAATTTTTATCGGAACAGAATATGTTGAAACCTGTCAGAATAATAGTAATATTTGTAAAATTTTGAAGTAGGGCACCACATAATTATTTCTTAAAACTGAATTTGGTAATAAGAAAGGAACATTCTGCTGAGTTGGCATTAATGCCTCTACTTAAGATCATTTTAGAAAGACTTGTCTTAGCTCCTGGTTTCAGGCATTGGACTGGTTTCAGAAATCCCTTTTGTTCTGTATTCCCTACCCATAGGGCTGTATATAGGGCAGTGACTTCAATTTGTCTCTCTGCTTTGCCTTTACATTTGATTTCTGTCCCAGAAAAAGATGTTAACCTCAATCCTGAGCCTGACCAATCTGTGGGTTTTTTCACATAATACTTTTTTATGTGTTTGAAGCTGAAGAGATGTGATTAATGATGAAATTCTGGATCCATGTTAGCTGTAGAATGTTATAAGTGAAAACATAAACTAAAGAATGTCTTCGTTTGATTAAGTAAATGTGATATACTAAGATATATAGCAAATAGTCATTTACCATAGGCAAGCAGTATCTATTGGATATATCAATAGGAAGAAAAAAAGGATATATCAACAGAGATATTGCTTATAGATTTTCATATCATGTTTCTATACAGTAAACAGTAGAGAAACAGTCATAATTGATGTTATGAGAATTATAAAGAGGAAGAAGGGAGAAAAAACTATTTGATTTGATGGTGACAGGTATGGTATGTCTTGGTACAGAGGCTAGAGAAAGATTGTGAAACTTTATGTATTATTCAGGGTACTTTTGAGCCAGTGAGAGAACTTCTGTCTAGTTCAGTGTGTGTGTGTGTGTGTGTGTGTGTGTGTGTGTTTCCCTTTCAGATATATATTCCTTTTAGATACATATATATGTATATACATATATTTTCCCCATTTAATTTTATAGAGTTAGTTTACTTTTTTATAAATAGGCATTATTTAGAAACCTATTTTCACCACTATAGAAGAATTCTTAAATAAGTAGTTAAATCTCTAGGCTCTTCTTCTTTTTATTTATTTATTTTTTTAATGTTTATTTTTGAGAGAGACAGAGACACAGACACAGAGCATGAACAGGGGAGGGGCAGAGAGAGAGACACGCAGAATCCTAAGCAGGCTCCAGGCTCTGAGCTGTCAGCACAGAACCCAGCGTGGGGCTTGAACCTACAAACTGTGAGATCACAACTTGAGCCGAAGTCGGATGCCTAACCAACTGAGCCATCCAGGTGCCCCATGTAGATCTTAAATTTATAGCTTAAGTTTCTTGTACATGCCTTGTACATGCCTTTTGGTAAACATATACACATAGCTTATTGGATGTGTACCTGAGAGTGGAAATGCTGAATCATAGGGTATGTATATGTCTAGTTTTAAAAGTTTTCCAAAGTGATTGTATCAATTTATATTATCTTCAACATTGTGTAATAGTTACAGTTGCTTTGCATTCTTCACAAAATTTGGTATTGTCACTTAAAACAAATGTGATGGATATAGAAACTAGTATTTTTATTATTGGTGCTAATTAAGTATATATAATGCCCTGGCAGTTGAGAGGTTATCTTTAAATTAGTAAATAATTTAACTCGCTTGAGACAGTTGTGACTACTACATGTCTACTACTACATTTGCCCTCTGTTTTACCTAGTTGGAAAAAGAAAGAATTGAGGAGTGAAACTAAGAATTATTGTCTTACAGAAAGCAGTAACAAGACGGTAGTGACCTTATTTTGTTAGTTAAAAAAACTGTAGACTGAAATGCCCTCAAGGCTAAAAAAAAAAAAAAAAAAAAGGAACCAGCTGAAGTTATAATAGCTTTTTAATACTTACTCATTATTAAAGTAACTGTGATGATAAGGAGTGTATAACTTGTTGCAGAAAACTGTATTTTAGGTTCTATTACAGGCTTATAGTAAATTGGAAACATTTTTTTCTTCATGGAATTTCTAAAATGTTTGTGCAGTCATTTAAAGCTTTATTGCAAGTGAGGCAATAAAAAGGGAAGAAATCCAATTACTTTATGTGCAAAGCTTTCATTTCCTATTTAATGAAAGAAAGAAAGACTTTTGTTCAGTAAGCATGCAAGCTTTACAGTCCCTCACAGTAAATTAGAAATTTCCTTAAATAGATGATAAGAAAAATATTTCCTCAGTAAATGCTTTGATAAAAGGTAGTTTCACCAAGTTAAAAACTTTACTTAAGAATGTTGGAGCCAAGGTGAAAGCGTCAGCAATTGGATTTGATGGGTCATGAAGGTAATAAAAATAGAAAGTTCTTACTTGATATTTAACCATTACAGGCCTTGTTTTAAGCCCTTTATACATATATTATTTCATAGGCTTTACTACAGCTCCATGAGATTGATACTATTACTATCCTCATTTAGTGATGAGAACCTGAGAGACCTAGTAATTTATTTATGGTCACACAGCTATTAAGTAGCCAAGCCAGTATTTAAATCTGAATATTCTGCCTTCAGAATATGTACTCTTAACCAGTATGGTCTCTTATGGTATATTAGTATTATAGCCAAAAGTGAAGATAGAAGGGAGAAAGACCAGGGGTTAAGTAAGTTCCTACTAAGTGCCAAGCATTGTGTTGAGCATTTTATGTATGCAAATTAATTCTCCTAGGGCAGTAGCCCTAGGCAGCTTTAATATAGTCATCACACAAAACAGAAACATAAGATTCGGAGAGTGAAATTTACCCATGGTCCCATATCTCATAATTGGTAGAACAGATCTTCTAAAAAGGAGGCCACTGATAGGAGTTCATTATCTTCATATGAATGTCTGCTATGGATTAATTTAAACAGCTGCTAATATCCATTGGGAAGTAGCAAGCTATTTATATCTTTAGCACAAAATATCTAACATGAGTATTCCTGAAGTGAGTCAACACACCATCTACTCTAAATAATGGCAGCATAGTATACTAAAAAGAAGATGGACTTTGGAGTCAGAAAGACCTTAGTGTTTATGATTAAAGTTTAATTTTAAAATGGTAATTCAAAGTCATAATTTTTTTTGAGAGAGAGAGGGGGCGCAAGTGAGCAAGAGGCAGAGAGAGAGGGAGAGAGAAAATCCCATGAGGGACAGAAAGGGAGAGAGAGAGAGAGACAGAGAGAGAGGAGTGGGGCTCACCTGAAGCGGGGCTTGTGCTCACCTGAAGCAGAGCTCAAGCTCACCCGACTCAGGGCTCAAGCTCACAGGATGCAGGGCTTGAACTCACGAAATGTGAGATCATGACCTGAACCAAAGTCTGATGCTTAAGCAACTGAGCCACCCATGTGCCCCAAAGTCATAATTTATAAGCATTTTTGAATGGGCCACTCATCTACCTATTCCTCAAGATACACCCAGATTATTCAACAAATGCATTGAGTGCCTGATGTGTGACAGATACTGTAATGGGCTCTTGGTATATAGCATTGAACAAATTAGACATAAATCCCTGCCCATTGGAGCTTACAGTCCAGTCATGTTTATTTAGTTGTGATTTGCTCTTGGGAAATTGTGATCTTCTTGATTGTCTCCTTGCTCTCCATTTGGCAACCTAATAGATTAGGGGCCTGTGTACCTGATAGAGTTCGTTTCTAAGAGCCTCTAGGAACAAAAGCATTAGGTCCCATCTGCACTAGCTTTCTCCAGAACCATCAGTCTTCTGTATCTTTGCATGGGTGTTCTAGGTTGCATATGCATTTATTGAGCATCTTTTATGTGATGAGTCCTATTCTAGCATTGGGTATGCAAAGGTGACATCAGGAAAAAATATATATCCTCTGGGAACTTATAGTTTGGGAGAAAGACAAGGAGCAGAGGGAGAAGGAGAAACCGTTTGTTTCCTACGTGTGGTTCCTCCCCAAGCTCTCCCTCTGTTCTTTTCCTCCATAAAAACTAGTCACAACCTACAAGCTGGAGTATAAGGCTTCGTTGTGTTAAGTTCCTTAACCTCACTCATTCCCTTTTTTAGGCCCATGGTGATCCCTCAAGTATTCACTGAAGGGAGAAAAGAAAGAAGGTATATTTCCAGATATATGCATATTTTGTTTTCTGGTTCATCTGTTTTTAGTTGATCTTTCAATGATGTTTTCAGATCTTCCCTCTTTTCTGGTGTTTTGACATGCACACTAGTGTGTAGGAAGTCCTTATTGAAAAATTTTCACTATCTAGTCACTGCAGTTGAGTCATAATACGTGAAGATCTCAAATAGATGATGTTGGAAAACTACTTTAATTACATTCAAAGCCACTATCAAATGAGAATTTGATAGAGGTAAGCTGGTTAACAAAGAGGAGAAAATTGCTGAAGATGTGCCTCAAAATAGAATTATTTAAAAAGTCCTCCAGACTTCACAAATTCCACAGTTCCATTCTACTCATTTCCTTGTGACCTCCCTACTCTTCCCTTAGTGGTACTCTTGTACCTAAAACAAGTACTGATTCAATCCAATTATTGTCCCATTCCATGCCCTCCATTGAGCAGAAATTCTAACTGCTGACTGGTCTCACTTTCAGTTCCTGGCTACAGGAACAATCTTAACAATTAATCTTTAACAATCTTAAAAGGGCATTGAATGTTGCCTTGCAGTCCAATTACCCTTTCCTTTTTCCTAGTATATTTGCTTTCTAGTTTCCCAGAGTTTTTCATGCTCTTTTCTCTGTAAACATAATACACAGTCCATTTCAGTAATGTTTTTGTTTCACGTTTGATCAAGAAAATAGCAGTCATACAGGAACTCCCTCATTTTCTCACCACCGAAACAGTCACCTCGCATTTGTGCCCTGCCTTTTCTGAAATGAACAGGTCCTGCCCCTGTGGGAGATCAGCTGCTCCAGCTGCTGTCTAGATATTTTACCTTACAACTTCATTTTTTATTTACCCCGCTCCCTGCTTCCTTGGCTTTTTCCTTTTTACCGTATCTTATTATCTCCAATTATTATTGGAGTGGCCTCTATCTACCACTGCTTTTGAAAGGGTCATCTTTGATATTTGTTTACATTTTCTTACTCAATGTTTTCTTCTCATTGCATTCTACTCCAGTTTTTGGTTGTTCTCTCTCCTGAAACTCCCCCAGTTAAGCTCACCAGTACACTCATGTTATCACATCCAGAGGATTTTTCTCTTATCTTTCTTCTCATCAGTTTTCTGTACAGATGGCCACTCCCTAATCATTTTTTTTTCTTGGTTTTCATGAACTCCATTCTCTTGGGTTCTCATTTCACTGCCTGTTCCTACTAAGTGTCCTCTGTTGGCTTCATCTCCTTTGCTAGACCCCGAAGTATAAGTCCCCAGTTCAGTGCTGGGCTCCCTTCTTTTGTACTTTCTCTGCCTAAATTCCCTCAATCAGTCCCAGTGCTAGTGATCAAGGATACACTAATGTCCTCCAAATCCAAATCTAAGCTTGACCCAGCCTCAGAACTCTAGACTTGTATATTCAGCAGCCTTCCTATTATCCCTACACTGATGATGTTCAAAACAGAAATCTTCATTAAAATTTTTCTGATGTTTATTTATTTATGTATTTTGAGAGCAAGAGTAAGCAAGGGAGGGGCAGAGAGAGAATCCCAAGCTCAGTCTCCTGAACCATGGAAGATCATGACCTGAGCTAATATCAGGAGTCTGACACTCAACCCACTGAGTCACCCAGGTGCCTCCAAAACAGAATTCTTGATCCTTTATCTACTGCCTCCCCATCTCAAGAAACCACATCACTGGTCAGCTCATTGAGTTGCTTCAAGGCAAAAATCTGCATTAACTTGGTTTCTTATCACCTCTGACACATCACTTCTAGCAGTAAATCCTAATAACTCCATCTTCACTGTTACTATCCTACATCAAGCCACAATTATCTTTCCTCTGCAGTAGTGTCCTAAATATTTTCTCTTTTTCTCTGATTTGTTTTTTTAGAGGTAAATAAGATCATGTTATTTCCTTGCTTCACACCTTCCAATGACTTCCTATCGCACTTAGAATGACATCAATCTCCATGGACCTTGTTCTGTAGTCATACAGTGAAGTCTGATGCCCGTGCCTGTGCCTCTAGATTTACCTCTTTCTACTCTCTCCCTTATTTACTTTGCTCTAGCCATCTCTTTTTTGTGTGTGTTCCCAGAACAAATCAGACTTATTGTGACTTGAAGACCTTTGCACTATTTGTGCTGCCTACGGTGCTTTTCCCCAATCTTCTCAAAGGTGCCTTCCTTGTTCTTGTCTTTACTTTAAATAGCACCAGAGAGAGGCCTACCCTGCACACCTGATTTAAAGTAGCCTCCAGTTGCTATTTATTACAACACCCTATTTTAAGTTACCCAGTGGCACTTAACACTTCTGTTTTATTTGAGATTGTTTTATTGTATGTTTCTCCCCTCTGCGTGCCCCCTACCCCTGACTTCCTCAAAATGCCAAGTGTAGAATGTCAGTGTCTGCAATGTTGTTGAGCATATAGAAGATTAATTATCGAATAAATGACTGTCAATGGAGTAAGCAGTCCTTGTGGAAAACGATGATTGGCAGAAATGATCCTCTTTATGATTGTACTGTTAGGAAAGTTGAACATGAAGACTGACATAATTTAGGGGAGTAAAGAGAACTGAAGGGTAATTGCTACATAAGACCAAATTCTTGGCTGTTTACCTCACTTGTAATGCATACAGCTCATTATCAGGTCACTTTACTGTATGGAGTGAGTGTTGAATGAACACAGGCCAGAGGTGATGAATCATCCTTAGGAGGTTTAAAACAAGTGATAGAACCACTGAGCCTACAGTAGGATGTATAAACAGCTTAGTATTCAGGATGTATTTTTTTTTCCCTCCAGCTGATATTTCTAATAACCTTAGGGAAATTTTTTTTTTAATTTTTATTTATTTTTTGAGAGACAGAGACAGCGCGAGCAGGGGAGGGTCAGAGAGAGAGGGAGATACAGAATCTGAAGCAGGCTCCAGGCTCTGAGCTAGCTGTCAGCACAGAGCCCGAGGTGGGGCTTGAACCCACGAACCATGAGATCATGACCTGAGCCGAACGAGGCTTTACCGACTGAGCCACCCAGGCGCCCCAGGGGAAATTTTTTAAAAATCAGGGAAGAACAGGATCAGGTGGGTGGCTCAGTTGGTTGAGCATCTGTTGATTTCGGCTCAGGTCACAACCCCAGGGTTGTGGGATTGAGCCCCATGTTGGGCTCCATGTTGAGCATGGAGCCTGCTTATGATTCTCTCTCCTTTTGCTGCTCTCCGTTTGTATGCTCTAAAATAAAAAATATTAGGAGCACCCCTATGGCTCAGTCAGTGAAGCCATACTGACTTTGTATGTATGAGACAAAGTCTGACTTTGGCTCAGGTCGTGATCTCACAGTTGATGAGTTCGAGCCCTGCATCAGGCTCTGTGCTGACAGCTCAGAGAGTTGACCCACTTCGAGTTCTGTGTCTCCCTCTCTCTGTGCCCCTCCCCTGCCCACACTCTGTCTCTGTCTCTCTGTCTCTGTCTCTCTATCTCAAAAATAAGCATTAAAATTTTTTTTTAATTTTAAAAATCAAAATATAGAAGGTATTTTAAAAATTAACATCTGGGAGTGCCTGGGTGGCTCAGTCGGTTAAGCGTCCGACTGCAGCTCAGGTCATGATTTCATGGTTCTGTGGCTTCGAACCCCGCATAGGGCTCTGTGCTGACAGCTAGCTCAGAGCCTGGAGCCTGTCTTCGGATTCTGTATCTCCCTGTCTCTCTGACCCTTCTCTGCTCGCGCTGTCGCTGTCGCTCTCTGTCTCTCAAAAATAAATTAAAAAAAAAAACATTAAAAAAGTAAAAATTAACATCTTTGCTATTATAGCAAAAAGGTCCTGGTGGATGAATTATTATTAAATCTGTAAATAACTAATCTAAAAGCATTAGTTAATACAGTGCTGATAACTAAACTGATGTATCTTAGAATATTTATATGGGCCTTGCCATTTAGAAAACTATTTCCCTGCACTAAAGATTCTGGTGCAGTAGCTAATAGGCTATGTGAAAATGTATACACTAGATCTTGGTGAGGCCCAATAGCACCCATACTCATACAGGCAGTTATATAGAGAGGATATATTTAGGGCCCACATCAGACTTTATTTGTATTCTCAATGTTTTAGAGCTGGTAAGGACATAAGCAATCTAATCCAACCACCTTATTCTTCAGATGAAATGGGAACAGAGTGTGATTATACAATCTGTAATGAAGCCAGAATTCAAATCCCATAGCTCCTGTCCTGAAAATTTGCCAGTGATAATGTTACCAGTGGGACTGTCTGTGTTGTGTGAATGGATGCTTTGTTTCTTGGATTCCCCATGAGAAGATTTACATGAGAATCTGCTCTCTAATAAAGACAGCCAGAAGGAAAGTAGCAAACCAAAGCAGTTTATAAAAGCAAAAGTATACTCTCAAGGTGGGGAGACCTGGTAGGTTCCAAGAGGTGGGACCAGCCCCTGCTTGATTTTGGATTGGATATTATTGGATGTTTCTGCGCTGGGAGGAGCTGTGACTTACAGTGTGGTGGTCTCTAATGGAGGCTGCTTCCAGTCTTTTGGGAACTCCTCTCACAGTTTGGGAGGGGGAGTTCTGACCTACAAACTTCTTACCAGAACCTCCTGTAGCCTTTCTCTGTTGGAGGTAGTGGTGCTGTACCTGTAGTGCAAATGTATTATAATGACTGTAGGGGTTACCTAGGGGCAGAGGTGGAAGAGGAAAGCACAAGCTAGGCACCTGTGGCTCTTGATCTGCTCTTGATCTGCTCTTGATCTGTCAGCCCCAGGTCTTGGAAGCCACAGTGTCAAGATGTGCCCCGGGGCTTTTAATGTTTAGCTCACTTATCACTATCCTTGCCTCCAGCTCAGTTTTAACAGTTGTCTTTAATTGTTAAGTTTGCATATTCAGTGATGGGTGCAGTCTTCTTTTATCAGTTGGCTATTTGTGATTACCCAAAACCTGCAGGAAGTACTTTGAGCTTTCATTTTTGTCTTTGACTTTAGAAATTAATTATTTTTCATACAAGTAATCTGTTCATTGGTTGTTGGTGAAATATCTGATAACTTGTGTAATGTGTTCAGTTGTCTTGAAAATTTTTGCTGATGCTCCTCCCTATCTAGTATCACTAAGGTGAGGGCCCGTATTTCTCTGGCAGAACCAGAAGATATGAGCTTGGAGTTACATACCTTTTCATTAGTTTAAAAAGAAGCCATAAAGCTAGAAGTAAGTTATTGGAAGATAGCACTGTATTATTCTGAAATAGCTACAACTAAGTGCCAGAGAGAGAATTTCTCTTGCTCAAAAGAGAAAGAGACCAGGTTGGGTTGGAAGCTAATGCAGGGGAGAGGAAGGAGACAGGTAATTAATAGTAGTAGTGTTTGTAGTAGGGGTGCTAGTAGTAGTAAGTATAGTAGCAGTACAGCATTTAAATTCACTGTGCTTTGTGTGAAAGCACAGTCTCCAAACCTCTATATATTAACATGACTCTTTGATTATTGTTAGTGAACAAAAGTCAAAAATAAAAACACAAATTAACTACTTGTGAACGCCATAACTTACTGTGAACTTATTGTGGTTGTGTTGGTTGTGGTAACATCAAATTATATCTTTGGATGGAATTCTTACCAAATTGCTAGAATACTTAAAATATAAATTTAGACATATTAAGCATCAAATAATGTTATCTTTCTAATAACTATATAAAAGTATTCTGTTTTTTACTGAGTGATTTTATTTTAACATTAGGTATTTTACTTTATGAAAACCAAGAACTTTAAGTAGATAAACATATTCTGTGTTTGAGAATTGAGTGAGTGGGTTTTCACTGTAGAATTATTGCCCCATATTAATGCAAACAGTGAAAATATGAAATTCTCTACTAGGCTTCTTGTGATCTAGTAATAAGTTGCTATGATTTCTAGAGTTCACAGCTGGCTATAAAGGAAACCTTGAAACAGTATAAGGTGTCTGATCAAGCAAGCTGACAATGCATATTAGCACTCAAGTTTGACAATGCTGTGGTTTTTTTCCTCCTTGGACACCTGTTCTGTTTTATTTTTTACATTTTCTTTTTTTTTTAATTTAAATTTATTTTTAAATTTACATCCAAGTTAGTTAGCATATGGTACAACAGTGATTTCAGGAGTAGATTCCTTAATGCTCCTTACCCATTTAGCCCATCCCCCCCCTCCCACAATCCTTCTAGCAACCCTGTTCTCTATATTTAAGTCTCTTATGTTTGGTCCCCCTCCCTGTTTTTATATTATTTTTGCCTCCCTTCCTTTATGTTCGTCTGTTTTGTATCTTAAAGTCCTCCTATGAGTGAAGTCATATGATATTTTTCTTTCTCTAATTGCACTTAGCATAATACCCTCTAGTTCCATCCATGTTGTTGGAAATGACAAGATTTCATTCTTTTTGATTGCTGAGTAATACTCCATTGTATGTATATATACAATTGTATGTATACACACACACATATACACACATATATATACACACACACATATATATATGCATTTATCCATTGATGGACATTTGGGCTCTCCATATTTTGGCTATTGTTGATAATATTGCTATAAACATTGGGGTGCATGTGCCCCTTCAAAACAGCATACTTGTATCTCTTGGATAAATATCATGTCCTTAAGCCCAGAGATTCTTTCCTCCACCATGTCCAGTCTTTTAACACAATAGTGGCAATGCTGTGTTCTGGTCATAGAGCCTGGTGATAAGATTGTATGTGGAGCCATCAGGTTCTGATATAATAGGAAGAAAGGAGAAATGGTAGAGTTAAATTATAATAGTAACATTAAAATCTCAAATGTTTATATTTTTTATTTTTACAGTTTACAAACCACTATTGTAATATTTATCTTATTTTATCTTCACCTTTTATCCATTTATGTTTTTCCTTTCTTTATGTAGTTTGGAGTTTCTGACCTATATCATTTCCCTTCACTTCTTTTGACATTTCTGGTAAGGCAGGTGTATTGGCAACAGATTCCCTCCATTCTTATTTGTCTGAGAAAGTCTTTATGTGTCCTTTACTTTGGAAGGGTAGTTTGGTATGCTGCAGAATTCTAGGTTTATAGGCTTTTTTCTTTCAACATATTAAAGTATTTGAATCCAATCTTTTCTTGCTTGCATCATTTCTTTTTTAAAAATTTTTAATGTTTATTTTTGAGAGAGAGACAGATGCCAGGAGGAGCAGAGAGAGAGGGAGACACAGAACCTGAAGCAGGCTTCAGGCTCTGAGCTGTCAGCACAGAGCCTGACACGAGGCTCAAACTCCTGAACCATGAGATCATGACCTGAGCTGAAGTCGGATGCTCAACTGCCTGAGCCACCCAGGCACCCCACTTGCATGGTTTCTAAGAAGAAATTGGGTGTAATTCTTATTTTGTTCTTCAATAGGTAAATTTTCCCCCCTCTGGCTTCTTGCAGAATTTTTTCTTTCTCTTTGATTTTCTGTAGATTGAAATTATATGATAGGTGGAGGGTTTTTTGTTTGCTTGTTAGCATTTATCCTACTTGGTATTCTCTGACCTTCCTGGATCTGTGGTTTGGTGTTCAACATTAATTTGAGTAAATTCTCAGTCATTATGGCTTCAAATTTTTTTTCTATTCCTTTTTCTTTTTCCTCCCCTTCTGATATTCCAAAACATATATATTATACCTTTTATATTTGTCCCACTTGGATATTGTTTCCTTTTTCCTTTTCAGTCTTTTTCTCTTTGTTTTTCCGTTTTGGGAATTTCTGTTATCGTATCCTTAAGCTCAGAGATTCTTTCCTCCACCGTGTCCAGTCTATTAATGAGTCCATCAGAGGCATTCTTCATTTATGTTATAGTGGTTTTGATCTATAGCATTGATTCTTTGTTAGAATTTCCAGTTCTCTGCTTACATTACCCATCTGTTCTTGCATGTTGTCTACTTTTATTATTAGAGCCCTTAGCATATTAATCATAGTTGTTTTAAATTCAGTCTGATAATCAACATCTCTGCTGTATCTGAGTGTGGTAGATAGGGCTTTAGTAATGTGGTGGTGAAATGTGCAGAGAAGGGAAACATTTCAGTAGTCCTATGATTAGGTCTTGTCTTATTAGTGGTGAGCCTGTGTCCCTGGGCAATGAACTTCCCAAATGCCTGTTTCCCCCCACTTCAGATGGAACAGGATGGTTGTAGGGGACTGAATTTGAGTATTTCCCTTTCCCCTAGCCAAGCTAGGTTCTGCTAAAACTCCCAATTGGTTGGGCTGCACGTTTCCCCACTCTGTGATAAAACCAAAGGGAGTTTTTCTCCAATCTTCACTAAGAGAATTTTGATAGTGCTTTTGTTGTTGTTGTTGTTTTCATTTTTTTAAATGTTTAGTTTTGAAAGAGAGAGAGAGAGAGAGAGAGAGAGAGAAAACAAGTGGAGGAGGGGCAGAGACAGAGAGGAAGACACAGAATCTGAAGCAGGCTTCAGGCTCTGAGCTGTCAGCACAGAGCCTGATGTGGGGCTTGAACTCATGAACTGCAAGATCATGACCTGAGCCAAAGTCAGTTGCTTAAAACCTACTGAGCCATCCAGGTGCCCCTTGGTAGTGCTTTGGAACATAAAACTCACAGAAATGTGAGGGCCCCATATAACTGGATCCCTCTGTAGTTTTTGACTCTCAGATTGAGACTTCAGCACTTGGTCAGTTACATACGATTCAGCTTTTTATACCCTGAATGGTGTTGGGTTTCTGCTCCAGTAAATTGAAATTCTCTGCATCTATTCTTATCTGTCTCTCCAGTTTTGGGGGCTGCTGTTTGCCCTGTGATAACACTTTTCTGATGAATCTAAAAACAGTTGTTAATTTTTCAGTTTCAGTTTTTTACTTGTTAGGGTGAAGTAGTGACATTCAAGTTGCTTATTTGTCAGACCAGAAAGTGGAAGTGTTGTTTTATTTATCTTAATTATTATTTTAGTAGTTGTAAGGTGAATATGACAGTTAGTATTTTACAAATCAAAAACTGAAGCACAGAAACAGGGCCAACTATGTAACTTGGAGGGCCTTGTTTAAAAAAAAAACTACCATTAAATGTACTAAAATACAAAGCTTTTTTTCTTTCTTCCACGTTCTCTCAACTTGTCAAGGTGTCTTTTATTTGGTATTTAATGTTGTTCTAAGTACATGAGTTCAGGCCCCACATTGGTGGCATAATTTACCTTAAAAAATAAGTAATAAAATAATGTTATTCTAAGTCCATAGAAATTTACATCATTAACATGAATTATATTCATCTTTATATTGTAGTGCACATTTTTACTGCATTCATAAGAACATTTACTTCATATGTGGAATCATCAAATTTTCACACTTTGTATTTCTTAACTTGTACACACGTGTATTTTGTTCTTACCAAAAGAATGGGAATACTGCACAAATCTATACTGTTTTAATTTTACTTCTCAATATTCCATGAATATTCCATGAATGTTCCATGAACATTCTCTATTTTTAACTGATGAATGAGGAAAGAGTGAAATATACTATCCATTGTCCTGTCCTTCTCTTTGCCTCTTTGTCATCATTTTCACTATAAATGGTTGGTTGATATAGGAAGTGACATAAGTAAGAAAGAATAGGAATTTTTGGTCTTTATTGTTTTTTTTTTTTTTAAAGTTTATTTATTTTGAGAGAGAGGGAGAGTGCAAGCGGGGTGGGGGAGCAGAGGGCAGAGAGAGGAAAAGAGAAAGAATCCCAAGCAGGCTCTGTGCTGCCAGTATGGAGCCTGATGTGGGGTTCAGACCCATGAACTGTGGGATACATGACCGTAGCCAAAACCGAGAGTCGGATGTTTAACCAACTGAGCCATCCAGGTACCCTCCTGGTCTTTCTTGTTTCCTAGAAAGTGTTGCCTTCTTCTGCTTTCTAAGTTCTTGTTAAAACAGAAAGCATGACCTCTTAGGACTGGTGATACCCTACTTAGCCTGTTGTAGACCTAATACGCTTATGTTAGGAATTTTGTGCTCATGGAACATCATGACCACTCTATGCAAATGGACAGCAAGGGCACATATTGCATGTATCTCCTGTGCTTAAGCTTATGTTTCATTGTCTCTTTGGATTTACAAGATCATGTTAAAAATAAAATGAAGAAGTTCAAGATGCAATAGCTATTAAACCTTTTGTGGGGCTCTGTGGGACTGCACAGGTTATACCCAAGAAGCTGACCCTGCTCGGAGATCATGTGACTTGTTCAAAGTCACACAGCTGGGAAGTGTCCAAGCTAGGTTTAAACTTAGATGTTTTGCCAATGTTCTTTCCTTTTTTGAGTGTTTGTTGTTGTTATTTATTTATTTATTACAAATTCTTATTTTGAGGGCTGTCAGTGGGTTATTACAAGGGAGTGCTCAGCCACATATAAAACCCTGGCCTAGAAGTAGGTCATCTGTGAATGGTTTAGCACCAGGTTCCTCACGAATATGTATTGTGTGATGGGCAAGGGGCTAGCCCCTTTCCAACTGCACCCCAATTTTTTCTTTCAGTTATAGTTTGCTGATAAGTAGTAATTATAAAAATCTACCCTCTTTTTCCTTCTTTGTAAACCTCCAGACTATGGAAGGTAGAAATAACAATGGTAAGATGAATGTTATAGACATAGATACAGATACAGCCTGCTCCTTCTGTTGGGTTTACTGACTTTTTTTCCAGTCTTCCTAATTCATTACTGAGAGGCTGACTGGGCATTTGCATGCAGTCCACAGTCTTACAGAACTTTGACAGATCATTCTGTCCTCAAGGAGTTTGCCATTGCTAGGAGAGGAACCCCTTTACACCTGAATCCAGCAGTACTGTAACCAGTTCCTGTCTCCAGACAAAGGCTCTAAGTATAATTGTGATGGGTATTTCAAACTGGATACTTTTAAGAGTGAAACCAGGCACTATTAACAGTTAAGTTGAAATAACAGGCATTAACTGCAGTTGTCCTGAGCAAACTGAGACATACAGTCATCCATCTCATAATGCATTATTCAGACACATGCTGAGCCTAAGCATGACATTCCTGTGAGATTCTAGAAGACTTCCTTTATTTCTTTTTAACACCATCATTGTGCTAATCCACATTGAACCACAGTTATGTTTGAGTCTTTCTGCTTATCTAGAATATAAGCCTCTGAAGATTAAGAACCAAGTCTTACCCATCTTTATATCCCCAGTGCTCTACAGGTCCTGGCACATAACTGTAAAAGCTACCACCATAACCACCGTCAGCTGCCATTTTTAAAACGCCTATTATATCTCCCCCACTATGAAAGGGACTCTCTCTATATTTTTACTTAATCCTCACAAAAGTCCTGCAAAGTAACTATTACTATTATTTTACCAATGTAGGCATTCAATCTTTGTGTTTAAATAATGGGAAACCTTACAGAACTAATATATAAAGAACTGTAGGGCATTTTTGGAGAAAGTGTACAAACTAAGACAGGAGCTAGAAGATTAGAGATGGGCAAATGTCCAGACTCTTAGAAGGAAAATGTATATGAATCATAATTGCTTACATCATTGAGATTGACATAAATTCTATTCAGAATTCAAATGGGATTTTTTAAAAAGTTTATTTATTTTGAGAAAGAGAGGGAGGGAGGGAGTGGGGCAGAGAGAGGAGAGAGAGAATCCCAAGCCAGCTCTGCCCTGTCAGCGCAGAGCACGATGTGGGGCTCAGGCCCACGAACTAAGAGATCATGACCTGAGCTGAAATCAAGAGGACCCTCAACCGACTGAGGCACCCAGGCACCCTCAAATGGGATTGTTTTTTATGGGTTACTTCTTTTTTCAGAGTGTTAACATCACTTACTAGGTGCTTACATGGGTTCCCTAAGAATAGTTCCTGTCAGACTCAGCTTATTGTTTGAGATTCGTAGATATCTTTCTGGGAATGATACAGGTAGGCCTGATGAGCAGATTGTACATAGATTGTGAGCTGGATGGACAGCTGTACCAGAGAAATCAAGTTAATAGAATTGATGTCATTATCAAGGAAGTTAGCTGCATTCTTCAGGGCTCAATCCTGACTTTGTTCTTTTCAGCATTTTTATTAACAGCACATCAATGTGATGTTCAAATTTTCAAATAACCAAGTGACAAAGATTAAGACATTGCTTGACAGAACAATTCCTCAGATAATCTTAAATATAAAAATTCCAACAAGTTAGACAAAAGTAGAATTCTGAAATAAGTGCACCCAGACCTCAACTATCCTAAAGATAATAACACATAGGAGAATGTCAGGGAATTTTAGGTTTCTGAGGGCTTGGTGTGAATTAGTGGTCTGCTATGGCTGCTGAGAGGGTCAAGACTCCATTTAAAATGATTTCTCACTTGTTTCTGCATGGCTCTGTCATGGAGAATAGGGATAAGCGAGTAGATGTTACAAGCCACCTGAAGAGAAAACTTTCTAATATTTAGCATTGTCTGAATATGGAGTATGCTGTATTACTATATCCACTGGAAACCTTTCTTACAGAGAGACTAGCCTTGTAAGAGAGATGTTACAGTGGTATTTTATCATCACATAATGAATTGAGTAAATGCTTTTAAGTCCCCATCCTGTTCTGAAATTTATATAAATCTTTGGTATTTCTCCAGCTTAGTCAGATATTTGGGATTGTTATGTCCCTAGGCTATATAGAGAGCCATTTACCAGAAGATGTCCATATGGTTTGGGAAGTAAAATGTAGATTACAGTTCTAAATTGAAGCCTAAAATTACAACCTAAGAAAGAATATTAAACTCAAAAACAGAGTACACTATGTATTGATAAGTGTAATGTGAAAAACATAAGTACATTGTAAAGAATGATAAGAAAAAAGGAAACTTTAACAAGATTCTGAGTAAGTAAAACAAAATGAGATATTGGAAATAAATGAGCTATGTACAAGATTATTTCCTACACAAAATAGTTTTAAACAAGATTGTGTATAATTTGGTTGTGACAGCACGCACATATAAACGCATACGCATACATAGTAACTATAACATTATCTCCTAGGAATTGAGACTGAGTGATTTTAATTAATTTATTGATATTAGACAATTGAATGACTACTGGGTAAACAACAAATATGATTGAATCTTTGCATTTTTTTCCTACTTTACAGTAGAATATATGGTGATGTACAACCCAATAGCTTTTGAGTAACTTGTCATTCATAAATTTTTGCTAAAAATTTAGTAAAAGTGAAATGCTACTATAAAGATTTCAGAAGACACCCAGATTAGAGTAGTATTCTGGGAATTGTATGTTATTGAGTAACTTTTTAGAAAATATATCTCAGATTTCAAGTTGTAATGAGGGAGTAGATTAATGTTAATCCTCCTTTCAGCTCAAAAAGCATGTGCCTTGACTCTTGGCACTTAGGCAGTAAAGACTTAGAGATAGGTGCCCAAAGTGAAAGCAGAGAGCAGTTTAATTAAAGCACACTACAGTCTCTAAGGGAGAGCATGCAGGTTCTGTGAAGTAGAACCGGCCCCTTGGTTGTTTTGGGGTTGGATATGTATTGGGTTTTTCTGGACTGGGAGAACCTGTGACTTACAGTGGGGTGGTGCTGAGTGCTCCTTAATTGACAGCTAAGATAATTTAACCACTTTCTTATTACACATGCCCATTCACGTAATCTATCTAAAAAGCCCGTAACGGGGGGAGTCTTAACCACAAAACAGATATATGTAAATGGGTGTATAACTAGCTAAACGTCAAGCTGGGGACACATTTTTTCCTGGACTATGCATGTACTTTTTTAGGGACAGTTTTTCTAGGCTGTTACACCTATTCTGTGGGAAACATGACCCAGTTTTCATGACCATAAAGGCGTTTCTCAGGGGGTTCCTTCTGCTCATTATTTGGCCTTTACTGAACACTCCTAAAGCATTGCTTTGATCATGGTGCAGCCAACACACCCCTACCCCTATGGTAGTAATCAAAATTTCTTTCTCAGTACAGTTCATATACATAACACATTTCCCTAGGAGTAATATCTTTGCTTTGGCTACTCCCTTTGAAAATTGGTGTCCTATCTAATTAGTTACAAGTGCTAGTTAGTTCAAGTCCTTCCATAGTGTAGCTCTAGCTTATTTTTTCAAATTTATCTTTTATTGTTTCTGTACATTTAGACATATAGGTTAGTCAGGTGTGTCCGCTGTCTTTTCCTTACTCTCCCATACTCACTTTTCTTCACATGGTGCCTTTAAAACCAACTGCTACTGGGGCACCTGGGTGGCTCAGTTGATTAAATATCTGACTTTGGCTCAGGTCATGATCTCACCGCTCATGAGTTCAAGCCCCATGTCAGGCTCTGTGCTGACAACTCAGAGCCTGGAACCTGCTTTGGATTCTCCTTCTCTCTCACCCCTCCCCTCCTCACGCTATGTGTCTCTCTCTCTCCCAAAAGTAAAAATAAAAACATGAAAAAAATTTTTTAAAAACCAACTCCTACCTATTGGACTCCTTCCTGTCTTTCCTACAGACTTCAGAGTAAATATTTCCTTTTTAAAGTCCTAATCATCTCATGACCACCATCATGGGCATAAGATGTATCTTACACAGCTTTCATATGCTCTTTATACTCTACCATGTATTGAAGTTATTTGTGTACTTGCCTTATCCCTTCTATCAGATTGTGTTTCCTTTTTTTGCAGCTTCTCTTTGTGTCATTGGAAAAATAGTGTCTGTGTACAATAAACATTGGGTAATTTGGAATCTAATTTGTGATAAAGAGAAATTATTAAGGAAAAGGCATCGTGGTACCAGGGAAGGAGCCCTATCAGGAGATTAGCCCCTGCCACTCTGGTGACTATAGAGTCTTTGGACAAATCATACCACTTTAATATCCTTAACTTTAAAATGAGAGAGTTGAACATAATATATTTTATGTCCCTTCTAGTTGTATGATTCTGTAAATATAAAAGGAAACTGATTATAGATAAACTAATTAAGGCATAATTTGAGTTGTAGTCAGTTTTAAGTTTTTAATTACCTATAGAACCTAGAAAATTATATGGCTTATATATTCTTATAATATGTATTAATGCTATTATCTACATTAATAGATAAATGTATTGGTCAGCTAAAACATAGTAAATCACTTTCTAGGGGCTCAGCTGTTATTTCTGTTTTAAATATTTCTATTTAAAAGGGTGGTAGATGTAGGAGTTGGAAACTAAGTCTTTTTTCTATGCATTTTTAACCTGTGGAGTAGTGTTATAAGTTATAAAAAGATAGGCTGGTGAAGCTTCTGCTAATAAATATTTTGATCATTTGAATGAGACATCTGCTTAATATGAATCTAAGGAATTTCTACAATTTCTTTATCTAAATAGATCAGTATTCTTGCTTGTTAGAAAATTTTGTTTAATGAATTATAAATTGCCTAATTTTATTCATTGACAGTTGACTGCATTTCTCACTTATTAAAACGCAAATTCCATATGTGATGTTTTTAGTAGCAGGAGAATTTAAAGTGGATTGATTCTGTACATACTGATTGAAATGTCTAAGGTAAATGTGAAATAAAGTAGTGACAGTTACATGAGGGAAAATGGGGTCAGCAAGGTCTTGATTTACTATTATCACACTTTATTATATCCTTGCCCCCAAATCCTAACAAGACAATAGCATTTTTATTCTTTTTTAAAAAATGTTTATTTATTTTGAAAAACAGAATCCCATGCAGGCTTTGTGCTATCAGTGCAGAGCCTGAGGCAGGGCTCAATCTCACGAAATAATGACCTGAGCCGAAATCACAAGTCGGATGCTTAACCAACTGAGCCACCCAGGCGCCCCAATAGCATTTTTATTCTTAAATCTTCTAAATTTGGCTTCAAGAAATTACATGATTTATATGATAGCTACATTTCAAATATCTTAAATAATATCTCGTTAATTCTTTGCGAAGTACAACAGAATTGGTATGCTGTAGAACAAAAGGACAAATTAATAATTTGTATATTAATATTTTTGTCTGAGGTTTATTATCTTTGTGTCCTGAAAATATTTGATAAATAGTACTTAGTGTTAAATGTAAGTTTAGTATAAATAGTGTTATATGTAAATCTGGAAGAAGTCAGGTATGTTCTTAAAAAGTTTTTTCATTTTAGAAGAAATTGTCAGGAAGGCATAATCTATTATACACCTGTTTATTAACCAAAATGTCTAACTGGATACATTTTGGCAACCCACTTACAGTTCTTCTCTAACATTAATCTGGTGAGATATATATACAGACAAATTCTTTAATATAAAGAGAGTGAAAAATATATTTTGCTGTAGAAACTAAGTAGACTTTGCTGTGGGAAACTAAGTAGACTTCAGAGTGGCCATAAAGTTGGTGTTTTTAGGATAAATGCAGGATGCTTTTGCTTACTTCTTAATAAATCCAAGCTATATAAAAGGTATCACATTGCCTTGTTAATATGGATATTGTAATGAGGGAGAAGGAAAAAACTATTGCTAACTTCCTATCTTACTTCTTGAGATTTGACCTTGATGATTTTAAATGTTTCATTTTTGAAGTGCTAGATTATGCTTTATGGTCAAGAAAGGAGATTTATTATTTTGACACTCTCTTCCTAGTTCAGTGTCTGAAGCCTTTTGTAATCTTCCTCTTCAGTCAAAAAGTGAGTGTCTTGTCAGCTTTTAGAATATGGTAGTGTCAAGAAGCCATAGCAGTGGACATGATTTAATGGCTAGAAGAAGGACCGCTTTGAAATAGGCTTTGCCTCTCAATTAACTGTTGATGGTATTGGGCTTCAGTGTACATTATCTGGAATAAAATGCAAGGCCTAGATATTTTTAGTTTGTGTTTTTTAAAATATTGAGTCTTTGGTTTAGAAGATTTTTTTAGAGTTTTTTTAAAACTCTTTTATTTTATTTTATTTATTTATTTATTTATTTTAAACTTTATAGTTTATTGTCAGGTTGGTTTCCATATAACACCCAGTGCTCTTCCCCACAAGTGACCTCCACCAAGACTATCACCCCCCTTTACCTTTTCCCCTTCACCCCTCAGTTTGTTTTCAGGATTCAAGAGTCTCTCGTGTTTTGTCTCCCTCCCTCTCCCTAACTCTTTTTCCTCCTTCCCCTCCCCATGGTCCTCTGTTGGGTTTCTCCTGTCAGACCTATGAGTGCGAACATATGGTATCTGTCCTTCTCCGCCTGACTTATTTCGCTGAGCATGACACCCTCGAGGTCCATCCACTTTG
>CM053577.1:82858643-83056238 GCA_028646485.1 Cryptoprocta ferox | reverse complement strand
CAACCGCCCTTCTGAGTCCGATCTCCCTGTGCCGCGGGCAAGCCAAACTGTATTCTCCAAGCTCCGCCTCACTTCCCAATCCCAGTCCGTGCAGTTCAACACCGTCACCGGGGATGAGATGCGTTCCCGCTGGTGGCTGGCCTCCCAGCCGGCTTGCGCCACCCTTTTCACGGAGCCGCCGCTGCCGCTGCCGCTTTTCAAGGCTCCCGGTGCGGCTGCGCCCAAGGAAGAACTCGCCGGTCAGATGGGACGGATTTCTCTCCCGGCGCTCGGCAGTTATATATGGGGAGACGGGCGGGGATGAGATGCGTTCCCGCTGGTGGCTGGCCTCCCGGCCGGCTTGCGCCACCCTTTTCGCGGAGCCCTAAAACTGTTTTAATAGCACTATATAGGTAAAGATGTTTTCATCCCTCCAGTCTATATTTTTTAGATATTATAATTCATCCAAGGAAAATTAATGCTTTATTTCTATCATTTTATACAAAGATCTATAAAAATAATTATAGATGTAAATGAGAATTTTCACTTGTTTTTAGAAAGTTACTCAAAGGCATTGAATATAAAATTGATATCTTTTATGGATATGTAGCTCTGAAAGATTAAATATTACTCTGGCTAGAGTCTCAAGATTTCTTACCTATGTAGTTTGGTACTTTGGTGTATCCTTGAATTTTCTCTTAATAGGTTTCAAAATGTTAAAAATTAGGTTAATTTTTTTAATGTTTATTTGAGAGAGAGAGAGCGCGCGCACGAGTCGGGAGGAGCAGGGGCGGGGGGGGGGAGAGAGAGAATCCCAAGCAGGCTCCTCACCGTCAGTGTGGAGCCCGATGTGGGGCTTGAACCCAAAAACCACGAGATCATGACCTGAGCCGAAACCAAGAGTCAGATGCTTAACCAACTGAGCCATCCAGGCACCCCTCCCCGCCTTTTTAAGTTTAGAAATGAAGTTAATTTCTTAAGTTTACATTTATGAACAGAGTATCATCTATAGTCAGTCTTTGTAGGTCTGACTAATATATTTAAGGCAGTACTTGGATTACTGTGAAGATATAAAAGAATGATCTCAAATTATCTCTGCCACATATCCGTGTGTTCATGGTTTGAAGATGAAGAGATACAAGATAGTTTTTAAAGTGATCGACCCTTTTGCCTTTTTAACTTGTGGGACAACCTGTGAGATGCCAACTGTAATAAGAGTTGTTGAAATCCATCTGGAATAACCACCTCTGTTTGGAGTAGTTGGTAAGGTTTAGGGCATAGACATTCCTCACTCATACAGGTTGACCCACTTACAGGACCAAAGGAGCAGACTATTTAGAGCAGTGTTTCTCAGCCCATGATTCTGGTAAGAAGTATGTGTTACATTATGATTCAGGCTGTGTGTGTTCACATGTGTTCACAAATATGCAAAACAATTCATGAATACTTACCTTTACTTCGTACAGTGCACTCTGTTTTCTATTTCACCTTTTTAAATGCCAAAAAAACCTTCTAATTGTTATCCATAAATTTCGTTTCAAAATCCAGTAGTGGGCCATGTCTACAGTTTAATAAACTGTGTTTAGGATATGCCCCTTATTCTTACCTTTATGTTTCTTTTTACATTGCGCAACTATACACATGTTCAGTATTTATATAGTTTTCTGTGGAGATGGTTGATAAACACCCATTTAAATTATGATACAATTGCAATCGAAAGAAGAAAATTCTTGGGACACGTATAGATGTGTGACATCTGGAAGGAAAAGATATTTTCCAAACTTTTTTCAGTAGTTCTGAGGGTGGGAGTCAGGATTGCCAGAGGATCTCTTGTTTGTTTGATTTGGCTTTTCCCTGCTTTCTAAACAATGAGTAATTGCATACTCAGCAATTTTTGTTATTTTTTAAACTTTAAAAAAAATTTTTTTTGAGAGAGAGAGAGGGGAACGGGAGAGGCAGAGAGAGAGGGAGACAGAGGATCTGAAGTGGGCTCTGCCCTGCAGCCGAGAGCCAGATGTGGGGCTCAAACTCATAAAACTGTGAGATCATGACCTGAGCTGAAGTTAGATGCTTAACCTACTGAGCCACCCAGGTGCCCCATACTTAGCAATATTTTAAAAGGTAGTTCTAATTTGGTGGGGAAATAACTCATAAACTGAAAAAGAAGTCATTTTGGCCTGAAAAAATTCCACATTATTAGAATACAGAAAGTAAATAGGAAGGAATCCCTCACAAGTTTATTCCATACTTCTTTGCAGGAAAGAAGTTTCAGTGAAATATATCAAAGAAAGAATTTTAAATTGAGGGACAAAAAATAAGCTTTAGTTAGTACTCTTTCCGTATTTGGCAATGTAATATCTGAGCCTCAGTTAATCTGCAAAGTGAATGAGTTTGGACAGATTATTTAAGTTTATTTTCAACTTTAAGGCTTTCTCATTTTAAGTTAAATCAGGAATTAGGTTTTTATATGCCTGCTAAGCATAAGACACATATATCTCAATATCTAAAGTATTCCAGGCAGGGGTGTGAGCAAAGATCAATGAAACCTACTGGAGGAAGCTGCTAGAGCCCTGCTCAGGAGTATTTTAAGTTTGAGTGCTTTATGGCCACTTAATCCTCAGGTTCTCTTGCTGAGTTGAGTGCTTATACACTCAATACAAGTAGTCCAGGAAGAAAAAAAAGGAAGGAAGGAAGTTCTAGCAGTTTAAGTATTTAGTTGGAAGGAGTTGCCTCCTTGGTTACTATAAACCGTGCTTTCTTTTAAATTACTTTGCTATACACAAGGTAAGTCTTACCTATATTGGGGGTGAAAAATAAACCAGAATGTTAAATGGATTATGTTAAACCTCTGAGAATTATGTATTGTTATAGGCTGATAATTCTGTGTTTGAGAAGGTTATTAAAGAATTGATACTTGGGATGGTAGGTTAATTAAGTAAATAATATAATAAGTAATTCTGAGGAGACAGTAGTGACTAAAAAGAAGGGTAGATATATGTTCTTAGAAATTATTTATATATCTGTATAGCTAACAAAAATGCACTCATATAACAAGTTATTACTTCTTTAGGTAGTTGCCGAAGAAATGATCTTATAGGGTTAGTTTGAGAAATGAATGTGAGTGAATTAATTAATGTGTTTTTTTTTTCTTGGTTTAAGAGAGGTAGGCTATGTATTTAATGGAATATTATTCAGCCAAAAGATAGAATGAAATTTTGCCATTTGTGATAACTTGGATTAGCCTTGAAGGCATTATGCTAAGTGTAATAAGTCAGAGAAAGACACATGTTGAATGATCTCACTTATATGTAGAATCTAAAAAAAAACCCCAAAAAACAAGATCCTGGATCAGATCTTGGAACAGATCTTGGAACAGATGGGTGGTTGCCAGAGGCAGGCAGGGGTAGGGGTGGAAGGTGGGCGAAATGGGTAAAGGAGGTTAAAGGGTACAAACTTCCAGTTATAAATAATTCCTAGGGGGCATAATGTATGGCATAGTAACTATAGTTAATAATACTGTATTATACATTTGAAAGTCGCTGAGAGTAGTTCTTAAAAGTTTTCATCTTAAGAAAGAAAATTCTGTAACTGTATGGTGATGGATGTTAACTACATTTACTATGGTGATCATTTCTCAATGTATATAAATACGGAATCAATTTATGTTGTGCACCTGAAGCTAATATAATATATGCCAATTATATCTACACTAAAAAAAGTGGAAAAAGAGGTTTTACGGTTGAGAATCTAGTAGGTGCGTCTTTTCATTCTGTCCTACACATTTCTGTGTAAATGAGAAAGATAAAATTTAGAATGTGTGACTTGGGCTTCTGAGAACTAGAAGAACATTATATTTAAAATGTAACTGATAGTTTAGAGTCAGGGGAAAACACATCCAGTAATATTTCATCAGACTTTTCTTGATACAGAGGTGTCTCACATGTGGGCAGTGTGGAGGAGGGGAGTGACAGTGTGCTTATGAAGATTCTGAGGCCTGTCCAGCATCTGTTAACAAAGCGCATTAACAGCAGCTAGCAAATAATATGAAATGCAGTTCTTAAAAAAAAAAAAAAGTGTAATTTCAGGGTGCCTGGGTGGCTCAGTTGGTTAAGCATCTGAATTCGGCTCAGGTCTCATGGTCCGTGAGTTCGAGCCCTGCTGGGGCTCTGTGCTGACAACTCAGAGCCTGGAGCCTGCTTCGAATTCTCTGTCTCCATCCATCTCTCTCTCTCTCTCTCTCTCTCTGCCTCTCCCCCACTCATGCTCTGTCTTTCTCTCAAAACTAAACATTAAAAACAAAATAAAAAAGAAAGTGTAATTTCATACAAAGGATTTGAATGATTAAGAACAATTACATTAAGACTGAAAGTATATATTTACTATTTGAGATCCTAATATGTAAGGTTTGTCATTTCAGGCTCAGTGATCATGCTTACTTTTTTTAATACAATAATAAATTCTATGGGCTTCATTACTCTATGCTTCATATACCATTACACTATATCAAAAATATGCATATTAGTTGGGGCTTAAAAGACTTGTTCAATTTATTTAAGAAAACTTAATATATCTGATTATTTATTTTAAAGCTGCAGAAGAAAGAAGATCAGCAGTTGGAGCCTAAAAAAAGTACCAGCCCTAAAAAAGCTGCAGAGCCCACTGTTGATCTTTTAGGACTTGGTAAGTAGTAAAAAAATACAAGTCACCTTAAGAGTTACAAAATAATTGAAATCTTTACTTGAAATGAATATAATAGCTTTATCATCAGTATGCCAAAAGATACCTGTTAACTGAAATTGAAAATGGTATGATTAGTGTGTTCAGTTCCCACAAAAAGGGAAGTCTTTAATAAGAGAGCTAGTATCTGTCAGCACTGTCTCCACTGAAACACAAGTAATGAGTTCCTTGGGGAAAGAAGAGATATCAAAGAAATCTTCAAAGGCTTAGTACACTGACATTTCAGCATTTAAAATGAAGAGTAGATTTCTTTTTCTCCTCTCTCCTTCTCACCCCCGCTTCTCCTTATTTAGTTTTGTTGGGGAGATTCCCTTTAGCATAATAATTATGAGGTAGCCTTATTATAATATATGCTGGTTTAAAATAAAATTTAATTTTGGTTAACTGAAGCGACACTCTTTATTCCTAGATCTAGTGGATACATTCATTTCATATATTTAATGACAGTAAGAAGTGCTCGTTTTAATTGAATGTCGTATTTATTCTTACGGCTGACAGATACATGCTGTCTGCCTGGTACGTAAACAGGCTTCCATTCAATGAATGCTAACACTGTTCTTATCTACAAGTACTGTCAGCTCTTTTGATATCTTTCTTCTCTTCCTAAAAAAAAATAGCTTTAAATAAATGGTTATTTTTAGTGATATCTGAGCCTTCAGCACTGATTAATGTAAAATTTTTTTTTAGTTTGAAGAAAGATTAACAAAAAAAATGAAATATACTTAGTGTTGAACTTCATACACTGCTTTCCTAAAACTTGAGTTTTGTTCTTATTGAATAAATTGTTTTCTGTTTTAAGAATTACAGTTGAATATTTTATTCATTTCTTAGAAAATTGGTATAGTGTGCAAATAAATATATCCTAATAGATAAAAATTTTCTGTGATGGTGAAAGTAAGTAGTATATATAACTGTAATTTTGAAAATAGGGCTTCAATCCAGGGGCTCTGAAATAATTATGTTGAATTCTAGTCCGTATAATTTCTGTATTTTATTTTATTTTCTGTAAATGAGAGAAAAAAAAAGACTTAATACTAAGGTAAGAAAATATCTTACTAAAACTATATGCATCTTTGTCTTCCCTGTAGCATTTCCTTTCCAGTCTAAGTGTCTGGTTTACTTTATAACTTAGAAATGTAAAATATAAGCTAGACCTGACCCTTATCCTACAGATTCATTCATTGATTGAACAAATATTTATTAAGTATCTCCTATGTTTCCAGGCACCATTGTAGACAGTAGGGAGATAGCTAGGAAAGAAAACTGGTAAAAGTACCTGACCTTTTGGAGTAGTTACAATTTTAAATAGGGTGGCCAGGGCATGGAGGGTGCTCACTGAGTCTCACTGGAGCAAGGACCTGAAGGAGTTGTGGATGTCTGCATGTGTGGGGCAGGAACATTCCAGCAGGAGAGAAGAGCATGTGCAGAGGCTCTGCAGTGGTGGCTTACTTGATGTGTGCAGTGACCAGCAAGGGTGTGTGTAGCCAGAATGGAATGATGTCTGGGAAGAGTAGTGACAGGGGAGAGGAATGTGTGGGGTAGATTGTAACAGGACTGTGGCTTTTACTCTGAGTGTCCTGGCAATGTATTGGAGACATTTCAGCAAAAATGTACATACATTAATTTAAGATTTTAAAGAATACATTGTAGCAGGGCAAGGTTGGAAGTAGGGAGACAGGTAAGAAAACTGTTAGGAGTAAGACAGGTGAAAGGTGATGCTGGCTTAGAGTAGGTGGTAACATTGGAAGTTAAAAGAAGTAGTCAGGTTCTGGATATATTTTGAAGATGGAGCCAGTAGGATTTGCTGACCAACTGAAATGATAGGATGTTTACCTTTGGGAACAATCCTGTAGGACAGGAAAATCTGCTGATTCAGGACCAGAAAAATTATTGCAGCAATGTCTTGAATAGCTGGTGGGATCTAGTGGTCAAATGGGGTGACTGGCCTTAAATACTCAACTATGGCTGCAGCACTGTTGTATAGTAAATACCCTCCAGAGCTCAGCAGCGTACATCAGTACGCATTTATATTTCTTCCCCTCAGGTCTGTGGGTCAGGTAGGGCATCTCTGCTAGAACTTCGTCTGATGTGTTTCCCATCTTCCCAGTGACTGCTGGGGACTGCTACCAACTGTTGCACTGTCACATATCATGTCTCCCATTTTTCAAGATCCTGTAAGTGTTTCCCTGTCCTCTGCCACCCAGTTTCAAAGATAATAAAAGATTTTGGGGTTTGGTGATGGCAGCAACCTTCTTCTGGTATCACTTTCTGTGATAGCTACCCATGCCACATAGCAAACAACTCCAGAATCTCCTTGGTTTCTATCAGTTAACATTTATTTATCTCACTCACTCATGGTCTGTGGGTTTCCTGAGACAGCTCTCTTTTCGACAGTGGGGAGCTTCAGTAAACAGTGTCTTTAGGGGAGAGCCAAGGTTCATTTAGGGCAGGAAGGTGAAGGGAATGTTTGAAGAAGTTGTTAAGGATATATGTAGAGGATTTTGCTGGTGACTGACACTTTTAGATCATATACTGGAAAAGTTCCAAAGGTGGCAGCAATAGAAGATAAGGTCAGAAAGAGGAATATTTGTTGATGGAGCTTTCAGTAGCAGAAAATGGCATGTGTTCTACCCAGAGTATGTACCCCTCTTCACTCTTCTCTTGCTGGTTTATCAACATCTTAAGTTCTTTTAAAAAATATCTTCTGACTTTTTTTTTAAAGCCCTGTTAAGCATGACATTTGATGAGTTTGTGAAAGTCTAGGAGACCACAGAGAATCAAAGGTCTCTTCCAGCTCAAAACAAATAGTGATCCTAAATCAGTGTTGATTATTAGTATCTACTTTGAGCAGCAGACTATTTTTCTGCTGCCCAAGGTAAGCATGCCACTCTCCCCTCATGGGACCCTGGTTTTCTTTTGTTAATTGAAACACTGTGGGGAGTAGAAGCAGGTGCATTGAAGTATGATTTATGGTCATGCAGAAATGATAGTACATGCCCAAGTGAATGAGACTGGAGCAGGCATTAACTTGAAGCATTTGCAGAAAATACACAGAAAACCCTCACATAATTAGTTTAGTTACAAGGCCATGGAGGGTCCATGGATCCTAAAGTTTACTGTTTGTATTCAAGATTACTTTTAATCTCATAATAGGGTAATCATTAAGATCATTTTTTTAGTAATTTGATCTACCTTTTGAATGACACTTTGGTGAGTCCATGTTCTTTTTTTCAACTACTGACTCAAGCTAAACCTATTTTCTTCAGCTCACCTTTCCTGATTTACCCCCCATGCCAAGGTCAAACATAAAATGCTATCTGCTTTATAGCAAGGGTCAGCGAAATTTTTATGAAAAGGGCCAAATATTTTGGCTTTGTAAGCTATATGGTCTCTACAACCACTTAACTTGCCCATTTTAATAAGCAAGTAGCTATAAGCACATATGTAAGCAATTGAGCATGGCTGTGTTCAGAAATATTTAAAAATAGGCAGTGGGCTGTAGTTTGCTGACCTCTGCCTTATGTTCTTGATGGCACCTGCAAGAACTGCTTTATATTGGTGCGCCTGGGTGGCTCAGTCAGTTAAGCATCTGACTTCTGCTCAGATCATGATCTCGTGGTCTGGGAGTTTGAGCCCTGCATCTGACTCTGTGCTGACAGCTCAGAGCCTAGAGCCTGCTTTGGATTCTGTGTCTCCCCCTCTCTCTCCCCCTCACCCGCTTACACTCTTTCTCTCAATATAATAAACCTTAAAAAAAATTTTTTTAAAGAACTTCATATTTAGGTATTCGAGTTTGAAGCTTGTACAAATATGATTTATTCAGTGCTTTACTCTCTAATACCAGAAGTGGGGTCAGATACTTGGTTATTACTTGCCCACTAGTCTTGGAAATTACCTAGTGTCTTAAGGTTCCTTATCACTAAGGGCCAGATTGAAAATCCCTGAATGTTCTAGACTGGAATCAGACTCCAGTCTCAGACACATCTTCACTTGAATGTGTACCTCCTATGTTAGAAGAGAATTGAAATCAGTTTCTAGGGCATGTGGGGGTGCTGTTATTCACTACCTGTGTAATAATTCTAGGATTGGGGATTAGGCAGTTAGTCTCCATGTTTTGTGGATTACTGCTTAGTTTTTACATGATAAAAATGGACAGACTGCTTAGCAGTTGGTTAGGATAATCCCCCCAGACTAATACTTCCATCCAGTAGCACATTTTGTGTTTTTCTTTTTTTTGTAGAAAACCCCATCTGAGAACAGAATACTCAAGGCTGAGCAAATGCTCTAAGCAAAAGGCTTGAGAAGAATCATAAATTGCTGGTGTTAAACGTGACCTTACAGGTTTCATTTCAATCTGCCACCAAAGGTAGAAAGCCCTCCTGCAGGGTTTCTGTCTCGTGGTTGTCCATGCACTGCATGTGTCCTGCAGCATAGCTGGCCCCCCTTTGCTAGGAGGCTTTGACCAGCAGTCCTGTCAGGCACAGAGGGGTGTGTGTGGCTGGGTGGAGCATGGAAGAAGGTGTCTGAGAGAATCGGGTTCGGTGCTCTAAAAGGAAGGCATCGTGCAAAGAGTCAATATGATCTTGGTCATGAAAATCTAGCTCAGGGTATATTTACTGCTTAAATAAAATTATTCTTATGCTTGCTTATTTTAATCTGGAGAAATTTATGCCAAAACATTTCATAGTTTTATTTTAAATGATTTTAAATGCCGAACTGTAAAGAGGAATAGAGAGTTTCCCTCAGTTTTTCTTAATTGAAAAGGAACATTCAGCTTTGGGCAAGTTTTAAAGTTTTCTCTCATGCTTGTGTTTCAGGAAGTATAAGCTTTAATTTTTCAAAATGGCCAAGTGTAAATGAGTTGACAGTGCTAGTTAGATGTAGTTATCAATACATAACCTACTTAATTTTCTTTTTTTCCTATTTATTGATTGATTGGCAGAGAGAGAGAAAAAGTGGGAAGGAGCAGAGAGAGAGGGAGAGAGAGAGGATCCCAAGCTGCCTCTGCACTGTCAGCATGGAGCCTGACCCGGGGCTCGAACCCACAAACCGTCAGATCATGACCTGAGCTGAAACCAAGGGTCAGACACTCAACCAACTGAGCCATCCAGGCATCCTGCCCCACTTAATTTTCTAGTAATGTATACATTACTGTTTACATGATGAGAGAGATGAATATATTACTTTTTTTTCTAAGTTTTTTATTTCTAAAAAAATTTTGGACAGAAACCCAACTAAAGGATAAAAACCCCACAAAAAAGCACTGTACTTACTTTTCAAGTAGAAAATTCCTATGGGGAAATTTCTATTCTTCAAAGTTCATATACTGTAAAATAAAACAAATTTGGGAATGAGCTGACTAAATGCCAAACGTAGCAGCTGTGGCCCTAGAAAACCACCAGTGTCCTATGAACTGTGCATTGACCAGATCAGGAGGATGTTTGTGCAGTTGTGTACACACCCCATTTTTTCCAGGGAGAAGGAATATTCTAGGATAAGTACCCTAAGTAATTTTGTAGTCTGTTAGGTTTTTCAGATATGGCTTTAAACCTAATGATGGGGCGCCTGGGTGGCTCAGTAGGTTAAGCATCCGACTTCGGCTCAGGTAATGATCTCACAGTTCGTGAGTTCGAGCCCCGCATCGGGCTCTGTGTTGACAGCTCAGAGCCTGGAGCCTGCTTCAGATTCTGTGTCTCCCTCTCTCTCTGCCCCTCCCCGGCTCATGCTCTGTCTGTCTCTCTCAAAAATAAACATTTAAAAAACAATAAATAAATAAATAAACCTAATGAAAACGTGTATTGCTTCTTCTCAGAAGAGTATGTTCAGGGAACTATTGTAAACATATTACCCTTTAAAAAAGAAGGAATTGTTTTATTTTTGTGTAACCATACCTGTGGAGGAAACAAAATGCAAGTAGATGAATATATTGCTGTAAGAAAACTTGGCAATAAGCCGATCCTTGCATGCTGGGGAGAAGTGAAAGATGAATCACCTAAGGCTGGTGAGCCATCATTATTTCCATTTTATAGGTGAAGACACTGAGGCACAGAGATGTTATGGTGCCCAAAGTCACATAGCTAGAAGATTACAGAGCCAGGCCCATGTTCTTAACTTACTGTGTTGAACTGCGACACAAAATACAACTCAAAGACTAGCAGGTGACCTGTGCCACACAAAACAGATATTAGATCCTTGTCATATTGATAGCTGGTGGCATTGTGTCAGAAGAAGAGCACTGGATTTAGAGGCAGTGACCTGTAGTTTGTGTGGGCTCTGGTGTTTTCATCTGAGAAATGGAAATAAGAACCACTCTCTGTGGTTGATGGCAGGAATCTAAATGAAGCATATAGCATAGTAACCTGCATGCAAGGCTGTGCTGAGACTGTAGTCTATCAGGTCAGGGGGAGATGAGTAAGATATAGCTCAGGCCTTTGAAGGAGATGGGAGATGTACGGAGGAGGGACTCAAACTATGCTGTGTAACTAGGACTCCTGCAGACTCTTGTCACACAGCCTGGTCTTTGACTGAGGTAAGATTTGCAGCTCCCTGAAAAGAACTAAGGAAATTGGGTGGCCTTAAAGAAGTCTAGTCTGTCACCATGTTTTAAACATTTGGAAAGAAATTTATCTTACACAATTTGTTGGGTTTTTTAAAATTTATTTTTGAGAGACAGAGCATGTGCAGGGAGGGGCAGAGACAGAGGGAGACAGAGAATCAATCCCAAGCAGGCTCTACACTGCCAGCCCGATATGGGGCTTGAACCCACAGACCGTGTGATCAGGACTTGAGCCCAAATCAGGAGATGGACATTTAATTGACTAACCAACTGAACCACCCAGGCCCCCCTAAAATTTGGTTTTAAATTTACATACATACAAACATATATATATGTATATACACACACATATATACATGTGTATGTTTATTTCTTTAAACACTTCTACAACATTTACTCCTTAAAGCACTTCTCAGCAGTCTCAGCAGCTGTAAATGATGTGTGTGTGTCTGAAAGATGGATGACACTGGAGGGCTTGCTGCACAGTATTGTCGTTCCCATTCATAATGGCATCCCTTGCTCCAGAGTTGGTCAGATTGCAGGGATGTGTAGTATGGAGAGGCTCAAAAGGGACAGTAAATAGGGCAAGAGGGTTAAGATCATCATTTAAGGCCCCTTCAGTCATATTAGTAAAGTAGCCTAAATACCACCTTTTTAGCAGTAAGAAAATTAACTAAAAAATAAAAATAAATAGCTTCACTTAAGTCTCAGGCACCTATTTTTTTAAAAAAGCATTTGAAAACAATTTAAAGCTTGAAAATTTTAATATGCTTCAAATGGACATGTGTGACTTGAATTTTACAAAGTAACGCATATGGGAGTTTATTTCATTTCATAAAGCAATTCATGTGTTTTAATACAAAGGAATTCCAAATAATAATTTTATTAAGGAAAGAGCTTTAAAATGGTTTCTTGTGTAGAAAATAAAAAAGGTTCTTTGAGTAACATGAAAATTTATAAAGCTTTAAGAAGGAGTTTTGCCATTAAGGGGAACATTACTGCATCTCATGGAAGCAGCCTTTTTTAATCAGTGTTATTTCCACTTTAAATTCATTCCTTCTTAGAATGACGCCTCAGTAGTTACTGATGAAGAATTAGACTTGGCAGTTTTCATTGTAGCAAGGGTGTACTCAAGGCTGAATGTTCATGCTCAGTCAAAAATGGTAATGAAAAACATAATATCCATTTACTTACTATATTCTTATCTGCCTTAAACTAGATTAGTAATACATAAAATCTCATGTTGCTCTTTGACATTTTTTATTATTTGTGCAAATAGATTATGACCAGCTAATACATCTGACATTCAAGTGAAGGATGAATTTAATTAATATTTATTGAGCACCAACAGAGTTCATGGAACTCCAGTAAATACCCGAAAATGCAGCTTCTGTGTGTGTAGTAATACGAGTTGGGGATGAGGTTGCAGTTTGGAAACTGGAAGATAGAGAATTACTGCTGAGGAAAGAGTGGGATTATGTAAGAGAATTGGTTGTGAGAATTCAGTTTGAAATCTGGAATAATGCTAAAATTCCTGATTTAAATTTTATTTTCCTCAATTCAAAGGTTAATCTCTTGCTACTGGTGGTCAGAGGAGGAGCAAACGAGTTGTTTCAGATTTGGGTTTGTTGTTGTTGTTGTTGTTCTAGTTGTTGTTGTTGTCCTGTGGAAATTTATTTCAGGTAAGATCCAGTGTGTTATGGAGGTCATCTTTGGAGTACCCGCCAGGTGCTGTGATAGCACACTTGGAACAGATCTGTAGGTGAGGAGAGTAAGATGTGCTTCCTGCTCACTAGGCGGTTGGTGGAGGAGACTGGCCTGTGTGTGGGTAGTGGTGTGTGGTGCTGTGGTGGCAGTGATGCACTGGCCTATGGACAGAGCGACTCTGGAGGACATGTTTCTGCTTTGGAAAGATAATTCCAACCTCACCGTCATTGATGAACTGGAGGGAGGAAGCCCCTGGGATAGGGCTTTGTGTTAACCATCAAATTAAGGAGGTGGCTCCACGGTGTCTTCCTGGTGAGATGACAGGAGGAAGTGGACGGGGGTCTGGACTGTGAACATGGTGCCAGGGTCGAGTGATGAGGCCTGTAGCATACTGGGATTGCCTGTCAATCTAAGTATATTCAGATGCCATTAAAAACTAAAAATATGGAACTATTTGAGAAGGCTGCCACTTTTGTAACCCCTGGATTTGAAGTGGAAAAGTCAGTAGGCCTGGCTGACCAGATGTGGGTGATGGGTCTACAATGGAAATTGGTCTTATGGACTCAGGAGTCATTAATTGCCTCAGAAAAGGAGCTCGTGCCAAGTACTGTGCGTGTCCCTGGTGGTAGTAAAGCCAGTCCTGCCCTTCAGTCACTTTTATTAGGGACGTAGGGCAACTGCCACATAAACTGTTTTAACCCTAGATGAGGAAAGGGCACCTGTTTCTGCTTGGGGGTTCCAGAAAAAGCTTTTCAGACTGGTCATAGCAGTTGAGTTTTGTAGATGCACCACCAAAATTCTGTTGAAATCCTAGGCCTAATGTGTAAAAATCTCTTAAGGTGATACGATTAAACTGAGATACTTCATAAAAAGCAAAGTACCTGGCGATAGAATTTAAATAAAAATATTAGTGTTAAAAATGTGTTATTAAAATGTAAAGTGTTATATTCTTACTTTCTTTAATTTATAAATTGTCATTCAAAGGTACTTGGAATGAGCCAAAAAGAAGACACTAAATGTTGTTGTTTTTTTCTTTTTACCTTTACTCATTTGGATTTTTGGTGTTAAATGAGTTCTGGTATAGCCACAGTTAATAGAATCAGCAGTCTCATTCACCATATTGAGGATTTCCAGATGACAGAGACTGGCCTTCATGACTTTGTCATATTCAAAATGTTACTTTCTTTCTAAGCATCTATCAGTGTCATGATGCAAAGCAGGCCAGTAAATGCATGCTGGGCATGCCTTATGTTCATGTGAGATGTAGCACTGATTCTAACAACTTTTTTTTCTTTTTAGCTCAAAACATTTTAACATTTTCTGTATGTGTGCAGTTTAAAACAGTCATCTACAAACTCGGTTTTCAGATAAAACACTGGTTTTTGAAACTTTAATGTTGAAAGAAAATAGTTACCTACAAACAGCTAACTGTGGGCTTGATCTCTTGCCTTCAAGATTGAAATTCCTTCTTCATTTTACTGCATTATCCTCATTTTCTTCAGTTTGCTCATTGCCTTTACAAGGGGTCCTTTGTGCTTCATTATCATTTTTTATGATGTCGTCCCCAGCTAAATTTCTTCCCATTTGCCTTAGGCTTTTCTTGTACTCTGGATCTCCCATTATATTTATTGTCCACCAACGACTGTTTCTGCATACTGATTAAAGGGGGCTTCTTCCTCCTCCTGCTGCCGGCTGCTCCCACCACCATTCCTAGCTGAGCAAGGAACACAACACTGACTCTGAGGTGCATGTCTGTGGTGAATTCTGATTAGTTTGCACAGACATCCACTTCTCTTTTGCTTTTGTGGCCTCTCAGCTTTTATTCAGTCAGCAAAGACTGTGTTGTTAGTGGACCCTTAATCAAAAGGATTCATTGAACTCACTGTGATATGTGAATACTGTTGACCCAGGGCTGACTGTACCCCATGCTTCCTTCCCTCAGTCCATTTTGCTCATTGATGACTACATCCACCTGTATCCTTTCCTGTAGACTGAGAAGATACTGGGCTTGGTAGGACAGTGGAGTGGGGAGATGAAGAGGACTGTGCATGTGGTGCTGAATGGTTTTTGAACCTTTTATGTCACTGCTTTTCTTAGTGCAAATAATTATAAACTATATAAAAGTTGGCTTTTAATTTTCAGAATTTTAAGTGACTTATTTATAATTAAGTACAGTTGAAATTACATGACTTTTGATGAAATGTGGTTTAAAGAAAAGAGAACTCAACTAGCCTAGGGGTCAGAAGACTGTTCCACTGGAGATTTTGCTGCTTAACTAGGGAAGCGACATTGAACAAGTCTTTTAAAAGGTGTTTGTGCCCTGTGCCGTGGTTTCTGTAACTGAAGATAATGGAAGGAGATGCCTTTCCTGTCTCTCACAGAGACAAAAATGGTAACATGTATAAACATTCTTTTAAGACGTCCATGAAGGGGCGCCTGGGTGGCTCAACAGGTTAAGCCTCCAACTTTGGCTCAGGTCATGATCTTTGTGGGTTTGAGTCCCCCAATTCAGCTCTGCTCTCAGAGCAGAGATTGCTTTGGATCTTCTTTCTCCCTCTTTCTCTGCCCCTTCCCCATGCATGAGCAAGCAGTAACATACACACCACCACCACCCTCAAAAATAAACATTAAAAAAAAATCGGAAATGTGATGTTTATAATGATGGTAATATGACAGTCCTTAGCTGTCCTTTTATAAATACTGAAAAGCAAAAAACAACCCTCATAATGAAACAGTCCTTTTTAAAGAATGCATTTAGCAAGCTAAACACAGTATAGTAAGTCAAATTAGCAAACATTGAAATTCATTGGGAAAACCCTTTGGGAACTTGTATTTACTGATTGTGCGAGGCTGAGAAGTTTTTGTTTAGGCTAAGGACTTTTCAACAATTCTGTGAATACTTAGCTTTTGTAGTAACAACAATGACAGCAACAACAACAAAAACTGATGGGGGTAAAATCCATCGAATTAGGGGATTATTTGAGGAGAAGACTGAGGTAGAGAGAAAAGACAGGTGTGTTGTAGATGTGAAGGGAGAGAAGTGTCACTGTGTCTGTCACAGGCTGGATGGGAAACCTTGGTCAGACCTGGGAGAGAAACTTCCTTAAGTTTTTAGAGTTAACACACTTATCTTCTTTATTTGCTTGGAAAATGACATCCTGGCCATAAAGATAATATTCCTAAGCAGATGCTTCCTCTGTCTTATTCTAAAGGATTCCGAAGTTGACTTCCATGGTAGTTCCACTATGGTAGGTGGTTACAAAGGGAGAGCCTCACTTTGTTGGTGTGGAATGCCTTTCTGAGATTTCAAAAGGTCAGACTTTAAATGTATATATATTTTTAATGGAATGAGAAAATGAAGCTCTTTACAGAGGTTAGTAGGCCATGAAGTCATGTTACCTTGCAGTGAATGAAATGAGCTATGTAGGCTTTGTATTAAGGACTGTAGGTATTTACTGCTTCTGTAACAGTGAAAGTCTGGAAATTACCTAAATGCCCAGTAGTGAAGGATTGAATAAGTAAGTTGTTTTAAGTTCATGCAATGTAGAATGCAGTTGAGTCTCACCCACACATACACAATTTTATGTAAAGAAAACAACTTTCTTGTGTATATACATTGTTTTAAGCATATGTTTATAAGCATAGAAAATGTAGGGACTTTTATTGTAATAAAATACACATAACATATAACTTAACCATTTTAGCCAGTTTTACACGTACAGTTTAGTGGTATTAAGTACAGTTATTCACATTATTGTGCAGCCGTTACCATCATCCATGGTAGTGAACTTTTAGTTTATTCATTTTTGCATTATTTGCATCTTTTACAAGAATATATTGATATTATTATAAAAATTGACTTAGATTATAACCCAAGGCTTTGCACTAGCTCTGTGACCATGGACAAGTTTAATGTTTTTACCATCTGCAAATGAGGATAATTAATAGTACCTCTCTCACAGCATCATTATAAAGACTAAAATAGTGTACGTATATGTGATGTATTTGTATTTTTGTAGGGTGACATGAAACAAGCACTAGACTAAGTGTTGGCTGTTATTTTTGTTAGTTACATATGTGATCCCAAGGGTGTGAAGGGTAAAACGAGACTTCGGAAACCACATAACATGCTGCATGTTGTTTTATAGTTTAGGCTCTGAGTAGGGTTTAGATTTGAAAGTATAAATAAATTAATATTCTTAATGAAGTATAATGGACTACTTAAAACAGACATAAATTTCTGAAAGATGTATAGTTTTATAAAAGTAATGAATACAGATCATTTGCCTGCAGTAGGTAAGCCTCTTGGTTCTCACATAGTGTACCCTGGCACGTGTAGATTGACATGTCCTGTGGTAAAAATCAATTCAGGATATTTTCTCTACCAAAAAATAAAAGGTATTTTCTCAAGTTTAAGGTATTTTTTTCATAAATTTGTTCTAATTGTTAGTGATTGCTATTACTTGAAAAAGCAAACAATGTTAATTGAAAAACTGGGCATACATATTTAAACTCGTCAGGTTTTTGCTTTTTTACCTTTGTTCCTCTTGGTTGTAGTTTGTTCTAAAGGATATATGCTTCTAAAGGACAAACACACATATATAGTTATAGAGTTTTATTTTCTGCTAATAAAATGCTTCCTTATTCCTATGATAAAATTACACATGTCTGTTGGATGGGGTTGTCCCTGTCTCCAGCTCTGCAGCTCATGGGGGACAGCACCACTGGCTCACATGTCCTTGTTGAGTTTCTTAACTGAGGTGTTATAGATAACCACAAAGAAAATGTTCCTTTGTGTTTTTAATCTAGAATACCTTGCCCTTTTAAAATATTTTATTTCTGGTTCATATTTACATGATATAAATAGAATGTGGAATGGATTGGAAGACATGAAATATCTCTTCAAAGAGACCTGACTTCAAAATGAATGTTGCCATTTGTGGTTAGAAGTGGGGGGAAAAAAAAAAAGCTTTCATAAGTCGTCGTTTGAATTCTTTTAGGTCATAGTTGTATCTTAGCTTAAAATTCTGTATATTATAAATTAGTATTATTATCTGTGTGATTGTTTTATTGCTTCACCTTTAAATTGTTCATAGTGCTTAATAGAGACAGAACATATAACACATACATATAAACATGTATTTTTTTGGTTCTGATCATATGATATCCATGAAAATGATTAAAAAATATTTGCAGTTGATCTCTTACAAACTAATCTTATGTTGGTTTTACAGTCTTTTAGAAATTAAGAAGTAAAAAAATATTTCATTGTGACCCACTTGTCCACTGAAATTAATGACAATTTTTGATTCACTGAGGCTTAAACTGGGAAATAAAATATAACAGTTTCTGTAGTTATATTTCAAAAAAGAAAAGAAACCTGTGAGTTTCTGTGGTTTGTGGTAGAAATACCTAGTACTAGTATGTACTTCCTAGTACTAGTAGACCTTCATTAGATTTGCCAATTATTTGAAACCTGCTCTGTGCAAGACATCTCACTCAATGTTGAAGAAATTTTGAAAGATGAGTAATTTGCTTTTGAGGCAAAGAGAGCTCAAAGAAATTGTAAATTGTTAAAATAGAAGCTTGATTAGGACATGAGTCCCAAGATGGTGGGGTTTTGGGGGGTGCCAGTGCGGTTCATGGGGTCCAGAGCTGACAGCCAAGAAAGAATTCTTGAAGACGGTGCAAAAAGGTGATTTTATTAAAGCACGGGGACAGGAGCATGGGCAGGAAGAGCTGTCCCAGGACCATGAGGAGAGACTGGTTATATACTTGGCAGTTGGGTGAAGTAAAGTCCAGGGGAAGTTTCCAGTGAGATTTTTATATGCTAAAGAAGACTCATAGGGTAGTGGAGGCCTAGCTATTGTCAAGCTAAGGTTGTTTTCCCATAGCAAAGCGTTAGCATTAAGACAGCAGGGAGTTGCTGGAGAAATGTTTTACTCTGCCAGGCTTATGTATTTGTCTCAATGGGTTGCAGGTTACAAGGAAATATAGTTCAGTCTGCCATTTCCTTCTGCCTTTGTTCCCCACACCACAATGGAGGAGTGATGCTGGGGCTCCGGGAAATGGAGTCTATAGGTTTCTGGAGATTAGGCTATTGATAATATTGCCTTTTTCTTGTGACATACTAAGATATTCATAAATAGATGGAGACTCGGGTCTTGCAGGACTATGATCTCTATCAGTTAAACATTTGTTTTTTCCCTTTCCTTTTTTCTTGGGCAGCCAGGAGTGCCCAAGGAATATCACATGTAGCCCATCTGGTGGGGGGTTGTTTGTGGCCTGTCAGCTTGTCTTATGCTCCCTTATCACAAGAATCTGGAGTGGGGACACTCTTGTGTTACTTGGTTGTGGCCACAGTAGACTGTGTGAGGTGTCCCAATCCCTGGACTGTGCTCGCAAACTCTCTCTACTCCAACCCACTCCAAGTCCCACCTCTTACATTTTATAATTTTGCACTAATGTAAAAAGGAGAGACTAACTTTGAAAAAAGTTTTTTGAATGGTAGATTAAGTAAGAAGCTGATACAGGATGTTGTCACTCTATCAGAGTTCCTTCCCAGTACAGCTCAGTGGCTTGGTACTGCCATCACTGAACGTGGCCATGCTTGAGTATACAGTGAGTTTATTTCAAAGTTTTATGGATACTTCCTACAGAATCAGTTTACACAGGGTATGTTTTTCTTTCTTTCTGTGTTTTTTCCCTTATTGTGACTTTATTTTCTTTAACGTTTATTTAGACAGAGGGCGAGTAGGGGAGGGGCAGAGAGAGAGGAAGACACAGAATCCAAAGCAGGCTCCAGGCTCTGAGCTGTCAGCACAGAGCCCAATGTGGGGCTCAAACCAAGGACCATGAGATTATGACCTGAGCCGAAGTCAGATGCTTAACCAACTGAGCCACCCAGGCGCCCCCCCCTTAATGTAACTTCAAAATTCACCATTACAAACATTTTAAATCATCAAAATATATTTCCAGCGTAGGTAAACATGAAGTGCTGTCATCCATAACACACACATGTAGGCATTCTTAATTTATTAAGAACATGGTATGAAATGCCAGTTTAGTCAGTTATCTCAGAAGTAGTGTCTGTCTCATAAGGTTATGGGAATTAAATGAGTTAATGTATGTACTCAGAATAGTGCCTGGCATATAAGGAAGCATCAGGATGCAGAATAATGTGAATAGTGTAATACCCATTTGTTAAAACGGGGTTTGGATGTATTGTACGTAGAAACTGGTGAGTAAAGGATATTTTTGAGAGAATAAACAAAACTGGAAATAGTTTCTTTGGGAAAGAGGAGCCTGGGGTCGAAGGGGAAGATATATCTTGTCAACTTTTGAACTGTTTTTTAAACCATATATTAATTTTAAAAATAATGTCATGTTCCAAGTAATTTAAGAGAATCTACTTTAGGATGAGAATTTATGTTCTTTTCAGATGGCCCTGCCGAGGCACCAGTGACCAATGGGAACACAACCACGGTGCCATCTCTGAATGATGATCTGGACATCTTTGGACCAATGATTTCTAATCCCTTACCTGCAACTGTCATACCCCCAGCTCAGGTATGTAGTAAGAACATGGTTTGACATGATCACTGCTTATTTCCTTTTTGAAACACCTTGAAAGTTCAGTTTTGAAAGAATTGCCTCTGAGCAGTCTCTGATTTGAAAGTTTCCTGTTCTTTAGGCCAGGGCTTGACAAACTAAGTCTGCAGCTTGATTTTGCAAATAAAGTTTTATTGGAACACAGCCATTCCATTTGTTTAGATATCGCCTGTAGCTGCTTTTATATCACAAAAACAAATTGAATAGTTGCAACACTGACCCACAAGGCCTAAATATTCACTGTTTGAAGTGTGCGGACTTTTGCTTTAGGCAAACAGTGGTTTAGAGTGAACAAGTGGGAAAATTCAGACTATTTCAACCTTGCCTGAGATTAACAAGGTGACTTCAGAGGTTTTAAAGTTAACCATAGGTGTATAAATATTGATTGTATAAGCCAGTAGTTCTTTTTTTATGCTCTATTGAGCCATCTGCAAGATAGTGTTTATTTCTGGTTGCAGGAAAACCAAGAATAAGAAATTGTAGCAAATTCAGTACTTTTTTTTTATGAAGATAAGTTGTTTTAAGTTAGCCTTAAAATTGTTTTATTATTGAAGTATAGTGGACATACAATGTTTCTACTTTTAAATTTTTTAAAAAATTATTTAGGACAATATTAATGATCAGGATTTTTTTCACATGTTGATGATAAAGAAATTTTGAATTGCATTTTTTACGTGGAATTTTTTTTTGCCTTTATTCCTTTTTTAAAATTGTAAATTGTTAATACTTTAAATATTTTTTCAGCTTTCGTGAGGTATAATTGACAAATAAAATGGTAAATATTTAAAGTGTATATTTCATTTCCACTATCAAGTTAATTAACACACCCATCACCTCACATATTTACTTTCTTTGGTGAGAACTTCTACTTTAGTTCTTTCTTTACAAATTTCAGTTATACAATACAGTATAATCAACTATAGTCATGTTAGAGGACCTCAGACCCTACTCATTTTATAACTAAAAGTTTGTACCAACCTCCATTTTTCCTCCACTCCCAAGTGCTAGTAACCACCATTCTGCTTTCTGTGAATTCAGCTTTTTTTAAAATTCCACATACAAGTGATCCCATGAAGTATTTCTCTTTTTTAAAGGTGAACATATTAACTTTTAGGACTGTAGGCTATTCTTAAGCATACAACTTTAAAATTCTATTTTAAATTTATACTTTATTAGTAACAGTTTGTTTTGGTACAGCTTAATTTTTGAGGTAAAATACTGCCTTTTCTCTAGAAAAACTGAGCCAAATGAAAATTGGGTGGAAAGTTTTAATAAGAACCTATGTCTTATTAAGAAGACTAATTGCTTATACTTTTATAATGCATATTTTTGTTACGATAGTCATTTTAGAATTACCACTAGAATTGAGCAAATAAATTTCTTAGGAATTAGCTTAAATTCTCAAAATTGTCTGCAGCATTAATGTTTATTTTCAGAAAAGATAGCTTTATTTTATGGCTTTGCTCCTTCTTTTCCCCTACCCCAAAACTTAAAAAGAAGGACTGTTATTACTATTGTTTCAAGTAACATTAACTACCTTGTGAATTTGTGCAGGCATGGGTATGCATGTGATAATAAAAACTGTCTAATGCTAATGTTGTGGCTTCAGAAGGAAGCATTAGGTTATTTGACAATCTGAGCACGAAAAGCAGTTTCTTTTAGTCCAGCATTCTAGTGAGGGGCTGTTTTATCTGCTAAACTTCTTTTGATTCCATTGGAGTATGAGAGTTGCTTTGCAACCGCGTAGAGAATTAGACCCCACATCTGAGGCTTCAGTGTACTTCATGTGTTCTGTTGGGTATCAAAACAAGTGGAACAATGCAGACTTCACTTAACTCTTAAGTAGCACCATGACCAGCAATACGGGGTGCGGCTTCTACCTTTATGAGGGATTGATTGTTCTGGCCTTCATGCTTTGTGCATTTTGCATCAACAACTAAGAGTAACAGAGTTGATTTTTTAAATCCCATCTAATTCTTTTTTTTAGAACATTGATTTTGGACCAAAAGTGTGCCAGTTGTATTGAGCCCTATAAAATACTTGAACAAAATTATTTTTCATCTGAACTATATGTAAAACCCAGCAAAATAATGTCTTTGAAAATGGAGAGAGGGGAAAGGCAGGTTAAGTTACACATTTTAGACATATAGTCTAGCTATGTAACTTACTAATTTTGGTGGGTTTCTATTATGTAAAATTGATTGGACAGAAATAGGAATTACTCTGAACCCTATATACTCTTTCAGTCCTGATTTTATTCATAGTAAAAATTCTATTAAAAGATTTCCCATTCATGTGAAGACGAGAGAGATTTACCTGTTTGGCTCTGTAGTCTTCTGAAGGAGGTTGGAAATACCAGAATGCACATGTGTATTGGGGGTTCCCAGGGAATCATTCCAGAGTTCCCAAAGGTGATTTATAGAAGCCATCCCTTTCCTTCTATCTATAATATACATAAACCAACAGTGTCTAGATCTGCACAGGTGCTGTGCCCTGACCTTGGATCAGCCTTAGGATCCCGACAGCCAGAGAGAACCTTTCGTTTAGGATTCTGCAGCCTCCCAAAGTGTAAACTGACAGACAAAAGTTGTTCTCCTTTAATCCTGGGAGTTGTACTGCTATCAAATGGAGCACCAAAAATATAATAAAAAATAGACATAGGAGTGATCACTAGTCATGCTGTTTGGTTTGGCTGCTTTTAGACTATGACCATTTTGAGGTAGATATTCCATTTTATGTACTGTCATCAGAAGAAATACACGTTTAGAGAATGTGGATATTAGGCTGCTCTAGTTTGAGACTGTGGTTTCGTTTTCCATGGTTTTAGTTGTCCACAGTTTGGAAGCAGATGATCTTCCTTCTGATGTATCGCCAAGTGATCAGTAGTAGCTTAACACTGTCAAGGTGCCTCACTTATCAATTCATCTTACTTCATCTTGTCTTGTAGGCATTTTATCATCTTACGTCATAAGAAGAGTACAGTATGTTTTGAGAGAGACCACATTCACCTAACTTTTCTTATATTGTTATAAGTGTTCTATTTTATAGTTACTCTCTGTGCCTAATTTGTAAATTAAACTTTATCATAAGTGTGGGTGTATAGGAAAAAACAGTATATATAGGTTTTGGTACTATCATTGGTTTCTGGCATCCCCAGGGTACTTGGAATGTATCTTGGAAAGGGTGGGGGTGGGGGGGACTACTGTAATAGGTTTCCCAGCCATTTTGGATCTTCTTGTAGTTTTCACCTCTTCCACAGGGAATAGACCTCAGGATTTTGAGCAGGTTCTTAGTCTGAACAGAAACTAAACATTATGAAAAGATTACTTAGTGAGATGGTTGCTTCATTACCTAACAATATTAACAATAAACATTGTGTGCTTAATTCTGCCATTGTGCAGAGCACTTCTTATGGTCATCAAGCAACTTTGTAAGGTTGGAAGTCGTATCTCCAAGTTTACAGAAGAGAGACAGTGGAGATTACGTGACAGTCTAAGGGCACAGTGTAACAAGCAGTGGGACCAGAGTTCTAGTCATGCCAGGCTGGCTCCAGCACTCTCGCTCTTAGTCTCTGTGAGTTTCTCCTGCATCACTGGTAGTTCATGTAATATTTTATTCCAGTGCGTTGTCATACTTGGTATTCCACTGTGTCCAATTTCTTACACATTTCAGATCTTTTGCAAAATTGACTTTTCGATCACAAAATTCTTGCTTAATTTGTCATAGTAGATTCAACTGTTCTGCTTAAATTTGAACTCAGTGGTTGGATGGTAACTTATTGCTAGGTTTTTTAGACAAGATGTTAAATGTTTTTTTTTTTTTAACTTAAGGCAAATTTATTTACATGATCTTTAAATTCTCCCTACTACTCACCTTATTCTATAGTTTAAGATGACCCTTACCCAGTTTTTACCATTCTTCTTAGAATTCTTTGAAAATATTCATATCTAAAACAATTTCATCTGAACCAATGTGAATGCGATTGAATAACGACTGCAGAAATCATTAAAGTGAGGTTATTAGCTGCGATTGTATAATCTGTGTGCAGACATAGGGTAACATTTTTCTTTTGTATTAAGTATCTGAATATGTATTTGTGCAAAAGTGGAGTGAAAATATGGTTGAGAGTACAGGTGGTTGAAGTTTTCTGTACTTCATTTCAGGATAGACTAGAAACATTCTAATGTTGTGGTTAAAACCAATCTAGATTAGGTTTATAAAAATACCATGAAGCAGCTTTTGAAAAACAAAGCCTTTTCTTTTTTTCAAAGACAAAATCAGCCTTTGCAGGACCCTCTTGCAGTCTGCTTTGCAGTCTGCTGTAGTTCTTGATTCTAAGGGCTACCACTTCCTTGAAACTGAAGGGGATGCCCCAGCCTCTCCCACGAATGGTGGTCCTCACATAGCCACATACTGTTGTCGAACCCACTGTGGTCAGGATGTGACGGGCAAGAACACAGTGTCAGTTTAGCAGGTAAATGTGGTTTATTGTGAAAGAGCTCCGATCTACCTCTCTGACATTAACAGATTCAAAATAGGAAACACTGTACCTTCATCCTAGATGTTGATTTTGTGTGGTCTTGTGAATGATCCTCTCTAATGTCACCATATTACCTTCTACAGTCACGTAATTTCTAATTTCATTTAGGTTTTAAGTAAGGGATGAACCATATGTTAGTATGCAGAATGTGACAGCTTGTTTTGGTATTTGTCTCAGGGGACGTCCTCTGTACCTGCAGCTGCCACTCTGTCTACAGTAATAGCTGGGGATCTGGATCTGTTCACTGAGCAAGCGACGAAGTCAGAAGAGGTAGCAAAGAAACAACTCTCCAAAGATTCCATCTTATCTCTGTATGGCACAGGAACCATTCAGCAGCAGAGTACTCCTGGTAATTCGTTTTCAAATCTGCTTTCAGGGAATTGCAGTAACATTACTAGACATATATATCCTTTGTGTTATATTATTTCTATTTTTCGGTGTACCGGGTGCTTCTTTGCAATTTGTGCAACTACAAAACTAATATGAAGCATTAGGATTAAAAAGCATATACAGGATTCACAAGACTTTATTTAGAAGTAACAAGCTGTTCACATATCACTTAATATTGTTTCACAAGCTTACAGGACATGGATTGTTTTTGAAGAATTACTTTGATTTGCATGAAGTTTACAACTTTGTGTGCAGTATGGTATTTTCTCTGTAAGTAAACAATAAACAGTCTGAATTATCACGTGAATTCCAAAACTGAGTTAATAATTATAATGAAAGACTAGCACAGTAAGATCTATTGTTCGCATAGTTTGAATCTGTCAGATCCACTCCCTCTTGAATAATGAGCTGGAATTCTAGGACACTCACTTCCATTAAAGCTAGACACCGTCGTCTCTCAGTTGCGTGTTTAATAGTGGGAGACCAGCCGTGCAGGTCAGCACAAACAGCACATAATCTTGTGCCACGGAGTTTATATGGCTATTGCATAGGATCTATCTATCCTAATTAAATTTGCTCAGGTTTGTAACTGATTTGTGTGCATTCAGGAAGTAACCAGCTCTGATGGTGTAGGTTTGAGTTGGTCTGAGCAGTAGGAGCAGACTGGAATTAAAAATTCTTGCTGTGGGTTGTTCAGAAAGATGGTGATCCTTTTTCTGTGATTATAGAGGTGAGTGCAGCTGTATACAGTAGTCCTGCTTTCTTCATTTTCTTTTCATGTTCTTAAAATGCAGGTGTGTTTATGGGACCCACAAATATACCATTTACCTCACAAGCACCGACTGCATTTCAAGGTTTTCCACCAATGGGCGTGCCTGTGCCTGCACCTGCAGCTCCTGGCCTTCTAGGAAATGTGATGGGACAGAGTGCAAGCATGATGGTGGGCATGCCCATGCCCAATGGGTTTATGGGAAATGCACAAACTGGTGTGATGCCACTTCCTCCAAATGTGGTTGGCCCCCACGGAGGAATGGTGGGACAGATGGGTGCGCCCCAGAGTAAATTTGGCCTGCCGCAAACTCAACAACCCCAGTGGAACCTCTCACAGGTAGGGGAGGTCATTTACTCTCCAGCATCTCCGAAATCAAAGAAATGGGATTCATTTTCTGAATGGTTTTATTTAAATATAACAATGTGACAGAAAGATTTGAGTAGGGGTTAATGTTGTATCAGATGAGAACTGTTATGAAGTTACATCAGATAGACAGATGAGCTGTCACTGACCCTATATTTAGAGTAAAGCATTTTTTCATTTCAGATTATATAACACTAGTGACCATCCCATTTGTAACAGCTAGAAATTATCTTGGGCTTCTTCCTCTCCGCTACCTGTGAAATTAGCACCAAGCTTCAACCCAGCTCCCTGGTGGGGCATTTTATAGTCCACTTTGATCAGCCTATTTTCACTACTAATTTTGGGTTTTATTTTTGTTTTGGTAACTTTGACAAATTATGAAAATATCTAGCCTCCTAGTCTCAAAGCACTAAAGTTGGGTTTCCTTTTTACTCATGGACAAGTCCATATTTGTCTCAGACATCCCCTTGCATTATAAAATCCCATTTCTACTTAATTTAAAGCCAAGCGCTAATATTCTAGTAAAACTTCTTTCAGTCAGTTTTAGCACTCCATTCTGACTTTTCTGCATAGACAAAAGACCCTTAGATTTAGGTTCATGCTCCAGCTCCTCTTCCCTTTACAGTTCTGACTTGATGTTCCTCTAGCACTGGGGGGAATCTTGGTTTCTGTTTAGCTGTTTTACCTTGAGAGCATTCAGAGAATAGTCTAAATTCACTCTATATCCTGTGCTTTTACTATCACTCTTTTTTAAAGGTTTTTTTAAAGTAATCTCCACACCCAGCATGGGGTTTGAACTCACAACCCCAAGATCAAGAGTTACATGCTTTACCAACTAAGCCAGCCAGGCGCCCCTACTGTCATTGTTTAAAGGAATTATCTGTATGACATTGGTGCCTACCCTCTGGGAACCTCAAGTACCAAATGTCAGTAACAGCTTTTGTGTAGCCAGGATGCTGAAGCACGCCCAGCTTGAAGTTAAGGTACTAGACGAAACAGTAAGGAGTGAACATTGGCCTTTACTTTCAGGCATGCTGAGTGAGGGGTGCTGCTGCAGTGGAATCTGGGGGCCAACAAGGTGGTTATAACATCCCTTAGTTGGTATGAAGACATGGACACTTATGCCTCATCAGCAATGTGGTGAACATTAGTGTCTTTGCAAGACAACTAATGAACTTTATTAAGAATACATTCTTAAGAATACATTCCAACCCAAAATTCCACAGATTTTGAATCCATTCTGTATTTTGTGATAATTAGAAGAGTACCATAGGGAAAGGGTAGGATGCTTATATACATATATGATTCCAGTCTGGAAGAAGAATACAGGTCATCTTATACCTTATATAATGAAAATTAATTTTAGATGTTTATTAATTTTAGATGTTTAGTGGTTAACTAGGCAAAAGAAAATGTATGTTTTTCCATAGGAAGTATATAGAACCATTTAAGATTTTAACGAAGACAGGATAATAATTGTCATATACAATATATAGTTTTGGAGTATTTAACTATAAGGACTGAAGAAATGTTAGAAAGTCAAAGCACAACATCCTGATAATAGTTGAAAGTCAGAATAGTAGACTCAGATACAAAGATTGCTTTGGTGCTTTTAGTTGTGGTTAATCTTTGGGGGACAAGAAATGGAGTCTTGAAAATGAATAAATATGATTGAGATCACTTTATGGACAATGCTAAAAAAAAAAAAAGGTAGAAGGAAAGAACAAAAAGGCAACAGAATAGCTATTTGCTTTCTCTAGGGAAATAATTGTTTGGTAGTCTCTTTTTACCCCTGTGCTTTGACTAATTTTCATATTGATGAAAAAAATACTTTATAATTGCTATTAAACTTCATTATCTCCTTGACTAAATTAACCTCAAATAAAGGCAGCATCTAATAAAACAGGGTAACTTAAAAATGTCTCAACAGGAATTAAAAGTGAAGTAAACCTCATAAAATAGCTTTTTATGTTTCACAGGTGAATCAGCAAATGGCCGGCATGAGTATCAGCAGTACGAACCCTGCGGTGGGTTTTGGCCAGCCCCCCAGCACAACGGCAGGCTGGTCTGGAAGCTCATCGGGTCAGACTCTCAGCACACAGCTGTGGAAATGAAAACTGCACCGCAAGTTTCATCCAGAACTACCACCTGACATTCCTTGCTAAAACGCATCTAGTTCCCCTGTTTATTCATGTACATACATTTTTTTTCTTTCTCCCCATTTGTTCATATTAAGAATTCTCTGACTGACCGTGTTGGTCCGTACGGATTCAATTTGATGTGAAAAGCAGGTTGAGAAACCATTTTATGTCAAGGGCAGCTTTGCTCATTTCCCATGATTTCGTAAACCACGTTATTTGAGAAGCTGCTCAGTCAACTTGCATAATCAGTTTTACTCTCGATAAAATTATAGCTCTAATGTTTGCATATAAGGGAAGTAGTTATCATGTTAGTAATACCTCTAACAGTATAAACCCCACCCCCAAATTAGCCAGTAATCCTGTAGGAAGGTACTGTATGATCAAATGTTTAATCATATAAATAGAATGTAAATGTGTCACTGAGCACTGTTTTCTAGTGTATCAAAATTATTTTATTTCATCATTCACTTCACTGTGCTGTTGTTATGATGTGCTTAACAGGGAACGTGGTTAGTGAAAGGAAGATAAACCTGGATGTTACTATAAAACTTAGTTTAACGAATGTTTAAAGAACTCAAATTTTATCTGCCTCTCTTGTAATTTGGATCTCTTCTTATGTACATAGTGCTAATAACATGAAGACCTTTCTCTGCACTATATGCAAACAGGGTAACTAAACAAAGCCACTTTCAATCCTTGAAGGTATATCCAGGTTTATGACAGTAATTGTGTTTACATTTTATGGTGCCTAGTATTGACAAAATGTTATATCCCTATATTAAACAGATGAATCCATAGACCTTTTTTTTTTTTGTGGGTTTTATTTCCTACAATGTATGCTGCCACCAACCATACGAAAATTACTTAATGTTGCAAAGTGAGGAATTGGGAACATTTAGTCAACAAAATACCTGTCATTTGTTTCTAAAACCTGTTCAGTTCCACCAATTCTAAGGCCAATTGGAAAAAAGTATACGAGATACTCACAACAGTATCCTGCAGGGTCACTAGCCGTACTCTACAAAGAACTTGCAGTTTCGTTGTAGGGGAAACATGCAGAACAAATGAAGACAAAAACGAACATTTTATACCATCCAGTCAGCCGTGTTAACTGGCAAGCTCTGCTTAAACAGATGTCCATCAGATGATAGTAAAGGCTGCTGTGAAGTAAAGTGAACAATACCTGAATGTTCTGCAGCCTAACTCCACGCGTCCTCTCCCACTTCCACCAGCCAGGCAAGCTGCACCAGTTGCTGCTTCAATTTATACCTCAATTTTCACCGTGTCCAGGTGGTACTTTGGCTCGTTAGCTAGATTAACCTTCTCTGTCCGAGTGTGCCACACGAGAACCTGGAGGGGAGGGAAATCTTTGGGTAGCCATGCTTCTTAACGCTGACACTCAACAAGGTCAAGCAGCACAAGTGAAATGAATACCTTGGTGCAGTTACTTGCTTTTGGTTCCAGTTCTTCAACTGTTGTTATCTGTTTTAGAAAATCAGATTCTTGCATCCCTGGCTGGGATCCACGACGCTTAAATACGGCTTTTGGATTGGACAAGATGACTTGAAGACTTACAGCAAATCCTTTGTGAAAAGTTAAAAGAAAAAAAAAGACTTTAAAATAAAATAATTGGTGTACTTCTCTTTTTTTGTAAAATTTTGGACACATCAGAAATTCTTTTATATGCCAAGTGTGTGCCAGGTCTCGGTTCTCACAGTTGGATAGGAGCATTACTTGTAGAAAGCAACCGTGACAGCATGGTACGTTCAGTGCCACGACAGAGGTGTGTGCATGGTGAGGGGCAGGGGACAAGAGCTGCTGTTGCCCAGAGGTCATCACAGCCCGGCATTCGACACTCTGGGAACTGAGAACTAAACATAAACATAGCTGCAGAGCATACAGACGTCCCTTGACTGTCCCCAGGGTGTGAGCGTGCCTGCCTGTGTCTCCTGCCTGGTCTTCAGCACCTTTCTGTGTGCTCTCCTTGGAACCAGCACTGCTGTGATTTACTTTGAGTTTAGAAAACTGAGGAGTACAAGTCGATTAGCTAGAAAATGAAAAATCTGTAATCATTTGGTTTAAATTTCCAATTTGGTTCGATCCGACAAGGGTGGGGGGAGGTTTGGAAGTCGGTGCAGGAGGTTTATCCGGCCATTTGATAAATTGGTTTTGGGGTTTAATTTTTTTTCAAGGAAACAAATTACTGTTCATTTCCTTCAACGGTTTGGTCACGAAAAATCATTACTATTGAATCTGTGGTTTAGCAACACTAGTTAAAGGCTTAGCCGTTACACACCCTACAAGCTTTCTCGGCAAGCAGCTGCTGTAACCTTTATGGTTGTTCTGAAAGTCTGAAGTACTGGACCTCTGCTCTTTATGACGAAGCTGACACTGTAAAGTCAGACACCCTCCCAGAGTCAAAGCTGCAAGGGCCAACCTCCAGGAACGTTTCTTGCCAACTTTTTGCCCTGTTCTACATTAACTGATTTATGCTTCTTTTTGCAAAAGCACAGTTAGCAAATAAGTTCCAAGAGATACTAGGCAGTAAGTGGGGAGTTGTGAGAAAACCACAACCAGTATTCTAATCGCTCCACATGCCAGACTGGGCCACTTCCACATCCTAGACCCTGCCCTCTTTACAGGAAAGCCTCCCACTAAGCTGGCTCCCCACAAACACAACTTGGCCCAGCACATGCTGAGTGAGACAGAACAAATAAAATAATTGTAAAGCATTAGCCTGAGGACTGGCTCCAGTATCTCCACCAGTCCTGGAGGGAGGCAGCATAGCAGAAAGAACACCGAATTTAGAGTTACAAGCCTTTTGGTTTTGCCTGGATCCTTGTTCTTGGGACACTGGCCACGTCACTGAACGTTTCTTGATCCTAAAACTTCCCCATTTCCTCATCTGCAAGAGAGGTGTGACACCTTTTCAACTCCGTGTCTCATGTAAAATTAGTGAATGGAAAGACCCCACTAACTGCACAGCACTGTTCATGAGGTGCTATGGTATATACATAAAAATACCATTAGAAATATGGCACCAGCCACCATCGATGGCTGGAGAACAGGGTTTACAGGAAAAGGGCCTGTGAAAATGTGGCAGAACCAGGCCACCCGCATTTCACACTTCTTGGCTAAGGAGTCTGAAGCCTTCCCCAGACAGCCAAAACAGCCACAGACCTCTTCAGCAAAAAGCCAGAGGTTCAAAGTCACACATAAAAAGTAACTCTTCTAATGTGATTTTTGTGTTCTAGGAGGCCTTGCTGTTTTTCATATACTTAAAAATAAGTTTCATACATTTTCTACAGTTGAGGGTCTGTCCTCCATCACTGAAGCTCCTGGTATACTTTTCACATGGTGTCAAGGTACTAATTGTATTTCCCCTTTCTTGTAATAAAAAAAAAAAAATAGGATCCAAACTGTACAGAAGCCATTCTGAAAATGTGATGAAGCCAGTTTGATTTCCTTCATTTTCCCTGACGTCTTTAACACCATTCATCATGGTGACCAAAGATTCAGATTAAGTGTAGTTTCTTGCTTTCCTTGGCTCGGGAATACCCTTCTAGCTCTTAAAGCAGAGTTACACAGTACAATCTACAACTTAAGCAAAGCTGCCAGCCAGCTGTGAGGCTAGACATTGTTTTGCTCTAAGTCCCTTTCCTGGCCTCCCTGGAGAACAGGGTGCACCTGGCAGTCCGGCACCCTGGAGAGAGTTTTCATGGGCGACTCACTGCAGCAGCAAAGTGATTTTCTGTGTTCTAATACAAAAGGGGAAAGGATGCAACTCAAATGCTCTTCAATCTCCCACCTCCGCCATCTTCTTTGCCAGGCCCCTGCTCAGTGAGCTCCTCAAAGGAAGCCGGTCACAGCCAGCAAGCGGGACTACACACTACTGAGGCCCAAACCCTGGATTGCCTTTTGGGGAATCATGTGACCTGCTATGAAGCTGGGGAGTTAGAGAGTTCTCCCTACGAAAGCAGGACAAGTTTTTGAGCTCCTTAAACCACTGCTTCCAACCCAAGATCTCCATCCTGGGTTTTCTTAATTTCCAAGTATTTATGCCTCAAGTACTTTACATACCCTTCCTTTTTTCTAGTGAAATTAATTTAGCTTCAAAGATGTTTGCAGTAGTTTTTGAGATACTGGGAGCCTTACAAAAATCATGGGACTAGGATTCTCTGTCCTGGTCAGTTGTATAAAAAATAACATCCAAATGAAAACTGGTTATTCACTGTGAGTGACTTGTTCAAGTGAAGTAGAGGTAGGGTGGAGATATGGTCCTTAATGTAAAGCATGTATGTATGTATTCCCCTATGTATGTATGTGTGTGTATATATATGTGGATGTGTGTAATAAATGTTAGACACATATAAACAATCTAACAAATACATATTTTTTTCTAATACCTAGCAACATAAAATTCAAAATGCCTGAGCTACAAAAATTACCATATGTACAAAGAAGCAGGAAAATACAACCCCAAATATACCCCATATGTTCAAAAATGTAGGGGAAAGATTAAGCATGCTAAGGAGAGATATGGAAGATATAAGAAAGACCCAAAGTGATCTCACTGTTGTAAAAAATATACTGCCTGGGATTAGCAGCTGATAAATCATTGCAGAAAAAAAGACTAGTAAACTTGAAGAATGAACAACAGAAATACCAAAAGGAAACACAAAAAGGAAAATACCAACACACACACACACACACACACACACACACACACACACACACACCAAAGAAACTGAATGAAAGGTTTAGAAAGAGTGATCGAAAAAAAATGAAATAACAACTGAAAACTTACTGAACTTGAAAATCAGTAAGGATATGTAAGACTTGACCTGACACAGGACATGCTACCTAACAATATAGAATCCACAATCTTTTCAAGTACACATGGGACATTATCAAGATAGGCCACATCATCTGGGCCAGAAATCAAATCTCAATAAAGATGAAAGAATTTAAATTGTACAAACTATTTCTCTGACCACAACAGAATTAAAATAGAAATCAATAACATGAAGATATCTGGAAAATCTCCAAATATTTGGACACCAAACAATGTAATTTTAAATAGACTATGGATCTAAGAAATCAAAAGGGAAATGAAAACAGTGGGATGCACCTAAAGCAGTACTGAGATGGAAAATTAATTTGACAGCTATAAATGTTTATTAGATAGGAAGGGTCTCAAATCAATGATCTAAGTTCTCATACCTTTTTAATAAAAAATAAAACCCGAAATGAATAGAAAATTTTTGAATAAACCTATGAACCAAAATTAATGAAATAGAAAATAGGTAAGATCAGTGAAATAAAAACCATGTTCTTTGAAAAAAGTCAAGAGTGCCTGGGTGGCTCAGTCGGTTAAGTGTCTGACTTCAGCCCAGATCATGATCTCATGGTTGGTGGGTTCTAGCCCTGCGTCACGCTCTGTGATAAATATCTACCCACACCTCTCGGGGGGTTGGGGGGTGGGGAGGAGACATAAGTTATAAGTTACCAATACTGGGAATAAGAGAGGAATATTGGTATGGATTCTACTAATAAAGGAGTATTAGGAAGAACATTATGACAGATAATTTGACAACTTACATAAAAATGGACAAATTCTTTGAAAGACAAGCTATTACAGTTCACTCATGAAGAAATAGATAATCTATACAGCCCCATACCAGTAAAGAAATTATAGTTCAAAATCACCCACACCACATACACACAAACCAAAATAAAACTGAGAAAACAAACCTCCAGGCCCAGATAGTTTCACTGGTAGTGTCTACCAAATGTTTGAGGAAGAAGTATTATGATTTTTACAGAAAATAGAAAAGGAGAGAACCTTTCAAATTCTCTCAAGTTAACATTTCCCTAATACCAAAACCAAACAAGTATTAGGTTAAAAAAAAAGCCACAAGACAAGGTAAGATAAGAAAACTACAAGTCCAACAACCTTCATGAACACAGAAAAATTCTTCAAGTTTTAGCCAATTGAATCCAACAATAAATCATGACCAAATGAGGTTCATTCTAAGACTGCAATGGTGATTTAACATTTCAAAATCAATCAGTGTAATTCATCAACTTAAGATGTTATAAAAAAGAAAAATATCTGCATTGTAATAAATGCAGAAGATGCACTTGACAAAATCCAACATCAAGATTTTTGAAAAGCCTGACTCAGCAAACCAATAAACAATGAACTTCCTCGACTTGGTAAAGACATCTACAAAAAATCTATTGCCAATATTATATATACTTCATGGTGAAAGACCGTGTTAAGACCCCTGGAGGCTGGAAGGAGGTAAGGCTGTCTGCTCTCAACGTTTACTCAGCAGTGTAGTGGAGGTCCTAACCACTGCAGTGAGGAAAAACAAAACCAGACAAACTAGAAAAGGAAAAAGCAAGTCCAGCAAATCTCTTCCCCTTTCACCCAGAGATAAACGCATCAGTAATGCTTATCAGTTCCTTCTGTTGTGTATCAACGTGGTCTCACCTCCACATACTTGTCCCATTGGCATATTCTTTTCTAATTAAACATAATCTACTCTTAAAAGTGAGGGTGTTACAAACCAAACTTCTTTCCAATTCTCACAGGATAGATTTCGGCAACATTATAGTTCGGCCACAATAAAGATACTAATGGCTGTTTTTCCCGACAGCTCTGGCTATTGGTATTGGAATACTGCGCTTTTGACACATTTTTACTACTGACAACAGGTATCTGGTAATTTCAAAAGTTGGTATCTACTCACGTGAAATAAGAAAAAAAAAGATTATCCATTTCCAAATTAAAATGTATACACACTCAATTGTCTCAGAAATTGCTGGAGAAAGATGTGCATGGGGTACCTCCTCTCCTAATTCTTCCTAAGGCCACCCACTCTCCTTTCATCTCTCTTCCTAGCAAAGCACATCCACCTTTTGCAGAGTGTGTGTGAATCTTCCCTACCCACCCACATCCTTTACTGAGAAAATTAATACATGCCAAAATTTGCTCTTAAAGGATATGATTAAGTGGTTTTTAGCATGTTCATAACTCTGGGCACTGTTTTTAAAGTTTACTTATTGATTTGGTGGGGGGGTGGGCAGCGGAGAGGGAGGGAGGGAGAGAGAGAGAATGAATATCCCAAGCAGGCTCTGACGCAGGGCTCGAACTCACCAACCGGGAGATCATGACCTCAGCCAAATGGTCTTGGCACCCTTGGCAAAAATCAATTGGCCACAATGTAAGGGCTGTATTTCTGGTCAATTCTCTTCTATTGATTCATATGCTTGTCTTTATGCCAGTGCCACACTGTTACTGTAGGTTATATACTAAGTTTTCAAATCAGGAAATATAAACATTCCAACTTTGTTCTTTTACAAAATTATTTTGGCTATTTGGAGTTCCTTGATTTCCCATATGAATTTTAGGATGATCTTGTCAGTTTCTGCAAAAAGGGCAGCCAGAATCTTGATAGGAATTACCCAAAATCTATAGATTAATACGGGGAATACTGCCATTGGAGTAATATATCTTCTAATCCATAACGCTGTCTCCTAATCCAGGAACATAAAATGTCTGTACACTTACTTAATTTTTCTAAATAATGTTTTACAGTTTCCAGTATACAAGTCTGACACTTTTTTTATTACTAAGTATTTTATTATTTCTGACACTATTGCGAATAAAATTGTTTTCTAGTTTCATTTCTCAGATTGTTCATTGCCAGTGTATAAAGGGGGCATCTGAGTGCCTCATTTGGTTAAGCATCTGACTCTTGATTTTGGCTCAGGTCAGTATCACACACTTGGTAAGATTGAGCCCCACATCGGGCTCTGTGCTGACAGCATGGAGCCTGCTTGGGATTCTCTCCCCCTCTCTCTCTGTCCCCCTACCACTGCTCATGTGCTCTTTCTCCCTCTCTCTCAAAATAAATAAATAAACAAAACTTTTAAAAAATGCACTTCTTTTTCATATGTTGATCTTATATCCTACAACCTTGCTGAATTTACTAGCACTGATAGTTGTGTATGTATGCTTGAGGATTTTGTATGTAAAAGATCATGCAATTGATAAATGAAGATATTTTACTTCTTCCTTTCAAACCTAGATGCCTTTTATTCCTTTTTCTCAATAATTACCCTGGCTACCACCTGTTACAATGATGACTACAACTGTCAAGAGGGGTCATCCTTGTCCATGATCTTTAGGGGAAAAGCATTCAGTCTTCAGCTAATAAGTACATGAGCTTTTTTCATAGATGCCTTATATCAGGTAAAAGATGTTCTTTCCCATTCCTCATTTATTGATCTGTCTAGTGTTTTTATCATGAAATAATGTTGAATTCTGTCATGTGCTTCTTCCACATCTACTGATTTTATCATGTGGTTTTGGGGGTTTGTTCTCCTGATCAAGGTACATTACATTTACTGACTTTTGTATATGAACTAACCTTAAACTCCAGTGATAAATCTCACCTGGTCATGGTGTATAATCCTTTTTATATGTTTCTGGATTAACTCCACTAGAATTTTGTTTAGGATTTTTGCATCTATATTCATAAGGGATATTGGTCTGTAGGTTTTTGCTTTGTGATGTTTGGTTTAGGGATCACGGTAACAATGGCCTAATAGAATGACTTCAAATATGTTCCCTCCTTACTATTTTTTGGAAATGTTTGCAAAGGATCTTTTTAAGTGCTTGTTAGAATTCACCAGTAAATCTGGAACTCAGCTTTTCTCTATACAAGTTTTGTCGATTACTAAATTCAATCAATCTCTTATAGGTCTATTCAGATTTTCTATTTGCTTTTCAGTCAGTTTTTTTAAGTTTATTTATTTTGAGAGACAGTGCATGTATGAGTAGGAAGAGGGTCAGAGAGAGAGGAGTGAGAGAATCCCAAGCAAGCTCAGCACTGTCACTGCAGAGCCTGATATGGGGCCCAATCCCATGAGCCATGAGATCACAACCTAAGCTGAAGTCAAGAGTTGGACGCTTAACCAACTGAGCCACTCAGGCGGCTTTTCAAAGGCCCTATGGAATGAAATATTATCCAAGATTTTTCTTTCCAGTTGGCTTATTGTTTGCCATAAGGATTACCATTGCCTCAGATATATGTAATGGTAAACAATCAACATTTTGGTTTTTTTTTTATCTAGTTTTTGTTTGTTTTGAGGTTTTTGTTTTCCTATTTTTTATTTTTTAAAAAATGCTCCCAGGAAAAGGCTGTTTGTACTGGATGAATTCTGAGTGAGGTTAGATAAAGACAAGCTTGGAGAATGGGATTTTCTACAGACCTGTTTGGTCAAATAATGGCAGTTCTCTTAGAATGAAGCTTTAAATAAGTTCCAACTCTGTCCTTCCCTCCCAGTGACTGCTAGGATAAATAGCTGCTGATTTTCATCCTGACTCCAAGGCCACTGTGGAGCTAGGGAGAAAGGGACGGGAACAAGGCAAAGTGACACAATATAATACTCGCTGTTATAACCAACATTTAACCATTTTTCTTAAACAAATACTCATCAAATTGATGCACACTTTGGGTTAATTTCCACAGTTGTGAGAAAGTTGATTTTGACAATCACTGTTTTTATAGAAGACAATATTCAGAGGTCCTTACTCTGTCATTACCAATAATGTTCCTGCCTCTCTCTTTTTCAAACTCCCAATCCTAAGGTCACCATTTGAGGAAAGTAAGTTTGGAAGAAGCAGCATGTTAATGAGGGCATGAAGGTTAAAAATGGAAAACTGCTGAGAAATCAAAAAATACCTTGAGACAAATGAGAATGGAAATACAACATACCAGAATTTATGAGATGCAGCAAAACAGTTCTAAGGGGAAGGGTCTTATGCCTTCTAATGCCTACACAAAAAACAAAGATCTCAAAAAACCTTTTTTCCTCAAAGAACTAGAAAAAGAAAAAAAGACAACACCAAAAGTTAGAATAAGGAAGTAAATAGATCAGAGCAGAAATAAATGAAATAGAGACCACACGATAATAGAAGTGATAAATGAAACTAAGAGCTTGTTCTCTGAAAACATTAAAAAAACTGACAAACCCTCAGCTGTAATCACCAAGAAAGAGTGGGCTCAAATAAATAAAATTATAAATAAAAAACAAGGCAGAGGCGCCTGGGTGGCTCAGTCAGTTAAGTGACTGTGGCTCAAGTCATAATCTTGCAGTCTGTGAGTTCGAGCCCCGCAGTGAACACTCAGATGACAGCTCAGAGCCTCGAACCTGCTTCGGACTCTGGGTCTCCCTCGGACTCTGGGTCTCCCTCGCTCTCTGCCCCTCCCCCACTCAACTCTGTCTCTCAAAAATTCAAAACGTTAAAAAAAATTTTAAATAAAAGAGAAGGCATAACTATTAATGAGACAAATGAAAAGGATAAGAGGGGCACCTGGGTGGCTCAGTCGGTTGAGCATCCAGCTTCGGCTCAGTTGTGGGTCATGATCTCACAGTTTGTGGGTTCGAGCCCCACGTCAGGCTCTGTGCTGACAGCTAGCTCAGAGTCTGGAGCCTGTCTTCGGGTTCTGTGTCTCCCTCTCTCTCTGATCCTCCCCTGCTCACACTGTCTCTCTCTCTCTCAAAAATAAATAAAAAAATTTTTTAAATTTCTTTTAAAAAAATGAAAAGGATAAGAAACTACTATGAACAAGTACACACTAACAAACTGGACAACCTAGAAAAAACGGGTATTCCCCAGAAACATACAACCTACCAAGAATCATAAAGAAATAGAAAATCTGAATAGACTAATGACTAGTAAGGAGACTGGATCAGTAATCAAAAACCTCTCAACAAAATAGAAGACAAGATGGCTTCACTGATGAATTTTACCAAATATTCAAAGAAGATTTAATACCTATCCTTCTCAAATGCTTCCAAATAGAAAAGGAGGAAACACTTCCAAACATTTTATGAGGCAGCAGTACCCTAATACCATAACCTGACAAGGACACCACAAGAAAATCACAGGTCAGTATCTTTGATGACCATAGATGCAAAATCCTCAACAAAATATTAGCTAACTCAATAATAACAAAGAATCATACAATCAAATGGGATTTATTGCAAGGAAGATTCAACAGCTGCAAATCTATCAGTGTCATCCACCAGGCTAACAAAATGAAGGATAAGAATTATATGATCATCTCAATAGATGCAGAAAAAGCATTTGATAAAATTCAATACTCTCTTGTTATAAAAACTCTCAACAAAGTGGATAAGGAGGAAATGTACCTCAACATAATAAAAGCCAGATAGGACAAGCCCACAGCTAACATCAAACTTAACAGTGAAGAGCTGATGTTTTCTCCCTAAGGTCAGGAATAAGACAAGGATGCCCACTCTCACCACTTCTATTCAATATAGTAGTGGAAGTTCTAGCCACAGCAATCAGACAAGAAATAAAAGTCATTCAAATTGGAAAAGAAGAAGTAAAACTATGACTATTTTAGATGACGATACCATGTATAGAAACTTCCGAGACTCCACCAAAAACTATTAGAATAAATGAATTCAGTAAATTTCAGAATACGAAATCAATATACAAAAATTTGTCTCATTTCTATACACTAGTAATGAACTATCAAAAAAAGAAATTAAGAATACAATCTCATTTACAATTGTATCAGAAAGAATAAAATGCCTAGGGAGAAATTTAATCAAGGAGGTGAAAGACTGAATACTGAAAGCTATAAATGATGATACAAACTGAAGACACAAATAAATGGGAAATCATTCCATACTAGGGATTGGAAGAATATTGTTAAAATCTCCAAACTACCCAAAGCAATCCAGAGTCAATGCAATCCCTATGAAAATTCCAATGGCATTTTTCACAGAAAAAGAACAAACAATTCTAAAGTTTGTGTGGAACCACAAACCCTGAATAGGTAAAGCAACATTGAGAAAGAAGAGCAAAGCTGGAGGCATCATGTTCTGTGATTTCAAACTATGCTACAAAGATTCAGTAATCAAAACAATAGAGTATTTGCATGAAACAAATACATAGATAAATGGAACAGAAAAAAGAGCCCAGAAAAAAACCTGTCTATTTATGGTCAATTAATTTAAGACAAAGGAACCAAGAATATGTACAATGAGGAAAGCACAGATTCTTCAATAAATAAATGGTCTTGGGAAAACTGGACAGCCACATGCAAAAGAATGACACTCAACCACTATCTTACACCATACACAAAAATCCACTCCAAATGGATTAAAGACTTGAATAAGATCTGAATTCATAAAACTCCTAGACAAAAACATATGTGGTAATAAGTTCCTTGACAGCAATCTTGGTGATGACTTTTTGGATAATACCAAAAGTAAAGGCAAAAACAAACAAGTGAGACTATATCGAAATAAAAAGCTTCAGCCCAGTAGATGACACCATCAGCAAAATAAAAAGGCAACCTACCAAATGGGAGAAAATATTTGCAAATCATATATCTATGGAGACAAATATCCCAAAATATATAAGGAAATCATATAACAAAAAACAATAATCTGAATAAAAAGTGAGCAGAGGACCTGAATACACATTTTTCCAAAGAAGATAAACAACAGCCAACAGACACATGAAAAGATCCTCAACATCTTGCATCACCAGGGAAATACCAATCAAAACTACAATGAGATACCACCTATGTTAGAATGGCTGGTATCAAAAAGACAAGTAATAACAAGTTTTGGCAAGGACATGGGGAAAAGGGGACCCATGCACACTAGGAGTATAAATTGGTGCAGCCACTATGAAAAACAACATGGAAGCTCCTCCAAAAATTAAAAATACCACATGATTCAGCAATACTGCTTCTGGGTATTTAAAAAGAAAATGAAAAACTAAAAATGATGTAAGTACCCCCCTACCATGTTCATTGTAGTATTATTTACAACAGCAAGGCATGTAGGCAACCTAAGTGTCTACTGATGGATGACTGGATAAGAAGATGTGTTACACAGATATACAACGTGATATTATTTGGCCATAAAAAAGAAAGAAATCTTGCCTTTTGCGACAACATGGATGAATCCTTAATGCACTAGGCTAAATGAAGTAAGTCAAAGAAAGACAAATGCAAAATGATTTCACTTATATGTAGAATATAAAAAAGAAAAACTCACAGATATAGGGAACAGACTGATGCTTGCTAGAAATAGTGGGGTGGAGGGTGGTCAAAAGGTACTAACTCTCAGTTATAAAACGAATCCCTGGGGATGTAAAGTACAGCATGGGGACTACAGTTAATAATACTAGATTGTATATTTGAAAGTTAAGAGTTCTCATCACAAGAAAAACATTTATACGTGGTGATGGATGTTAACTAGAGTTACTCTGGTGATCATTTTGCAATATGTAAAATATCAAATCATGTTGTACACCTAAAACTAGTGTGTTATATGACAAGTATATATCAATTTAAAAAATGGAAAACTGCTACTTAAGTAATTTTTCATAATCTTGTACCTTCTAGCCTTGGAATCTGTGAACTATCCAACTGAAAAATAGATGTGTCAATAGTAGTGTTTGAGGAATCATTTTCACACACTTAAATTACTTAAATCAGTTATAGAAGGCAGAAAAGAGGGTTGTATAAAAGGAATGTTTCTTTTACTCATTGCCTGTCATCTCTAAATTGCCACTACACCATGTCAGTCTTTAAGTAGAGATTTTCAAGGTCCTAAGACTGAATACTCAAGTGATACATGTGCTTCCAAGGGGTAGACAGAGCTACAACTTTCCACATTTACTTCCAATTATACCTTAGAATAATTGTCTTCTACAGCAGGAAAGCAATGAAAAAGCATGGCATGGCTACTAAATGGATCTGTTAATCTGCTCCAGAGTACTGACTGACCCTTTATGTTTGCTTCAGGGTAAACCCCCACCCTCACTCTTTGTTGTTGTTGTTTTGAAAACTCCTCGAAAGCCATTTAGCAGTCACTGTTCTAGTGGAAAAAAATAAAACACTCTTCATTTCTAAGACGTATTCTTTACTTAATCTATAAACAATTTATTTAAATCTTTACTCTGAAAACAAACCAACAAAGAAACTTGAATCTTCTAAGGAAACCATCAGGATGCTGAATCAGGCTGAAAAGAATTAAAGATAAATTAATAAGGCTTAATTAACTGTATACTAAAAATGTCCACAGAGATTTTCGTAAGCTGGTGGCAGAGAAGTAAGGCACGCCTAATACTGAGGTTCAGAAGGGAAAGTGGTTCTATTGGCTCAACAGCCAAAAAGACTGTGATGGGAAATGAAGTGTTGTATGTGCTGAGAATGGCGGAATCAACAGGGTTGACAATGTCTGAGTAAGAATCACTGTCTATGCTTTATTTCACCTATGACATCTTCTGCTTCCTATTATCCATGAGTACTAGTGCGTGTGTCACTAAGCCAGTCTACTCTAATCCAGGAAATACAGCACAACAGGAGAAGGAGGGATCTGTGTTCCTATTTCTCAAACCCCAGCACCTACAAGTAAATCATTTTTTTAAAAGCTTATTTATTGGGGCACTTGGGTGCCTCAGTCAGTTAAGCATCTGACTTTGGCTCAGGTCATGATCTCACAGTTTGTGAGTTCAAGCCCCGTGTCTGGCTCTGGGCTGACCGCTCGGAGCCTGGAGGAGCCTGCTTTGGATTCTGTGTCCCCCTCTCTCTCTGCCCCTCCCCCACTCATGTTTTGTCTCTGTCTCTCAAAAATAAATAAATGTTAAAAAAAATTTTTAATACAAAAATAAAAAGTTTATTTATTTATTTATTTATGTATATATATATATAGAGAGAGAGAGAGAGAGTGTACAAATGTAGGGGGGGGCAGAGAGAGAGGGAGAGAGAATCCCCAGTACACTCTGCACTATCAGCACAGAGCCTGATGAGGGGCTCAAACCCATGAAATGTGAGATCATGACCTGAACCAAAACCAGGAATCGTCAGACACTTAACCAACTGAGCCACCCAGGCACCCCTACAAGTAAATCATTTTTAAAGTCACGGAAAATAACAAGTTGGCAAGGCTATGGAGGAATTGGAACTCTTGTGCATTGCTGATGGGAATGTAAAATGATGCAGCCACTGTGGAAAGTATAGTGGTTCCTCAAAAGAAAAAAGTCAAACATACAATTACCATATGGTCCAGCAATTCCACTTCCAGGCATATACTCAAAAGAATTCAAAGCAGTGACTTAAAAACAGTTATTTGCACACTCATGTTCATAGAATTATTCACATGAGCCAAGAGATAGAAGCTCCAATGTCTGTCAAAAGATGAATGGATAAATAAAATGTGGTCTCAATATACAATGAAATATTATTCAGCTTTAAAAAGGCATGAAATTCTGACACATGCTACACCATGGATGAACCTTAAAGACCTCATGCTAAATGAAATAAAAAGGACTAATATTATGTAACTCCACTTACATGAGCTACCTGGAATAGTCCAATACATAGTGATAGAAAGTAGATGGTTGTTAACGGGAACTGGGCAGGAGTTGGGGGTGAGCGGGGAGTTAGTGTTTAATGGGTACAAAGTTGTAACTGTGATGATGAAAAAGTTATGGAGATAGATAGTGGTGATCACTGCACAACAGTGTGAATGTATTACTAAACACCACTGTATACTTAAAAATAGTTAAAATGGTAAGTTTCATGTTATGTACATTCTACCACAATAAAAAAAGACACAGCTTAAACTTGTATTCCCAGTGAAAACAGGCAGTCTTTTATGTTGTTGGTGGTGCTTTTCAGCTGTTATAATTGTATTTTTTTAAGTTTCTTTATTTATTTTGAGAGAGACAGAGACACCATGAATGGGGAGGGGCAGGGAGATAGAGGGAGAGAGAGAGAATCCCATGCAGGCTTTGTGCTGCCAGTGCAGAGCCTGATGTGAGGCTCGAACCCACAAAGCCCTGAGATCATGACCTGAGCCAAAACCAAGAGTCAGATGCTTAACCGACTGAGCTACCCAGGCACCCCTCAGTTATTATAATTTTGAAAACTCTTCTTCTATGTTCAAATTCTCTTCTTGCTTGACCACTGGAAGTGTTTTCTATGGAAAGAACTTTATTGAACACTCTCAAACTTTTTCAGCATGGGGCTAGCCCACATCCAACCTCCAGACTAGATCTATAGGTGGCATGGCAGGGCCCACGGCTACTAAAAGACTACTGAGTTATAGGAGGAGACAGGAAAGTAGCTTCTGACCACCCACACCAGCTGTTCTTATTTCTAGCTGCACTTTATAATCACTTCAGACTTACAAAATACATACACACCACAACACGAGGTGCCACACCCAGAGATTGTGGTTTCATTGATCAGTGATGAAGCCCATGTATAGACACCTACTCAAAGCTCCCCAGGGAATTCTGATGTGTAGCCAGGTTGAGACCCACTGAATTAGTCACTCCTTAGAAAGCACTCTGGAGTACAGCTCAAACATCCCCTTTCTAAAATCTTACCATTAAGAAAGAATGGGAATTAGGGCTCAGAGGAATAAGAAGCTGTCCAACTTTTACTTTTGATAATCCTTTAACTAGAAAAAAAGACAAGTTAAAATTCATGAATTCAGCAAACACTTATCCAAGCTACTGCTGTCAGGATGGTGTCCCCGCCTGTAGGTGCTGGCAGAAGAGATGAACCCTGTCCCAGCAGAGCTCCGGGCCAGCAAGGGAAGCCCAGGGCAGGCAGGACACTGATGGGAGCACCACCTTCAGGACAAGTTCCCATAAGGGGAACATGTGGAAACAGCAGCTATGCCGGATGGAAAAGTGAGGAAAATGTCCCAGAGAAAGTTATCCCTCTACCATTAATGAGTCTGGAGAGGTGACTAGAATTAGCGAGGCAAACCTGGGAAGATAAAGTGACATTCCCTCTTCTGGAGGGCAGTGTGTGCCACTCTCAATTACGCCGGGCCCGTGAGCATGTGGCAATGCCTGGCTGACCCTGGGGGTTGGCTGTGGTCAAGGGATTTGAAATGAGGTGGACTGAAGTGCAGCGTGTCTGGGGTTGGGTCATATGGCTGCTCAAGGGGCTCAGGAAGAATGCCAGCTAAGGTCAGCTTCTCAAGTCACAGGACAGACTTGTATCTTAGTCACGGGAACCAACCCTGAGCCAAGGAAAGCTGGGCATGCCAGCCCCCAGGTTAGCCATGCAGAGCAACAGTCCTTCATGCTTATTTATACTAATAAACTGTCTGCCTCTTCAATAGGTTCCAAATGAAAATTCTATCTATAGATGCTCTTTCTCCCACAAGCTCTTAGGAAAGTCAAGGTAGTGAAAAGGACATTTGTCCCCCCTTTTGACCTGATTAGAAAGCATGAGAATCATTCCTTGATATCCTCCCCATGTGCCATCAGTAATCATGAAATGATTTTTCATCTGGGAAATTATGAAAATGAGCATATATCTACTTCTCAACAACTTTTTAAGTTTATTTGTTTTGCGAGAGAGAGAGTGCGAGCGCGCATGCACCCATGAGCAGGGGAGAGAGGGGCAGAGAGAGAATCCCAAGCAGGTTCCACACTGTTAGCACAGAGCCTGACATGGGGCTGGATCTCAAGAACCATGAGATCATGACCTGAGCCAAAATCAAGAGTCAGAAGCTTAACTGACTGAGCCACCCAGGTGCTCCCCCTTCTCAAAAACTTTGTAACGATCTTTTGTTTTGTTTTCCTCTTATTGATCAGTTTCTTTTTGGAATATTTTATCTACATCAAGGGCCAGTGTTTATCTCCGCATGCCATCTTGCAAACTGAGTTAGTTCACTGAATGAGAATGAGCACAGGTCCACCAGCCAAGAGGAAAATGAAATCCATCATGAGCCCAAAGCAAAGAGTTTGCATGTTCTTAAGTATTACCTTCAAGAATGATCTGAAATAGCTATATGCAGTGAGAATTCAAATATTCACAGAGCAGCAGGAACTTCTGCAGTTATCTGTTCTCATCTCAACCTCATCATAACCCAGAAGGCAGTTGGTCTAATCCCTAATCTACAGGTAGGGAAACTGAGCTAGTACAGCCTGCTGTGTCGAGTGGAGCCTGGGCAGCAGTGACGCCCCTCCCCCACAGCTGCCGGTAGAGATCTGGCCACTCTGATATTCAGCCACTCACAGCACTGAGGTGAGTCCTCTGGACAAATGCACGAGCCATATGAACTCTGATGACAGGGGAACACAGACACGGGCTGATTTTGCTTCTTGATGAAGAGACTGGTCATTCAAGCATCTACAGTGTTGTACCCAGTGCTTTGCATTTAATATATTATTCTGTGAGGAATTCCATTCTGCTGTTCCGCAGTTGAAGAAAACAGAGGCTCAGAGAACAAGAAGTGGGTCACTTGGCTGTAAGTGGGTAAGATGGGATTCAAAGCCAAGTGGGAGTGCCTTCTCCGGAGACACACTAACCTGAGTTTGATCACCGTGCAACTTTGGACGTGTTACTTAGTATGTCTAGGCTCCAATTTCCTTATATTTAGAGGAGGATAATAATACTAGCACATCCCTTGCAGAACTGAGTGAAGATTAAATAAGAATGCACACAGGGTGCCGAAGAATGCCTGATGCCTGGTAAATGCTCAGTAAACAATAATCATTAAGTCTGCTGGGTTTCCCAGACACAAGGGAAAGCTTCTGATTTTCAGAATTCTTAGTTCTGACTGAAAGATTTACTCACTGAAATTCTGCAGGACACCACTCCACTTCCACCAAGCCCCACTTGAACCTGGCCACCCCATCATCAACTACCCTAGAGAAAGACCCTGCTTAAGAGCACACAGACGCTCCTTACCCCACACCCTCACCTTAACCCAACACAGACACAGTACATGCACACAGAACCGAACATGTTGTTGGGGCCATTAAACACCTGCAAGTCTCTAGAATGTACTTCATTCTGGAAATAGCTAAGAAATGGGCAACAAACAACCTTTTACCCTCACACTCTACCACCATCCCTGTTGTGCTGTAAGTTCTCAGGACGGAATGACCATGCCCCTGCAGCTGCAATTCTGTCCCAGAGAGCCCACACACCACTCCAGTGACCATCACACTGCAACAACCTAAGGACAAGGTCCCAAGTCGGTCCCCAAATCCTGCACTGAAAAGCACCATACTGTCACTCTACTGAGCACACTAACCTTATCTTCCTTATACAAAACCATCATGCATTGAAAACATCACACTTAATTTACAAATGGCTTCAAAGTAGCAACAAGGCTATTACCTCCCTTTTCCTGCGGTATTTATATTCACTAAGCTAAGCAAACGTTGCCAATTTTGGGTATGCTCATTTGGCTTTGATGATCACCTGATCCCAACTGGGCTGAAGTTTACTACTACAATATCTACCAAGAAAGGGTTTGCCAAATAAATTAAATGAGGCAAAATTCCTTGTCCACAAATATCAAGAGAAAGAAAGCCCTGTACAACTGTCATTTCCCAAGAGCCCAAGCTCCACAATCATCCGTAAGGACAGCACACCCACAATGAATCCGGAGCCTGGAAACTTGGCAAAGAATAGGACTTTCTTTTTTCCTAATGCACAGATCCCTATTTTTATTATTTTCCTATTTTTATAAAACTGGTATTTTGGTTAACAGAATGTTCTAATTACCTGAAATTACCATATACTTCTGCATATATGTTACAACTCAAAATACAATACAAATTACACCAATTAAAACCAAAATTAAATTTGGGGCACCTGGGTGGCTTAGTTGGTTAAGCCTCCGACTTCGGCTCAGGTCATGATCTCACGTTCCTGGGTTCGAGCCCTGCATCGGGCTCTGTGCTGACAGCTCAGAGCCTGGAGCCTGCTTCGGATTCAGTGTCTCCCTCTCTCTCTCTGCCCCTCCCCCACGCATGCTCTGTCTCTGTCTCAAAAATAAATAAAACATTTAAAAAAAACACCAAAATTAAATTTAAGATATCCATTATCACCATACAACAGTGTTAAAAAGACCTAAAATTCTACATGGGCAGAATCTAAAATGGCTTGTTGAAATTTCATAAATAGCTGGGGTGCCTAGGTAGCTCAGTTAGTTAAGCATCTGGTTCATGAGTTTGAACCCCGCATTGGGCTCTGTGCTTAAAGTTCAGAGCCTGGAGCCTGCTTTGGATTCTGTGTCTCCCTCTCTCTTTGCCCCTCCCCTGCTTGCACCCTGTCTCTCTCTCTCAAAACTCAATAAACATTAAAAAATTTTTCATAAATAGCTAATATATATTTATAAGGCCTTCTATCACCCCCTCCCCCCTCCCTCAGACCCCACACCTGCACCTGGATGGCCACTCCACCATTCATTCATTCTGCACCTGCCACCACATAGTTCTCAAATCACACTCCCAATCCCATGAGCCCCTAACTCAGAAATTTCACAAATCCTCCAACAGCCACAGAAATGAAAACAAATTTCTATTTCAGCATTCAATCCTCATAATCTGACCCCAGTTTGCCTCTCCCCTAAGAGCTGCACACACCCTGAGGTTTGTTGTCCCCTTAAACTCACCCTGACCTGGGCCTGCCTGGAAGGCACCTCTCAAGGGCTACCTCCTCCATGACTCTTCCCCAAGTGCCCTCAATGGCAGTTCTCCTTTCTCTTAAAATGTAAACCTAAAACATTCAATTCACACCTCATTTCATATCTCATGGTACAGTACGTTATGTATTTATCATACCCATTCTCTCTGCTAGATACAAAACTACTTGGGGACAGGGGCCGTGTATCCCTTCCAGGCTCCACAGAATCCTACGTTCAGTCAGTGTTTGTAGAGTTCAGGCTATGGTGTTCCTTCTGTACCATTAATGTTTGGCATACGGCTAGCCTCCAACTACCAGCCCCTCCACCTTCCTAGGTCTTGGTTTCCTTACTTACCTCACTTCCTCATTAGGAATAAAGAGGTGATTCTGCCATAGCAATCTTGTCTATCTAGGATCCCAATCCCAACCATCCCCCTAATTTCCTCTCTTTTGGAAATTCAACACAGTTCTTCTCTCAAAATTTCAACTTCTCGGTGCACCTGGGTGGCTCAGTCGGTTGAGCATCCGACTTTGGCTCAGGTCATGATCTCACGGTTCGTGGGTTCAAGCCCTGCGTCGGGCTCTGTGCTGACAGCTAGCTCAGAGCCTAGAGCCTGGAGACTGTCTTCGGATTCTGTGTCTCCCTCTCTCTCTCTCTCTCTCTGACCCTCCCCTGCTCACGCTGTCTCTCTCTCTCTCTCTCTCAAAAAAAAAATAAATAAAACATTTTAAAAAAATAGTAAAACAACAACAACAACAAAATTTCAACTTCTCTTCTTATATTAAAGGGAAACAAAAAAGTAGTTCTCCTACCCCTTGAAACTGCTACCACCTCTCTTCCCTTCTCAATCCTGCCATATTTCTTGAAAGAGTTGTTCCTGGCCCTTTTCTTCGTGGTGGTCACAACCCTTCCCCTGCACCCACCATTCACCCTACTTCCCCACAGTAAAGAATCCCATCTAAATCACGGATGGGATTCTCATTTTAAGAAGGATCCTTTACATCTCTAGAGACCTAGAAACTACTATATGCTAGAAATGCTGATAAACCATAAAGAGACGGAGATGCTAGGTGTCAACAGAAAAAGTATAAATACAGTGGACCACATATGACCTCGATCCCTAGAATCAGAACTTGTCAAAACTCACACCACCTTAGAGCTGGACCTCAGAAATCCTCCCACCCATCCTGTTCCTTACACACATCTCCTTGCAGGCCTCCCAGCTACTTCTTTCCATGACATCCTCTATAATCAGTCTCCTGACCAAGTGCAACCTCCTCGATCCTTTCATGGATTGAATTTCCTCTTCCTCTGTGCTCTACTGGACGTCTAACTTTCCTCAGACGTTTCTGCCAAACCTTTACTCCTCTTGAATTCAGGCCATCTATTCTCCCGTATAGACCTTGTTCTGGGGAGCAGCCTACAAGGTCCTAACTGCCATCAACCATCTCCATGACACCATCTACGTACTTCTGGCTCTCACATTCTCACAATCACCAAGCACCCTCCTCTTTCACATCCATGACACAAGGCATCCAACAATCAAATTCATGACTCACCCACCTCTTCCCACCTATCCACCTCCCCACCCTCAGGGCGGGCCCTGCTCCCTTCCCTGGCTCCAACCCCTGCAGCCACTTTAAATGGAGCCACCTGTGGGCGCTCATCTATTTCCAGAGCTTCAACACGCCCATGTCCACAGGACTCCAGGCTAGAAAACTGAGAGTCCTCCCAGACTTCTCATCCCACTCTGTAATCCACAGGCAAAAAACTATTGTATCACTTCACAATCACATCTCGTTTTTAGGAGTCATGAAATCATCCACAGACGAAGCTGAAAGTGACTCTGAGACATCACCTAATGTACCCTTTGCTTTTGTAGATGAAAGCATTAGGAAAACAGAGATGTGGTAGACACTCTTCTTTATGATATGACAGTTATCCTTTTTGAGCCTGTAGTATGATAGAAAAAAAAAATCGATCTGGTCTTTGTGCCTAGTTTTCATCATGCAGCTTATAAAAGCCTTAGTGGTTCCCAAGTGATGGAAGTGACTTTGTTATGCTAATGAGGTGGCTGCTGTGGGTCCCTTGACAGCTCCCGAGTGGGGGCTGGTTACTGAGAAAACCCAACACATGATCAGAGGGTTGGAATGTTGGGCCATACCACTGACCCCCTGCGGACAGAGGCTAGAGACTGAGTTCAGTTGCATGGCCACCGATTCAATCAACCATGCCAACATAATGCAACTCCAACTAAATACTCCAAACACACAGGTCCAGTGCAGCTTCCCAAGCTGTGAACACATTCATGTGCTGGGAGGGGGATATATCCTGATTCCACAAGGAAAAGGCAGAGAAGCTCTGCATTCTCTACCAGACTTCACCCTGAGTGTTCTTCATCTGGCTGGTCCTAATTTGTATCTTCTGTAATAGAACTGTGGTAGTAAGTAGAGCACGATCGAGTTCTAGGAGCTCTTCTAGTGAACTGGCAAACCTGAGAGAAAAACAACAAATTTATAGCCAGCCAGGAGTGCGAGTGGCTTGGGGACCCCCAAAGTGCTGCTGGTTAAGTAAGGGCAGCTGTGTGGGGTCAGAGCTAACTAGGTGGGAGTGGTGGAGCTGAACAACAGCATAGGCAGCTGTATTTTTACTGGAATAGAGTCCCTCCTGCATTGCATGCCAGGCACTCAACTGGGAACGGAATACACTGTCATTAAAGGAGCATAGTGCCCACCTGCCACCTCTCAGTGTTAAGAATAAAGTGCATGCACACGTTGAGAATTCAAAACAAATCTCAGCCTTAAGTTCTGAATTTGTACAAATCTACACCTCCTGGTGAGGCTCAAGATTAAGCTCAGTTCTTTCAGGCAACGGCTCTTATTGACACCTCCCTGGAAGGGGCCAATGTGAGTCTGTCACTTGAAAGTAACTTCCTGACTTCAAAACAGAGCTAAAAACTCTGTGTGGGCTGCCTTGCCTTTTGTAAGAACCAGCCAGTGGTCAGATGCCCGAGGTGCAGGAGCTGAAGCCCAAGGCTCAGACAAGCAGACATATTCTAGGTTTCACTGGCTTGGCAGAGCAAGGTGGCCGCCAACCCACCGCAGAAGCCACCTGCGTGTGGCTTCCAGGGCAAGAACTGCCTCCCGACACTCTCTTCCACCTTGTGGGTGGTTCTTTAACTTGTTTTGTTTGTTTGTTTGTTTGTTTGTTAGTAGTAATCATTAGAAAGTTTTTTTTTTAACTTTCCCCCAGGGCAATGGAAATAATCTTTACTTCTGCCATTAACATTGTGCATACAATATAATTCCAGAACAATGTTTCCTCATCTGAGAGCAAAAATAGCATCTACAAAGTCCAAAATGGTAAAATAAAGACAGACACAGAGTCTGTCTCCCTGAATGATATGAAAGCTTACGGTTCTGATGTCTGATACTCAAATAAGCTTTTCGTGATGGGCAAGGCTGTGACTTCCCAGAAATACAGGCAGGACAGATGCTGAGGGGCTTCTATGGAATGTGCTCACCCCCTCAAAGCAAGACACTTGGAGAAATGTTCCCACTTGGTTAAGTTTCACAATTCTTAATCAGTTTGTGGAAATCCAGGAGAGACCCAGGCTCCAGCACGGCCCTCTCCGTCAGCCACCACAAACGTTTTCTACAGTGCCTCCCTGACCGTCCAGAGTAAGCAGGAAACTGGGCTTCCCACTTCTCTCTCTTCTTCTAGACTGTGAGCACTTACACCTCAAAAATGAAGTGGGAAGTACCATTTGTACATAAAGGTCCAAAAGGTCTTTTCCCTCTTCCCACAGAGAATGCATGAATCTTAAATGAAATGTACACAAAGCTGTAAATTGTCAAGTTTTAGAATGAGAACTCCTTCCAAGTCAGAATTATTATCCTATCAACTAAATCATGCTCACTTAAAAGCTTCCAAAAATACTAATAACTTACTGAAAACTAATTTGCAAAGCAAGTTCATGTATGAAGAAAATTTAGTGTGACAAAAGTTGTTTTCTTTGAGACAGAAATCTTTTATTTTGAAACAATGATAATTAGGAAACATGCAAATCATTCATATTTTATGACAGTTCTTATATGATGCTTTCAACATATATTGAAATGCTTAGAAAAAGCCAAACATCAGTCATGCCGTGGAGCAAAGTTTCCCAGAGGAGTGAAAAGGTATCACATATTTTGTCACAGGCCAGGCCTAATGTATAAATCCCATGTACTTTTCTTGAATTTTAAATATATATATTTGGATCCAAATTCTGAGGGGAATCAATGCAAATGTTCAGTGGGTTTACTGGATACTTGATCATGTATATAAAGTTCTTATAACAAAATCAAGGAAGACTTATCCAAGTTGCCCTCACCTTGAAGTTACCATGCAGAGTTATAGGCAGAGATCTTGTGTGTAAGCAGACAGGTCTGCCCAGCCTGTGGTGAAGCAAGGTTCTGGGAAAGGTAAGGACCAAACACCTGTCAGTTGGCTACTTTAGCAGCCATAAACCCTCACTTAAAATTCAGGGGCCCTGGCTTCTCTTTGAGCTCTTTGATGGAAGCCAGGAGAAGGAAGAGTACATTAAAGAAGACCTCAGTGGTCATTCATGCTACATCTCATTCCACACACAGGGAAACTAAATCCCAGGGAAGCAAAAGACTTTGCCTAGTGTTCTCTAAGTTTTCTGCTCAAAGTCACACTTCTTATCAGCAAGAAATCAGATTCTCAAAAGACATATTATGATCAGCCTTCTATTTTCAGAGCCACGAACTCACACTTGATTGAGGAAAGGCCTCTTGTGGGAATCCTCAGGGCTTCCAAATATGGCTGACTTACTCTCCATCTGCCTTCAGGAAAATGCTTTGGCTGAGAGGCCAGCTCAGCTGCAAGGCTGCAAGAACTGAAGACCAAAGGGCAAGGCCACGGTTGGAGAGGGGAGCCCAGGACAGGGGGGCCAGGGAAGGGTAAGAGCTCCAAGCTGTCATTGGGGTCTGAGACCATGACACACATTTCCACAAAACTGGCACTTGGGAAATGTCTGTTAAATGTGGAGTAAAAATACCCTAGTTTGTCACCTCCCGTGATGCAGCTGCCACCGTGCCATGTGCAAGAACTTCCCCCAACAACTCTTACTCCTGGTATCCTTCATATTTATAGTATTGTCAGAATAAAAATGATGAATCCAGTTCAGAACACAGCCCTCATCCCATCAGCATTTTGAGTGTAGAGGTTTTGACTGCAGTTGGGAAATACACACAAAAGACTGGTCAAGCACAGGCTGATAGAGCTATGTTCCAGAGCTGAAGATTGATGAGATTAATTTTGAAGCTTTTCTGCCTCCATCTTCTAGGTTATAGATGTCAGTGATTAATCTTGCCTCTAAGCCTCATGTTTTAAACTGCACCCTTCCAGTTGCCAGCGGCATCATTTTATATAACCCACAGAAAATGAGTCACTTTACTGTAACATAGCACTTTAGGACTTGTTGACTACTATGGGTCTTAATTCAGTTGGCTGGTCAGAGCATAAAAACTTTAAAAGACAGTTGTACTCAGTTAATAAGTGTTTCAAAAACCAGTAATCCAACTTGATGTTCCAGCTATTAAATGTATCAGTAACTACCAAATTTATCAATAAGCAGTAAAAGGATTAGCTTGTCAATTTCACATCACTATTAAATTTATCAATAAGTATGTGATATACTGAAACCAACCGGCCTTCCTAGAGAGGAGGCACCAAAAGGTACCGGCAGTAGCCTAGCCTAGGTCTCACCACCGACCCAACACCCAAACCAGCACCAGCACAAACGTGTTGGATGAAGGGACACAGCTGACAAACATGAAACAGAATGAGCATTTTTTTAATTACCCACAAAATCTACTTCTACTTCAATTAATCAAAGAAGCCTATTTTGAAAGTTTACTCAGATAGTTCATCTGCTGAGAAGAATACATTCTAGGGTTTTAACCATAGTGGTCTCTCAAAGCTTCCTTCCTCCAATACACGGTTATAAACAGCAGCACCAGCAAAAACGATTAGGGAGGAGAAAGCATCGCCATCCACACTCCTCACCTGCCATGTCGATGGCAAAAGGCCTGTCTGCTCTCCAGCCGGTGTACCAACCAACAACTTTGCCGTTTTCCACCAACGGACGTTCATAGCGTCGCCCACCAACCAGGCCCACTGGCCACACAGAGACCTTGCGTGTAGTTCGCATCTAGAAGAAGGGGAGAGATGTGGTTTAAGTTTCCTGAGGGAACATAACTTGAAGGGAGGAAAGGAATGTGATCCACATAGAAGAAATGGGGGGGACAGGGAGTGTAGATTTTCAGAAGTCGAAGGTTTCCAGACAGAACCCTGCTGCTGGCAGATTACTGCCCGATTTGCTGCTGCTGGGCTGCTTGACACCATCCGCTGTCCTCGGTCACAAGCTCAGCTGGCGGCTCAAGGCTTTAGAGAAATAAAGTGGGTGTCAATATCAGAACAGCACTTATTTGAAGCTAAGTTGTACTATCAAAAGTATTTTCTGTTTCAAAGTTGAATCTGGATACTTTGCATCTTCATAAGTGAGAAGGTGGACTTCCCTTTAGGAAACTCAGTAGCAACAAAAATTTCACTCAGAGAAGCCAGAGCAGTTGCCTTTCTATGAATTTTTTTATTGTTATCAACACATAAATCTTGTCTGGGGGAATTGACAACGGCATCCAGGGGTGCCTGGGTGGCTCAGTCGGTTGAGTGTCTGACTATGGCTCAGGTTATGATCTCAGAGTTTGTGGGTTCGAGCCCCATGGTCAGGCTCTGTGCTGACAACTCCAAGCCTGGAGCCTGCTTCGGATTCTGAGACTCACTCTCTCTCTGCCCCTTCCCCCCACCTCAAAAGTAAATAAATATTAAAAAATAATAATAATGGCATCCAGATACAGAACAGACACCAGGCATTCTCCAGAATGACAAAAAGAAAAACATACATTCTCCCTTTCCAGGAAATCTGAAAGAAAATTGGGTTCAACTAGAGAGGAAAATGCCTCATGCACCTCTTCCCGCATACCTTGTTGTATCTGGTGAAGTTCTGATCAGACCATGTTCAACTCAAACTTATTTGCTGGATTTCTTTAAGGGGGAAGACATGTTTACAACAAAGCTTTTTGATACTGGGCAGGCAACATTTTTGGGAAAACCACCACCACCACCACCACCTTCCAGCACATGTGTTGAACACAGCCATAGGCAGCCCACATGACACCTTTGCACAAACTAGGTTTCCATTTCTCTAGCACATACATGTGCAGGGGGCCTGTGGCTTAGTCATTAAAGTGCAGGCTGCTTTCAGTTCACTTATCCTCTCAGCTGAGGGTGTCCTTGGGTGTGACGTACACAGCTGCATCGGTGGGCCTGTTGTGATTACAATTTCGACACCAAAGCTTTATCTTTTATTTGCTATAGAACTGGGTCATGGTCAGTTAACCAATGATTAAAATAATGATTATCAAGGATTTTTTTTGAAAGAAAAGTATATACTTGGGAAATACGTTCAAAAATGAAAGTCATATCATTAAAGGATAAAAGTAACCAGAAGCTTCCATTTGCCAGGAATTCCATTTTTACTTATTTATTAATTTCTCACCTCACTCCAAAAAAAAAAAAAAAGATTTCAGAGCATGAAACATTCCAAGTAATAAAGATCTCACCATATTGGTCTTCCACAAATCTGGAATTAGTTTTACAGTCTATTACTTTCTCAATAAGTTAATCACCATCGCCTTGTGCTCATAAAAATTCTACTGAGGTAGAAGTGATTGCAGGAAAGAGTGAATAGTTCTGAGATTACTAAGAGACTGCTTATAAGACTGGCCCTTGGCTGGCATCTGGGAACCTGGCTTTTGAAACAGTCCTTGTGCAGATACAGTTGTTTTGCCTGCCTGGGCACTGAACACCTGTTTTCCTTTGGGGACCCTGAAACACCGGAGGGCAGGAGGTGCCTATGTGACGAGCCCCCATTAAAAACCCTGAACATTACATGGGTTTCCCAGGGCATTAACATTGCACACCAATGGTTACAGTTTTTGCTGCCAGAGGGGAGATGTGCCTGCGGGATTCTTCATGGGAGGGAGAGAACATAGGAAGTCTGCATGTGGATTCCTCCAGACCCTTCTTCCTGGAGTCTTTCTCCCGTGCTGATCTGGCTACATATCCGTATTGTATCACTGTGACAAGTCTAACCCACAAGTACAACTAGATGCTGGATGCTATGAGTCCCAGTAAATCATCAGACATGGGGGTGGTCTTGGGGGACCCCTGAAAGAATAAGATATAATTTTTAAGATATTTATTGTTGAGAGTGAACAAGCGAGAAAGAGAGCAAGAAAGAGAGCAAAAAAGAGAATGGTGGGTGAGGGGCAGAGAGAGAGAGGGGGAGACATAGAATCGGAAGCAGGCTCCAGGTTCTGAGCTGTCAGCACAGGGCCCAATGTGGGGCTCGAACCCAGGAACTGCGAGATTGGGACTTGAGCCAAAGTCGGACACGTAACCAACTGAGCCACCCAGGCACTCCTAAAATGTAATTTTAAAGTGTAAAACTTGATACATTTTGATATGTGGATATAGTCACAAAACCATTACCACACAGAAGATATCCATTATCCCGCAGAGTTCCCTTGTGCTCATTTTTATGTTTTTTTTTTATTTTTTTTTTATTTTTGAGAGACAGAGAGAGACAGTGCGAGCAGGGGAGGGTCAGAGAGAGAGGGAGACACAGAATCTGAAGACAGGCTCCAGGCTCTGAGCTGTCAGCACAGAGCCCGACGCGGGGCTCGAACCCACGAACCGTGAGATCATGACCTGAGCCGAAGCCGGACGCTCAACCGACTGAGCCACCCAGGCGCCCCATTGTGCTCATTTTTAAACGCATCCCTACCATCACTCTCCACGTCCCCAGTCCCATTTGTGCATTTCCCATAACCACTGGTCTCCTGTCACTATGTATTAGTTTGCATCTCACAGAGCTGTGTATGGATGGAATCATACAGCATACACTTTTTAAAAAATAATCTTTAAAAAATGTTTATTCACTTTTGAGAGAGCATAAGTGAGGGAGGGGCAAAGAGAGGGACAGAAGATCCAAATAGGGCTCTGCGCTGACAGCAGTGAGCCCCATATGGGGCTTGAATTTACATACGAACTTTGAGATCCTGACCTGAACTGAAGTCAGCCACCCAGGCATCCCCAGTATATACTCTTTTTATTTAGCTTCTTCTGCTCCGTGAAACTATATAACAATTCATCCATGCTATAATGTATATCAATAGTTAACTCCTTTATATTACTATTTTGTCATATGGATGTGCCACAGTTTTGTTTTGTTTTTCCATTTGCCTGTGGACGGACAGTTGGGTTGTTTCAAACTTCTGGCTATTACAGATGAAGCTGCTATGAACATCTGTGTACAAGTCTATATGCACTTCATTTTTCAAAAATGTTTATTAGAGAGAAAGAGAAAGAGAGAGAGAGAGAGAACACAAACAAGCGGGGGAGGGGCAGAGAGAAGGGGAGACACAGACTCTGAAGCAGGCTCCAGGCTCCGAGCTGTCAGCACAGAGCCTGACGTGGGACTTGAACTCACAAACTGTGAGATCATGACCTGAGCTGAGTTCAGATGCTTAACCAACTGAGCCACCCAGGCATCATTTTTTTTCTTCTTTTGATAGATACCTGAGTGGAATGGCTGGATCACATGGTACATGTACATTTAGCTTAAGAAACTGCCAAATTCTTTTCCAAAGTGGTTGTGCCATTTTACATTCTCACTAACCATGTATGAGAGTCCCCCTTACTGCACATGCTCAGCAACTCTTGGTGTGGTTGATGTTTTGCTTTAGCCACTTTAACAGGGATCAGTAGCGTCTCACTGTGCTTCTAATTTGTGTTTTTCTGACTAAGTATGTTGACTATCTTTTCATGTGCTTATTTGCCATCCATAATCTCTTCTTTGATGAAATATTTGTGCAAATCTTTTGCCTATTTTTACAATTGTTTATGTCCTTACTATTGAGTTTTGAGAATTACTTATATATTCTGCATGCAAATCCCTTCGCAGATACCTGATTTACAAATACTTTATCCCAGTCTGTGGCTTATCATAATGTTCACCCTCATAATAATGTGTTTTGAAAAACAGAACTTTCAATGTTGATGAAGTCCAATTCATCAATTTGTTCACGGATCATGCCTTTGATGTTGTATCTAAAACATCTTTGCCTAACTCAAGCTCACAAGAGTTTTCTCCTCCTCTCTGCAAGTATTATAGTTGTAGGTTTTAACATTTAGGTTATGACTTTGAGTTAATTTGTGTGTATGGTATGACAGACCAACTGAAGTTATTTTCCTTCTCCTTCTTGCAGAAGGATATCCAATTGTTCCAACTGGAATGTGCATGAGGGTATGCGACTGTCCTCGAACAACTCCACTATCTTCGCACCTTTGTCAAAAGTAAGTTGCCATACATGGACCTTCTCTGATCCACTGGTCTGCTTGGTGACCCTGACACTAATATACTGTCACGATTTACTGTGGCTTTATAGTAACTCTGGTAATCAAGTAGCATTAGCTCTCTCTGTTCTTCTTCATCAAAGTTTTGACTGGTCTAACTCCTTTTCCTTTCCATAGGAGTTTCACAGGCACCTTGTTCATTTCAGCAAACTTTGATTGGTATTGAATTAAATCTATAGATCAATTTGGTGAGAACGGACAGAATAGAGTCATCTAACCCATGAACATGATATAGCTTTTTATTTACTTAAATCTTTAAGTTTTCATTAAATTTTTTTAAAGTTTATTTTGTGAAAGAGAGAGAGCATGCGCACAGGTGCACATGAGCAAGTGGGGGGAGAGGCAGAGAGTGAGGGAGCCAGAGAATCCCAAGCAGGCTCTGTGCTGTCAGTGCAGAGCCCAATGCCAGGGCTCAAACTCACAAACCGTAAGACCGCGACCTGAGCTGAAATCAAGACTCAAAAACTTAATTGACTGAGCCACCCAGGAGCTCCAGATCTTTAATTTTTCTCAGTGATGTTTTCATGATTTAATTCCTGAATCAACGTTAACATTTAATGCTTTTGTGTCCTAGATCTTCTCCATAGATGGGGGAAAATCCAGAAAATTTACTAAAATTTTCACAAAATATAGCCCTCTTCCCAACTCATTCCACTTTCAAACTCCTGTTCCCTCACACACTGCAGAAAATGTAAACATTTCTATTTTTTGTTTTATGTATCAAACATGCCAAACATAAAAAGAAACCAAATTAAATATATGTGTTTTTCTTCAATTGATACAATGGTCTTATATCTTTAAGGTACTAAAAACAGTACTGTTCTTTTTTGATATTTCCTTAAAATGTTTATGATTTTTCAGCCCCTAAACTGCTCTTGCCCAGAGCAGTAAATTTTCAAATTTGCTAAACACTGGGAAACAGACCCCATATCAGACTTGTGTGCCTTCTTGAAAATGCATACGTTGAGGGGCACCTGGGTAGCTCAGTTGACTGAGCATCTGACTTCGGCTCAGGTCATGATCTCACCATTAATGAATTTGAGTCCTGTGTTGAACTCTGAGCTATGCTGACAGCTCAGAGCCTGGAGCCTACTTTGGATTCTGGATTCTGTGTCTCCTTCTCTCTCTGCCCCTCCTGCTTGTGCTCTGTTTCTCAAAAATAAATAAATGTTTAAAAATTAAAAAAAATAGAAAATGCATAGGTTGTGCCCTACATACATCAGGTGCCAAAAAATTCTTGATTAAGTGTGTAAGCACTTAACTGAAATGTGGACCACCTGTAACAAGCAGTGTGTGCCTGTGCAGGGCAAGGGGCAAGCTCACAATCAAGAGAGGAGGACAAAGAACAGAAGTCAAAACTGTTTTTAATATACGAAGAGGGTGCGTAGGTGGTTCAGTCAGTTAAGTGTCTGACTCTTGTTATGGGCTCAGGTCATGATCCCAGGGGTGTAAGATCAAGCCCCTGCCCCCGCCCCCACCCCCATCCATTGGGCTCTGCGCTGAGTGTGGAGCCTGCTTCGATTCTCTCTCCCTCTGCTCCTCTCCCCTTCTCTCTCTCTCTCAAATAAAAATAAAATAGGAAGAGAGAAATCACCATTAAAGAGAATAAACCATAACTGTGAGACCAGTAGTAAGGGGATTACACATGGCCCAGTGCGTTTTGTGGCAGGCTTTTCACTTCCACTGGGCCATGGGAGACGTGTAGGATTTGGCCCATAGGTTGCAGAATAGCCTCGGGTTCCAAGTAATGAGATGAATCAAAGAAGTAAGACTTCACATTTCTGTGCCAGTTTCTTGCTAGAAAATGAAGGTTTAGCTTAGCACATTCCAAGCTAACATTTACTTGTGTTTGACTTTTTTTTCAGAGAACTGGGGTGTTAAAAGGTGAAGGACTAACTATTTGAATGCAGGTGAAATGGCAGGATTATACTGCCAGGTACGCTAAATTTAAAAAGAAGTTTGTCATTTGAGTATAATACTTTGGAAAGATCCAGATGCCCTTGCCACGTGGGCACTGCTCTCAGAGTCAACGTGAAATGCTTTATCAGAGTTAGACACGCAGCCCCTCACTACACCACCACTGTACTACGAGTGTGCCAGACATTTCAAAGGAAAATAGCACAGCTATTTACAGAACTTCTTCATTTCACCCCTGGGATCTATACTTTGTTCTGTGTCCTTTTCACTCAATCTACGCTCTTTAAGGATTCCTTGGCAGCCACCTTCTTTTCTGAAAAGGGAGGGAAATGTAACAATGACTATTATTTTTAAAAGTAAAAGCACTTTTTAAAAAAATTTTTAATATTTTTATTTAAATTTTTATTTAAAAATATTTATAAATATTTAGAATTTAAAATTTCTAAAGTTAAATAAATTAAATATTTATTTTAGAGAGAGACAGAGCATGAGAGGGGGAGGGGCAGAGGGAAAGGGAGACACAGAATCCGAAGCAGGCTCCAGGCCCTGAGTAGTCAGCACAGAGCCCAGTGGTGGGGCTGAACTCACAAACTACGAGATCATGACCTGAGCCAAAGTCAGACACCCAACTGACTGAGCCACCCAGGCACCCCAAAAGCACTTTCATAGAACCAGAATATTCTCAGTATTTAAAAGCTTTGTTACTTCCTTAACACAAAATAGTGGTTACATAATAGACATAATTTCAAGTGCCTGGTATGAGCTCCAAAATAGAGGACTACAGCTCTAGATATTAAGATAAAGAGGAAGTAATTCACATATTTATAACAGTTACACTATGACTAATAGGTCTGGTCCCCAAAGCATTCTCTTCCTATTTATTCAATGCCAAAGTCATAATCTGTCATTTATTCCTCCCACCATGACCTCAATTAAATACACAGGACTTGCAGAGCAATGTTAACCAGCCAAAATTGTGGGCAGAGTAATTTCCATAGACCCAATGGCTACAAAGGACACAAAAGATACATCTGGTACATCTTCACACTCTTCCAGGCTAAATGCTAAACTATCCTAGGGCAGCTGGTGCTTGTTTATCTTCATCTTCTCAAGGAAAGGAGGGAGGCAGGTAACTACTGCCCACGCCTGTGTCTCGTGACCCTTACCAACAATCTGCTGGTGTTTTTTTTAGCCAACTATTTTTCCTGCAGCTTTAAGCTGTATCCTTTTGGTCCCTCCTTGGGGTATGGCTGACAGTCAGCTACAGGGATTTGAACACCTCAGAAGATCACACCTAGGTGATCATCAAAATGCCCTTAGAGCAAAACAGAAAAAGTTAAATGCCTTTAGCTTCCTTTAAGACATACCACTAAGGTGAAATCTTGTCTTATTTTGTCCGAAGGGAAATGAATAAAGTTCTTGATCTGAAATTTAAAACGCTATAGGCAACCTCAAGGAGTAGAAGTACAATAATGAATGTTACACGCTGTATCAGAGAAAACCCCAAATCTAGCAGGATCCAATGAACTAAAGACAAAGGAAAGAGCAGGGCAAATGTAAGGAAAGGATACAGAAATGATGACCTGGAGTCAAGGGTCCTTTCCAATTTCACCGTCCATAAACATCTGATCTTTTCTAACACAGAAACTACATTACATAATCCAAAATACCCATAAATTTCCTTTGTAACAACTTCAAAAACTAGTGTCATATCTGCACTTTCTCTTTCGTGCATGTGCCCTGATGACTTTAGCATTCATTTCCCAACTAATTGATACTTGGCTCAATGCTATTCATTCCACAGTATCCCTCACATAACTTTATATTGCCTTGGATGTTTTTTTTGCCTATTTTGATTTCCATAAACCCTCATTTCCACAGCACAAACTTTTGAGGTGCATAAGCTAATTACTTAATGTATATAAGAATTCTAGAAAGCAGAAATGTTCCTCATGTTACATTCTAAATCCATCTCCTATGTCACTGGGTTGAAGATCTAACATTTCTTCCATACCTGCTGTATTTTTTTCACTAAACACCTATCACATAATGTATGTCCAGTGCTTTGCTAGGCCCTGAGAAAGGCTGACAAATTCCTTGCCTACCAAGCCAACATTCTAGAAGAGAAAAGGCAATGATGCATCGAATTGTAAAATTAGTTACTTAATTTCCATGCTGATGAGGGCTGTAAGGGAAGTGTCCAGTGTCACAGGAGCATGCTGCAGATGATCTGACATGATCTGGGAGCTGCTGAAGTTTCCTTGAGGACATCAGCATGAGCTAAGCCTAAAGCCTGAAGCATTAAACACAGTGGAAAGGAATACCAAAAATGTTCCAGGCAGAAGGGAACTCGGGTACATGGGCCCCTGAGAGGAACGTTCCACTGCATTCTTTAATTTAAAAAAAAAAAGAAGAAAGAAAGAGAGGAACACCTGGGTAGCTGAGTCAGTTAATCATCTGACTTCAGCTCAGGTCATGATCTCATGGCTTGTGGGTTCGAGCCCTGCGTCAGGCTCTGTGCTGACAGCCCAGAGCCTGGAGCCTGCTTCGGATTCTGTGTCTTGCTCTCTCTCTCTGGCCCTCTGCTGCTTGCGCTCTCTCAAAAATAAACATTAAAAATTTTTTTTCTAAATGAATAAAAAGATCTATCGGGGATAGTGGATGAAAGGAGTCAAGTTTCTCACTGCTGGAGAAAGCATTTACAGATAAGCCGAAGAAAAGGCTAGAATGATCCATGTGGTTATGGGTTAGAGTACTTGGAGAGTAGCTGATTCTAGGTCTGGGGCAGGAAATATACAAGACATATCCCAGGGGATCTTTAGAGCCAAAAAGTAAGGAAGTGCCCCAAAACAAAAACAAATAAAAAGCTGTACACTGATGGGTGCATGTAAAAAACACATAGTCAACTGAAAAAGTTCTAACTGGTCAAAGCTGAAAACAATGTGAGCAACAAATTAAGTAGTAATGGATTACACCCTAAAGTGTAAATACTAAATACTAATATAACTTGAAGTATATAAATGATTAAATTAATAGACAATATATAAATCTCCCATTCAGAAGCATCCCCAAAAAATTTATATAGATAACTCTCCAAGGAGGTTGAACAAAACTCCCCACTCCTCAGGTATAGGCGGCACACAGGAACTTCCTCCCAAAAGAACAGCCTGGAAGGAAGGTTGGATTGGGGGACATGCTTTAAAGAGGTCTGATGAAACCTACCTCAGCTGAATGATTAAGGTTAACATCAACACTGATAAATTATATATGATAAATTATCCTTATGATGTACTGAGAAGGACTTTACATGTGTGGTCTTTCCTAATACCATTCTCCAATAAAAGGAAACAGGGCTCCTTGGAGAAATGCTGACTCTAGGAGTGGGGCAGAACATACACAAGGTGAGCCTGAGCATCTCGAAACACCGGAAAGCAAAGAAGTGTACAAAACTTCAAGCAAACCCATGTTGATGGAGGTATGTTGAAAGGACATAGCCAAATGAAAGAGCACCCGATGGCCAGAACAAGAACAACTTGTGTTATAAAATAATGTTGATTCTCTGTACCCTTGACATGATGTTATCAAAATAGCACTTCCTCGCTGTGGCCTTCTTCCCAAAACCCCATAACCCTACAATCTAATCATGAATTTAAAAAAAACGTCAAATTCCAATAGAGGTGCATGCTATAACACAGCCAGTGCTCCTCAAAACTCTCAAGGTCATCAATAACAAGGAAAATTTGAGCAACTGTCATAGTCAAGAACAATCTAGAAAGACAGGACAACTAAATGTAATGTGGTATCTAGGACGGGGCCCTAAAACAGAAAAAGGCCAGTAGATAAAAACCAAGAACATCTAAATAAAAAATATACTTTAGTTAATACTGATTCATTAGTTCTAATACCTGTACTACATTAATGTAAAATGTTAACAAAAGAGGAAACTAGGTATGTAGTATAGGGGAACTTTCTAGTATTGCCTCAGTTTTTCTGTAAATCAAAAACTGAAAACTGTTCTGGGTTTTTTCGTTTTGTTTTGTTTTTTTGGAGAAAGAGGGAAGGTGAGGGAATAGGAGTATTCTGAGCCAAGGCAACAACTACATATACCACAACTCACTCTGAAAATGACCTGAAGACTGAGAGAATAGACCTTCCACACCCAAAGTCATAAGGAGAAGGCCACATTGAATAGCAGAGGAGGAGCAGAGAGGCAACTGGGAACCAAACCCACAGCATGGCTACCCATGAGGAGGGAGAAGCAAAGGGATCAAGCCCCACACCAGGGATGCCTGGCCCTGAGGACCTGCACTGGGAAGATAAGTCATCATAAAGTCTGGCTTTAAAAATCAGCAGGGCTCAGAGTGCCTGGATGCCTCAGTTGGTTGTATCTGACTTTGGCTTAGGTCATGATCTCTGTTCATGAGTTCGAGCCCCGCGTCAGGCTCTGAGCTGTCAGCACAGAGCCTGGAGTCTGCTTCAGATTCTGTGTCTTGCTCTCTCTGCTCTTTCCCTGCTCATGCTCATGCTCTCTCTCTCTCTCTCTCTCTCTCTCTCTCTCTCTCTCTCTCTCTCTCTCAAAGATAAACAAACATTGAAAAGTTTTAAAAATCAGCAGTTTAGCAGGGCTGAACTCCAGGAGAGACAGAGAGGCTAAAGGAAACCAAGTCTCTGCTTTAAAGAGCCAGCAGACTATATCACCCTGCAGGAGACCCACCACAGAAGTAGAAGTTTGAAAAGCATCTGGGTTACACATGAAGGAGATTTACTGACTAATTTTAGTACCTGTGCCACAGAGGCAGGGATCTTCAGGAACTTTCTCCAGGAATAGAAGTGCTGGTAGGCATCATTTCTCTTGCCCTCCTTCAGCCCACATAACCCAATGCTTGTGGGAGCCAGTCCTGACATTACCTACTGTGCTAGCACTACTTGCCCTGCCCTGGCACTCCCTTTCAGACCCACTTCACCCAATCTGCCTACCCAGGCAGGTTCCCCTCAAAGCAGCTCCCACCCGATCACACCCAGCAAGCACCTTCAGATGGGGCCAGTGTGTCCCCAAAGCAACTACTGCCCCAGAATGGGGAGTGGCTAACCCCACACAACAGCACACACAGAGTATCTGCAACTGGGCCTCTCAGCAAGCTGAGAGGATCCTGCTTGGGATCCCTCTTCCTGCCCCTCCCCTGCTCATGCTGTCTCTCTCTCAAAATAAACATATAAAAAAAGAAATGAAAATAAAAATGAAAACAAAATGGCAATAAGTACATACCTATCAATACTTACTCTAAAGGTAAATAGACTAAATGCCCCAATCAAGAGATGGGTGACTGAATGAATAACAAAACAGGACCTCTCTATATGCTACCTACAAGAGACTCACCACTTTAATCCTAAACATACAAACCAAAAAAAAAGAAAAAAAAAAAAAAAGGAAAAAGATCATCCATGTAAATGGAAGCAAAAAAAAAGTTGAGGTAGCAATGCTTATATCAAACAGACTTAAAAACAAAGCTGTAACAAGAGAAAAGGGGCATTATGTAATGATTAAAGGACCAACCCAACAAGAAGACACAACATTCATAAATATCTATACATCCAACATAGAAGTACATAAAAATATAAAGCAAATATTAACAGACTTAGAAGAAATTGGCAGTCATATAGTAATAGTAGGAGACGTTAACATCAAATCTGTAACAATGGATAGATCACCCAGACAGAAAATAAGTAAGGTGGCTTTGAATAACACATTAGGCCAGATGGACTTAACAGATACATACAGAATATCCCATCCAAATTTTTTCTTGGGCTGATTTCAAGTTTCATAGTGTTGTGATCTGAAAATATGCATGGTATAATCTTGATCTTTTTGTATCTGTTGAAAGCTGATTTGTGACCTAGTATGTGATCTATCGTGGAGAATGTTCCATGTGCACTTGAGAAAAATGTGTATTCTGCTGCTTTAGGATGAAATGTTCTGAATATATTTGTTAAGTTCATCTTATCCAGTGTACCATTAAATACACTGTTTCCTTGTTGATTTTATGCTTAGATGATCTCTCCATTGCTGTAAGTAGGGTATTAGAATCTCCTACTATTATGATATTATTACGAATGAATTCATTTATGTTTGTGATTAATTGATATATAAACTTGGGTGCTTTCTAATAGGAGGCATAAATATTTATAATTCTTATATCTTCTTGATGGATAACCCTCTTGGTTATGATACAATGCCCTTCTTCATCTCTTGTTACAGTCTTTGTTTTAAAATCTAGTATAATTTCATTCATATGTGGGATTTAGGAAACACAACAGATGAACATAGGGAAAGAGAAGGAAAAATAAGATTAAAAAACAGAGGGAGGCAAACCATAAGAGACTCTTAAATACAGAGAACAAACTGAGGGTTGCTAGAGGGGAGGCAGGTGGAGGGAAGGGCTAAATGGGAGATGGGCACTAAGGAGGGCACGTGTTGCAATGTTATATGTAAGCAAAGAATCACTGGGTTCTACTCCTGAAACCAATACTACACTGTATGTTAACTAACTTGAATTTAAATAAATATATGTTTAAAAAGGAAAAATAAAAGAAATTCAACATCCAAAAACAATTTTTAAAAAGAACATTCTATCCAAAAAGAGCAGAATATACATTCTTATTAGGTGCGCTTGTAACATTCCTCGGGATAGACCACATGTTAGGCCACAAAACAAGTCTCAATAAATTTAAGAAGACTGAAATCATATTGTACATCTTTTCCAACAAGAATGGTATAAAACTAGAAATTAGAACTAGAAAAAACATAAAATGTAGAGGCTAAACAGCATGATACTAAACAACCAACGGATCAACAAAGAAATCATAGAGAAAAATAAAAAATACCTGGGACAAATGGAAATGGAAACACAACACTTCTAAATCTTTGGGACATAGCAAAAGCAGTTCTAAGAGAAAATTTACAGGAATGCAGGCCTATTTTAAGAAACAAACAAAATCTTAAATAAACAATCTAAACTTACCACTAAAAGGAGCTAGAAAAAGAACAAAGCCCAAAGTTGGTAGAAGGAAAGAAATAATAAAGATCAGAGAAGAAATAAATGGGGATAAAAAAATAGAAAAGATCAATGAAACTTAGAGGTAGTTCTTTGAAGATATCAAATTGATAAACCTTTAGCCAGACTCGGGGGGGTAGGGGGAAACTCAAATGAAATCACAATTGAAGGAAAATAAACACATTCCAAATACACCAAAGAAATAAAAAGAGTTATCAGACTACTACAAAAATTATATTCCAACAAGTTAAACAATCTAGAAGAAATGGATAAATTTCTAGACACACACAATAGTTGATAATAATCCATGATCAGGAAAAAATAGAAAATCTGAAAAGACCAATTACTAGTAACAAAATTGAATCAATAAACTCCCAATAAACAAAAGTCCAAGACCAGATGGCTTCATAAATGAATGCTACCAAAGACTGAAGATGACTTAATAACCATCCTTCTCAAATTATTCCAGAAAATAGAAGAGGAAGAAATGCTTCCAAATTCATTCTATGAGATCAGCATTACCCAGATACCAAAACCAGTAAAAGACACTACACAAAAAGAAAATTACAGACCAGTATCTCTGATAAACTTAGATGCAAAAATCATCTACAAAATGTTAGCAAATCAATTTAAAATTACATTAAAAGTGGGGCACCTGAGTGGCTCCAATAGTTAAGCATCTGACTTTAGCTCAGGTCATGATCTCACAGTTCGTGAGTTCAAGCCCCACGTTGGGGTCTGTGCTGACAGCTCAGAGCCTGGAGCCTGCTTCAGATTCTGTGTCTCCCTCTCTCTCTCTCTGTGTCCCTCCCCTTCTCATGCTTTGATCTCTCTCTCTCTCTCAAAAAATAAGCATTTAAAAAGTACACTAAAAGTATCATTCATCACAATCAAGTGAGATTTATTGGAGGATGCAAAGAGGTTTCAATATATGCAAACTGATAAACGATACATGTTAACAAAATGAAAAATCATACAGATGCAGAAAAACCATTTGACAAAATTCAATATCTCCTCATGACAAAAACTCTCAACAAAGTTGGTACAGAAGAAACATACTTCAACACCATAAACACCATACATTACAAACCCACAGCTAACATCAAACTGAAGGGTGAAAATGTGAAAGCTTTTCCTCTAAGATCAGGAACAAGACAAGGACTCCCATTCTCTTCACTTTATTCAATATAGTACTGGAAGTCCTAACCACAGCAATCAGATGCTGTGGAATCTGAACTGGTAAGGAAAAACTAAAACCATCACTATTTGTGGATAACATGATACTATACAGAAAACCCTAAAGACTTCATTAAAAAAAACTGTTAGAATGAATAAGTGAATTCAGTAAAGTTGCAGGATATAAAAATCAATAGATGGAAATCTGTTGCATTTCTATACATAATAACAAAGTAGCAGAAAAAGAAATTAAGGAAACCATACCATTCACAATTGCATCAACAAGAATAAAATACCTAGGAATAAACTTAACCAAAGAGGTGCAAGACCTGTACTCTGAAAACTAGGATATTGTTGAAAGAAACAAAAGATGACATAAACAACTGGAAAGATATACCATGTTCATGGATTGGAAGAATTGTTAAAGTATCCATATGACCCAAAGCAATACAGATTCAATGTGATCCCCATCAAAATAACAATAGTATTTTTCACAGAACTAGAAAAAATAATCCTAAGATCTGTATGGAACCACAAAAGACTCCAAATAGTCAAGCAATCTTAAGAAAGAACAAAGTTGGAGGTATCACAATACCAGATTTCAAACTATGCTACAAAATTACAGTAATAGAACAGTATGGTACTAGTTAAAAAACAGACACACTGATCAATGGAATACAATAAATAGCCCAGAAATAAACTCACATTTATACTATCAATCTATGACAAAGGAAGCAAGAATACAGAATGGGGAAAAGATGGTGCTAGGAAAACTGGACAGCTACATGTAAAGAAATAAAAGTAGATCAATTTTTACAACATAAATAAAAATACTAAAAATGGATTAAAGACCTAAATGTGAGACTTGAAAACATAAAACTGCTAAAAGAAAAAGCACGTGGTAATCTAGTGGACATCACCCTTATAACATTTATTGACTATGTTTACCCAAGTGAGGAAATCAAAAACAAAATAAATACAAAACAAAAACAAAAATAAATAATGGGGACTACATCAAACTAAAAAGATTTTGCACAGTGAAGGAAACCATAGACAAGATGAAAAGGCAACCTAGTGAGTGGGAGAAGATATTTATAAATGATATATGCAATAAGGGGTTAATATCTAAAATACATAAAGAATGCCTAGAATACCAGAAATAAACTGAACCTCATTTAAAAATGGGCAGAGGATCTGAATAGTCATTTTTCCAAACTCAACACAGATGGCAGACACATGAAAAGATGCTCAACATCAGTAATCATCAGGGAAATACAAATCAAAACCACAATGACATATCACCTCACACTTATCAGAATGGCTAGTATCAAAAAGACAAGAAATAACAAGTTTTGGTGAGAATGTGGAGAAAAGGAACCCTTGTGCACTGTTGATGAGAATGTAAATTGGTGCAGCCACTGTGGAAAATAGCACAGAGGTTCCTCAAAAAACTAAAAGTAGAAGTACCACACAATCCAGTAATTCCACTTCTATATTTACTTCAAGAAAATTAAAAGACTAATTAGGAAAGATATATGTACCTTTATATTTACTGCAGCATTCATTAATTACAATAGCCAAGATTTGGAAGCAACCTAAGTGCCCACCAATAGATGAATAAAGAAGATGTGGTATATATACACAACGGAATATTACCCAGCCAATGGGAAAAAAGAAATCTTGCTATTTATTGCCATCCAACCTGGATGGACCTATCAAGTAATATCTAAGTGAAGTAAGTCAGAGAAAGACAAATACCTTAGGATTTCACTTACATGTGTACTCTAAAAACCACTCAACGAAATAAAAATCACAAACAGACTCATAAATACAGAGAAAAAAACTGGTAGATTCTAGAGGGCAAAGGAATAGGGAGATAGGTGATATAGATGAAGGGGATTAAGAGATAAAAACTCCCAGTTATAAAATAAATAAGTCACAGAAATTAAAAATACAGCATAGGGAATACAGCCAATAATACTGTAGCAACACTGAATCCTAACAGATGGTAACTACACTTATCATGGTGAGCATTTTACATTTATAGTTTTTGAATCACTATGCTGTACACCTGAAAATGATCTATTATCAACTATAGTTTGATTAAAATTAAAAATATACAAAACTGATCTATGAATAAAGTCTATTTAAAAAAATGTTTCAAAAGTTTCTAAGGCAATCATTCCTTTCCATCCACCCCTGTGAGATATGGTGCCAACTTACTCTCTAGCCTGAGGTCAATTTTTCTCTCCCTTTATGTACTCTTATTTACTGTACAGACCTGGGGAGAATGTGGCCAAATGTGGTCCTGCAGGAAAGTTTGGTTTGGCTTGCACAGAGATTTTGTGTTTTAAAATTGAGACATGTTCAAATCTAAAGATTTCTGGCATCTCTAAAAATTTGGCCAACTGGGCTAGTATTACATATGCCAAGAGTGGCACCGAGGGGCTATGTCCTGTCAGCAGTGCCAGCCCTCCCCGGTTGTCCACAGTCCCTCCCACCAACTGCCATCACCTCCTCAAAGGTGAGTATCTCAGGGTCAATCACCATTATTACCAGTTGATGCTTTCACAGGAGATATTCTTATCTCTAGAGTGGGGAAAAAAAACATACCAAATAGGCCATGCATTTCAAGAAATAGGGAGGCAACATTGTTGTATGTATGGAAATCAGAAATGTTCCTGTATGTTTAATATGCAAAGTTTGTATATAAAACACACCATTAGAAATATAGGTATCACAAGAAATACATGAAACTGGAACATAATTAAAAACTTTAATACATGAATCAGGTTGTAGTTTCAGCCCTTTAGGTTTTAATACAAATTAAGTAACTGCTTACACATGGCCAGCTTAAGTATACTACGTGCTTGAAAGCATATGAATTTGTGAATCCTGGTATGGATTGTCTGGGAATAGCTAGCTTGGGCTCTGCTTATTATAAAGCTACACTAATCATCAGACACCTGGGTGGTTCAGTTGGCTAACCGTCTGACCCTTGATTTTGGCTCAGGTCATGATTTCACAGTTTTGTGAGTTCAAGCCCCATGTTGGACTCTGTGCAGGCAGCATGGAGCCTATTTGGGATTCTCTCTCTCTCTCTGCCCATCCCCCAGTCACACTGTCTCTGTCTCTCACAAAAAAATTTAAATAAACATTAGAAAAAAAATAAAGCTACACTAATCAAGACAATGTGATATTAAAGACAGACGTGCAGATAAATGAAAGAGATTAGAGTTCAGAAGATCTTTCCACACACAGCTGGGTTTTTTGTTTGTCTGTTTTGTTGTTTTTTTAATTAAGATGCCAAGGCAATTCAATGGGGGAGAGGACTCTTTTTTTTTTTTTTTTGTTTAACACACAATGCTTCAAGAATTGGGCATGAAGGGAAGACAAGAAAGCAAAGCAAGCAAGAAAGCAGGAAGGAGGGAAGAATTTCAATCCCCATGTCCCACAAATTCATAAAAATTAACTCAGGGGCACCTGGATGGCTCAGTGGGTTAAGCATCTGACTTCAGGTCAGGTCATGACCTCACAGTTCCTGAGTTCAAGCCCCGAGTTAGGCTCTGTGTTGACAGCTCAGAGAATGAAGCCTGCTTCAGATTCTGTGTCTTTCTCCCTGCCCCTCCCCTGCTCACACTTTCTCTCAAAAATAAACATTAAAAGTTTTTTTTAATTAACTCAAAAAATTGAATCATGGACCTAAATATAAAAGCTAAATTCATACAACTTGTAAAAGAAAATACAAGAGAAAATCTTTGAAGTCTTAGGGTAGGCAAAGATTCCTCAAGTAGTACCTAAAAATATGAACTTTAAGTTCAATTTCTGATTTTTTTAAATCAAAATTAAAATTTTCTATTCTCTCAAAAGATACTGTTAATATTTTTTAAAGCAAGTCACAGACTGGAAGAAAATATACCAATACATATACCCGACAAAAAAAACTTAGATTCAGAATATGCAGAATTCTTACAGTTCAATAAAAAAGCCCAAGGGAGGAACAGCATTAGCAATTATTAATATTAAATGATTTAAAAATGGGTCAAAAAATTTGAACAGACATTTCATCAAAGAAAAATGAATGACCAATTAGCACATGAAAAGATGTTGTATATCATCAGTCATTAAAAATAAAGTCAGCAAATTAAATCCAGCAATTAAAATCACAATAAGATACCATTATACACCCACTAGGATAACTAAAATTAAAAGCTGACAATACCAAGTGATGACCAAGATGTAGAGTAACTGGGCTTCTTATACATTCCTGGTGAGAGGATAAAATGGTATGACCACTTTGGAAACCAAATTGGCAATTTCTTACAAAGTTAAAAAAATATACTTATCATATGACCCAGCAATTGCATTTCCAGGTATTTACCCAAAGAAAGGAAATTATGTGTCCATATAAAAACCTGCACCTGGGGTGCCTGGGTGGCTCAGTTGGTTAAGCTTCTGACTCTTGATTTCAGCTCAGATCATGATCTCAAGGTTCACCCACACTGGGTTCTCTACTGTCAGCCAGGAGCCCACTTCAGATCCTCTGTCCCCCTCCCTCTCTGCCCCATCCTCTTGTGCTCGATCTCTCTCTCTCTCTCCCTCAAAATAAATAAATAAACTTAAAAAAAATCCTGCACCTGAATGTTTATAGCAGCTTCATTCATAAAAGCAATAAGCTTGAAACAGCCCAAACATACATCAACTTGTAAACAGATACACAATTTGTAATATATCCATTCCACACATTACTACTCAGCAATAAAAAGTAGCAAACTAGGTCAATTAAGCGTCCAACTCTTTGCTCTAGTTTGCTGAGAACTATGACTATGTGAAAAAGTTCCAATTCCTTCATTTCTGTGTCTTAATTTCTCCACATGAAAACCAACTACCCCAGCCACCATTATTCTCAGGGAGAAGAGTTGTGGTGGTGGGGGAAGGTTGTTAAAGTACTGGTTTTTTTTTAAGTTTATACATTAATTTTGAGAGAGAGTACATGATCAGGGAAGGGCAGAGGGAGAGGGAGAGAGAGAATCCCAAGTAGGCTCTGCACTATCAGCACAGAGCCCAATATGGGGCTTGATCTCACAAAATAAGATCATGACCTTAGCCAAAAACCAAGAATAAGGTACTCAATTGATTGAGTCGCTCAGGAGCCCCAAAGTACTAAGGTATTCTTAAAAGATGCTGCTTACTGGTCATCCAGTTTCAGCATTAAGTATGTTGTGGGATGTTAAAGAGATCATATCTCTTCCCTGTACAAACATACATACATACACAGACAGACAGACACACACAGACACAGACACACTATTAAGACAAGTTTTGAGAAAAACACATATTCCCGTTTCTTTCCCAGGCAATAAGATATAACCTCTATTTTCACAGAATTGGGAAATAATAAAATACTTTTTGCTTTATTACTTTTCAACCCTGTCACCTTGTTCCCTTTTCCATTTAAGATCCTTCTACCTCAAGGTTTCTTTCCCAGTGTTTAATTAGTATCTGACATTACTTCAAAAAAAAAAAAAAGGATTTAAAGCTATTTATAGAGATACACAATAAAAGAAAATTAAACAGAGATGACTGATAATCAATAGCTTTCCTATATACCAGCAAATATGGAAACTGGCATTATCACACCAAGCGCAAATATGGAATGTTAGACATAAAGTTACTGAGAATAATGTAGGAACCATATGAAGAAAATTTAAAAAAACTTTATTAGGGAACAGAAATGAGTACAGAGAATGAGTGTGGCAGATACTGTTGGCTGCCTACTCAAAATCCACTCTCCTCTTCCTTGATGGCTGAGCTTCAGAAGTTGACCAAACTGGTCACCATCTGACATGACTGAGAAGATGGTGACTCTCTCCCATGCCAGGGGTAAATTTTCCTTTGTCAGTGATTAGTTTGAGTACTGGAAGTTCTGGTCATCAGAGGAACTGTGCTTAGCTGCTTCTGGGAAAGGTTTCCTCACTCCTAAGGGCCTAAGTTCCCTTTTAACCTCAGCACATGGCCATATTTAGATGTGATGGTGGGAAATGTAGCAGTCATTCTGCAACCAGGAGAAGGACAGCCTGAAGACAAAACTGACATTGTGGGGGCACCTGGGCGGCTCAGTGAGTTGAGCATCCAACTCTCAGTTTTGGCTTAAGTCATGATCTCAGGGTCATGGGATTGAGTCTTGTATCAGGCTGTGCTGAGCCTGCTTGGGTTTCTCTCTCTCCCTCTTTCTCCGCCCCCACCCCCTTTTCTCTCTCAAAAATAAAAAATAAAAAATAAAAAATAAAGTTGACATTCTGAGGATGGGAGCGAGGACCTAGATGGAAAAGATTCCGGACTCTTGATGACATCATGGAGTTACTAAGTCAGAAAACCCTGAAACATGCTTTATATCTGGACTTCCTGATATGAGAACGTGGCTCCTTGTTCACTACAGCCTGTCCTCTTCCTAGGTGTACTGGAAGAATCCAGGTCTCAGTATTCCTTATAGTTAGGATGGAGTCATATGGCAGAGTTTGGATTGTGAAACACACACAGAACTCATGTAAGTCAGATCCAAGTCTGGTCCTCAGAAAGAACCTGTGTGGATGAATTCTACCAGACATTTAAAGAAGAGTTAATAGTTCCTCAAACTATTCCAAAAAAAAATACAGGCAGGAATGAAAGCTATGATGCCAGCATTACCATGATATCAAAATTGAAAAAATACAAAAAAAAAAGGAAGAAGAAAATACAGGCAAACATTCCTGATGAACATAGATGCAAAATCCACCAAAAAATACTGGAAAATAGCATTCAACAATACATACTCAACAATACATCATTCATCACACTCCAGTGAGATTTATACCAAGGATGCAAGGATTGTACAATATTCACAAAGTTAACATAATTCACCACATTAACAGAAAGAAGGATAAAATTTATATGATCATCTCAATATAAGTAGAAACACTACTTGACAAAATTCAGCACTCGTTCATGATAAAAACTCTCAAAAAGTGGGTTTAAAGGGAACATATGTTCAACATACTAAAGGCCATACATGAAAATCCCAACAATAACATCATACTCAATGGTGAAAAACTAAAAGGTTTTCCTCTAAGATTAGGAACAAGACAAAGATGTCCATTCTTACCACTTTTATTCAACATAGAACTGGAAGTCATAACCACAGCTATAAGGAAATTTTAAAAAAGGCAATGAAAATAGTAAGGAAGGCACTGAAAAAAAAAAAGGCATCTGGGGGCTCAGTCAGTTAAGTCTCCAGACTCTTGGTTTTGGCTCAGGTCATGATCTCACAGTTTGTGAGTTCAAGCCCTTCATCATGCTCCACACTGACAGGCTCCAGAGCCTGCTTGGAATTCTCGCTCTCCCTCTCTCTCTCCCCTGCTCATGCTCAAGAGAGAAAGTGAGAAAGTGAGATAGAAAGAGAAAAGGAAAAGGAAAAGGAAAAGGAAAGGAAGAAAGCAAGAAAAAAATAGTAAGGAAGATTGTCACTATTTGCAGATGACATGATAGTATATATAGAAAACTCTGAAGATTCTACCAAAAAAACATTAAAATAAATTAAGTTGCAGGATATAAAATTAATACACAGAAATCTGTTGCACTTCTATACATTAATAATGAAGCAGAAAGAAAAATTAAAAAAACAGTTCCACTTAAAATTGCACCAAAAATAGTAAAATAACTAGAAATAAATTTAACCAAGGAGATGAAAGACCTATACTGTGAAAAGTATAAAACATCAATGAAAGATATTGAGGACACAAACTGAAAGATATTCCATGCTTATGGACTGGAAGAATATTGTTGAAATATTTGTACTACCCATAGTAATCTGTATTCAGATTCAGTGCTCCCTATCAAAATTACCAATAGTATTTTTCATAGAACTAGAATAGCACTAAAATTTGTATGGGACCGGGGCACCTTGGTGGCTCAGTCAGTTAAGCGTCTGACTTCGGCTCAGGTTATGATCTCACAGTTTGTGTGTTCAAGCCCCGTGTCAGTCTCTGTGCTGACAGCTCAGAACCAGGAGCCTGCTTCAGATTCTGTGTCTCCCTCTCTCTCTCTCTGCTCCTCCCCCACTTGTGCTCTTTCTGTCTCTCAAAATAAAAAGTTAAAAAAATTTTAAAAATTTGTATGGGACCACAAAAAACTATGAATAGCCAAAATAATCTTAGAAAGACCAAAGTTGTTGCTATCACAATCTCATATTTCTAACTATACTACAAAGTTTTAGTAATCAAAACAGTGTGGTAATGGCACAAAAACAAACACACAAATCAATGGAATAGAGTGCAGAGCCCAAAACAAACCTATACCTATATGGTCAATTAATCTATGACAAAGGAGGCAAGAATATATAATGTGGAAAAGACAGTCTCTAAAACAAATGGTGTTGGGAAAACTGGACAGCTACATGCAACAGAATAAAACTAAACCACTTTCTTAACACTATATGCAAAAATAAACTCAAAATGGATTACAGACTTAAATGTGAGATTTGAAACCATAAAACTGCTAAAAAAAAAAAAAAGCAGTAATCTCTTTGACATCAGCCTTAGCAACATTGGTCTAGATAGGCCTCCTTAGGCAAGGGAAACAAAAGCAAAAATAAACTATTGGGACTACACCAGAATAAAAAGTTTCTGATCAGCAAGGAAACCATCAACAAAACAAAAAGGCAACCTAGCAAATGGGAGAAGATATTTGCAAATGATATATCCAATAAAGGGCAGATATCCAAAGTATATAAAGAACTCATACAACTCAACACCAAAAGAACAACAAACAATCCAATTAAAAAATGGTCAAAGGACCTGAATAGATATTTTTCCAAAGAAGACATACAGATGGGAACAGACCCATGAAAAAAAAAATGCTCAATATCACTAACCACAGGGGAGATGCAAATCAAAACCACAATGAGATATCACTTCATATTCCCCGGAATGGCTAGTATCAAAAAGACAAAAAATAACAAGTGTTGGTGAGGATATGGAGAAAAGGGAACCCTCGTGCAGTGTTGATAAGAATGTAAATTAGTACAGCCACGTGAAAACAGTATGAAGGTTCCTCAAAAACTTAAAAATAGGAATACCATATGATCCAGTAATTCCACTATTTGGTATTTCAAAGAAAATGAAAACACTAATTTGAAAAGATAATATGCACCCCTATGTGTACTGAAATTTGCTTTATAAAAGCTAAGAAGCAGAAGCAACCCAAGTATCCATCAACAGACAAATGGATAAAGATGTGGTATATACATCCAATGGATTATTACTCAGCCATAAGAATGAAATCTTACCATTTGTGACAACATGGATGGACCTAGAAGGTACAGGGCTACGTGAAATAAGTCAGACTGAGAAAGACAAATGCCATATGATCTCACTGATATATGAAATCTAGAAAATAAAAAGCAGAACATATCAATAAACACAGAAAAGTGATGGTTTCAATAGGGGAATGGTGTGGGGAGATGGGAAAAATGCATGAAGGGGAGTGGGAAATACAGGCATCCAGTTATGGAATGAATAGCTCATGGGGATAGAAGAACAGCATAGGGAATACAGTCAATGGTATTGTAACAGCACTGTAGGGTGACATATGGTAAACACATTTGTGATAGGCATAGAAAAATGTACAAACTTATCAAACACTATGTGGTACACCTGAAACTAGAGTAACATTGTGTGTCTACCATATTTCAGTAAAAATAAAAATTTTTTTAAAAAGGAGCTGGAAACTGTAGTGCCTGAGTATGCAACAACAACAAAAAGACCTGGGCAATGGACCAGCCCTTTTCCCTTACTAAAGTGACCTTAGAAGAAGCCATGTGTTCTTTCCCAAATGTACAAGACTGATCTAAATAGCAGGAGACCAACCAATTGTAAATGGTTTTCTATGTTCAATTCATTTCATGATAACGTCTTATATTTAGAACATGTTCTGAAGAGCAGGGGACTTTTGCCTTTTAAATATATTTTAACATTTCTTCTTTAAAAAAAAAAAAAAGCAGCAGCAGCCATGCATTTCGGTTAGTGTAATGATAAGATGAAAGCATTGGGATTTCAAAAGCACCAACTCTATCCAGAAGAGTAGCCAATCCCCAGAAAACTTTGTAGGGCCAGTCAACAAGCTTTTACTCTATCAAGCTTATCAGATATCGGGTTCTGCCAGCTGCAGCAGCCAGTGTTACTATGCTAGTAAAATGAGGTTATATGCTTATTGCTTAAGCCAATTTTTTATTGTTTAGGTTGGGGTTTTGTAACTTGTACCTAAAAGCTTCCTGTTTGTTACACATGCCATGTTCTTGGACCAGATGTCTCAAAAGTATACAGGATTCTTCACATTCATGCCTAAAGTAAAGATCCCTGACAAAGCTCTCTAAGCCATAACTATTCTAGGCTGTTGGTTTGCTTCAGTGCTATAAAATCTTTAACTGCTGACTCAGGGAGAAGTGTGGTATGGATTTAAGAAGATAAATCTAAGGCATCTAATGAAGGCATGTGCCTGAATGAAGGAGGGTCAGGAGCATCGGGGACATATTCCCCAGGGAGTTAGTACTAGGAGCTGGATACTGGTCATTTCTATGCAAGATTCACATTTACAGGGACCTAATTCACAAGAGAGTGGGAACTTTCCATTTTGGTACAGGCTTTGACTAAATAGTCCCTTTGAGCAGCAAAACTGGACTTTTAATTTTTTCATCAATTTATAAAGCATAGAGTGCTATGGTGATCAACAGAGTGAAGTAATCTCATGGCTAATTTCCCAAATAAAGCATTTATTTGTTTTCCTAGTGGAAAATATACGCAGAATGTGACAAATGAATAAAAGAGGGAGGGAAATGTCTAAAATGACATAAGGAATTAAATACTCCCAGAAAATAATAAAAGAAAATTTGATAGAACTTTTCCTTAGAGTAGTAAGTAGACTCTGTAGCCTCAGTAAAAGGTTTACAAAGTTATCATGACCAAACTTTAATCAAAAGTAAAGATTTGGGAGCCTCACTGGCTCATTCAGTAGAGCATGCAACTCAATCTTAGGGTTGTGAGTTCCAGTCCCATGTTGGGTGTACAGATTACTTAAGAATAAAATCCACCCCCTTAACATAAAGATATAGGTGGCTTTTTAAAAAAAACACCTTAGTAAGAAAGCCCAATTCTTTCTTTCTCACACCCACACCCACATACAAGCACATGCATGTACATGCATGCACACACACACACACACACACACACACTGCAAAGGCTGTTTACTCAGTACAGTAGCATGGTTTATTTGAATAAAGTCTGTTTACACATTAAGCTCTTAACTTGGGAGAACAGTATCAAAAGGCAAAATGGAAAAAGAAACAAGAACTAACTATACAGTAATTACAACAGACATACCTCAAATACAAGAACAGAGATAGGATAAAAGTAGGATAGGAAAAAGGTATATCCTGAAACCAGTAAGCATACGGAAGTTACTGCAGCTATATTAATAACAAAGTAGTTTTTAAGACAAACAGATTATCAGAGATAATGAGGAATATTTCATAATGACAAAATTGTCTATTCATCAAGTACAAAAATTTAAAGGTGTATGCACCAAATAACATAGCTTCAAGATACATGAAGCAAAACACAGATAAATCTAAAAGGAGAAAGGGAATTTGGGGACAATGGCTGAGTAGGAGGATCCCGAGTTCACCTCCTCCCACTGACACAAGATAATAGTTATAATTATGCAACTTATCCAACTCAAAGACTGGCAGAATGGACTTTCCACAATTAACTATAGAGAGGAGGCCCCAGGGAAAAGGGTAGGAGAAGTGAAAACACAGTCAGGAATTAAATCTCTGGCAGAACTAGCCACAAATGAGAGGGACACCATAAGCATGGAGAAGCAAAAGGATCAGACTCTACACCAGGAACCTTTGGCACTAGGAAACTGCACTGGAAAGATGAATCCCCATAACATCTTGCTCTGAAAACCAGTGGGACTTAACTTCAGGAGCTAGAAAAATCAGCATGCTTAACTCTGAGAAAGCCAGCAGGTGATAGGAAACTGAGTTCCTGCCCCTAAAGTGCCAACAAAATATATAACTCGGCCCAACACAGTACACAGAAGCAGCAGTTTGAAAAGTACCTGGGGTATACGTGAAGGAGATTTATTGACTAATCTTAGAACATATGCTAGAGAAGCAGGGATCTTTAAGAGATTGGGAAAAAAAGTGATGGCAGGTGCCATTTCTCTTCCCTTTCCTCCAGCCTCAATAGCCTGACACTTGCAAGAGGAAAGACTAACTCCATCTATCTTGCTGCCTCCTCATGCCCCACCTGTGTTCCTCTGCAGACTGCCCCATCCAACCTACCTTCCTGAGCAGGCACCTCTTTCAAAGCTGATCCTACCCACCAAATCCAGCAAGGACCAGTATCACTCTGAAGTGATTCCAGTCCTGGGGAGTGGAGGAGATAACCCCACACAGTAGCGTGCCCACAGTTCCAGTAGCCCAGCCTCTTAGCTGACAGCACACGGAGCAAACCATGCCCTTCAGTGCATCTATACCTGTGGTAGAGAAGCTAAATGCAAACAGCTAGGCTGACAGCCACCCCCGCCCACCAATGCGAACCTCTCAGTTGGCCAAGCAGGGAACAAGCTCTGCCCTTTGGTGTACCCACAACTGCACTGGTGAGGCTGACTGCAGACAGCTAGGCTGACTATTGGCCCCATTTACCAACAAGCCTATGGTGGCCTCAGCCCTCATGACAGCTTGGGGAACAAACCCTGACCAGTGTGCCCACAGCAGGCAAAGCAGATCACTGCAGCCTGCTGGGCTAAAGGCAATGGCAGCTCATCCACAACAGAAGGGAGCACACAGCCCACACAAGGACCATCAACAGAGTTCCTATTTCTGGTGAGTGGGGGGCTGGGGGTGACGCTGAGCTATAGGTACTATAAGACCTCTCCTACTCAAGGTCACTCCTCTAAAGACCAGGGAATCTAACTAACCTACATTATAAATAGAAACAAACACAGAAAATTAGACAAAATGAGGAGACAGAAAAATATGTCCCAAATGGAAAAAAAATAAAAAAGACAAAATCAAAGTGAAATAGGTAAACTAAGATAAGCAAACTACCTGGTAAAGAATTGAAACCAATGGTCATTAAGATACTCAATGAATTTGAGAAAAGTAGATGAGCTCAGTAAGAATGCCAACAAAGTATTTTTTAAAAAAACAAGCAGTCAGAGAAACTGAAAAATTCATGAACTAAAATGAAAAATGAAGTAGAGGGAATCAACAGTAGATTTAGGGGGTGCAAATGGATCAGCATTCTGGAAGACAGGATAATGGAAAGCAACCAAGCCAAACGGCAAAAAGAATAACAAAAATTAGACAATGTTAAAGGAACTCATAAATATCATCAAGTGTAATAAAATTTGCATCATAGGGATCCTATAAGGAGAAGAGAGAGAGAAGGGGGCAGAAAACTAATCTGAAGAAATAATAGCTGAAAATGTCCCTAACCTAGGTTAAGAGTCCCTAACAAGATAAATCCCCAAAGGCCCACATTAAGATGAATAATTAAGATAATAAACAGTAATGACAGAATTGTAAAAGCAGCAAGAGATAACTGTTACATGCAAGGGAAGCTGCTGATTTTTCTGCTGAAACTTTGAAGGCCAGAGAGAAATGGCTAGATATATTCAAAGTGCTGAAGGAAAAAACCTACAACAAGAATAATTTACCCAGCAAGGCTTTTATTCAGAATAGGAGATAAAGACAAACCAAACTTAAAGGAATTCATCACTGCTAAACTAGCCTTACAAGAAATGTTAACGGGAACTCCATAAGAGGAAAAAGAGGCCATTATTGAAGAAAATTATGAAAGGAAAAAATTCTGGGGCTCCTGGGTGGCTCAGTCAGTTAAGTGTCCAACTTTGGCTTAGGTCATTATCTCGTGGTTCTTGGGTTTGAGCCCTGTGTCGGGCTCTGTGCTGACAGCTCAGAGCCTGGAGCCTGCTTCATATTCTGTGTCTCCTTCTATCTCTGCACCTCTCCCACTCATGCTCTGTCTCTGTCTCGAAAATAAATAAACTATAAAAATTTATTTTTAAAAGAAAGGAAAATATTCCACAAGTAAAAGCAAACAAATAGTAAAAGTAGTAAATTAATCACTTATAGAAACAGTAGAAATTAAAACACAAAAGGAGTAAAATCAATTATATCTACAAAAATTAGTCAAGGAATATACAAAATAAAAAATGTAAAATATGATAATAAATACATAAAATGTGGAGGGGGTTAAAAATTTAGTGCTTTTGGAATGTGTTCAAACTTAAATGACCATCAGTGTAATACACATTGCTATACAATAAGCTGTCATATAAGAACCCAATGGTAACTACAAATCAAAAACTTATAATAAATACACACAAAAAAAGAGAAAAAGAATCCAAGCATAACACTAAAAAACAGTCATCAAATGATATGGAAAGAAAGCAAGAGAAGAAAGGATCAGACAAGAATTACAGAAATAACCAAACAACAGTTAACAAAATGACAATAAATACATACCTATCAATAATTAGTTTAATATAAATGAACTAAATGCTCCAACCAAAGGACACAGGATGACTAAAAAAAAAAAATCATGTATATGCCACCTATAAGAAACTCATTTCACACCTAAAGATACATACAAACTGAAAGTGAAGGAACATATATCACGCAAATAGAAATGAATAAAAAGCCAAGGTAGCAAAACATATATCAGAGAAAATAGCCTTTAAAACACAGACTGTAGCAAGAGAGAAAGAAGGGTACTACATAATGATAAAGGGATCAGTCCAGTAGGAAGATATAACAATGGTAAATATCTATGAACCCAATATAAGTGCACCTAAACATACAAAGCAAATATAAAGAGACATAAAGGGAGAAACTGACAGTAATACAATAATAGTAAGGGGCCTGAACACCCTGCTTACATTAATGGGTAGATCACCCAGACAGAAAAATAGGGAATAAGTGACTTTGAATAACACACCAGACCAGGTGGACTTAACAGATACATATAGAACAGTCTATGCAAAAAGAGCAGAATACACATTCTTTTCAAGTGTACATATAACATTCTCTAGGACAGATCATGTTAGGCCACAAAAAATGTCTCAAATTAAAAAAGACTGAAATCACATTGAGCACTCTTTTTTTTTCTCTTATAGTTTATTGTCAAGTTGGTTTCCATATAACACCCAGTGCTCATCCCCACAAGTGTCCTCCTCCATGCCCATCACCCCCATTCCCTTCTCCCCCTCTCCCATCAACCCTCAGTTTGTCCTCAGTATTCAAGAGTCTCTCATGATTTGCCTCCCTCCCTCTCCCCAACTATTTTCCCCCTTTCCCTCCCCCATGGTCCTCTGTTAAGTTTCTCCTGTTCCACTTATGAGTGAAAACATAGGGTATGTGTCCTTCTCTGCCTGACTTATTTCACTTAGCAGGACACCCTCGAGTTCCATCCACGTTGCTATGAATGCCCAGATTTCATTCTTTCTCATTGCCATGTAGTATTCCATTGTATAGATAAACCACAGCTTCTTGATCCATTCATCAGTTAATGGACATGTAGGCTCTTTCCATGATTTGGCTATTATTGAAAGTGTTGCTATGAACATTGGGGTACATGTGCCCCTATGCATCAGCACTTCTGTATCCCTTGGGTAAATCCCTAGCAGTGCTATTTCTGGGTCATAGGGGAGTTCTACTGTTAATTTTTTGAGGAACCTCCACACTGTTTTCCAGAGTGGCTGCAACAGTTCACATTCCCACCAACAGTGTAGGAGGGTGCCTGTTTCTCCACATCCTCGCCAGCATCTATAGTCTCCTGATTTGTTCATTTTAGCCACTCTGACCAGCGTGAGGTAGTATCTCATTCTGTCATTCTGGTATGTCATCTGCAACTATCTTTTCCCATTCCGTCAGTTGCCTATTAGTTTTCTTGACTGTTTCCTTTGCAGAGCAGAAGCTTTTTATCTTGATGAGGTCCCAAATAGTTCATTTTTGCTCTTGATTTCCTTGCCTTTGGGGATGTGTTAAATAGGAAATTGCTACAGTTGAGGTCAGGGAGGTTGTTTCCTGCTTTCTCCTCTAGGGTTTTGATGGTTTCCTGTCTCACGTTCAGGTTCTTCATCCATTTTGAGTTTATTTTTGTGTATGGTATAAGAAAGTGGCCTAGTTTCATTCTTTTGCATGTTGCTGTCCAGTTCTCCCAGTACCACCTGTTAAAGAGGCTGTCTTTTTTCCATTGGATACTCTTTCCTGCTTTGTCAAAGATTAATTGGCCATACATTTGTGGGTCCAGATCTGGATTCTCTATTCTATTCCACTAGTCTATGTGTGTTTTTGTGCCAATACCATACTGTCTTGATGATGACAGCTTTGTAGTAGAGGTTAAAGTCTGGGATTGTGATGCCTCCTGTTTTGGTTTTCTTCTTCAGTATTACTTTGGCTATTCAGGGTCTGTTGTGGTTCCATACAAATTTTAGGATTGTTTGTTCTAGCTATGAGAAGAATGCTGGTGCAATTTTGATTGGGATTGCATTGAATGTGTAGATTACTTTGGGTAATAATGACATTTTAACAATATTTATATTTCAATCCATTAGCATGGAATGTTTTTACATTTCTTTGTGTTTTCTTCATTGTCCTTCATACGTTTTCTATAGTTTTCATCATCCAGATCTTTCACATTCCTAGGCATTTTATGGTTTTTTGTGTAATTGTGAATGGGATCAATTTCTTGATTTCTCTCTCTGTTGCTTCATTATTGGTGTATAGAAATGCAACTGATTTCTGTACATTGATTTTGTACCCTGCGATTTTGCTGAATTCATGGATCAGTTCTAGTAAGCTTCTGGTGGAGTCTATTGGGTTTTCCACGTAGAGTATCATGTCATCTGCAAAAAGTGAAAGTTTGACCTCATCTTTGCCAATTTTTTTTTGCAGTTTTTAAAAGGAAGATTTATTTGACAAGTTTCACTTAGCGCAATATACCTAAAAGGAAATCACAATACAATGAAAGATTTAAATCAAGGCCTCAGAATTTCATACAAACACCAAGACCAAAATCCCAAAGTATTGGTATTGCGTCTCAAATTTCCCCCATTAACTTAAAAAAAAAAAAGCTTAAACCTACGTGGCTTAGAGGTTATTAATGAAACTAGAATTAACAAACATGCCAAATGCTTTCACTTTTAATTGTAGACACAGCTCCTATATTGAGTTTTACAAAAAAAACATGTCTTTCAACATGCATCCAGTGTTCAATGTAAAGTGGTATAAGAAAGAACACATTTAACATAATTCAATGGCTTTAACCTAAATACACTTACTGCTTAAGTACATACTACGATATAACTAGAGAAAAGCTGAAAATTGTTTAACAGGTTGTTACATCCTAGATGAATGTTTGTGTTCAAAAATACTGAATCTTAAGTCTTTAAAACAATCCTGATTTCCACTTAGAGTAAGCATAAATCACAAGCTTGTACTGCAAAACTGTTAAACTTTTTTTCTTTAAAAAATGTTGACCAAGAGTCGGTGATCAGGATCAAATACATTCCCCATCCATCACACATACTGGACATGCTAGACATCCCTCCTATTCTGTTCATGCCCATAGATGTACACCTTTCACTGCTGTAGTAGCTGCTGTTCATTGCTCCTTAGCTGCCTATGCAATGTTTGATTGAAAATCACTGGAGTTTTCCTGTAAAACTTGGTCATATCCACTCATGCTGCTCTGGCTGCCATAGCTGCCTCCATAACCACCACTCAGCTGCTGACTGGCTGGGCCGCCATAACTGGACTGGTTTGACAAACCCATGCCTCCTAGCATTTGGCTACCGTAAGCACCACCACTTGCTCCTGCTGTAGAATTCAAGAAGAGTTCTACATATCTGTGTTGCATATTTGCTTTGTCTTTGGACACAGCTGCCACAGCATCTTCATGAGTTGCAAACTCGACATCTGCTTTACCGGTTACTCTGCCATCAGGACCAATTTCAATATGTACTCTCACATACATATTGAGAGGGTTGAGCGGTGAAAAGAAATTATAAATGTCATTCTCAGTAGCTCTGTAAGGTAATCCCTGCATGTGTACCCAATGTCCTGTTGTGCTCTGGAAAGCAGAGTATTGAAAAACAATAATTGAGGTCTCTTCCAAATCTATCTGACCCAAATCCATAGCCATCATTATATCCATTATAATCATCATAGCCTCCGAAACCTCCTCCATAAGCACCAAGTCTCATCCGTTCAAAGCCAGCTCCCCTGCCAATACTATTATACCCTCTGCCAGCTCCAGGTCTGTCATAGGGACCTGGCCGCTGCATGGCCATAAACTTTTGTGGTGGATCATATTGAGTTCTAACTTCAGCTTGTCTGCTCTTAAAGATTTCGATATACCTGTGCCCTATTCTTTCCTTGTGTTTCTTTAGAGCCTTTTCAGCTATTTCCTATGAAGCAAACTGCACGAAGGCCTCCCCCATACTCCTGCCCTGGAAGTCCACCGGTAATGTTATCCCATTTGGCACGATTTCCAACCCTGAGAAGAAGTGAACAATTTCTTCCTTGCTACATCCAAAGGGGAGTCCTCTAAGCCATACAAAGCCATCATAGGCTGTGTCAGAACTATTTGGACCAGTATGCTTCAACACCCAATCCATTTCAACGTTGTTTGACTTGAATACTTCAATGTATCTGTGCCCCATAGTTTCTCTATCTTTTTTCAGGGCCAATTTGACTTCATCTTCTGATTCAAGTTCAACAAAAGCCTCGCCACTCAGTCTGCCTTCTCTGGTGTAGATGAAATGAATACCTTGAGTCCCATTTTGAATTTGCAGTCAGAAAAAAAAATGCTGCACTTCGTCTGTTGATCAAGACCAAGGCAAGCCCTGGACCTTCACCACAAATCCCTCTCCGCCTTCGGTGCCCAACATCATTGTCTCATAGTGGGTCCTGGCGTCCAAACAGACTGAACACATGACTTCACATGGCTGAGAAGAAATGCTCATCTTTGCCAAATCTGATGCCTTTTATTTCCTTTTGTTGCCTTATTGCTGATGCTAGGACTTCCAGCACTATGTTAAACAACAGTGGTGAGAGTGGACATCCCTGTCGTGTTCCTGATCTCAGGGGGAAAGCTCTCAGTTTTTCCCCATTAAAGATATTAGCTGTGGGCTTTTCATAAATGGCTTTTATGATGTTTAAGTTCCCTCTATCCTGACTTTCTCGAGGGCTTTTATTAAGAAAGGATGCTGTATTTGTCAAATGCTTTTTCTGCATCTATCGACAGGATCATATGGTTTTTATCTTTTCTTTTGTTGACGTGATGTATCACATTGATGGATTTGCGAATATTGAACCAGTCCTGTAACCCAGGAATGAATCCCACCTGATCATGGTGGATAATTCTTTTTATATGCTGTTGAATTCGATTTGCTAGTATCTTGTTGAGTATTTTTGCATCCGTATTCATCAAGGATATTGGTCTATAGTTCTCTTTTTTTGCTGGGTCTCTCTCTGGTTTGGAAATCAAAGGGATGGTGGCTTCGTAGAATGAGTCCGGAAGTTTTCCTTCCATTTCTATTTTTTGGAATAGCTTGAGAAGAATGGGTATTAACTCTGATTTAAATGTATGGTAGGATTCCCCAGGGAAGCCATCTGGCCCAGGGCTCTTATTTGTTGGGAGATTTTTGATAACTGATTCAATTTCTTCACTAGTTATGGGTCTGTTCAGATTTTCTATCTATTCCCATTTAAATTTTGGTAGTGCGTGTGTGTTTAAGAATTTGTCCATTTCTTCTAAGTTATCCAGTTTGTTGGCATATAATTTTTCATAGTATTCCCTGATAACTGCTTGTATTTCTGAGGGATTGGTTGTAATAGATCCCTTTTCATTTGTGATTTTGTCAATTTGGGTGTTCTCTCTTTTCTTTTTGAGAAGCCTGGCTAGAGGTTTATCAATTTTGTTTATTTTTTCATAAAACCAACTCTTGGTTTCATTGATCTGTTCAACTGTTTTTTTGGATTCTATATTGTTTATTTATGCCCTGATCGTTATTATTTCTCTTCTTCTGCTGGGTTTGGGGTGCTCTTGCTCCTCTGTTTCTAGTTCCCTTAGGGGCGCTCTTAGATTTTGTATTTGCACTTTTTCTGGTTTCTTGAAATAGGCCTGGAGTGCAATGTACTTTCCTCTTAGGACTGCGTTTGATGCATCTCAAAGAGTTTGAATTGCTGTATTTTCATTTTCATTTGTTTCCATATATTTTTAAATTTTTTCTCCAATTGCCTGATTGGCCCATTTGTTCTTCAGTAGGGTGTTCTTTAACCTCCATGTTTTTGGAGGTTTTCCAGACTTTTTCCTGTGATTGATTTCAAGTTTCATAGCATTGTGATCTGAAAGTGTACATGGTATGATCTCAATTCTTTTATATTTATTGAGGGCTGCTTTATGACCCACCATGCCGTCTATCTTAAAGAATATACCATGTACACTCGAGAAGAAAGTGAATTCCATAGCCTCAGGATGTAGAGTTCTAAATATATCTGTCAAACCCATCTGTTCCAATGTGCTGTTCAGGTCCATTGTTTCCTTAGGGATTTTCTGTCTAGTTGATCTATCCATTGCTATAAGTGGAGTATTAAAATCCCCTGCAATTAGCACATTCTTATCAATAAGATTGTTTGTGATGGTTTTATGTATTTGGGTGCTCCTGAACTCAGTGTGTAGATGTTTATAATTGTTAGTTCTTCCTGATGGATAGACCCTGTAATTATTAGATAATGCCCTTCTTCATCTCTTGTTACTGCCTTTAAAGTCCAGTTTGTCTGATGTAAGTATGGCTACTCCAGCTTTCTTTTGACTTCCATTAGCATGATAGATATTTCTCCATCCACTCACTTTCAATCTGAAGGTGTCTTCAGGTCTAAAATGAGTCTCTTGTAGACAGCAAATAGATGGATTTTGGTTTTTTATCCATTCTGCTACCCTATGTCTTTTTATTGGAGCATTTAGTCCCTTTACATTCAGTGTTATTATTGAAAAATGTGGGCTTAGAGTCACTGTGTTCTCTGGAGGATTCATGCTTGTAGTGATGTCTCTGGTACCTTGTGTTCCTTGCAACATTTCCCTCATAGAGTCCCCCTTAGGATTTCTTGTAGGGCTGGTTTAATGGTGATGAATCCTTTCAATATTTGTTTATTTGGGAAAACCTTTGTCTCTCCTTCTATTCTGAATGAGAGGCTTGTGGGATAGAGGATTCTTGGCTGCATATTTTTTCTGTTCATCACATTGAAGATTTCCTGCCATTCCTTTCTGGCCTACCCAGTTTCAGTAGATAGGTCTGCAACTACCCTGTTACGTCTCCCTTTGTATGTTAGGGCCCTTTTATCCCTAGTTGCTTTCAGAATTCTCTTTTTATCCTTATATATTTTGCCAGTTTCACTATTATATCTCATGCAGAAGGTCTATCCAAGTTACATCTGAGGGGAGTTCTCCTTGCCTCTTGGATTTCAAGGTCTGTTTTCTTCCCCAGATTGGGGAAGTTCTTGGCTATAATTTGTTCAAGAACCCTTTAAGCCCCCTTCTCTCTTTCTTCTTCTGGAATCCCTATGATACAGATACTGTTCCGTTTGATTGTATGGCTCAGTTCTCAAATTCTCCTTTCATGCTCCTGGATCAATTTATCTCTTTCTCGGCTTCCTCTTTTTCTATTATTGTGTCTTCTAATTCACCTATTCTCCTCTCTGCCTCTTTAATCCGTGCAGTGGCCACCTCCATTTTATTATGCACCTCATTTATAGCTTTTTTTAATTCGTCACAACTATTTTTAACGTCCATAATCTTTGTATCAACAGCTTCTCAGATGTCTTCCATGCCTTTTTCAAGCCCAGTGATTAATTTTATGACAAGTGTTCTAAATTCTTGCTCAGTTATGTTGCTTATATCTGTTTTTACGAATTCTGTATCAGTGACTTCTTCCTGGAATTTCTTTAGAGGAGAGTTCTTGTTTTGTCATTTTGGCTAGCTTTCTGTCTCTTGTCAGTTTTAAAATCTTGTTATACACTCTGCACCTGTGAGTATTGCTATATTAAAGGAGGCTCATTGATTGTCCAGGGCCTGTCCATTCAGGAAGTGTTCTTTTAACAGTGTCCCTTGGTCTCTCTTCTTGTGCCTTTGGTTATTTTATTACCCTACTTGTAGTGATATTTGGGACTCTCCACCATTTGTACTTTGGCTTGTTTCTTGAGGTAGCCCTGGAAAGGAAAACAGACAGACAAACAGGGAACAAAAGCACACAAATGTACAAACAAATCAAACAAACAAGCAAACCGAAAGGGAAAAAACAAACAAACAAACAACAAAAGACAAAGGGCAGTTTAAAAGCATAAAACCAGAGATCCCAGCTACAATAAAGAGCAGGGTGAAGGCAGTGCTGGTAGAAGAGCATATACAAAGAGAGAAATGACAGGGGTGGGGAGAAAGAGAAATTGAACTTAGACCAGGCAGACAGACTAAAAGGCTTAATTCAGATAGAGAAAAGGGAGAATACGGCAGGAGGTGAGGAGAGAAAAAAAAAAAAAAAACAAAGATAATGTTACCCTGGGAAACTATATAGTCTGATTATTTCAGAGAGAGAGAAAGAAAGGTAACCACGGAGGTGTAGAATATATATCAAAAGAATGGATTAGATATGACTGTTTAAGCAAACCTATAACCAGAACACCCAGTCCAGTGGAGGGGAGAGATAAAAATGAGATAAGGGAGAATATATCTGAATAGCAAGAACTGATCTAGAGTTAATCACAGCAATGCATCAATGTTGGTCTTGGGTGAGGGTCTGTCTGTTTCCGTTGCATCTATCCAGCTCTGGTATAAAGCAGCTACGCAAGCAGATGGGTGTGGTTTGGTGTAGGTGGGTATTGCCTCCATTATGGGTCCCGCAGGCCTCTTCTGGAGGCCCCGCCTTAGTGGTTGTGGGGAGAAAAATAGAGGCGCCCCAGTCCCTTCTCGAACCAAGCGTTGCAAATCACTCTTTTGGGTCTGATCTCACTGTGCCGCAGGCGCAGCCAAGGTGGGCCGTGTTCTATGTCCTGCCCCCAGCCTTGTTTCCAGCTCTTACTCCACCTGCAGTAATGATACTGCCCGAAATGTAATCCCGCAAGTCCAGGCCTGGGCTCTTCCTAGCCGGAGATTGAGTAGGGGAGCAGCTTCTCCTGATGCCGATTGAATTCCTTGCATACAGTCTGTACTGGAGGGAATTTCTGGGACTGGGGCACCCAGCTCAAAGAAGCCTCTGCAGTTAGAGACAGTATCTCTCTCTGGCAGTTAGAGATGGGATAGTAGGATCCCTCTCTATCCAGGGCTGAGGTTTTTCTCTTCTCCAGGAACCATTCTATGAGCAGTTTCAGCTGCTCTTTTCTTTTGTCTCTCTGCAGAGGGGGCGCCCTCCCCTCTGTGCTTCTGTGTCCCCGCCGTTTTTTATCTTCCCCAGTTCGCAATCATGCACCTGTGAGGCTGTCTTCTTAGTGGACTCTGTCTTTTTTCCTCCCAGGCTCTTGTGGTTCAGTGTCTTTTGGCTTCAGCCCTTCTTTGTTTGATAGATGCAAGCGGGAAGTACGGAACTCCCTACTTCTCCGCCATCTTGTCCTACATTGGGCACTGTTCTAATCACAACAGTATGAAACCAGAAATGAATTTTAAGAAAAAATACTTGGAAAAAGCACAAACAAATGGAGACTAAACACCATGCTACTAAACAATGAATGGGTCAACCACAAAATCAAAGAGGAGATCAAAAGACACACAGAGACAAATGAAACACAATTGTACAGGGGGACCTGGAGGCTCAGTAAGGTAAGCACCCAACTCTTAATTTCGGCTCAGGTCATGACCTCATGGTTTGTGAGTTCGAGCCCCATGTCAGGCTCTGTGCAGACAGTGTAGAGCCTACTTGGGATTCTCTCTCCCTCTCTTTCTCTGCCCCTCCCCTGCTCTCACACACAATGCACTGTCTCTCTCTCTCTCTCAAAAATAAACATTAAACACACACATACACACACAGGTCAAAATCTTTGAGACACAACAAAGCAGTTCTAAACAGAGAAGTTTATAGTGATACAGTCCTACCTCAAAAAACAAGAAAATCTCAAACAACCTAAACTTACACCTAAAAAACCTAGACAAAAAATACTAAATAAACCCCAAAGTCAGTAGAAGGAAGGAAATAATAAAAATTAGAGCAGGAATAAATGAAATAGAAAAAATATCAGTGAAGCCAAAAGCTGGTATTTGAAATGATAAAATTGATAAAACTGTAGCTAGACATCACTAAAGAGAACTCCCATAAAAACAAAATGAGAAAGAAATACCAACACCACAGAAACACAAGATTATAAGAGAGCATGAAAAGTTATATACCAACAAATTAGACAACCTAGAAGAAATGGATAAATTTCTCAAAACACACGATCTCTGAAAATTGAATCAGGAAGAAACAGAAAATTTGAACAGACTGATTACTAGTAATGAAATTGAACTGGTATTCAAACACTCCCAACAAACAAAAGTTGAGGACTACATGGATTCACAGGTGAATTCTATAAAACATTTAAAGAAAAATTAATACCAGGATGCCTGCGCTCAGTCTGTTGAGTGTCCATCTTTGGCTCAGGTCAGCCCCATAGCAGGCTCGCTGCTGTCAGTGCAGAACCCACTTCAGATCTTCTTTCCCCTCTCTGCCTGTCCCCAGCTTGTGCTCTCTCTCTCTCAAAAATAAATATTTAAAAAAAGAAAGAAAAATTAATACCTATTCTTCTCAAACTATTCCCCCCACAAAAAAACAGGAAGGAAACCCTGAATTCATTCTATAAGACCAAAATTACCCTTGTAACAAAACCAAAGACACCACCAAAAAAAACAAAAACAAAAAAAACAAAAAAAAAACACTACAGGCCACTATCCCTAATGAACATAGATGCAAAAATCCTCAACACTATATTAGCAAGGCAAATTCAACAATAGGTCATTTTTAAATTTATTTAGAGACAGAGAGTGCACATGCATGGGGGAGGGACAGAGTGAGAGGGAGAGAGAAAATCGCAGGCAGGTTCCAAGCCATTAGTGCAGAACCCAATGTGGGGCCTTGATCCCATAAACCATGAGATCCAGACCTAAGCCAAAACCAAGAGTCAGATGCTCAACCTACTGAGCCACCCAGGTGGCCCCAAATTTGATAATATGTTAAAAACAATCATTCATCACAATCAAGTGGAATTTATTCCAGGAACCCAAGGGTGGTTCACTATTCACAAATCAATCACTGTTATATATCACGTTAACAAGAATAAGGATAAAAGATGTGATCTTATCAATAGATGCAGAAAATGCATTTGACAAAATTCAACATCCCCTCATGATCAACACTCTCAACAAAGTGGGTTTAGAGGGAATATACCTCAACAAAATGAAGGCCATATATAACAAATTCACAGGAAACATCATACTCCATGAGGAAAAACTGAAAGTTTTTCTCTAGGAACAAGAACAAGACAAGGATATCCACTTTTATTCAACATAGTACTAGGAATCCTAGCTGCAGCAATCAAACAAGAAATAAAAGGCATGCAAATTGATAAGGAAGAAGTAAAACTATTACTATTTGCAGATGACATGATACCATCTAGAGAAACACCCTGAAGACTCCACCAAAAAATCTGTTAGAACTTGGGTGCCTGGGTGGTTCAGTTGGTAAAGTGTCTGGCTCTTGATTTCAGCTCAGGTCATGATCTCACAGCTTTGTGGGTTTGAGCCCCATATTGGGCTCAGCACACTGACCATATGGAGTTGGCTTGGAATTCTCCCTCTCCTCTCTGCCCCTTCCCCGCTCATGCTCTGTCTCTCTCAACATAAATAAATACACTTAAAAAAACTGTAAGAACTAGTATATGATTCAGTAAAGTTGCAGGATATGTTTCAAGATACAAAATTAACAGAGAAATCTGCTGCGTTTCTGTACATTTATAATGAAAAAGAAGAAAATCCTATCAAAAAGAATAAACAATAGAAACATCTTAAATCATGAGGTGGAAAACTTATACCTTGAAAACTTTAAGATGTTAAAAAAATTAGTATTATAAAATTAGTATCATTTAAATGTTCATACTACCCAAAGCAATGTACACACATTTAATGCAATCCCTAGCAAAATACCCAAAAGCATTTTTCACACAACTAGAATAATCCTAAAATTTGTATGGAATCACAAAAGACCCCCAAACAGCCAAAGCAATCTCAAGAAAAATAACAAAACTGGAGGTATCACAATGCCAAATTGGAACTATACTATAAAGAAACAGTAATCAAAACAGTATGGCACTGACACAAAAACATACAAAGATCAATAGAACAGAATAGAGCTCCCATTAATCTATAACAAAGGAGGCAAGAATATATATACAGTGTCAGAAAAACAGTCTCTTCAATAAACGGTGTTGGGGAAATTGGACAAGTACATACAAAAGAATGAAACTAAACCTCTTTCTTACACCATACACAAAAATAAACCCCAAATGGATTAAAGACCTAAAAATGAGTCCTGAAACCATAAAACATCTAGAAGAAAATATAGGCAGAATCTCTTAGACATCACCCTTAGCAACATTTGTTTAGATAGATCTCATTAGGCAACGGAACCAAAAGCAAACATAAACTATTGGGACTACACCAAAATATAATGCTTTTGCAAAGCAAAGGAAACCATCAACAAAACAAAAAGGCAACCTAATGGATGGGAGAAAATATCTGCAAATGATATATCCAATAAGTGGTTAATATCCAAAATATATGTTTTAAAAAGTCAAACAACACAACACCAAAAATAAACCAAACAGTCCAATTAAAATATGGGCAGAGGACCTGAATAGATATTTTTCCAAAGAAGATATACAGATGGCAATCAGACACATGAAAAGATGCTCAATCGTCAGCTAAACCTCAGGGAAATGCAAATCAAAACCACAATGAGATATCACTGAACACTCTTCAGAATGGCTAATGTTAAGGGTTGGCAAGGATGTGGAGAAGAAGAAACCCACGTGCACTGTTGGTGGGAATGTAAATTGGTGCAGCCACTGTGGAAAACAGAATGGAGCTTCTTCAAAAAATAAAAAACAGGAATATCATATGATCCAGTATTCCCACTACTAGGTATTTACCCAAAGAAAATGAAAACACTAATTTGAAAGGATATAGGTACCCCTATATTTATTGGAGCATTATTTAGAACAGTGAAGGTATGGAAGCAATCCAAGTGTCCACTGATAAATGGCTAAAGAAGAGGTGACGTGTATACATATACAATAGAGTATTAGCCACAAAAATGAATGAGATCTTGCTATATGCGACAGCATGGATAGACTTAGAGGATACCGGGTTAAGTGAAATAAGACAAAGACTGATACCATATGATTTCACACATATGTGGATTCTAAAAAAAAAACAAAATGAACAAAGAAAGAAAACAGACTATTAAATACAGAGAACGAACTGGTGGTTGTCCGAGTGGGGGTGGTGGGAAGGGGGGGAAATAGATAAAGAGGATTAAGAGGTATGAACTCCCAGTTATAAAATAAATAAGTCACAAAGATGAAAATTACAACATAATATAGTCCATAACATTTTAATGTTTGGAGACAGATAAGGGCTACACTTATCCTGGCAAGCACTGAAAAACGTACAGAATTGTTAATCACGATGTTGTACACCTGAAACTAATGTAACACTGTGTGTCAACTATACTCAAAATTTTAAAGAGAGTTGTATACCTGACACTAATATAACATTGTATGTTAATTACGCTTTGATTAAAGAGAGAAAGAAAGAATTCAGAGTCATAATCAGGAATTTTAACATAGAGCTCTTTGTATTTGATAGAACGAGCACGCTAAATATCATTAGTGATCTAGAGAATTTCAGCAGTACTCAGTTGATACATAGAGAACTCCACACTCAACAACTTTAGAATAAACATTTTTTTAAGTACACATGGAACAAGCCCCCAAACAACAGTATGCTAGAATATAAAATCGCAATAAATCTAAATGGGTGAAACTACATTGTGTTTTCAAACCACTAAAAATTAATCTATATATCAGAACCAAAGATTAAAAACACTCTAAGAACTCAGAAACTCAACAATTAGTAATATTACAGAAAAATATGAAAAAATAAATCAGTAGGAGTTTGAAATTATTTTGACAGGAACAATATGAAAATACAGCATCAAATCTGTGGGATGCAATTCAAAGCATTCTTAGATTGAATTATACAGCTTCAAGCATATTTTATAAAGATAAAATTAAGGATGTAAGTTTTTATCTCAAAGAACTAAAAAAATAGAAAATGAAATAAAAAGGAAAATAAAAGAGCCAAACAATAGATTAGAAACTGACAACACAGAAAAAACAAGTGAAAAGTTGGATCTATGAACCCAACTTTCAGCATTCAAAACTCCATTCTAACACTAACTAGCTGTGTGGTCTCAGGAAAGTTTGTAAGACTCTCTAAACCTGTTTCTGCACACATAAATGTGCTCAACAACATAGTAGCATTTCAGAGGGTGTTCGGAAGATTAGAGGAGTTAAAACATTTAAAGCACTTATGATTCTGGTATATTACTAAGTGCTCTATTAGCGTCCACCTTCACTGACATTATCACTTGTTGCTCAGGGGCAAAGGTTTTCCAACCTTGGCATAGATATTGGGACCTGTCAGTAGGAAAACTCTTTTCTTAGATGTTTAAGACGACATCTATTTTTCTAAGAAAAACCATACTACATAAATTCTACAATCCCTGGCCTGGAATAAGGGGAGCCCTTCCTTTTGTGTTTCAGAGATTAGAAGCTTAGCCTCTGACACATGTTTGAGGTCAGCCTGGATATAAATGTGAATAAGAATCAAGTCATTTAAAATCATGCCTAGAAATGTCTCACCAGATTGTTCCATGGAACAACTCAGCAAACCCTGAATTATTCCTTTTGTGTGTGTCCTTGTGAAACACATAACACTCTGTGTACAGTATTTTAAGTATACATAAATGGTACTGCAGAACAGATTTTTTTCCCCATGTTTCTATGCTGTATCATTTTATTAAGATCTATTTATGTAGCTCTGTGTACCTAAAGTTTCCCTCAGTCCTGGATTTTTTAGTTCCATTAGTAGTATATAAGTAGCATTTTTTAAGATCTAGGACAGAAACCAAAACTAATTTATTAAAACCTAACAGGTAGCATCAAAAGAATAATTAAGAATAAGCTTAACCAAGGAAGCAAAATAATTGCACAATTAATACTACAAAACACTGCTGAAAGGAATTAAAAACATAAATAAATGGAATAACATCCCATGTCCACGGACTGAAATACATTATTGTCAAAATGCCAAATACCACCCCCCAAAATTTGCAAATTTAATGCAATCCCTATAAAAATCCCAATGATTTATTTTTGCAGAAATAGAAAAATCCTTCCTAAAATTAATTTGGAATCTCAAGGGACCCCAAGTAGCCCAAACAATCTTGAAAGAGAATAAAGTTGAAAGGCCCACACTTTTTGATTTAAACACTTCCTACAAAGCAATAGCAATCAAACTGGTGGTATTGGCATAAAGATAGACATACAGACTACTGGAACAGACAGCCCAGAAATAAACCCTCACATATATAGTCAATTCATTTTTGACAAAAGTGCCAAGATTATTCAATGAGGGAAGGACAGCCTTTTCAACAAATGGTGCTGGGAAACACTAGATACACACATGCAAAATGAAGCTGAATCCTCACTTAACACTATGTACAAAATTAACTCAAAATAAATCAACATTAATTATCTAAATATTAGAGTTAAATTATGCAACTACTAGAAGAAAACATAGGGGAAAAGCTTTCTGACAATAAATTTGGTGACAACTTCTTGGCTAGGATACGGGCAACAAAAGGAAAAAATATAATAAACATCAAAATTTAAAACTTTAGGGCAAAGGACACAAATGTAAAGGCAACACTAAGAATGGGAGAACATATTTGAAAATCACATTATCTGATACAGGATTAAGATATGTAATTTATCAAGAACTCCTAAAACTCAACAAAACAAAAAAACAAAAAAACAGCTGAATTCAAAAATGGGCAAAGAACTTGAATAGACATTTCTCCAAAAAATATACACAAATGGTGAACAAGCACATGAAAATATGGTCAACATCACTAATCATTAAGAAAACACAAATCAAAACCACAATATGCCCATTGGATGGCTATTATAAAAACAAAAGCAAAAACAGAAAATAACAAGCAATTAACTAGGATAGAGAGTAATTCAAACCTGCATTTCCTCAGTTGGTGGGAATGTAAAATGGTGCTATTATCTAAAACAGTATGCAGTTCCTCAAAAAATTAAACACAGAATTATCCTATGATCCAGAGGTTCCATTTTTGTATATATACACATAAAAAATTGAAAGCAGAAAGTTGAACAGATATCCATACAATGTTCCAAGCAGCACTCACAATCACCCCCCTACACACACAAAAAGGCATGAAATTTGGATACATTCTACAATGTGGATAACCTTGACCATTTTATGCTAAGTGAAATAAGCCAGACATAAAAGGACAAATATTGTACGATTTTACCTTATATACGGTATCTAGAATACTCCAATTCATAGGGAAAGTAGATTGCAGTTTACCAGTGAGGGAGAAATGGGGGCTTATTATTTAATGGGTACAGAGTTTTAATCTGTAATGATGCACAAGTTCTGGAGATGGATGGAAGCAATGGTTGCACAACAAAGTGAATGTACCTAATACGACTGAACAGTACACTTAAAACTAGTTAAAATGGTAAATTTTATGTAAATTCAATTTTTGCTTCTCCCCTATTTCCCTTCACATTTAGGGACAAGAGATAACAAGAAACCAAGAATAGGCATTTACTTTTAAGTGTCACTGGATTTACAAGAGCCAACCAAATGAACACCTAGATTTGAAACTACAGGACAATCAGCTGATTTTCAGAGGAAACCCAGGGTTGCTATAAAAACCTTATTATCATCCACAGAAACCACATGCACCAACCACCCAATCTCTTAACATTTGTTTCTTATTTCTTTAATGTTTATTTTTGAGAGAGAGACAGAGACAGAGGCAGAGCATGAGTAGGGGAAGACAGAGAGAGAGGGAGACACAGAATCCAAAGTAGGCTCCAGGCTCTGAGCTGTCTGCAGAGCCCAATATGGAGTTTGAACACATGAACCCTGAAATGACCTGAGCTGAATTATATGCTTAACCAACTGAGCCACCCAGGTAGCCCACATTTCTGTTCTTCAAATCCTTAAGCAGAGAAATCAACCTGAAGCCCGACAGATTCCACAACTAAAGGGAGAGAAAAGGCCACATCAAAAAAGGTAGGAAGTGCAGAGCTGTGTGCGTTAGGGGAGAAAGAGATCCCAGGTGCTGCAGAGGGTAGGGAGCTATGGTCACAGAGAAGGGTGAGAGGGAGAGGAGCACACAGGGGAACAGACAAGGAGATATTTCCCAAGCCATTGGCTTGGAAAACAAGAGGGGCTGAGAGGGGCTAAATTTCATGAGTTCTTACAACCAGTGGATCTTAAAGCCTGGAGATTTAGAAGTCAATGGGCTTGCTGAGATAGAGCCCAGAGGACACCTTGCTACTCCTAGAAAAAAGGTATGCAAATCACCTGGGGGCACATGATGTAGAAACACCCATCTGAAAAATGCCTGAGGCACAGAGTGGAAAGATTATTTGCTCTTCTCAGACCATGTCCCTGAGAGGCAGCATTCAGAGACCCCTCTCTAGGAACAAAGGAGTTGGCTGGTGCCATTTCCTTCCCCCGTCCCTCAGCATAAACACAGAGCCACCTGCAGGAAGCAGTACAGTGCAGACACTGGCTGCCTAACTTGCTTACACCAAGACTGACCCCCTGTGCTCAGGTAGGAATGCCCTTCTCAATCATGTCTGCCTCAGTCACAGCACAGTAGAGTGGAAAGGGCTTCCCCCAGAAGACCAGCACAAACCTCTGCCCACACTGTGTCTCCCAACCAGAGAGTTCTGCATGGCCTCAGTCCTTGCCAAAGTGGTGTCACTTCTCATTTCATAAGCACACCAGAGAACGTCTACTTAAAACTCACCACATTCAGGCCAGGGACCAAACACTGCCCACAGCAGGCAAAGAGTCTCTGCAGATGACCAGCCTGAAGGACAGAGCAGCCAAAACACAACAGCAGTGTGCACGCAGCACACACCAAAGACACTTCTTCAAGCACCAGGCCCTGGGCACTACCATGACCTCTTCTTGATAAGGTCATTACTTTCAGGAGCAGGAGACATAACTGGCTTTCTAATACATTGAAAAAGGCAGAGACTTGGACAAAATGTCAAGTCAGAGGAATTTATCCCAAATGAAAGAAGATAAAGGCATGGCCAGAGTTCTAAGAGAAACAGATAGAAGTAACATGCCCGATGGAGAATTTTAAAAAAACAATCATAAGGATACTCACTGAGCTTAAGAAAAGAATGAAGGTATCAGTAAGACCATTACCACAGAGATAAAAGAGGTAAAAAAAAGAGTCAGAGATGAAGAATGCAATAAATGAGATTGGAAACAGACCTGATGCAATGAACAACAGGCTGGGAGAATCAGAGGAATGAATTAGTGACCTAGAAGACATAATGTAAAATAATGAAGCTAAACAAAAGAGAATTATGCAATATGAGAATAGACTTAGAGAATTAGACTTCATCAAGTGTAATAGTATTCACATTATAGGAGTCCCAGAAGAAGAAGGAGAGAGAGAAAAGGGGGCAGAAAATTTATTTCAAGAAATAACAACATAAAACTTACCTAATCTGGGAAGGAAACAAACATCCAGATCCAGGAGGCACAGAGAAGTCCCATCAAAATCAACAAAAGTAGGACAACACCAAGACATATTGTAATTAAATTTGCAAAACATAGTGATAAAGAAAAAAAATCTTATGAAGCACTGAGACAAAAGAAGTCCTTAACTTACAAGGGAAAACCCATAAGGCTAGCTGGAGATTTCTCAAGAGAAACTTGGCAAGCCAGGAGGGAGTGGCATGATACACTCAAAGTGCTGACTGGGAAAAATCTGCAGCCAAGAATACTCTATCCAGCAAGGCTCATTCAGAATAGAAGGAGAGATAAAGAGTTTCCCAGAAAAATAATAAAGGAGTTCATGACCACCTGCAGAATGAAAGTGAGGGGGTAGAGAAATTTATCATGCAAATGGATGTCAAAAGAAAGCTGGAGTAACAATACTTATATTGGACAAACTAGACTTTAAGACACAAAGGCACTACATAATCATAAAGCAGACAATCCAACAAGAAAATCCAACAACTAAATATTTATGCACCCAACATGAAAGCATCCAAATATACAAATCAATAACAAACATAAAGGAACTAATTGATAATAGCACAATAATAGCAGGGGACTTAACACCCCACTTAAATCAATGGGCAGATCATCTAAACTGAAAATCAACAAGGAAACAATGGTTTTGAACGACACACTGGACCAGATGGACTTAACAGATCTATTCAGAACACCCATCCTAAAACAGCAGAAAACATACTCTTTTTTAAGTGCACATGAAACATTCTCTAGAATAGATCATATATTAGGTCACAAAATAGGCCTCAACAAAGAGTGAAATCATATCATGCACCATTTCTGACAACACTCTGAAAATATAAATTAACCACAAGAAAAAATTTGGAAAGACCACAAATACATGGAGGTTAAACAAACATGCTACGAAACAATGAATGAGCCAACCAGAAAATCAAAGAAGAAATTAAAAAAAAAAAAAAACATGGGAAAAAATGAAAATGAAAACACAATGATCCAGAACCTCTAGGATACAGAAAAAAGTTTTCTTAAGAGGGAAGTAGAGGGGTGCCTGGGTGGCTCAGTTGGTTAAGCATCTGACTTCGGCTCAGGTCATGATCTCACAGTTCGTGGGTTCGAGCTTCACATTAGGCTCTGTGCTGACAGCTCAGATCCTGGATCCTGCTTCTGATTCTGTCTGTCTGTCTGTCTCTCTTTCTCTCTCTCCTCCTGTCTCTCTCCCCCTCTCCTGCTTGTACTCTCTTTCTCTCTCTCTCAATAAACATTAAAAAATTTTTAAAAAAAAGAGGGACATAGCAATCCAGTCTTACCTCAAGAAGCAAAAATCTCAAACAACTTAACCTTACACCTAAAGGAACTAGAAAAATAACTACGACAAAGCCTAAAGTCAGCAGAAGGAAGGAAATAATAAAGATTAGAGCAGAAATAAATGATATAGAAACCAAAAACCCAATAGAACAGATGAATGAAACCTGTAGCTGGTTCTTTCAAAAAATTAATAAAACTGATAAACCTCTAGCCAGACTTATCAAAAAGAGAAAGAACACAAATAAAATCACAAGAAAGGAGAGATCACAACAAATACCACAAAAATACAAACACCTAAGAAAATATTATGAAAAACTGTATGTCAACAAATTGGTAATCTGGAAAAAAATGGATAAATTCTTAGAAACATATAAACTACCAAAAGGGAAAAAGAGAGAGAAAACTTGAACAGACTGATGACCAGCAAAGAAATTGTATCCGTAATCAAAAAACTCCCAAAAAACAAAAGTCCAGAGCCAGATGGATTCACAGGCAAATTCTACCAAGCATTTAAAGAAGAGTTAATACCTATTCTCAAATTATTCTAAAAAATAAAAAAAGGAAAACTTCCAAATCCATTCTATGAGGCCAGCATTACTCTGATACGAAAACCAGATAAAGATTCCACTTAAAAAAGAAAACTACAGGCCAATATCCCTGATGAACATGGAAGCAAAAATTCTCATTAAAATACTGCTAACCAAATCCAACAATACATTAAAAAATTGTATCAACTGGGATTTATTCCTGTGTTTCAAGGGTGGTTCAATATTTGCATATCGATCAATGTTACATATCACATTAATAAAGAATAAGAACCATATAATCATTTCAATAGATGCAGGAAAAGCATTTGACAAAGTAAAATATCCATTCATGATAAAAACCCTCAATAAAGTAGCTTAGAGGGAACATACTTCAACATAATAAAGGCCACATATGAAAAGCCTACAGCTAATATTATCCTCAATGGGGAAAAAGAGCTTTTCCTCTATGGGCAGGAAGACAGGGATGTCCAATCTCACCACTGTTATTAACATAGTAATAAAGTTCTACCCATGCAATCAGACAACAAAAAGAAATGAAAAGTATCCAAATCAGCAAGGAAAATGTCAAACTTTCACTATTTGCCAGTGACACGATACTCTATACAGAAAACCCAAAAGACTCCACCAAAAAACCGCTAGAACCGATAAATTCAGTAAAGTAGCAGGATACAAAATTCATGTAAAGAAATCTGTTGCATTTCTATATACCAATATTGAAGCAGCAAAAAGAGAAATTAAGGAATCAATCCCATTTATAATTGCACCAAAAATAATAAGACACCTAGGAATAAACCTAACTAAAGAGGTGAAAGATCTGTATTCTGAAAACTATAAAAACAGTGATGAAAGCAAATGAAGATAACACAAATAAATGGAAAGACCTTCGATGTTCATGGATTGGAATAATGTTAAAATGTCTGTACCACCCAAAGCAATTTACACATTTAATGCAATCCATATCAAAACACCTTCAGCATTTTTCACAGAGCTAGTACAAACAATCTGAAAATCTGTATGGAATCACAAAAGACCCCAAAGAGCCAAAGCAGTCTTCAAAAAGAAAAGCAAAGCTGGAGGAATCACAGTTCTGGGACTTCAAGTTATATTACAAAGCTATAGTGTCAAGACAGTATGGTACTGACACAAAAACAGACATATCAATCAATGAAACAAGACAGAAAACCCAGAAATGAACCCACAACTATATGGTCAATTAACCTTTGACAAAGCAGGAAAGAATATCCAATTGGAAAGAGTCTCTTCAACAATGTTGGGAAAACTGGACAGCAACATGCAAAAGAATGAAACTGGACCACTTTATTACACCAAACACAGAAACACATCCAAAATGAATTAAAGACTAAAATGTGATACAGGAAACCATAAAAATCCAAGAAAAAAAACACAGGCAGTAACCTGTTTGATAATGGCCATAGCAACTTCTTTCTGGGTATGCCTCCTGAGGCAAGAGAAACAAAGGCAAAAATAAACTATTGGGAATACATCAAAATAACAATCTTTTGCATAATAAAGGAAACAATAAAAAAACTAAAAGGCAGTCTTCAGAATGGGAGAAGATATTTGCAAATAATAGATCTGACAAAGGGTTAGTATCCAAAACATATAAAGAACTTATAAAACTCAACACCAATCCAACTTATAAAACTCAACAAATAATCCAATTAAAAAATGGGCAGAAAACGTGAAAGGTTATTTTTCCAAAGACGACATACTGATGACCAACAGACACATGAAAAGATGCTCTACATCACTTATCATCAGGAAATACAAATCAAAAACACAATGAGGTATCACTGCACACATGCCAGAATGGCTAAAATCAACACAAGAAAAAAGAGGCGTTGGCCAGGATGTGGAGAAAGGGAAACCCTCTTGCACTGCTGGTGGGAATGCAAACTGGTACAGCACTCTGGAAGACAGTATGGAGGTTCCTCAAAAAGTTAAAAACAGATCTACCTATGATCCAGCAATGGCACTATATACCCAAAAAATACAAAAATACTAATTCAAAGGGATACATGCACCTCGATGTTTACAGCAGCATTATCAACAATAACCAAATTATGGAAAGAGTCCAAATGTCCACTGACTGACAAATGAATAAGATGTGGTATATACGATGGAATATTAGTCATAAAACAATGAAATCCTGCCATTTGCAATGATATGGATGGAGCTATAGAGTATTATGGTAAGTGAAATAAGTCAGAGAAAGACAAATATATGATTTCATGCATATGTGGAATTTATGAAACAAATAAATGAGCAAAAGGGGAAAAAAAGAGAGGCAAACCAAGAAACAGACTCTTAACTATAGAGAAGAAACTGATGGTTATCAGATGGGAGCTGGCTGGGTGGGGGTGGGGGGGATGTTGGGTTCAACAGGTGAAGGGATTAAGGAAAGCACTTGCTGTGATGAGCACCAGGTAATACACGGAAGTGTTGAATCTCTACATTGCACATCTGAAACTAATATTACACTATGTTAACTGGAATTTAAGTAAACATTTTAAAAATCCTTAAACAAAGAGGAAAACAATACCATAAAGTTAAAAATCACAGAGCCTGTCTTTTTAGCATGCCTAGTAGGAAAGAAAGGTAATAGGCAAACAGTTAAATATAACCATTCAAGAAAAATGAGAACAATGAATAGTTAGGACATAAGCCCCAAACATCAGCTCCCATGGACTGTGTGTAATAGAACGATCTGCAAAGCAAGGCTGCAGCTAACCGCCACCCTTACCCCAGAAACAAACTCTCCGGGGAGGTCTCTAGCACTTGCACTAGTGTGAACAGATGTAGCTGAGGAACTTTTCAAAGTTACAAAAATATCCCCAAACTGTCACTTGACCTTTAAAAATGACACTGGCATTTCAATCTTGCAATGCCAAGTTTATTTAGATGATAAACAACACATCCACACATGGACCATACTTAAATTCTCATTCCCATTGGCTGACAGCAGCATCTTGAGGCCACCAGACCTGGTACAGCCATGGTGGCTTGGGGTTTTGTGGCATTGTGCCTTCTGGAGCCTTTCCACAGCCCCTGGGGCCACCAACTTCTGATAGAAGCAGATGTCCAAATGGATAGGGAAGTTGCCCTATTTGCCCACTTTACAGGTAGATCAACTCATTTAAATCTCACAACTATATACATTTGTATCAGACCCTGTAAGGAAGCTGAATATTAGGGCTTTTCCTCATTTAAATAGACATCATAGTTGCCACCTCATAGATACCATTGAAAATTAAACAGCAGTGCACACATCCAAATGTCTAGGGCAGGGCCTACCGCACAGCAAACAATCAGAAAACGTTAGTCAAGTTCCCCTGAGGTCGTAAAGCATGAGGACTTTGGGCTCACCCAGCCCTGGAGAGCACACTCTCCAGTTCCTAACTTAGTGCTCTTTTTACTAAAACTCCGCTTTTCAGACTAGGGGTACATGGTCCCTGAACATATATAAAGACTCTCCATGGAACATCCAAGCAGATAGCTTTAAGGGAATAAACTCCCAGGCCCTCAGCATTCCTACCTGCTTTACTACACCTGAATTCTTGGGTAGAGGGGCAGATTCCCTTCCTTCTGCTCTTTTCGCACTTCACAGAAAAGGGCCAAATCTACCCATCCTGAATCATATTAAATGTACTATCCCAACATGGTCAAACCTCTAGGGCACTGAACAAAGGTAATTAGAAATAGTGTCTTTATTAAGAAAGTTAAAGTCTCTAATGAATGGGTAATAAATCCCCTTGGAGGACAAGAGGTTTCTAATTATTTGCTTTCAACAAAATTGAAGGAGACCTAAAGTCATCAATAGATCATCAAATATTTTTTTGCTGTGAGATCACCATACAGTTTTTGGCTCAGAGCTTGACAGTTCAAAAACTGAAGAACACCACACCACTACAAGAAAAAATGCTTTCCATCTTATTTACTTCTTTAAGTAAACAAGGTTGACCCAACGAGAACATAATTATGCTAAACTCCATCTCCTTCTAGCAATCAGTAATATTCATCAGTGAACAGTTATCAACAAAAAAATGCTCCATCCATATTAAGAAACCAATTTCCAATAAACATAGCTTTTATGCTTAAGACTTAATTATCCAAATTGGCAACATTTACAGTTTTTTATTACAACTAACAATTTTATAAAAATGATATGTACTCATATGCATGACATTTATGTTGTTTTGATTACTTGTTTACTGCTAATTGTAGTGTTGACTTAGTCTTAAAGAATTTTTAAGACTGAAGGTTATAGCCATAGGAATTTTTTTAAAAAATTTAAATTCCAGAAGTCTCTGGGTTGCTCAGTCAGTTGAGGGTCTGAATTAAGCTCAGGTCATGATCTCCCAGGTGATTCACGAGTTTGGGCCCTGCATCAGGCTTGCTGCTGTCAGCACAGAGTCTGCTTCAGATCCTTTGTCCCCTTCTCTCTCTGTCCTTTACCCACTTGCATGTGTGCATTCGCTCTCAAAAAAACAAACATTTAAAAAAAAAATTTAAATTCCACCTATAATCATTTCTGTTACTGCAGATATGTGTGACTAGAGGCTTAAAACAGGACCTTGGCACCTCAAAATACTATGCTAAGATAAAATTCTGACAGAGAATACAAACAGAAAAAGGGACAAAATAAAATTTCCAGATGTTATTGAAAAGTATATTTTTTGATTAATATTTTTTGATTAATTTTTTAATATTTTTTGAAAGAGTCAGAGATACCTCTGTCAAAGAGGATCCCCCTCTGCCTTCTGCAATAGGTGCTGGAAAGAGGAATTCTCCTAACTTCCCCACCTCCAGTAAATGACCTTAAAAATCAAGCTACTGCTTCTAATTGTGTGCTTTAAAAATAGATTCATTGCGTTTCTCCCTTTAAATTGCCCTTTCCTTTGTAACATACTATCTCTTTGATTCTGTCATTCATGCCAGAAATAATCTATCCTGTAACATGCTCTGGATCCAAGCTAAGTAGTAGGATTGCCAAGTAGCTAAAAATCACACCCAGGCCCTGCCCTGAGCTACATGTAGGCCAACTTCCTAGCTTTCACACACACATTAATCAGCTTCAGACCTCCTAACCCACAGGAGAACAGTTTTCCACCTCCCCTCAACCTAAAATGTCCTTTAGATGCTTTTACTCTCACATCCTCCCAGGACTCTTTGTAGACAAGCCCTATTTAACTCGTGTCCCTCTAATCACGGTGGTAACACCCAGTGGTGTAATTAAGACACCTAATTTACGCAGTTCCACTTGGGCACAGACTAATTTGGGAAAGTCAAGCACCTGTACCCCCTCCTCCCCTCCAGGCCTCCAGAAACACAGTCCAGATCTCAGAAACAGAGTATTTAGAGGCATCTAACCAACAAAACAGTGCAGCAGCTATGTGATACACTCCTCAATTGGGGCAGTCACCCACAGAGGAGAGAACAAGGGAAAAAGAATTAACGTTTACAATTTGCAGATAGGGCAGTACTTACAGCAATCATATGAGGCAGACAGCTCTTGCCAAAATCATGCAACCATTGAGTGGTAAAGCTGGATTTGAACACAGGGCTGTTTAACTCCCAAGTTCCTATTTGAGCTCCCCACCAGACTCCAGCCTTTTGCACGTGTGAAGAGGCCTAATACTCAACTGGTTCACATGTACCTTGACATACCTCTTGCCCTTTGAAGGGACAATGCCAGGAATGCTTTGCTACATACACAAATGTTCATGAGCCTGATCTCTCTCTCCTTCTTACCAAGAAAGCTCTTAGAATCAGCATAGGTCCACATTTATCTTTAAGTTACTACTTAAAAGGCTCAACAGAATCCTAGACACAGTACAGACTTCAAGAGTGTTCTCTGACAATCTCTCTTTAGAGCCCCTTTCTAGGAACGGATTTCTTCTCTAAGGGTCTCTCAGCTTCTAAGCTTCCTATAATTTATTCATTTATTTATTTAACAAATGTTTAATGAGCATTTACTACATGGTAGGCTCTGCTCTGAACACTAAAGATACAACAATAAACAAAAGAAAATTCCTATAGATTCTAATGGGAGAAACGGTCAACCGAAAAATATACTACATTATAGGACAGGCTTGGGGGAAGTGCTAACTCTTCTCCTGGAACTAAGTCTCTCACTTGACATGCAGGGGATGTGGCTGCCTACACTTCCATCTCATCCCTTGCAGCCAAGGGCATCTTTCTGTTCTCTGGATAGTCACACACCCTCTTTGCTCAGGTTCTTAGCCATGGCTCCCCCCATGCCCGGTCATCCACTAGACCCTATCGTCCCTCAGGTCTTAGCTTAGATGTCACTTCCTCCGCAGTCACTCACACAACCTACAACTCCATTAGCCATCTCTGCTTTACGCTCCCAGGCACCTGCATTTCTCTTAACATGCACAGATCTTAGCGGGGCGTATTCGGTCCAGACACTTGATCTGTGAGGGCTGGGATGTACGCTCTCTGTTCACAGCTGTATTACTCCCTGCCTTAACAAAGCACAGCACATAGATGTTCAATTAACATTTGTTAAGTGGAGGAGAGGGCGTTCTAAGTATATTCAAGTATCTTCTGAATGTGGTAATGTTTAAGCTCAAGTAGGTAGAAGGAAACTTGCAGAGCGCTACACCATTACTTCTAATATACAATTATCTTAGATAACAGAGATCTCAGTTAATGGAGAATGTTCGGCATTTAGCACACTCAGCTTTCATGAGAGGGATGAAGATACAACTTACAAATACCTGCCTTTCAGACTAAAGAACAACAGTCTTAGTTTCTGCCTGTAACATACATTACTATTTAAAGTTCTCCTTCCACTGCTAGAGGAGACTGTGGGGGGTGGGGGGGGATGACTGAGTTTCCAATTCTTTTGAGGAAAAGACCACATAATCTGACTTGTGGGAGAGAATATGATCACCCCCCTCAACACAGATATCTCCAAGGTTTTCCTAACATGCAAAAAGAGTCAACTAATTTTGTTTTTAATCCAGAGAAATTCCTAAGCCTTCTAGGGGCTTTTGGGTGACTCAGTCAGTTAAATGTCCAACTCTTGATTTCGGCTCAGGTCATGATCTCACAGTTTGTAGCATCCTGCCCCGTGTAGGGCTCTGTGCTGACAGTGCAAAGGCTGCTTGGGATTCTCTCTGCCCCTCCCCCACTTATGCTCTCTTTCTCTCAAAATAAATATTTTTTAAAATGAAAGAAAATTAAGCCTTCCATCAACACGTGAGCAGTTTGATGAACCTGACAGTGTGGGCCATCAATAGCCAGCATTACCAGCACACTGGCTAAAGGTTCCTACAAGTACATCTTTGTGCTCTAGGGAGGAGCTGCCTCGCCCTCTGCAGGAGAGCAACCAGCAAGTATCTGTCTCCCAAATGAGCTTCAGCTCAAATGGACTCAGGGCCCCCAGCTTCTCCCAGGTGAAACAAGTCAGTACTGTCCCTAATCCCCATTCCATCCCCCAATAATTCTTCCATTCAATTCTGCCTGTCCTGAAAAAATATATGCTCAGTAGCCATAATTGCTGATGTATATCAAGTGAGGAAAAAATTAATTTTAATCTTTTATCTTCTTGCAGAAATGATCAATTTCTTCTTGCTCATAAGAATACATTGTTAAAAAGCACCCATATTATATATAATACATATATATATACACAACACTATAGTTCATATACTAACTTAGCAGTTTTCAACTGATTTGGAAAAAAAAAACAATCTAAAAATCAAATGGTCTGAGGGGCGCCTGGGTGGCTCAGTCAGTTAAGTGTCTGACTTCAGCTCAGGTCATGATCTCGCAGTTCCTGAGTTCAAGCCCCACATCTGGCTCTGTGCTGACAGCTCAGAGCCTGGAGCCTGCTTCGGGTTCTGTGTCTCCCTATCATCCTCTCCCCTGCTCACACTCAGTCTCTCTCTCAAAAATAAATAAACATCAAAAAATTTTAGTAAAAAAATTTTTTAATAAAAATCAAAGTCTATAAATGAGACAGTGTAAAATGAAATACTTTTATTTATAGTTTATTGTCAAGTTGGTTTCCATATAACACCCAGTGCTCTTCCCCACAAGTGCCCTCCTCCATGACCATCACCCCCCTTCCCCTTTCCCCCTCCCCCTTCAGCCCTCAGTTTGTTCTCAGTATTCAAAAGTCTCTCATGATTTGCCTCCCTCCCTCTCCCTCCTTTCCCCCCCTTCCCCTCCCCATGGTTCTCTGTTAAGTTTCTCCTGTTAGACCTATGAGTGAAAACATATGGTATCTGTCCTTCTCTGCCTTATTTCGCTTAGCATGACACCCTCGAGGTCCATCCACTTTGCTACGAATGGGAAATAAAATTTTAAGATCAAATAATATTAGGGAAAAATGGTAAAAGGGAAAATTAGAAGTTGATATGGCCAAGACAGACCTGGGTGCCAGTGTGACAGGAGATAGCAACAGTATCAGAAAACTCCTACTTATCAAATGCTTTACTTCCCACAATGACATATTTCCATCTGACTGTACGTGTTATATGAGATGAGCTTTAGAACAGTCAAAAGTGCAGGCTCTAGAACAGGGTACTTGGGTTCAAAATTCTGTCTCTGAACAGCTGCATGACCTTTTCAAGTTACTTCCAGTCAACTATGAAATAGGAATACCAATTATGCCAGAGTAAATGACTATATTAGATCCATGCTGCACTTTTAAAAATCCCCGTGGTCTCTGAAGTACAATACTCAGACCTAAAATATCAGAAGGATGGAAAAAAAGAAAATAGGAACCAAATACTACCTACCTCAGGGGCTGTTGTGAGGAACAAATTTAAGTTAAAACACATAAAACTCTAAGGGTGATTCCTGGCCCATAGTTAAGTGCTCAACTGATGTCAACTACATGTCCCTTGCATCCATGGTAAAGAGTATTTTAACATTTAAAGTGTGCACAAGAACTATAAGGCATGAACAATGGATTACCTTAGTTTATTTCTGTGATTTGGAAGTCTGTTCTAAACCTACCTACCTATCTGTGGACTGGTATAACAATTTTATTTGTGTTTTGGGGGGAGGACTTGAGATCCATGCAAAGCTTATGCTTTAACAGCATTGCAAATCAAGTAAATGACGTGTTAACTGTACAGACTGAGCAAACATTTCATCAGAGTTCAAAACATTTGGATAGACGTATCTGGACATTATAGAATTCTGTACGAAAAAAACAAAACACAACACTACTTGAATACCACCTGGAATAGTTAATGAATAAGACCACTGACTTTGGTTCTTCTATTTTGCTTTTGTAGCATGCCTTAAAAGCAATTACTATTCCATCACTGTTCACACAAGAGAAAATTTACCAGCTTGTAATTTAGAGGCAAGTGGAATAGACAGAAGAAAATGGAGTCACCCACTATAGTATCCAAGAAGTAGGAGACAACAGTCTAAATGTTTAAAAGACACATACTCATTGCACCAAACGATAACCCAGACATGTCTTCATGTCTATTCATAGGAAAGGATAATCAGTGAAAAGTAGGTGGGAGGATAAAGAAGGATGGAAAAAGACAATAGGAAGAGGCAGAAGGGAGAATGTCTTTTAAACCCAAAATGCTATTTCTGGTCCATTAAAATATCAAAATCCAAATGAAAACTGGTCTTCATAGAAAACTCAAAAATTAACCATAATTTAAGTACTGTAAACCCAGAGAGAATACAGAAAATCTCTAGATTTAACATTGACAGCCTAAGATAATTATCTGTAGTTTTACACACGCAGTTTTAGAAAATTCTCACGTTTTATCAGACTTACAACATGATTATTAATATGCTTTTAGATGGGGAGAAATGAAACACAAAGGGTGTATTTCAGGAAAAATAGTCATTTTATTGCTACACCTAAGAGATTCTTCTAAGTTTCTTCACTTGGAAAAGATAATTACCCTACACTAAGTAACTGTATCAAAGGTAAAAGTAAAAAGTAGATCTGTCATCTGCTTTCAGGAAACACAGGCAGAATTTACTATTTGGGAGGGAAGTGCCAAATGCTGTAAATTTGAATATCCTTTGGATTGTAGGTCCAATAAGCTGCATATGAAGAGGGGAGCATATTAAGGCTTCAGAAAAGGAATAAGACAGAAAACTAAACCTCAACTCCTCCACCTGCCCAGCACACAAATAGCTTAACAACACCCAACAGAAAAATCGAAACAAAGGGCCTCTTTAGGTCACTGCTTCCCAGAAATACATCTTCAAGATGCCTTCTCATTAACAGAGTCCTTTCACACGCCCCTTAAATGTCTCACAGTCGGCCTGTCTTCCAGTCTTCCCTCATTAAATTTAAAGTTAAAAATTTTTAAGTTTTTTCTCATACTTGGAAAGCGCTGTTTTTTTAACCTTTCGATTCAATTGATTTCCAGAGGTGAAGGCAACTTCACCTGAAAAGCATCAGCTTGAGACTCAGGAAAGCCTGGAAGGTTTTCTAGTAAAGAAATCTGATCAATAGCGTTATCGAAAATATGACTACAGAGTCACATTTATCTGTGACTTTTATTAAAGTAGCTTAAATCCTTCACAAATAAGCTTTTCCGGAGGGTTAGATGGAGAAAGGTGCTCAGACAGGCAGGATTACCTGTGATCTGTGGTGTAAAACCCCATCAATACCACAGGACGTGCGGGAGTAGCTGCTCAGATCCTAGAAACCTAAAAAAACCCTTTCCATCTCCTCCAATGGACAGTCCGGTTTCTGGGGCTACTACTCATGCTGAGCTTCATTTACAAATGGATTTGGCTGTTAATGTAGCATTGTTTAATGCAAATATTTCTTTCCTGGCAGCAGAGCTCAGTTGAGAGGGGAGGCTGAAAATTAGTTAGCTGTTTGGAAGAAGAAAGCAGCACTCCAGCTACCAGGGAGGAATAATTGAACACAGATTGCCTGTTGCGCCTGTAATTTAATTTGGAGACCTTTCATCTTTTAGTTTCCTTCATTTGCAGCCAATGCTTAGTGAGCTAATTTGTACCTAGTTCATTCTCCTCCTTTTATCTTATCTACATTAACATCAACCACGGAAATTAGAAGCACTATGAATAAAAGATGAAGTCTGACTTGGGACATTCTCTCCTTAAGTACTGTGAATTACTTAAAAACGAATTTGGGTGTATGCACAATATAAAGGGCTGAGATACATATGCCTCACTTCTACAGCATCCTTTGTCAGCATCCTCCCTTCCCCCAAGGAGCTGCAGTTTTTAGATGTTTTATCTAGTCCTGCCTTTTCTCCACAAAAGCAATGTCTAGACTATAATCCACATTAATCCTAGAACTGGTAGAAGGTAGACCATTCCATTAATGTACGAAACAAAGGAAGCATAAATCCCACTAATCTGACTTCTTATAGAGTTCAATATTGCTTACCTTACAAGGAAAAGAATGTGTTGCAAAAAGGAAAACTGAATGTATCAACATCTATGCATGATGAACAGATGCCTACTCTATCCAAAAACACTGTGTGTGGGGGAGGATGAGAGATGGTGGAGAAAGGGACTAGTCTTGAAATTCCTGTCTGGGAGTAGCCCCTGGGAGCTACAGGATCTAAATTCAAGTGTATCATGTGTATGACGTTTTTTAAACATTCCTTCTGTTGTATATTTTGTATACTTGGCACCTGTCCATAAAAAAGAGTTGCACATGCTCTTAAATTTTTATTTTTTTCAATCCAACTGTACAAAATTTTAGTGTCTTGTACAGTTTTTCATGTTTTTCCCTTTATAGTTTACTCTGGGCCAATACTATTTTTTTCCTCACCCTTTCCTTCTTATGTTCTCTTTTTCCAATGGACCAATGAAAAAATCTACTAGATTCTTCTCTTGTTGCTTAATATCCCCCACCAACAAGCCTTCCTTTCGTTTGGGAAGTATCAAAGAAAGACTTTGATACTTTGTTCTGCATTGTTTCAATGCCTGTAGTGCCAACTCTTCTGCCCATCTAACACCTCACACCAATAGGCCAGAACCTGGAGATAAATGGAAAAAATCACTCCTCCTTTACAGTCCAACCCCCTAAAAGGTTGATTAATAATGATGTGCGTTACTTTACTTACACAAGACTACACATATTTACAGATAAGGCAACTTCCAAGTTGTAGAAGGTAAAAAAAAAAAAAAAAAGACACTGGAGTTTAAAATTACGGTGTATTTAAATGTAAAGGTCTTTGCTTCAGAATACAAACGACCATCTTTTGGGAAAAGAGTATGTAAGCAGGATCAAAACAAAAGCCCAACTTGGGGCACCTGAGTGGCTCAGTTGGTTAAGTGTCAGACTCTTGATTTCAGTTCAGGTCCTGATCTCATAGAGAGATCAGGTAGAGAGAGCGAGCCCCCACGGCAGGTTCTGTGCTGACAGCATGGCGAAGCCTGCGTGGGATTCTCTCCCTCTCCCTCTCTCTCTCTCTGCCCCCTACCCCCACCCTTGCTCAAGTGGAAGTTCTCCCTCTTTCTCAAAATAAACACTACAAAAACCCTAAAGTCCACCTTAAAAAATCGGGTTGTACCTCTAGTCTTGGTTATAATAAAGACTACACCCTACAATGTCAAGCTGATCTATTTCTTTTAAAGAAACATGAAAAGAAAGTCTTACATTGGGAAAAGATAGAGAAGATGGAAAGCATTTACTGGTCCTTTTATTCACGAAGGAGAGGATGAAAAGAAATAAAGGTGGCAATTGCCCTTAAAAAATGGATTTAAAATAAAAACATATAGGCAGAAAAATTAAACTGAAAGAGTACAAAGTAATTCTGTCCTGAGGTTAAAAGAAAGCCAAACAGATGTTAGGATGAAGATGTGGGGCATTTATGTTTAGGAGACACATAGATTGTCCCATTTACTTGGAGGGGTGGAGTGTGATAGAGTCTAAGAAGCAGGAAGTCAAGGAATTTTGGGTAGAGGAAAGCAACAGTCCCATGAAGCATCAAAAAGTACAAGTTTGTTTTGTTTTCCAGGTATATTTGTGTACAAGGAAGAAAAGTGAAAACCATGCAATCTGGGCTCTTTAGCACAACACACACAGATTGCAAAATACTAGCCTCAAGAAGTAACACCTGTCCTAATCCCCTGCTGGCTCTGTGCATGTGTGGCCTTCCAAAGGAAAAGAGAGCCATCTCAGCAGCAGGGAACCAGGTGACACCAGGACCTCACAGAGACGACCAGGATGCAATGGGCAGGTACATGAGTGGCCTGGCTAGTTCTCTTAAGAGAGGCCTTAGAGAAAGGTTGAGAAAAAGAATCGAGCTGTTCACCTGATACTCCGGGCTGCAGAAAGACGTAACCACAGGGCAGAATAGTCTCAACCCATTTACCACAGAGTTTCCTTGAAAAAGAGGAAATCTTCAGAATCAGAAAGGGCTTTTGTGGGGGTGCAGTAAGAAGTAGAGGTTGGCCCCCCACACACACAGCCCGGAGTAGTCACTGTTTTCACTACCATTTCCGTGCCAAGGACCATAAGATAGAAATTTGTCTCTGGGCTGACTTTTAGTCACCATCTCCACCTTCCTCCCCATATGACTCTAGACTCAGAATCACACCTGTGTGCGCTGAAAGGCCTCGGGAGTACACCAAGCCCGCCTCCACCCGAGCTGGGTACCTCCCGCACCGACCCCCCTCCCTCACCAACGTAGGCTCCATCCTCAGGCCAGCGTTGTTCCTGGAAATAACCCCGCGCCTCACCTGTGCTACTCCCTCGGCTCAATCTCGGGACCAGGTGGACTTGCAAAGCCCCTGGCCACCCTCTCCCCCTTGGGCCACAGTGGTCCTCTCGTCCATACTCTATCCCCCTGGCTAGTGCAACGAAGCCAGGGCCATTGGAGGCTGCAGGCAGCCCGGAAAAGCGCTCCACCTGTAGTCCCGAATGGGAGTACTTAGAAGTAAGAACTCACAAGTGCAGCTGCAGCCTGGCCGGCCGAGGCCCCCTCTGGTCCTGCCCCCATCCCCCCGCCCCCCAAGCTGGGGCGGGCCAGCCGCTACCTCCTGGAACAGCTCCAGACTGTAGGTGTTGTCGTCATCGGCGAAGAAGAGCACTCCAGGCTGCGCGCGCTGGTGCTGGTGCCTCTGGCGCAACCAGGCGAGACCCGCGTTGCGCTGCTCGGTGGCGCGCGGCAGTCCCGGCCTCTTGTAGCGCCGCGGCGTGGGCACGTGCAGGTGCGTGCTGGGCAGCCCGGCCCGCGCCAGGAAGCGGCTCACCAGCTCGCTGCGCGCCGCCGCGTCCTCCACCAGGATCCAGTGCAGCTGCGCCACCTGGCGGAAAGTGTTGGCCAGGCGGGTCAGCTCGGCTTTCTGCACCGGGCGGCTGTAGGTGGGCGTGATGGCATAGATGGTGGGCAGAGGCGGCTCCGGCCGCGGCTGGGGCTGTGGCCGCGACTCGTTGCGCTTCATCCAGCGGCGCCTGGGGCCGCTGTCGGGGCCAACCCTGCGGAGCGGTAGTCGGGCGCCCCCGCGGCCCACCACGTAGGGAGAAAAGTAGGGGCGCGGGGTGAGCGGGGGCGCGGGCCTGCGTGTGTCCACGTCGAGCATGATGATGACAATTAGGATCCAGGGCAGGAGGATGAAGAAGCGGCTGAACAGTACGGACTTCATGGTGCGCTCTTCCCCGGCCTCTCGGACGCCCCGAAGAGGGGCGAGTTGGAAGACCCCAGCGCGCAGTTTGGACGGCGGCAGAGGCGGCACTCAGGAAGCCGCGGCGGGCGCGTTCTCCATGGGGTCAGAGGACGCTGCAGGGGGCCGGGAGCCGCGGGGCTCAGCCCCCCGGCGTGGGGGATCCGCGCGGGTGCGGAGAAGCTGGGGCTACAGGGAGTGCAGGTGGGCAGGCGCTGTCCCCCAGTCCCGGTGAGTCAGTCGGCGGGAAGCGGGACTCTGTCCAGCCGCGCGCAGCTGGCCCCGGAGTTGTGCCCAGCGCCAGGAAAGCGGTGATCCCCAGCCGCTCCTTCTGAAGAGTGGGAGGTGGGAATGGGCCCCTGGGGCTCCTCGCCACTCACGTCCCGCGGCGCTGCGGGCAAAGGGACTCCAGCCGCGGGCTCCCAGTGCGCTCTCTGGGGGCACCTCTGAGGGCGGGAGGCTAGCGCTAAGGGCTTCGTCACATCCCAGCCGGGTCGGCGGGAACTGAGAGGGGATGCCGGAGATGTTATGCCCCCGGCTCTGTTTCGCACGCCGCAGCGGAAGCCTGCACTCCCGTCCTTCTCTCTTCTCAGAACCTCTCCCGGCTCCGGCAGCAAGATCCCAAAGCAAGGAAAGAAAGAAAAAGCGAGGGGGCGGGGGCGCTGCAGACTCCAGCGTCCTCCCAGTCCTCCTGTGGGAAGACAGCAGCGCTGCTACTGGCGGAGAGGGGCTGCGAGGGGGAGGTTGCGAGGGGGGCCCCGGCTCTCCACGGGGTCTGCCGCTGACGCCCCCGAGAGCCAGCTCCGGGGGAGCGGGAGAAGGGTTCCCGCGAGGCTGCACGACCTCCGCGAAGGGCTGGATGAGCGTTGGCTGATCTCCGCGCGCTCTTCGCTTTCTAAAACACTGCAAGGTCTTCAGGGATCAGCCGGGAAACCCCATTCACGTGCGGAAAACTCGGGAGACCTAGGGTGGGGAGTTGAGGGGAGAAAGGCGTGGAGGGTAAAGGATCCCTTCTCTCTGGTCCCCAGCTGCAGGGTTGATGTGCTGGGGTGTGTGCCCAACAGCGGCAGCAAAAAGCGCTTTCACTGAAAGGCAGAAATCGATAGAAGCCCTGAGGAGACGGAGGGGTGCCACACATAGGTGTTTGGCATGTGAGATGGTCCACAAGAAAGAATCAATCCAAACGGTTGCTTCCTGACTGCAGTGAGATCATTGGGGGGAAATTTCTAAAACTCCAGCCGAGTACGTTTAACTTATTTTTCCTTCAGTAATTTGGAATCCCATTTCCTCACAGTTCGCTGTCATCAGAATTATTCCATTTGACCCTCCCGACGATCCTTTTAAAGAGGCTGGAAAGTAGAATCACCTTCATTTTATGGATGAGAAGCTGAGGCTCAGAGTTTAAAGCGATTTCTCCAAGGTCAGTGGCGAGTGGCCAAGTGGAAATAGAACGTGAGTCTCCCGAGTCTAGCCAGTGGCTTCCTCGCTTCATGGCCTGAAGAAATCACTTTCGACACAGCCCGACCGGGCGGGACTGGCCCTCCGAGGTGTAAACATGGTGCAATCAAAATCAAACAGAGCGTGCGGAGACATATAGAACATGACAGTGTCTGGAAAACCACGCGTAAACAATTGGTGTTTAGTTAGGACTTTTTCTATCTAGTGGACCTACTAGCTGAGTCCCTGGCTGTCTGTAATGTACCAAGAAAGCAGAGGGGCCAGCTTCATAGGTCCCAGAGAGATGCTTGCAGGAAAGCCTCTCCCCCACCCCCGCCAGCCCATGATAAATAATTTCTGAGCCCATCTTCTCTCGGTTGTTTGTCTTGCTCAGTCTTGTTCACAAATAAATCCCTCCGATTGCGCATTCGGTGTGAGGGCGCGCTGTAGAGCTGCGGTGCTGATCCCGCATCCCACTCCACCCCCTCCAGCCTTTTTGGGATTCCTCAATTTCTTAGCCCTAACCTTGCTGCTCCGACTATCATGAGGCGTTGGCGCGTTTGTGAGTTTCCCTAACTTCCTGCTCAGAGTCTGAAACCTGAGGATGAAATTTATAGTTTATATGCACTCCTGGTTCCCCCACCCCAAGGGCTAGCCTTCAGTCCCGACAACCTCCCTCTTTAAGCCACAACTCATACCATAAACTCGGCAGGTTAGGGCATCCTAACATAGGGAACAACGAATACATTGCACCCCTTCCCTTATTGTCTGCTATCCTAATGGGACTGTGAATATAACACAACCTCCGGAAAATGTGTTTTGGTCTGGCCTAGAGGTGCGCGGCCTGAAATCAATGTCAGTATCCTGGGGCAGTGAGGTGGGGGAGGAAACTCAGCAAAGGTTTTTCTTAAATACTATAAAGCAGCACACACACCAGACCACACCTTTAAGGATTACTGAAGTCTCGTTTATTCTGTTGGAATTTTTAATGCAGTAGAAGAGAAATGCCTTGTGTGTTAGCTGGATGGAAGAGCCAGTAGTTACTGAATTAAATCTTCACTAATTTTCTTTAGTTGGGAATTCTCAGTTATCCTTACTATACCATAAAAACACATTTCCTAATTGCTTCTTCTCCAGCAACCAGGGCTATTCACAGATGAGATACTTTTAAAATCAAACAAGTTTTGGAATTTGAGATTTTAACTGGTTCTCAGCATTCACAGGTGTCATACAACACAACACTTAACTGGCACATTCACATCAAAGAAGTCACTTCATCTTTTCTATTATCCTTAGTCAGCATTTGCATCCAGGTTTACCTCATCCAATCATCTGCTGGGGGCATCACAGTTCTCATAGTCAGGCAGCCCGGACCATGGTTTGATTCCCAGCTGGGCCACTTGAGCAACTTTAGATAAAGTCAGTGATCTTCTCAAAGCCTCAGTTTCCTCCTCTGTAAAATGGAGTTAATAGTACATACCCCATGGGAACTTGTAAGGATTAAAAAGGATAAATTAGGTATGGTATTTTGCAGAGGAGGTGGCATTATGCAGGCAATGAATGGCATTTAAATGCAGGTAACACTTGTTCAAAAGATGATCTTAACCCAGGAGATCTTGTAGAATTATCACACAGGAATAAAACTGATATCTGTTCTGAACTGAAGAACTGGCGATGCCTCCAACAGGGCTCTCACCTATGGGGAAGATGTCAGTGTGTGTCTTACCCAATTGGGGTAGGGAGGGGAATAAAGAAATCAATTTACCCCAAATACAAGGTACAGCTTGTCATGCAATAAGGATGACATGATTCCAAGCAACATTTATTTCAAAAGGCTGAATATGCCATGTTGTTTTACATTTAGTGGCTCAAAACTGTGGACCCACATCTTTTATGATCAAATCTGAGTAAAGATAAAGATACAGAATTATTAAGAATGTCCATTTGAAGCATAAAACCAGGGTAAGACAGTTTTAAGTACAAAAATTTATCATGCTTTTAAAATATTTAATTTATCAGACACCAGAATCGAAACAACTCCTTTTAGTGGAAGCTTGAAGAAAATGCCATTTTTATGAAGCATAATCACTGGGTAGCTATAGTACTTTTCCATATAGTCTACGATATTTTTACATAAAACAATTTAAACTTGATCTGTGGCTGATAATGAAGGTTGGTGGAAGTCACTAGAGTAATTAAAATAAATTACCTAACTTCAGAGCTTCTGTACATCCTCTCAGTGTTTATTTTCATTTAATCTCTCTAATTATTTGTGTAACAAAGTGAGCATTGCTTCATCTGTACTAATGAAGCCTTAGATTGCTGGCATCAGCCACAGCATTTCATCAGCATTCAGTTGTTGTTCTCAGATAAACAAAGGTAAAAAAAAAAAATCCCATCTGGGGAGTTAACAAAAACATATCGTATAATCACTAAACATTTACATTTTGCCTTGATGAGTAATATGCAACTGTAACTTCAGTAGCAAAAAGCTTGCAGCACGATTAGTGCATTGTACAGAACTGATCCCATTTGACAGTTGAGCCTGGAGTCCTGCTAGTGTGACTAAATCAACCTTCAAATGAGCATCTGGGGACATCTCGAATATTCTTACCCAAGTAAGAAAGAGACCAAGAAAAAAATCTATACACAATTAAGTATTTCTAAATATCTATATGATAATATAGGTACGCAAATCAGGCTATACAGAGAATCAGAACTAATTCATGTGCAAGTAATAATGTAATGTGAAGGTATTGATAATCAATACTCACATGAATGTGAACATAACTTTCTTTTAAAATATCAGACAGTTAATGTGAAAGAGTGACATCAAAATAAATAATTCTAATAGCCCCAAATTCCAGGAGTACATGACAGTTTCATTGATAACTGTCAGAAAAATGACATCCAAACCACAAATTAAACGGCTCATTTGGTTTATTTTCTTGCATCTGGATCCTCTACAAATACCATGTTTGGCCTAGAATTGTTCTAAATTATAATGCTTCCTTAAAATTTTAGACTTTTGCAGATATTATGTACAAAATGTGATGTTAGAAGTAAATTGTTCAGTAAAATCTCATTTTTATATGATGGGTTGGGATCAAGGCTATTAAGTAAAAGTGGTTTTCTAGAAAAGTAGAAGTTGGCAATTCATCCTAACAATTTCATTGAATTGAAAAATAATTCTATTCAGTTTGAACAATAGCTGAAATAAAACATGCCAGTGTTCTTCCTTTTCCCTTTATTAATGAATTAGGGTACACAAAACCGAATAAAACATATATAAAGGCATACTAGCATCTTTTATATCTTTTCCCTCACTATCTTAAAAATTGGCATTCACATTAAAATGATAATTTGTTAGCAATAGAATTTTACTGTAAAACTACACAATCTACCTTTCACAGTTGTTACAAGAATCAAAGGAAATAATGTAGATGCAAGTATTTTAAACACTATGGTTTATATATGTAAAATAGAGGAGATTGGCCATGAGCTGATATTTGAAGCTAGGAAATTACACATGGGGTTCCTTATATTATTGGGCTTATTTTTACATGTTTCAGAATTTTCGTTATAGAAAGTTAAAATACATAAAATAGATTATTATATATTACAGTTTGTTTACTGGGATTATACTGATGCTACAGTACAGAAGCTGAGTTGGTAGATTTCCATAACTCATTGAATCAGTCTCTTAGCCCTGAAAATAGGTCAGTTCAGTTAAACAGTTTTGTCCTATTTCAGGGGTCAATGGTGTATGTGGAAGTGGGAGGGCATCTAAATTAGGCCTTCTATAGTATGAGTAGCAGGCATTTAATGAGGGGCCTTTCTATGGAAACAAGAGAAAAACAAAGGCTAATGACTAAACCAAACTATAAAACAAAATACTCAGTTTTTGAGTCCAGAAGGCAGTCAGTCAAGAAGATTTTTAGATGCTGGGCTTGAAGCAGCTTTAGATGGTGGAGTGAGGACAAGCAATCCCTTGAATATTTGTTGTTGTGTGACTGTCTCTGGTGATGGCATCAGATGTTATGGTGAACTTTCTGAGTGACCTACACAGCAGCAGGCATGAAAGTTGTCCATACGTGATCTGTTGTGGTGATTTCTTTGAAATTTGTATCAAGTCATTTAGCTTCAAATTACAAGCCTTCAAAAAAGGGGCAATTTTAGTTTTTAGTGATGCCAAGTCAGGAGGGTGGAAGAAAAACTAGGAACAAGTATTGACAAAAGGCCCAGTAAGAGCCATTTTACAAAGAGGAAAAAAAAGAAACCCTAAGTCAACACACAACGTACAAGAGTACGTTGTAGTTTATTTTAAACAGAATTTCCTGACTAAAAGTATGCCCATTTTTTATTAAAGATAATCGAAGAAGACTAATTTGTAAAACAAGTTTACTCCCATTAAGTTAGGCTTGATTATTTACATAAGTGCAACAAGAATAGTGAATTATCATATAGGCTGTTTTTAATTCTGCTTTGCTGGAACTGTAATAAAAAAAATCTCAGATCGAATATTTAAAAGCCTATAGATGTTAATAAGCCAAGTCAGGAACTTGCCACCAGACTTTGCCTGCAACACCTATAGATTTGGGTAACTTCCTCTCTTTTGGAGGTTCCCGATAAATCTTAATTTTCCTGAAATGCCAGAAAGTGACCTTCCTACTCACCTGTAAGCACGATACCAGGGTGGGATTTCAAGAGACTTTATAAGCATTGGCTCCATAAAGTGAACCTTAGTTCTCTAAATCTGTCTGGCCCTATCTAATTCTATGCATGTCATTCTCAAGTATGAGGTCCCAGTCAAAGCCTTGGTAATATAACTATATTTCCAATTATGTCCTGTTATGAGAACAGATTATTATTGAACTTAGGCAAACAACTAAATTGTCATGAACAAAAGAATACATAAAAAGCATTTCCAAATTCTGAGAGGATCAGGTAGAGAGAAAAGGAAAATGCTTCAGTTCTATTTACAACTGCTTAAGTTATAGTTTAAGAGAAAAGAGTAAATGAAAAAAATTAAGTTTATTTATGGGGGGGGTTGGGAGGGACAGAGAGAGGGAGAGAGAGGCAGAGACAGAGAGAGAGAATCCCAAGCAGGTTTCGTGCTGTCAGCACAGAGCCCAGCACAGGACTCAGTCCCACAAACTGTGAGATCATGACCTGAACCAAAATCAAGAGTCAGATGCTTGACTGACTGAGCCACCCAGGTGCCCCAAGAAAATGAAAATTTTAAATCTGGCAAACAAAGTATTAAAAAAAGTCATATTTTAACAAAAATTAATTTCAAAAATATAATATTTAGTTTTATGTTTTTGCTTGATCTTGGGTTAGCAGTTCTATGAATCAGTTACTCTATTAGATTTTTAGAAATTCTTTTTTTTAAGTTTATTTAAGCAATCTCTACATCCAGCATGGGACTCAAACTCATGACCCTAAGATCAAGAGCCACATACTCTGCTGACTGAGCCAGCCAGGCACCCCAGATTTTTAGAAATTCTTATCTAGTTCAGTGGTTTGATTTTAAAGTTATCAGAAACTTGTATTCCAGGGTACTTGTCCGAGTCTTTTCCATGAATCTCTTTAAAGCACTTTTGATTGCATTTGATTGTAAAAGCTTTCACAGAAACATCAGAGTGAAAAATAACTATCTGTGAGTGATGAAAGACTCTAAAATAGCTATGGTTAAAGATCTGGTGGGAGTTCATTATGATGTAATTTACAAGGAAACTTGGTTATTTCTGTGGCATTTAACATTTTAAGATAGTAACTGGAATTATAATTGTTTATATTGATAATAGGGACATCGACAAATTTTTAGGAATTGTATACAATCTTTGAAATATTTGTATTAGTAGCATATACTCATTCAAATATAACCTAAAGATGATTAAACAGTATGTTTATTTGACAATGTTTTCCATGTATTTTAACATATCAAGTAAGCATAATTAGTTTCACATCTCTCTTTTTATAAGGATGGAGGACAAATCTTTTGAATTTTTCCAGTGATCTTCTAAGAAATCCCAAAGTTAGTTTGAGGTCAAAAACACTTTATTCAGAATTTGATTTGGGGAAATTTGTCAAAATGTTAAAAAGTTTGAACACTTGATTAACCAGATCACAGATCTCTATGAAAACTATCCAGTTATCAACCTAACCAAAATGACAACAAAAGATTTTAAAAGCAAATACCGTTGGTAATATACTTTAAAAAAAATGTAGCATTTAAATATTAAGAAGACTCAGTAATCAAAGATCTGATAAAGCTAACATGAAGCACAGGAAGTTCTTTCTGATAAGACACACAGTCTTTGTTCTAGGCAGATTACTCAAAAGGTAAAGGAAAACCTTTTATAATCTCTTAAATTAAGAGACCAATAATCTAAGAAACTTTGTCATTTTAACACAGAGAGAAAACTAAACACTGGTTTTATATCAGTATATTATTGAACTCAGTTTTTAATTTTAATGTATATTTTCAAGTTTATTTATTTTGAGAGAGAGAGAGAGAAAGAGAGAGAGAAAGAAAGCACAAGTTGAGGAGGGGTAGATGGAGAGAATCCCAAGCAGTCTTCTCAATGTCAATGCAGAACCTGACGCAGGATCCAACCCATGAGCCATGAAATCATGACCTGAGGTGAAATGGGACCCTCAACTGACTGAGCCACCCTGGCACCCCTATTGAACTTTAAATGTATAAATAGCAGTGCCTGGGTAGCTCAGTCGGTGAAGTGATTCATAGTTAGCGAGTTTGAGCCCCACCTTGAGCTCTGTGCTGACAGCTCAGAGCCTGGAGCCCACTTGGGATTCTGTGTCTCCCCCTCTCTCTGTCCCATGCCCTTCATGCTCTGTCTGTCTGTCTGTCTCTCAAAAATAAATAAACATCAAAAAAAATTTTTAAACGTATAAATAAATCCACTTAATCTTAGTTAGGTTTGACTTTGCAACATACAAATTTTTCCCCCATAAACCTTCTGCAACTTTCTATAATCATTTACATACTTTCCTACTTTTTCCATTTCTCAAATGAAGTCATTTCATTTTAGGACAAAATTAGTCTCTTTTTCCCTTAACGAAAACATGTCTTTCATTCATTTTTCCTTTTTTATAAAAAATACGTCTTACTTTCTTTGAAAACCTTGCATACAGAATTATCTCTTTTCACTCTTAAGGTTTCTAGTAGTTTCATTTACATATATAGATTCTTGTCATATACTAGCATTCTGTAGCAAACTAGCAAATTTATGAATATACCATTTCACAATGTATAGATACCTATTTTTTTCATAATACTATTTTCCAGTGTGACAAAAAAGGACATATTTATTAGAAGACTCAAATATCTTTTGTCTTTGTAAAACTTAAGGAGTGAAAAATAGATAAACTTATGTTTAGCAATTAATGTTTTAATATTTTATCTTATTTGGGGGGACGCCTGGGTGGCTCAGTCGCTTAAGCATCCAACTTTGGCTCAAGTCATGATCTCACAGTTGACAAGTTCGGGCCCCATGTCTGGCTCTGTTCTCACAGCTCAAAGCCTGGAACCTGCTTCAGATTCTCCCTCACTCTTGCCCCTCCCCTGCTCATGCTCTGTCTTTCTCTCTTTCAAAAATAAACATTAAAAAAATTAAATTTTTTAAATCTTATTTGGAAAGGATCTAGATATTCAATGAATATCCATCATTTAACTTAACTTAGTATAACTTCAAGGTTTCAAGATACCAGAAGATTTTAAAAACTGTTTTTATGCAGACATAATTTACAAAACATAATCATTATTGAAAAAGTTTATAAAATTTTACCCCACTTACATCCATTTAAATCACTTATTTTCCATTTCAGTTAATTATTCACCTTAATTATACTTGAATTACTCATTACAAGTTAAAACATATGGTTTTCTCCAATTTTTTTTTCCTGTCATGCTTCACATACTTTAAGCAACTTATTTTTTACTGTATATTTTGTTCTTAGGTTGAATTTATACCTTTACAATCTTAAACATCTAGCAGAGATAACATAACTTTATTTGACTAGTAAGCCCAAGTAGAAGAATTTGTATGCCTGTACTATATTTAATGTTGATATTTCTGAATATATGCCTATTTTTATTAAGCCAACAAACTTAAACTAGCCTTCCTTTATTGACGATTATCCCAGATAATGTGGACTTGAAAAATATTGGGGTTAGTTTCTATATTTCTGAGAGTTTTATGAATACTTAATTTATAAATTAAGTCTTATTTTAGATTAATATAGTAATTATTTTTCTTAAGCCAATTAAATACACCTCTTTTACAAATTAATTTTGCCAATATCATTTGGAGGTAGAAAAAAGATCACATGTACATAACATAGATAGACATAAACATAAAGACCGGTGCAAACAGAGAGCCTATAGTTTTAATTTTAAATTTTAACCCTGAGTTAGGTAAACACAGAAACATACAACTTACTAATTTATATTAGAGCCAGTTCTCATTTTTGCCTTATTAATTTTTTTCTTTCAATCTGATCTTCTCACAGGTAACAATAGGACACTTGTTTAGAATGAGAGATCTCTAAAAAATCTTTTAGTTATAAAGGTCCAAATCTTTCAAGGCATATCTATTTTGATGTGACTACAAACCAGTAAGCTGTTTTATGTCTTAAAACCACTAGGCCTTTCAATGGGCTAATGGTGATCTCAAAACACACCCCCAAAGAGGTAACAAAAGATGCGGAGCCACTCCCAAAGACAGCCAAAGAAAGGCTTAGACAACCCCCTCTGAGAACCAGTAACTGTTGGTTAAGAAGCTAGCCATAAATGGTGTGCAATCCACATTACCATTCCACCAAATTCTCAAGGTCCCCAACCTGGCAATTGGCTGCCTGTAGCCATAGGCCCAAAGTGTATGCCCTGGCAGAGGGCAAGCCAAGCCCAGCTCTGAGTACACAAGATGAGACAAGGAGGAAAGCAATACCTGTCCCTGGTAGGGAACAGGTAGGTTAAGACACCTACCTGCTATTATTGCTAACAATTGTTATTATTGATAGGGATCAATAACCAATGGGTAAACAAAACCAAATTCACAGGAGTCCCAATCCAAAGAACTATGCTGTTTTTTTAAACAAATATTTTCTCCTGCCAATCTGAACCTGGAAAAGAAGGGACAAGGAGAAATTTGTACCTTCTCTCTTGACTAGAACTAAGAGATCTGGGAAAGTTGACTATAGTAACAATTCTTCTAGGACTTTTATCAGTTCTCCCAGGACCCCATCCACAGTCTGTGGAGAGAGTATTAGTGGGGCATCTCAGCCTTTTACAATCTCATCCTATTGTCCAGAAACAATTGTAGGGAAAGCAAAACTGCAGGTCTCTGGCAGGCTCTGAGAAATAAAGACATAAAACTGATTAAGAGGAGAAAAGCATACCAACTTATTTAATATGTTTTGTATGACATAGGAGCCCTCATCAGGGAATGAAGACCCCAGAGACATGGCAAAACCTATGCTTTTATACTAGGTTGAACACAGAGGCATTGTGGAAAAGGCTAAAGGAAGATAAGACTTATTTTAATAAGGTATGTTTGTACAGAATTTCCTCAGCCTCAAATCTTTGTCTTTGGTGATAAGAATGTTTCTTTCCTCCTGGTATGGTGAGGACGTCTTTCACATGGGGGTTCTACCTCCTGTGTCCATGAAGGAAAGGGAAGCATCAGAGGGCCCTTCTTGTACCTGTTGTTTTTCAAGTACCTTTATCTCAAAATAATTCTTATGCCAAACTGGTATATTTTTCAGTGGCATATTCCACCACCTTCAGGATTCTATAACAAAATAACAGAGACTGGGTATCTTAAATAGGAAACATTCATTTGTCACATTCTGGTGACTTGGAAATTCAAGATCAAGGTGCTAGCAGATTTGGTGTCTGGTGAGAGCCCTCATCTGAAATGTTGACTGTTGACTTCTCACGGTGTCCTCACAAGGCAGAAAGGATGAGAGAACTCTTTGGGGTCCCTTTAGTAAGGGCACTAATCCCATTCTAGAGAACTCCACTTTCTTGAACTAATCACCTTCCAAAGACTCCATTTCCAAATTACCACCACATTGGAGGTTAGGATTTTGTCATTTGAATTTTAGGAGGACACAAGCATTTAGTCCATTGCATAGGGTTAAAGAAGTGTTACTGTATCTTCTTAAATAAAAAAGTATCTCCTATCTCAAGATAGATAAATCTAGTCCCTGTAGTAAACACATGTTTTATGAGAACCCTACCTCCAAAATATAAGAAATATAAGAAATAGAACATTGTCAATGTTTTAGGTGCCATTTCTTCTAAATGTGGTAGTCCATTGACTTGAATTAGCTTTTTATTTTTGTAACAAATTACTTTATGAGCCTACAGTTGGACAACTGAAGTGCCTACATTTATTAGTTTCTATTTTTTGAGTTTCAAATTAAGTAGGACATGGCTTGGGCATGTATTCAGTGTTCCAAGTGGAATATGAATCCCTCAAACAAAGCTAACAGGGGGTTAGTTCCCTTATTCCTTTGCCCATCAGGAGTTTATAGCTTCAGCCTAAGAATTTACCCACACAGTGTTAGTCAAAAAAGGAGCTCATTAAGAAGGCTTGATTCTGAAGCAGAAATAGCATAAGGGCTGCAAAATTGAGTCCATTATTTTACAAGAAAAGTGTTTGGAATTCTATTCAAATAAAATGCAATTAAGCCAGCAAAATCATCATTCTCAAATTGTGGTATAATTGCTTAGAGTCACACTTCAACTAACTAAAAACAAAAGCCCTCAAATTCCAACTGAAGTCCATGGCCTAATATAATCTCCATGCCAACTAGGTGTCAAAGCTGTCACAGTTGAGGTGATGTCACTCTCTAGGTCTGGACGCACTTGATCATTTAGAAGATGACAGTAAGAAGGCAAAGAAACCCAAGTGTGGGAATGTTGTTTTCCAGGCACAGTTACCTGAGACCCAGGTCAACTCTGTCAAGAGGCTGGCAACATGCCCCTCCCCGACTGGGGAAAAGAGCTGTCCCAAAATGAGGAGACCTGGGAGAGTCCATATCCTAGATACCCACCCACAGTTTACCTATCGAAACATCTTTCTCACTTGCTAAGTGAGTAGGATCCCAATACTTAACCTCCTGCCATCGTTCCTAAAACTAAGAGATGCTGTACAAGAACTAACATGAACCAAGTTTCTGTTCAATGCGCTAAAAATACTTTAATGCCACAACCCTGCCAAGCAGGTACAGAGAGTGAGAAATTTTTCTAAGGTCATACAGCCAGTCAGTATAAGAGACTGAATTTGAACCCAGTTTTTTGTTTTGTTTTGTTTTGTTTTAATTTCAAGGCCAACATTCTTTCCACTATGGCTGTTTTCCACAAATGTAAAAGAGTTGAATGGGTAATAGGAGATGTAGAAGTTATGTCAGAACTTGAAGTCCTTGTGATTACATGAGTTGATATATGTAAAACCCTTAGAACAATAACATGGTAAGTATTCAGTAAGCATTGGCTGGCACTATTATGATGATGGTAATGCAGGGTGCACTTTTGGCCTCTGAACATGAAATGAATCATGACAGTTAGAATAGGATTGATTTGCACACATTTTTAAAAATGAGCAATCAAGTGTTCATTGTTATGCAAAAACGCAAACTGGTAGAAGAAAGAGGCCAGGGTTTGAGGTCAGAAGATCAGGGTCCCAGTTTGGGCCCCTCCCATTTTCACTCTGAACAGCAAGAACTACCTGGGGGCTGGGGTGGTTTCCGGAGGATTAACTGCCACAGTGTGTGTGAAACCCTAATTGTAATTGGCACAAGGCTATGAAAATGCTAGTCAATATTTAGAGAAAGTAATCTCTTTTGGGCCTAAGGATTTATTGATACTCTGTGTTTCCTCTTTGTTGCTGCCAGCATCAGATTCCTGGTAATTGGAGAGACAAAGGGTTATTCACCAGACCAACTATAACTGATATAATACAGCATACACCTGTAGGTTCAAAGAACTAGTTCTTTTCTTTCTCTTCACTTTTAACAAGTGCACTTGACAACAGGAGAAAAATATCTTCAGTAAAATAAATTTTATTTCATTTATTATTTTTTTAATGTTTATTTTTGAGAGAGAGACAGACAGACAGAGCGTGAGCAGGGGAGGGGCAGAGAGAGAGACACACACACAGAATCTGAAGCAGGCTCCAGGCTCTAAGTCATCAGCACAGAGCCCTACGCAGGGCTTGAAATCACAAACCATAAGATCATGACCTGAGCTAAAGTTGGACACTTAACTGACTGAGTCACCCAGGCACCCCTCCAATAAAATAAATTTTAAAAAATTCATTTAGTGTATTGTTTATTGATATGGAGTTCTTCAAACAGTGCCTGCATTTGTTAAGTGCTATGTGTATTAGCTAGTATTTATTGTTATTTTTATTTATAGTCAATTTCTATGATATAGACTGAATGTTTGTGTCCCCCTCCAAATTTATATGTTGAAACCCAATCCCTAATATGATAATACTTGGAGGTGGGCCTTTGAGATGCAATCAGATTTGAATGAGGTGATAGGGATGGAGCCCTCAAGATGAGATCCGGGCCTTTACAAGGGAATGAAGAGCAAAGAGCTCTCTTTTCAATATGTGAGGATACAGTAAGTCAGCCCGAGAACCCGGCCATGCTGGCACCTTGATCTTGGCTTTCCAACCTCCATGACTGTGAGAAATACATTTCTTTTGTTGGTAAGCCACTTCGTTTATGGTATTTTGTTAAAGCAGCCTGATTGGACTAAGGGTGAACGATACCAGCCAGCTTTGCCAACTTCACAGGGTTGATATGGGGGTCATACTTGTTAATATTATATGGACATACATTATAAATAATAGTGAGGTAAGTAGCCATCTTACATTTCTGAAACGAGTAATAAAACCTATATGTTCCTTCAAGTTTTAAATATATGTTATATATACAGATATGTATATATAACAGATATGTAAGTTATACAAGAGAAGGGGGAATAGCAGAGGGAAAGTTGAAGTGGGGAAAGAGAGAAAACTGGAGAAGGCGCTAAAACTGTCCTGGCTGGTAGGGTAGCTCTCTGCCGGCCACACGTGGCTGTTGAGCACAGAAAATGTGGCTAGTGAGAACTGAGATATGCTATAAGTGCAAACTGCATACAAGATTTCAAAGTCTTAGTACAAAGGAAAGAATGTAAATTAGCTCATTAGTTTGTATATTGATGATGGGTTGAAATGATATTTTGGATGTGCTGGGGTAAATAAAATGTATTATTATTCATTTTATCCATTCTTTTCTATTTTTTAATCTACTAATTTAAAATTCATACGTGGCTTGCATCATGTTGCTCTTGGACAGCACTGGGCTCCAGAAAAGGGGGAAGGGGATAAGGGCACATGAATGAATGTAGCGGGGAGAGAATACAGTCAATCATGGAATTAGATAGATCCACAGAATGTTTGCAGAGAACCAAGCATTGGGGATTTATGGCAGTGCTTCATTTTGTATAGGCACGAATAGGAATGCTACCATGGTATTTGCCCAGCCTGCCTGGAGCCAGATGAAATGAAATCAAAACTTTAGATCTGGCCCACAGGTAAGACTTCCTAATAATTCCTAAAATTAGGAACTGTTTGTATGCCCTCCTCTTGTTAGCTCCCCCCACCACGCTTGAGAAGGACACTGTGAACCAAACTATACCTACTCCAAATAGTTTTGAATAAGGCCCTTGTATGATTGGTTTCCTTTCCCCACAACCTAGCACAGAGATGGCACATTAGTATGTTTACTATGTCCCTTTCATAGGTGCTTCACAAATGCCTGTTGAAAGAATGACTATTTTAGAAACATTCAGATAATGAGTTCAACCACTATATAGATGCATCCTATAAGTCTAAGCACACATAAATGAGCCAAGTTCACAGGCACACAGCTGACCAACTGCTGCTGCTTTGATTTCTGCACAAAAGTACAGTTCTAGTTACTAAAGGGGACATAACCACCTCGACAGAGACCCCCCTTCCCCTCTCTCTAAAAAAAAGGGCCAGCCTCTGCTATTAGGCTTAAAGGTGAAATTTTGTCAGTGTTAAGGCCAGGGACCCAACAAAAGCCTAACTCTTGCCTACCTTTGTGATTCCCAAGGAAACAATACACATGAAGCAACATGTGAAGACACACGTGTATTAACACTTGGGCCACTACTGATACTGCCGAGCTGAACTCTAACACACAGCTAGCTTGAACATTTTGAAAAGGGCTCCCTTCTCCCATCCACATAAACCTAGGGACCTTTAGCATAGGCATATTTGAAGGGCATGGCAGGAAGGAGACTTAAGCCTGCATCAGTCCAAGAAAAATCTAGTCCCTTATCCATGTGCTGCAGGAGCCAAGCGAGAGAGGGGCGTGGGGGTGAGGTGGGGATGGTTTGCCTACCCAGCAGGGCTGCTCCTCTGGGCTTGATTTCACTGTGGAGGCAGGAAGCTTAAAGAGGAGAGAGGAAGGCAGAGACTAATTGTGCCCTTGGTGTGCAGGGCCTGCCCATTAGTAATCCATAATCCCAGTGTGTTCCTGTCTCAGGCCAACCAGGTGAGCAACTGCTCTCCCAGAGAGGGCTGAGCTAGAGGAGGCCGAGAGGTGCAGCTGTGCCTGAGATGGCCGACATGTTTCCCTCCCGGATGGTCCGGAGGCAAAGCGCAGCTGAAAGGGATGTTGTGGGCCTCCTCCGAGGCTCTGACAAAAGATCCGGATCAAGCTCAAGCCAGGGCATCAAGAGGGAGGCCGGATACCCACATCCAGTTCCAACGAAGACTTCATTAAGATCCCATATTACCTAATCGCTTCTGCATTTTTTTTCCCCTGTTTTTATTTCCTTCTTGTCTATCCCTCTTCCCCTCTCCCTGCTTCTTTTTAGTTGTTTCATTACAAATATACTCTTACATCAGAATTTTCCAGCTTAGTGATGTCATTGTTTTAGCAATAGATTTTTATTTCTAATAGAAAACAAGTATTTATTTATTATTATGTGCTACTGTGCTAAGCACTTTAAACATGTTATGTCATTGAATCCTCACAACAATACTACCCATTTTACAGATAAAGAAACTGTGGCCTAGAGAGGTCATTTAACTAGTAGATGGTGGAGCAACAACATGGCCGCAGGCCTGGCTACATTCATGACGGGTGTTTTTTTTTTTTATGTTTAATTATTTTTGAGAGAGAGATAGAGTGTGAGCAGGGAAGGGGCAGAGAGAGAGAAGAGACACAGAATCTGAGGTTGTCAGCACAGAGCCCGACGTGGGGCTTGACCCCACGGACCGCGAGATCATGACCTGAGCCAAAGTTAGACACTTCACTGACTGAGTTTAGGTTTTTAAGGTCCAACTGTGGTGCATCATTGAATTTGCCCCAATCTTTCCAGTTCAGGCTTCCTACTTCCATGTTGCCTTTTACTTACTTTTTGCTCCTTTTCTGTTTTCTCTCCTTCTCATTGTTCTTGTTTTATTTCTCTGATAAATTTGCCCTGTCTCTTTATTATCTTATTTAAAAATTTCCTTTCCTCCTACTTAACACTTTTCCTTAAAAGTAGCCTTTAACTGTCAATGGTAGAAATACAGTGTGGTGACTGTGGTAAGGCCATACACATCCTCTTCTTCCCTGTTCTGGCAGTGTGCCTCCCATCCCCTCAATGGCAATGATTCTCAAACTTGAGCATGCATCAGAACCACCTGGCTGGAGAGATTGCTAAAATAAGGGCAGCTGAGCCTCACCTCCAGAGTTCCTGATTCAATAGGTCTGTGTGGAGCCCGGGACTTGGCATTTCTAACTAGTTCCCATGTGATGCTGGTGCTGCTAGTTCAGGGACCACAGTTCAGGAGGCACTGCTCTATGGAGTTCTAACCATGTTCAGAGTAGGTTCTCCCAAACTCCTGCACTGGGTCTCAGGAGACTCGCAGTGTAAATCTCTGTCTGGGTGGGTTTTTGTTCTTAGGGAACTGTGATATTCCCTGAAAGTCATATCAATTGTGATTTTAAAACCCCTGATCTCTGGTACACAAAGTCATTGAAGTTTGGGCAAGTTGTGTCAATAATGTCATGAGCCAGAATGCAAAGTCCCATGAGCAGGGAAGAGGTCACTTACAGATAGAGATAGATACGGAGGACAGCCAAGTCAGGTACTGTAGGGGTGTTCCTGACTCTGAGCATCATTTTGACAGTGGTCTGATTCCACATTGGTTAGTTCCTTTAATGGCAGAACCATAATAGATGGTCTTGGTATGTGGCTCCCTCAGTTTCTTCTCCTCATGAGGGTCCAAGAGAAATTGGCTTGAGTGAGTGTTAAATCTGAATGAGTAGCTCAGTTCTGGCTATGCTGGATGTTTTTCTAAACTAATTAGGATCTAGACTGGGCCTTCTCAAACCTTCTCAGAAGACTATGGTATAAAGGAAAGGAAAGGCAGGAAGGGCATTAGGATTCTGGGAGTCATATGAAGTTGGGTTTCTCCATCTCTTTGGAAGCCTACCAAAGGAGGTGAGAGCACCTGAAGTCCCTTCAAGATTAGACCAAGTCTCCAGGTCAGGTACTTTTCTACCAGTAGTTATGAGGATCCCCTTACAAGATCCTCCTTATAATGGGCTTTGTCTAATTGGCTTCTGTTTAACCTGGTTGTTTAAATTTCCCACCCAGCCTCAGAAAGTCTCATTAGTCCTCACTAAGGAACTGTTCTTCAGCTCACCTGTGTTCATTTTCCTTCTCTTATTTCATTTTCCCCATAATCCTTGATAATATTTGTTGTTTGCCTGGGACACCCCACTGCCAGTGATGTGGTTCCAGAAGGCTACAGTATTCTCTGTTGTTGCAAAAACAGAAGCAAGCTCAGTGCACAAAACTGCCCTTACTTCCTATACCAATTGCAAATTTGGAGATCCAAGGCCATCCTTAGGTGCAACAATTCACTAGGATGACTAAAAGAACTCACTTAAAGCTACTATTCTCACAGTTCTGGTTTATTAGATCTAAAGGATACAGATTAAACTCTGTCAAGAGAAGAAGCTCATAGGTAGAGTCTGGAACATTCCAAACATGGAGCTTCCAATTGTCCTTTCCTCATGGAATCATGGATGATGTTACTTTCCTGGCACTGATAGGTGATAATACACATGGAGTATTGCCAATCAGGGGAGTTCACCTAAGCTTTTGTGTTCAGACTCTTTATAGGGGCTCTATTATTAACCTGGCTAGTCACCTACAAGGCTGACCTCAATTTCCAGCCCCTCGGGGTGTTGAGCTGATACCACCTGACTGAAAGCCCCCCACCCTATATCACATTGTTGCTATGGCTCAAAGCCCCCAGGTAAATGAAGACACTTCCATCAGTCAGGGCATTCCAAGGGTTTTGAGGTATCTCTCAGGGTCCAAGGGCAAAGTCCAGACATCTCCTTCAACAAGGTTAAATCCAGTTTCCAAGACAAAATCTGTGTCATGGTGTGTCACCGAAGGCAGCAGTGTTTGGGGTGGCATACACATAACTGGCATCCCATCCTATCCCATCCCATTCTACCCCATCCCAATTTCTCTAAGATGACATAAAACTTATCCTAATTTAGGATATGAACTTAACTGGTAACATAGAGTAATTGTACTTCAGATAACTTTTGAATCAGAAGGTCTGCTGAGAGAAAGGATGTTTATGAAGGATAGCCAGATGGAATTCATACATACCATAAAGCAAGCTAGGTCACCTCTGGAGGCATTGCCTGGCCCAGGGTCTCATATAGACATCCTTCTATCTCAGCCACATGAGTGCATACATAATAAAATATATGCTATCTTATGGAGAGATACTGTATTATTAACCTTTAGGATCTGTGTGACTAGACATTGCCAGCTACTTGGAATAAATAAATACTCTTATGTGCTATATAAAATAGAAAATAAATTCAACATCATGTCACTGGTAGTGCTGTTACTACAACCTACTCATTTGGGAAGATGCATCACAGATTGAGAGTCTGACTAATTAGAACACCAGGGAATTCAACCAATCAGAGCACCACAATGCCCTGATTACTCCTTGGTCATCACACAGATGCCAGCTCTCAAAATTCAGTAATTAAAGGATAGTGGTAATTAACACTACACAGCAATACAGGTCAACTAAAAAGGAGAATCACCTGAGGTTATGACAAATACGAGGTGTGGGAGAGACTATATGTATCCCCAAATATCTCTATTTGGAGAGAATATGTCAAGGGCAAAATATATTAGCAAAGTTTACAAAAAGCCAAAAAAAAAAAAACCCAACCCAAATTTGGAAGATTATGAATTTCATATATAAGACTCAAAGACTCATTAACTCTTAAAAATTTTTAGGGTGCCTGGGTGGCTCAGTCGGTTAAGCATCTAACTTCGCGGCTCAGGTCATGATCTCATGGCTTGTGAGTTGGAGCCCCACATCAGGCTCTCTGATGTCAGTGCAGAACTAGCTTTGGATCCTCTGTCTTCCTCTCTTGCTGCCCCTCCCCCGTGCTTTCTCTCTCTCTCAAAAATAAATAAAAATAAATAAAATATTTTTTTAAGCAAGGACATGATTAGGGTCAATTTTCAAACTGCAATGAAGAGTAGAAGTAAAATTCTCTATCGTTCTACTTTCATCCTACTGCCCTTTGGCCCCGAGGCTCCATCCCTCTGTACTAAGCTTACTAGTGTCTTTGAGTGCCAGCTGAGAGTGCATCTTCTACCCACCACAAGTTGTCTTTGCAGCAGTTTCGACTACCAGAGAGCTGTAAACGTGAACTGCATTTATGCTTCCTTCCTGTATTTGCTTTTGCCACACTGCCCTTTGCATGGATGCAATCAGTCTCCCCAGAGAGTTATTATAAGGTGAGACCCAGGGAGCCATGTCCATGTTTGCTGTACAGATACTGTTGAAAACCTCATTCATTTCTTTACAGTGTTTTCTCAGGGAAGACCTATAAGAGAAATTTGTTGCCAGTTTCTCAGAACTGGGAATGGTTCTGTTTCTCCTGATGTGTTTTTATCTAAAGGATCATTGCAATTTCTGCAAGGTAATAAATTACCTTAAAATTTAATGGAGTCAGATGATAATTTATTATGCACATAAATTCTGTGGGCCAGGAATTCCAACAGGGCAAGGTGAGGTGTTTGCCTCTGTTCCGCAGTGTCTGGAGTCTTAGTGGGAAGACTCAAAGGCCAAGAGTTAGAATCTTCTGTAGGCTCATTCCCTCATATGTCTGATGCTGGCTTTAGCTAAAATCTTCACAGGGGCTGTTGGTAGACTTACATATGCCTTCTCCATGTGGCCTGGGGACTCCTCACACATGGTGGCCACATTCCAAGTGTGATCATCCCCAAAGAGAGAGAACTAGGTAGAAACTATGTCATCTTTTATGCCTAGCCATGGACATCACATAGCATCACTTCTATTCCTTTACACTTGTTGTGGCAGTCACAAAGTCATTCCCCAGGTTCAAGGGGAAAGAGAAATAGAGCCCAGAGCCCACCTCTTGAAAGGGAGCAGTGAGTTTCCAGAGAAACAAAAGGAATGGAAATATTGCTATGTCCATTTTTGGAAAGTATGACTGGCCACAGGACCCTCTGATATATGGTCTACACTATGTACTAACTACTTAGAAATCTTAGAGGTAAATTTGGAGCCACTTCAATGAGGTTCCATGACTGCATGCTGGCCATTGTGTTCATTAACCTCACTCTGGTTTTGTAATTGTTTTCTTCTTACTTTCCTTTTGCTTCATTCTCTTCCTCAACTTTTATTTTATCTTACAGTCTTTTATGTACCTTTTTGAATCAATGCAAATAATCTTGGGGGAAAACTGAGATATAAGTGAACTAAAATGGACCTCCAGGAAAAGAAATTATTTCTAAGTACCAAATTAATTTCAACAGGAAGAATAAGAACATGACATACAGGATTCAAATACCAACAAATATTCTCTGTTATCCAAATTTCAACCTTAACTTACATTGACATATAATGGAAACCCAGGAGAGTAATTGATTTTTTTCAAGTCAAAAATTTTTTTTATCTCTACAATGGAATAGCTTTGATTCATCAACTGGAAAAGTATGTTAAATAAGTGAATTCATCTCACAATTGTTCTGCAGTTTGGAAATATGAATCTTGAATACTTCTGCAATACTTATTTCATCTACTTAGAATGTTTTGTATTGCACCACTTAAAAATAATATACTTTTTCTGAAAAGGTAGGCTAAGAATTCATTAAGATTCTTGGCATAACTTTTTACAAAGAAGATAATACTATTTAATTTTTCAATGAAGCAATTATGTAGTCTTCCTATCTTTTCCACTAAAGATGAGATATTGTATAATTTCTCCCATGGCATAATTAACATATTATTTGACACATCTATATTAGGGATTCCTTATCTATGAAGAGCAATGAGTTTTATTAAATATGTCATCTACCATATCAGATTTGTTATAATCAAGTTTCATTTTGCTTCATTTCTTACTGCACTACTTCTGGGCTGCAAAACCAATTTACTCCCCTGTATATAAATTGGTTATTTCATGACAAGATAGCTACTATAACGATTAAATGCAAAACTTATCACAGCACAGACTGCAATTACCAATTTAGCCACACCTAGATTAGGAAGCTAAGATGTGATTATACTGTAAAAGGGATTAATTTAACACCTTTATGATTGTTGCTCATGGATATCCGTCAGTGTAACTAGGGTTCACAGCAACAGAATTCTGCAAATTAGAGGAGTCAATGTTCTTAAAAACCATGAAGATATATATATGAAACACTGAGTCTTTTGTGACTTTACCATAAGAATTAGAATTAATAACTTAAGGTTTCACTGACCTTTTGGGGATAAGTTTGAAGACAATTGAATAGGTTAGTTAGAACAGCAATCACATGACTAATAATCACCATAACATATCAAGTCACTGTCCCCTTTACACACCTTTGAATTTCCTCGCTGTTAAGTTTGTTTAAGTTGTTTGCTGCATTGAAATGCCCTCCTCCAACTCCACCCTATATCCTCTTGCTGGGGTTCTATCCACAATTCAACGCTTAAATTCCATATCAACAATTGCAGGGTCTGAGTCTTTTACATTTCATCCCAGGTAGACTCTCTCCTTTACTCTGTGCTTTGGAGATTGTGCTCATTAGTGTATCCTCTCATTTTATATATATCTGTCATTTTCCCACAGCCTTCTCCCAGCTTCCCCTTTTTAGTAAGTTCATTGTGGGAAGTGCTGTGTCTTGTGCATTTTTGTCTCCCCCACAACACTCAGGCCAGGGCTCTGCACATAGAAGGTGGTCAAAACTGTTAATTGAATTATAAATGGAGGTTTGTGTGCCCATGAAGTTGACTTAAAGTTTGTAACCCCAAACCATTATGAGATGACTGCTATTACAGTCTGTAAGCCCACTGTCTTGCTAAAGGCATGCATGCATGTGTGTGTGTGTGTGTGTGTGTGTGACAGCATTTGGGTTGTATTCTGAGGTTCTTTTAAAAATTTTTAATGTTTATTTTTGAGAGAGAGAGAGAGAGAGAGAATGAGCGGGAAAGGGGCAGTGAGAGAAGGAAACAGAATCTGAAGCAGGCTCCAGGCTCCAAGCCGTCAGCACAGGGCCCAACTTGGGGCTTGAACTCACAGGCTGTAAGATCATGACCTGAGCCGAAGTCGGCCGCCCAACTGACTGAGCCACCCAGGCACCCCAACATTTGGAGGCTCTTAACACTCACATTTGTTTGCTCTCCTTAAAGGCTCTCATTTAGCCAATAGCAGTGGTTTTAGAGAATGGATAAAGAGAGACTGCTGTCTGAACAGTGCACTTCTGCCGTTAGTGACTTCCATCCTTCCCTCCCCTCTGTTTCTGGCTTGTTTGACTACAAGCTTTGCCCCTCCCTTGTAGAGGTTGCTTTGAGCCCAATAGCCCTGAGCTATGGAATGTAGAAAGAAAGTGCCTTCAGCAAACACCTGGCTGAATATAAACAGGCCCAACAGGTGACCCACCTCAAAATATCCATAGGCCTTAACTGACACAATGGGCTACTTACAACTAGACACAGTTACCAAAAAAGGAAAGATTTTCTATGTCACCATACCTCCTCATCTTCCCCCTTTGAAAACAGCCCCACCCTCTACCTCCTTGCAGATTGCCTCTCCTCTGGAGTCTTGCCTGCTGGTGCTGTAATTGCCTTTGTCCTGCTTCAGGTGAATTCTTACATCGCCTGTGCCACAGGCTTGCACCCCATCATGGCCTCACATTTGGGGGCTCCTGTCCAATTGAGAGACACCCCATTTAGACACCATACCCTCTGCCTTGCACCATTTAGGTTCATAGCAGGATTTCAGACCATCTGCCAGGATCTAACCTGTTGCTTTCTTAGGAAGTCCCTGCTCTGTCTTCAGAGTCCCTGACCCTTCTTACCAAGGGAGGGACTCTCAATTTTGATGATATTTGAAGTGACATTAATGCAATTCATTAATTTTGGAATTAATGATATTAACATACCAATATTATGATTTCTAAGTAAAAATTAATAAAGATATTTTCCAGACATAGACCTTATTATTATTATTAAACAATTTTTTTAAATGTTTATTTTTATTTTTGAGAGAGAGAAAGAGATGGCACGAGCAGGGGAGGGGCAGAGAGAGAGGGAGACACAGAATCTGAAGCAGGCTCCAGGCTCTGAGCTGTCAGCTCAAACTCATGAACGGTGAGATTGTGACCTGACTGGAAGTCGGATGCTTAACTGACTGAGCCACCCAGGTGCACCATTATTATTTTTTTTCACTCTGCATTAGTTCAATTTCTGGTGGTTAGGGTTTTACTCTTGAGGCTCTTTTTAGACTGTATGGAAAACAGACAATACAATCTTCTAGAGTAAGAGTGTTTTACAGTGACAAGAGTAAAGGTAAACGGTACCCAGTGGGCAAAGTAATGTGTTCATGTCTCTTCCCTTTGCACTCTTATTTGCTAAGACTAGGTCTTTGTGGCATGGAAAGACTGGCTTCTAGAGACATGAGCCCCAGCCCAAACCCACACTCTGCTTCTGGCATTTTATGATTTATAAAGATTATTGGAAATTTGTTGGCCTCTTTAATTTTTCTGTTGGAATCTCAGAGGCTGGTTTGTATCTAATGTTAATAAACCTGACTACCTTGAGCACAACAGCTCTATTTGGTTTTCTGTGAAATGAAACATTATACAACAAATGCTTGGCTATTAAAGACTTAAAGACAAAAGTATAGTTTACATTAGCAAATATGAAGCGTTTTATGGCCTGTTTTCTGTGCTTACTTAATTCCTTGTACCAGCATAAACTTTCTACTTTATTATATCTATGTCTCTGTTTTTTTTTAACCTGTTTTGAATTTATTTGATTTGGTTGTATTCCTTGAATTTTATAAGCAATCAGATCTTTTCTGGACATAAGGTAGGTTGTACACAAATTTTAGAAAGCAAAAACAGAATAGTTTTTCACATTTAAGGACCATATGAAAATATTTCCAAGAGGGAATAAATATATGATAAAACTTTAATTAATTCTAATTTGGTAAAAAGGCAATTCTGGTCAAATGAATGCATGGTTAAGTCAGAGCTAATCAGAAAATGGCTGTGTTTCATCTACTGTTAAGAATCTTCCTGAAATGATCTTGCTGCTGTTTTAGCCTAGTGAGTGGAATGTACTGAACATAATTGATTTTTTCTTAGGTGACTAAGGCTCTCACAATGGCCCAGGGATAGCATTGTGAACATTAATTTGGATTAGACCATAATTGGAGACATATAAGATTTAAGAGAGAAGGCTGAATTTATACTGACCGCAGGACAAATTTTAAGTCGCTTAAAAAAAAACAAAACTAAATCTCTTTTCTCAGTTTGGTTGTCAGTCACTCATTTCTTTTTCCTAATAGTGACTGGTAGCAAACAAAATCCCCCTAACCACTCCCTCACAAAAGAACACAAATATTTAATTAGACTTGATGTTGAGGTCACTTTATCTCAGTAATTTAATGAATAATTTTGATTGAGACCTTATTATTTACAGCTTTGGTGCCATGGCACTACAGTTAGGGATGAGATCACTACTTCCTAAAATGGAGTGAAAAACTTGGAATGACTCTCTCATACTCAATCTGTCTTTGAAAATTCAGTAAAGTATTGATTGGCAATTTTTAATTAAGAAAATGAACATATTTCTGGTAGAAACAATACATTAAAATTGTGTGAAAGAATAAAAAAAGGAATCTCGTTTGCTGAAGTACAGAATAATTAGAGCCTGGTGAGAATATTTAGTTTTTAATAAAGAAAGAAATTTTAGGGGTGCCTGGATGGCTCAGTCAGTTGAGCGTCCGGCTTCGGCTCAGGTCATGACTTCACGGTTCGTGGGTTCGAGCCCCGCGTCAGGCTCTGTGCTGACAGCTCAGAGCCTGGAGCCTGTCTTCAGATTCTGTGTCTCCCTCTCTCTCTGACCCTCCCCTGCTCACACTGTCTCTCTCTCTCTCTTTCAAAAATAAAACATTTAAAAAATAAAAAAAAAAAAGAAAGAAATTTTAACTGAATTACTGGTTGGAGGTAGAAAATTCACGCCTCATCTATGTGGTGGTTGGACATTTAGCATTCTCAATGACTCCCCATATAGGTACACACACATTTAAAATAAAAAAAGAAAGGCCTCTTTTAATGAGGAAATTCTATAGGATGGGATTGGAACCTGCCTCAAGATATACTTTGTATTAGGTAAAACTTGATTTAATAAGCTTGCTTGTTTTCTCTGGTGATTTTCAGTACTTTCTAGGTTTCAGAAGGCAGGGAATTAGATACAATGAGGGGGAGAGAGAGAGAGAGAATGAGAGAGAGAGAGAGAGAGAGAGGGCTAGAGAGGAATGGGTCTATTGATCTCATAAGTGTGCATATGTGTCAGAGGGTGTGCTGTTGGAAGGTTTGACTGGGAAGTGAGTATATTGAGAAATGGCAACCACTGTGGCAGAGACAGGAGCAGGATCTTCAAGTATCTAGTCACCTAGGAAGATTTACTCACATACTTCCTCAGCACGTGTTTTGTAATTTTTTGTGAGTTGGTCAGTTAGGTGGGGTCACAAGAGGAGACAGAGGAGAGACTCACAAAAACAGTTTATTGCATGCACAGGTTCTAGAAGCAGGAGGCACAGCATATGCAGGACCACATGGAAAATACCTCAGGCTGGTCAGCAGGCAGATGACAGGAGAGGGGAACACTGAAGCCATTACTTTTATTGGAGTTTCCTCAGGAAAGGTAAGGCAGGAAAGAGCAACAGTTTAGAATTGGCTAATTTTACTAATTTTGGTGGGCTTTGGGCTAGGAAGATGATCTGTATTTGTCTGGTACCTGGCCCTGGGATGAGTAAGACAGAGGAATGTTGCCTCCTGGGGTATTCAGGCCAGAGAGAGGAGGCATGACTCTTTTGATGAATTAGTTTGCAAGTCAATGGCATGTTCCACCTGGGCCCTTTGCTGTCTCTGAGAATTGGCTAGCCCTGGGAGGGGCAGTAACTCCATAGCCAGAAAGTTCTTTAAGATGTTAAAACATTAGAATATACAGAAAATGAAAAGTATTTACAATATAGTTCTGAAGGTCATCACTGAGAATCAATACATAATATACTGAAACCCAAATCTATAATGATAGCATGACATTTCAAGCCGAGGTTAAATACCCATACTCCTTTTCATAACTCAGACAAATGAAAGACATTTTAGGCAGATCTTTTTCTAAAGTGAGTGTGCCTGTATGTAACTGTGTGTACTTAAATGTTATCATCTCAGGTACAATCTTTGTTTTCCTGAACTTTAATTATCTAAATGCAACATTCTTTTTTTAAAGTTTATTTATTTATTTTGAGAGAGAGAGAAAGAGAGAATGAGCACACACATGGGGGAAGGGCAGAGAGAGAGAGAGGGAGAGAGAGAATCCCAAGCAGGCTCCACAATGGCAGTGCAGAGCCCTACCAGGGCTCCATTCCACAAACCGTGAGATCATAACCTGAGCTGAAATCAAGAGTTGTACACTTAATGGACTGAGCCACCCAGGCGCCCCATACATTCTTAATGATAATAAATATATGGGATAAATGTATTTTCCAAGATAAATGGTACATATGTTGTAAGAGTATTATCTTTTCCTGCCTTTATGAAAAAGATAAGTAGACTACACTTTAAGGTAAGTTCTCTGAAAAGAACGTTTACTACTGTTTTAGTGTTGAAGGGAGAAGAAAATATGCATGAAAAATATGCCTTAACATTCTATAAATTCTACATACCTCAGAGTATGCCTGTGTTTGTAAAAATCATATCCAACCATGCCAAAAAAATTTTTTTCACAGCTTCCCTCCAAAAGGCATTAGGATGTTTATGTTGCATATAGATAGTAAACTGAGTAAGCAAGCACTTAAAAAAAGCACTGATGGATGCCTGGCATAATTTAATCTTTTATTTTAAACATTTGTCTTGATTTTAAAATTGACACCTCTGGAGAATGTTTCTTTTCACTCATTTCCAGGTGTGTCATTTGAAAGGCCTTCATGGGAGTTAGTAACAGACTAGAGCTGAGCTGGTGAGTAATGCGTATTTAACAGAATGCATTCTTTGTTCCCCCAATCCTTCTGCCTTTGTTCAAGTTCTCTGTTCTGCCTGATAAACACTGTGTGCCCTACTTCCTTCTATAAAAGCTACTACTCTATCAAATTGGTTTGATATTTTCCTTTTATATAACGAAACATTGATCACGGCAAAGGGAAAAAAGCATTCTCCCTTTTTCTTCAACCATTGGAAAAACCTAATTGGATAAATGTATTGTGGCAACACAGAAGGTAGAGAAGTAGTAAGGTTAGCAGGATCTGCTCACATTTAGCATATGGTTTTGACAGCTGCATTTTTTAAAAATGACAAACATCATTTAGATTGCTAAGAATTGCTCTGGGTTTTCCTGTTAGCTAATTCGGATGAAAGGATGTAAATAACATCATATAAACCATATGAGATAAATAGAAACCAAGAACATATTGGTGTGAAAAGAAATGAAATTGAACTATATATACACCAAAGTCCCCATAAATATGACATCTCTGAAATATAAGTATGATTGTAAATTTAATTCATTTCAAAAATATCTAGTATCAGAACTTACACCTCCAAAATGAACTTTGTCACCTTCAGAACTGTGGCAGTATGGTCAAAAGACTACTGGCTCTTTAGTCTAAATGAGTTAGGCCTTTATTCTAGCATCGTCACTCACTACCAAGCCATGGTAATTACCTGGGCCTCAGTTTCCTTAATTATTATTTTAAACTTTCTTAAATGTTTATTTTTGAGAGAGAGAGACACAGAGCATGAGCAATGGAGGGGCAGAGAGAGAGGGAGACACAGAATCAGAAGTAAGCCCAGGCTCCAAGCTGTCAGCACAGAGCCCAACACAGGGCTCAAATCCACAAACTGCGAGATCATGACCTGAGCTGAAGCTGGACACTCAACCGACTGAACCATGCAGGTGCCCCAGCTTCCTTAATTATTAAATGGTGGTGATTATGCCTACTTCTCAGGGTGACTTGAGGACCAAATGAAAGTGCGCTAGTCTGTGCTCTCTGGTATTCAACAAGTATTCCTCTCCCATTTAAGAATAAAATGGCTTAAGGGGTGCCTGGGTGGCTCAGTTGGTTGAGTGCCTGACTTCAGCTCAGGTCATGATCTCGTGGTCTGTGGGTTCAAGCCCTGTGTCGGGCTCTGTGCTGACAGCTCAGAGCCTGGAGCCTGCTTTGGATTCTGTCTCCCTCTCTCTCTGCCCTTCCCCCGCTCCCTTGTGTGCTCTCTCTCTCTTCTAAAAATAAATAAACATTAAAAAAAAGTCTCAAAATGCAAGAGTGAGAAAGAGCAGGAGAGACTCTTGCTGTCTCCAGAGGCTATACTGCATCTATTTCAATTTGCCACATTTGAATGCATAGCATCTGCTGAGGCATTCCTTCTGAATAAAGGTGGATTTGAATTTTGGATACTTTCTAGAGTAACCGAAACCAATTCTTGTGAATATAGTGAATGATCAAGTTTGGGTAAATATTTTTTGGTAACATTACACACACACACACACACACACACACACTCCTTTACATGCAAGCACACACTCCTTTACATGCATCGCCTGACCATAATGAGACAGAATTTGCATGTCTTGCAATTTCTAAAGACACTTCCAACAATGTTTTGAGCTTCAGTAGCACTGCCTGTCCTCTCCATGATGGCCAATTGACTTGGCAGTGGCTTCTGGAGACTGCATGGGTTAAATGCAAATAAGAATACTTTCCTGGCCTACCTCACCTTAAAAGTTTAAATGGGGGTCACAAGAACTAATAAATGAATTAAATATAAAGTGCTACAAAATTTGTAAGTGGTGGGTTGGAAAGGACTTGAGAAGTCTAAGCTCTCCATTTTAGACATAGAAAGTGAGACCCAGGAAAGCATCAAGCACACTGGTGCCAAGCGGCAGGAATTACCTGGACTCGCTACACTGATGGATGGGAACACAGCCTTCCCATTTCCACTTTTCCAGCTGGCACTGGCCACAGGCCATCAAGAGTCAGTCAGTGTGAGTCTTCCAGGCTCATACAGAGATGTTCTACAAAGTTTCTGTCATCAAAATCACTTCTAAAGACAGAATGGCCCTTAGTTTAAAGAAGGCCATAATAAAAAAAATATTGCCATTGTTTTCTTACCTTCAGTGTCTCCATGTAATCAGGATTTTTTTGTAGTTTTCAGTATATGTTTATCTCCCAGCTTATTGAGGTATATTTGGATTACAAAAAAAAAAAAAAACACCCTGCACGTAATTAATGTATATAATTTGGTGAGTTTGAACATATGTATATTTTCATGTTACCATCACCATAATCAAGGTAATAAACATATCCATCACCTCCAGAAGTTTTCTTGTGTCTCCCCTGTTTTTTGTGGTAAGAACACTTCACATGAGACCCTCTTAACACATTTTTAAGTGTACAATGTCTATCGTTCTCTATACAATAGTTGTCATGCTCTTTGATTCATATCTTCAGCCCATCCTTGAAATGTTTGTGTTTTTGTTATACTGCTTTAACTATATTTCTACCCTGGTGAAATGTAGGCATTGTTGTTATCATCTCTTGAGAGAAAATATTTTCTTACATAGACTTCATGGATTTGGACTAGTTGGATTTTCTGCTAAGTTACATCTTTAAATTCACCTCACATTTTTGTTTGGCTGCCCTTTCCCATGAGGGCTTCTGTTTATATCACATTTCTTTTCTCTGACATGGAAATCAGCAAACATGTCTGCTGTGGACAAAGGTAAAGCATTGCAATAATGAAGACGCTTACATAAAAAGAAAATTGATGAATGCTGCAGCATGTGTTTGTGATTAAATCAAAAGCAGACTCAAGGCTGCCTAGCAATCCAACCCGATTAACTGTTTTCCAAATCTTGATATTGTACAAAGTAATTGACAATGACAGGGACAAGGGAAAATCAGATGCAAAATTGGGTGTATCAATGGCAGATGGTTAACAAGACAAATTGCCCAGTGTCTTCTGGAGTTTCTATATTTCTAGAAATAATTGTTTCTATGACCAAACTTACTTTCACAGACAATAAAATAGTTTTCAGTATCCAGAGGGTGGAAAAACAGTAAGTTGTTAGTAAGAGCTAATCAACCAATCTTTATCACCCATAAAAATGAAAGGTCAGTTTTCTATTATTCTGTACAATTATACCTTCTAAGGTCATTGCCCCAAACTCACAGATTACTCTGCAATTGTATTAAGTCCCTATTGTTTTCAGCAATAATGAGGTTGTAGTTAATAAAAATAATCATAGTTAATTATAAAAGCTAGTATTTATCAGGTGCCAATTATTATAACAGGCATTATTTTGTATTTGTTAAAATTTATAATTCTCACAAGTATATTCAGTAGGAATTATCATCTCCATTTTATATATGAAAAAAACCTGAGGCCTAGGGTTTTTGAGTACTTTGCACATAAGTAGTATGTGTTGGTACTTAGACATACCTTAAATCCTCTCCTATTTCCCCTCTGCTATGACCCCATCTTTATTCTATTTTTTAATTTATTTTAATGTTTTATTTTTTGAAAGACAGAGAATGACAAAGAATGAGTAGGGGAGGGGCAGAGAGAGAGGGAGACACAGAATCCAAAGCAGGCTCCAGGCTCCGAGCTATCAGCACAGAGCCTGACATGGGGCTCAAACCCGCGAACCATGAGACCATGACCTGAGCCGAAGTCGGACACTTAACCAACTGAGCCACCCAGGCGCCCCAACCCAGCTTTATTCTTGCTGAACCTCCATAGATTTGCGAGGAGATAGACAGCATGCTACAACTTTTAGGAATTTATTTCCAATATCATTCCAGTATAGTCAGGTAATTAATTTAGCAATATAAATCCAGTCAATTCCATTATTAAGACACAGGCTGGACAAAGACTATGGGATTTAGACTCAAATGACTTGGGCCTGCCATGAAACTTTAGCCAAATCCCTTCATTCCACCAAACCTCAGTTTTTGTAACCTTTAAAAGTAATGTGTTATCAAAGGGTTTTGTGATGATTAAATGAAGTAATATGAACCAAGGAGTTTTTGCAAATTTTTAAAAACTTTATGCAAATGCGGGTTATTAGTATTAAGAAGAAAGAAGACTGTTTAGTTAGTCTGTCAGAACAAATCATCAATAAGACTGGAGGCTAGGCGAGGTTTCTAGCTGACACCAAATGAAATGACTGAACTTTCTTTGTACACTTGTACACTGTTGTTCTCAGTTCCATAACCTGGATGTATGGTTGTTCTTTTTAACATCTTTAGAAATTTTATCAGTGTCACTTGTCAAGTCCAGTAACCATTCCCTGAGGGAAAGGGCACCAAAGGAGTTATGTTCCTGGCTGTCAAATCAACAGGGAGGGGCTGGGCAGGCACAGAGACATCATACCAAGAGCTGAGATGGAGGGAGCAGTAGACTGGGACTGCACAGGTGGCTGAAGAGGGGCCCTGGAGAGACATTTGGAATCCAGACTTCACCAACATGGCCATGTCACTCATTGACAGGATGCTGGGGCACAGCCCTGCAGGTAACAGAAACAGAGATGTGCTTCTGGAGTTGAGAAACATGAAATCAGAGGGGATACTGAAATAGTACCTAGAAGAGACACCAAGCATAAGGATATCCAGGTGCCCAGAATGGACCACATCTTGGTCAAATAAGACAGACTAGGCAACACCTTGGTCAAACAATAGCTTTTTTTGTTATTTACAGAAATATATTCATATCCTCATCTGTTTTGAACACTTTCAAAGACACTACTTTGGGGGACAAAGAGTAGAAAACTTAGAAGGTAGGATCAAAGTCTTTATGGATGATAATTTGTATGAATCCTAAGACAACTAAGACGTAAAACAGAAAATAGGTACAGGTTTATTGTTACTATGGACACGAACCACACATTTGCGTTGCTCATCCCTTAACTAAGGCCGTTCGCTACCAGCGAGATGTGCCAGACTAGTCATATTTACAGTCCCTCACCTTCCTAAGCATAACTTAGTGGCAGCAGGTGACAAACCAGGGGCAAAAAAAGTCCACAATAAATGTGATCTACAATGAACTCTTTATAATTTTAAGATCTTTCCTCTCTCTCTCTCTCTCTCCCTCCCTCCCCCTGCCCCCCTCTCTACACACACACACACACACACACACACACACACACACACACACCATTCCCTCCAGTTCATTGCTCAGGTGCCAGAGAGACAGGTTGTATCAGAAGCAGGGGGCTCATCCGGGCTCATAACTTTTTCTGGGCCACCTCCTGCCTGCCCCTCAGGCATTCAATTCCCTTCTCAGGTGCATCGTTAATCTTTGCTTTTGTTTCCTTATTCCTGTTTTCTCCCTGAGGTGAAAACATCCCAGCAAATTTGCATATTTGGCTGTCCTCTGGAGGTCTTGGACAGGCTTTAATGACTGTGTTGGAACCATTTTCTTTTCTCTCACTGATCCCATAGATGGAGATGGGGTGGGCGGAGGGTTTCACTACTCCCCCCTGAGAGGGAGTAACCAAATCAATAGCCCTGTCGCTGTTTCCATCTGTCAAGGTGACATGCCAACTGGCTAATGTTGAATTATTGATACTCCTTCCCAAAGCGAGTTAACCAAACAATTCAAAATCAGTGAAAAGGGGGCGTCAATTGCAAATGAGGTTAACTCCATTTTGTCATGTGGACTGGAAGCTGATGGCTGCCTCCAAGCCAAATCTGCTTGATTTATGTTATCGCCGAGAGAGGTTCTCAGTGCCACAAAGGGAAAGAACACAACAGAACAACAAAATTAGCCTTTTCAACCAAAAAGCATTCAGATGACTCTCCAAATGAGCCACAATTACTAGTTAACCTCCTCTCCCCTCCCCAGCAAAATGTGGGTAGCAAAAACCAGAGGGAATGTTCTTTCATAGTCAAAAGAAATGCCAAGATTTCCTTGACTCACTGAGATCCTTCTATGAATTTGACCTTCAGTACTAAGGAAGAGGTGATTACTGGATACAAAGGTTCACCTCTGACTAAATTCCTACTAATTTTCTACTGGGTATTAAGTTACTAGAGCAATTAATGAACCTGAAATGCGACAACCCGTTGATTTCACTGAGCAGTGTCATGGGAGATCACAATACATTCTCTTATGTATTCAGTGCCATAAATTATGTTCTTTAAGGAGTACATTAATTATTATGCACTGAGTAAACAGCTGCTTTATTTTATACACAGAAATGCCAGGAGGTACTTGTCCTGAAAACGTGTATGCCCAGGCTGCCAGAGGTAATAACTAAATGGGCGTGTCGCGTATTTCCATTCATTTGGATGGACCTTTTATTCAAGTGTCTGCCAAGACACATGCACAGACCAGAACGTTTAAAGGATTAACTTTCATAAATTTTAAGCATTCCACTGCATTTCACCCGTCTATATTTTTCACTCCTTTCTCCAAGCCCAGTGAACTGTTACAAACACAGCTCTGCAGCACCATCTAGTGGACAGGAAGGGGGGGTAGTGCACAGATAACTATAAAATTTGAAAGTCAAATTTCAGGTATGGCTCAACCCTTGTGTCCCGTGTGGAGAATCCCAGTCACATCCTGAGCTGACTGAAACAGGAGTAAGATGTCAGGAGCTCTGGCTGCAGTGTGGCTGGAGGGAAGGGTGGGGCGGCTGCCACCATATGAAGCAGTGCATTGATCTGTGCATTTTGATTAGTGGAGAAATCAGTTATTAATCAACAAGAACCATGGGTTTCCCAGCACAGTCCCAGAGAGAAAGCAGTGTATCAGCGGTTACAATTAACAACCAGTGTGTTGGGAAGTTACCCACTAGAAACTCTGTCCTGGCTTCAGTATGCAGATCATTAAAAGATAGAGGATCCTAAACTCTCCAGAGTGAGGGCTGAAGGAGACAGAAGAATTTTAAATGAAACACAAAACTAATATGCAGTTTGTAGCTCAAAATGGGGCTAGTCATTATTAATTCTCTTTACATAAAAAGAATGTGAAAACTACATATTTATGGCACGTGGGTTCTTCTGCTTAGCTGAAATGAAATTATTAGGACCAAGGAAAAAAAATCAATAATCAACAAATATTTATCAAGTGCCCACCTAGTACCAGGCACTCCTCTAGGGGTAATAGACATTAAAATCCCTGTCCTTTACATTAGTATTTAATATCCTGTGTCATGTGATATAGACACAGGGTGCTTTCACAATTGGAACGAAAGTTTCTCTCACCTTGTATAAATACACTTCAGAGTTATATTAAAATGCCATTATGGTATGAAATATGTTTCTTAAAAGAGAAACAATAACCAAACACATTGAGTTTAGCTGTTACATTTTTCTCCTATGTTGGTCTATAATGTGATTACCCTTACTGAGAACAGTAAATGTTTGGGCCTTCAACAAAGTTTTCTCATGGCAATTATCCTTTATAGCCAGACTGGAAGCAATTTCAGATGAATAACTACAAAGTCATCAGGTCCTTGGACAAAGTACAGGTTCCTAAAAGCTTGCTTCATGGGGTACACTGTCAAAGAAAGAGATTTGGTATTGGAGTCTGCCTAGCTGTCTCCAGAAGAGAGATTTCACATCTGTTCTCTGGGAACAAGAGCAGTTGTCCAACCAATCAACCCTCAAAAGGGTTGACATCTATGGAGAATCCGTAATTTAGGGAAGGCTGAAAAGTGGTGAGAAGAAACATTATAGATAGGACTCTAAAAAGCCAGGTATATGATTTACAGAAGTGGTTGATAGATTTCTATGCTCCAGACACTGAGAAAATAAGGATGAGTTAGATAATTGCCCTGCATGTGAGGCACTCCTTGTCAAACAATAGGGGGAAAGAACAGTAGGCAATTATAGTGTAGTGTGAGAAGAGTCAGTGGTATGAACATGGGGCCTTACAGCAGTTCCTAGACTTGGACATCTGTCAGTCACCTGAGGGCCCATTAAGCAGGAGACTGCTGTACCCCATGGCCAGAGGTTTCACCTCAGTAGGTTTACTTCTGAGGATTTGAGTTTCTACAAAGTTTCTGGTGCTGTTTGGGAACTGCTATTTTGGAGTTGGAGAACTAGGGAAGACTTCATGGAGGAGGTGACATTTCTGCAGGGACTTATAATAAATGTTAGGAATTTGGCAGACAGAGAGGGGTATGAACATTTTAGGCAGAGACTGCTGTGAAAAGGTGGCACATCTGAGGGTTGGTGAGTCCTTCCGGGTCATCAGAGCACTGCTTGGGGAAGGGGAAGAGGCCCAAGTGACAGACTGGGGCAGTTCTGAAGGGCCCTGGATGCTAAGTTCAGAGTCTGAACCTTGTCTCATAAGCAACATGGAGCTATCAGAAGTTTTTCAGGAGAGTGAGATGATCAGATTTGTTTCCTAGGAAGGAAATTCATCTATCCTTTGAAGAGAGGAGAACCACAAACAGGAAAAGCAATTAGGAAGCTGCTTCAATTGCCCGGGTGATAGACAGTAAGAGTCTTCACTAAGGCTATGGAAGCAGGAATGAAAAGGTGAGAGCAAATAAGAAAGAGATTTAGGAGGCAGAATCTATTGTAATTAGGGACAGTACTGAATGTAAAAAGTGAAAGAGGAGCTGAGAATGGGTCTGTAAGGTAATGCTGGGGTATCTGACTGGAAAGTCTTGGTAGACCTTGAGATACGATAAGATAAAGAGCAGTTTTTGAAGGAAAATGGCTAATTCAGTTTTGGAAAGATTAATTTTGAAATATTGCAAAAAAAAGAAGAAGAAAGGAAAAATAAGAAAAATGAATGAGAATAGGGGAGGTAGTACTTGTGTTAAAGTTAATGAAACTAGTGGTTTGATGATGGGGTTGAAGTTAATCTTTGTTAAAGGAAGATTTTTTCAGGGACAATTTTGGTCTTAAAAGTTATTATTTAATTTAATTAAAGCTACAGATTCAAAAAATTAAGCAGGAGGTGCTATTTGAGACTCTGCTCCACCACTTACTAACTCTGGGACTTGGACTAGTGAATTAACCTGGTACACATCAACTCATTTAATCTTCACCATAACCTGTAAAGAGGCTACTATTACCCCCAGCTGGGACTTTGTTTCCACATTTCTAAACTATGAATACTAACAGGGGCTTGTGAGGAATAATTGAGTTTATGTGTGAAAATCACTTAGAAAAAGCTTGGCTCACACAAGACCTTGTATCACTCAGTCCTTAAGCCTTTAGGTGCAACTCATAAATCTTAGCTTTCTGTTTATAAATCTAGCAAAATTTGACAATAATTTGTAAAGTAACATTTTACAACTAAAGTTGGTTCTGGCCACCAGTGAGGATGTGTGTGTGTGTGTGTGTGTGCATGGTACTTTTCTGTACACCAAACAATTCTCGGACACCAGCTGGGTGCCCTGCAATTCATATCGATGCTGACACCATCTAACAGGAGATAGCATCAGATCCCACAAGTTAAGGGCTCAGCCCCACAAGACTGTTCCCCCAACTCCCTTCAGATGCCAGCTGCAAGTAATCACCTGTGCTTCTGACTGATCAGCTATGGAGGTTCCAACGACCTCCTCCTGGGTTTGACTAATTTGCTAGAGCAACTTACAGAACTCAGAGAAACACTTTAGACCTTACTAGATCACTGGTTTGTTGAAAAGGATATAACCCAGGAACAGTCAGATGAAGAGATGCGTGGGTTAAGGCGTGAGCAAAGGGTTGCAAATTTCTACACCCTCTCCTGGTACCTCCAAGTGTTCACCAACCTGGAAGCTCTCCAAACCTAGTACTTATGGGTTTTTACAGAGGCTTCATTCTAGTCACAATTGATTAAAATCACCAGCCTCTGGTGATTGAATTCACTCTCCCTCTTGCTTTTCCACAGAGGTCATTGAGGATGAGACTGAAAATTCCAACTCTCTAATCACTTGGTTGGTTCCATGTGACCAGCCATCTTCTTAAGAGACCTAGGGGCATTTCAAAAGTCACCACATTCACATAATAAAAGACACCTTTGAGGTTCTCCTCACTTAAGAAATTCCAAAGGTTTTAGGAGCTCTGTGCCAGAACCCAGGACAAAGAACAAATGTACATTCTTACTGGAAACCATAATATCACAACTTAATTTGTCCTCTACACTTTAAATTGCATTTATAAATCCAGGCCTCCTTATTTTAAGAAATTCAGTTGTCTATAAACATATGATATGAAGGACCTAAGAAATTCTCATAAATCTAAAACTTTATTTTTTTTTAAAATATTTTATTTATTTTTGAGAGACAGAGACAGAGCATGAGTGGGGGAGGGACAGAGAGAGAGAGAGAGAGAGAGAGAGAGAGAGAGACAGAATCCAAAGCAGGCTCCAGACTCTGAGCTGTCAGCACAGAACCTGACACAGGGCTCGAACCCACAAACCACGAGATCATGACCTGAACCGAAGTCAGAAGCTCAACCGACTGAGCCACCCAGAAGCTCCTAAAACTTTAAACTTACAATTATGGGATTTAAAGAGTGGGATAGCAATGAGAATGATAAATGTGGTCTAATTTGGGCACAGACAACAAAGAGGTGCATTATCTGTAGATAATTTAAAAACAATAATAAAACCAATTAAATGTTTATTAGTTTGCTTTTTATTATTGCTATGTACTGACATGCTAACAATATCTGTGATAAAACAGTCCTCTGTGCTGGGAGGGATCACTCCTATGATCCATGCCCCATGGTAGATCTACCTTGAGCTTAAGTTTTAAAACTTAAAACTACTTAAAATCTTAGGAAATTCTCATTTAGTTTTCAAATAAAAACAGCAAATTTAAGTTGTCCCTAGGCTTATCTGTTAATTACTTGAATATATCATTAAACATTATAGATAATTAAACTATCAAATATTCACTAATATTTTCCCTAAACATAGCTTAAAATATTAATAATATATGTTTGATTTATATCACCACTTTACACACTTAATTATAAATTTTCCCAGGGTTTTATAATGTAGACTCAATAATGAAACACTTGTCATAGAAACAGAACAGTGTAGTAGGTTAAGAGTATACATTTTGGGGGTAGACTGCCCTGGTTTTCAAGCCTGGCTGTGCCACTGGCCAACTGTGACCTGGAGTTAGTTCTATAACTGCTCTGTGCCTCAGTTTCCTCGTGTATCAAATGGAGTATTAATAGTAAGTAGCTACCTCATAAGGTCACTAATTATTACATTAAACTGTTAAGTATATGTTAAAAATTGGTTGACTATATAAGCTTGGGTCTATTTCTGAATTCTTTATTCCATTTTATTGATTTATCAATTTTTAAGATCAATACCACGCTATCTGGATTATGCTAGCTTTACATTAATTCTTAAATCAGGTAGTACAAGTTCTCCAATGTTGTTCTTTTTCAAACTGATTTTGGCTGTTCTTCACTTGTGAAGGTATCTGGGCCCGAAGTTTTCTTGGTGGGTAGATTTTTAATTCTAAATTCAATTTCTTTAACAGTTATAGGGCTAGTCATGTTTTTTGAAATTCCTTATTGTGTCAATTTTGGTAATTTGGGTCCTTCGGGGATTTTCCCATTTATTATAAGTTGTCAAATGTATTGTTATAAAATTGTTTATAATAGCTCCTTATAATCATTTTAAAACATATGTACTTTCTATAGTTAGGCTCCTGCTTTCATTTTGGGTGTTGGTATTGGTAATTTGTATTTTCTTTCTTTTTTCTTGATGGACCTTGTTAGGGATTTATACATTTTGTTTACCTGTTAAAAGAACCACATTTCTGTTTTGTTGATTTTCCCTACTAATTAATTATCTATTTTTGGTTTCACTGATGTATTGATGTCTGCTTTGTCTTTATTATCTCTCTCCTTCTATTTACTTTTGGTTTAATATTTAGCTTTTTTTCCCCTAATATTTAAGGAGGAGGCTTAGATCACTGATTTTTAGGCATTTTGTGTTTCCAGTATAAGCAAATTAAGCTATAAATTGCCCTCTAAGCTTTGTTTTAGCTGCATTCCACACATTTTTATAGGTTGTGTTTTAATCTTCACTCATTTCAAATTATTTTCTTATTGATTTTGTGATTTCTTTGATCTATGGGTCATTTAACAGTGTGTCCGATTTCCAATTAGTTTTCTTCCAATGGGCTCCTGACTTTTCCCCTTTGGGCAGTCTTTCTGGGTCCCTCAGCCCATTCACTTGCAGTTCTTTTGCATTTTTTTAAGAAATGGAGGACAGAGCTGATGCTTTAAGAATACTTATTAAGCTGAATATGCAATTCAGATGACATATTTTTTATTGAAAAATTGCTGTGTGGTCAATATTGTGATCTTCTTTATCCATAGCTTCTGGGACTAGCCTCACAACTAGAGACAGAGAAAATGTCCTGGCACCTTTATTGTAAATGTTGCCATATATAGGACTGAAGGCACTTGCAACATGTTCTAAAAAAGGATTTCTATGCTTTATATTGTTGACATACTACATACTATCTCCAGCTTTTTTTTTTTTTTTTTTTTTAGATATGGTGACACATAATCTAATATTTTAAGGGACTTAGGCTTTACCTTCCTTCCTCCAAGGGGAAGAAATTCTGATATGGGTTTAGACAAGAGGAGTCCCCAGGGACCACTGTGATGGTCCCACTAGAGGAATGAGCTTCTACTAATAGGGAACAATCTGTTATAAGATGGCTGACAGGACTGATAAGGAAATACCTATTCCTGATCAAAGGCTGCCCCTTCTGGGTTCTTCTTCTCACCCTGTTTGTTGCATGTATTAATGAGGAATGTGGAAGTAACAGGCTATGAATTATTCCCTGCAAAAAAGACCTTATAGGCCTAGCAGGGAACCAGGCTCACTTATTCCTGGTCCCCATGAGCCCAAGGACAAAATAAAAGTAGGGGGCCCAACTATGACTTTTATGTGAACTCGGGGGCCACATGGTATGTATGAATTCCTCTACCTACCTGAATGCCCTATCCCTCTCCTTGGCCGGGATATACTCTCAAAGTTGGGGGCTCAAGTAACCTTTGAGGCAATGGGATGCACCAGCCCCCAGTTGGATCCAAATGGAGGCTATTCTGTGACCAGGCCCAACCAAGCGGCCCACCTGAATTCAGAACTGCCTTCCCCATTGTGTGGGCCAAGGACATTCTGGGTGAATGCCAATCACCCTGGAATACCCCACTCTTGCCAGTTAAGAAGCCAGGAGGAGGGTACCGACCAGTTCAAGCCTCATACCCAGTGGTCCTGAACCCGTACACCCTCCTCAGCCAGATCCCAGGCTCTGCAAGCTGGTTTACCTGCCTAAACTTAAAGGATGCCTTCTTCTCCCTCTGCTTGGTCCCCTAGAGCCAACCCTTGTTTGCCTTTGAATGGACTGAATCAGACATAGACACAGGGCATTAAACTCACCTGCCCTCTTTGGGGAGGCACTCACCAGAGACCTCACCGGCTTTCCAAGGGAGGCCACATGCTGCACCCTTCTCGAGTATATGGATGACCTCCTCCTTGCCAGCAATACCTGAGAGAATTGTACAGAGGGCACAAGGGCCCCCCTCCAACTCCTGTTAGACTCACGGTATTGGGTCTCATGCAAAAAGGCACAGATGTGCCAATAGCAAGACTGATACTTAGGAAAGAGAGTACTAGGGCCAGATTGAAGACCCCCTGTCTGGACAGAGGAGGCCAATGCTGCCTTCCTAGAGATAAAAATCACCTTGGGGCAGGTGCCAGCCCTTGGCCTGCCCAATATAGAAAAGCCTTTTAATTTCTTTGTGCATGAGAAGAAAAAGGTTGCCCTTGGGGTTCTCACAACCCCTTTGGCCCTTGGCAAACTCAAACCAGTGGCAGCAGGATGGCTACCATGCCTTAGGGCACTAGCAGCCACAGTTCTGCTCGTTAAGAAGGCATATAAACTCAACCCTGGGACAAGAACTAAATGTCAAGATCCCTCATGCTGTAGTGTCCCTCGTGCCTCTCCAACTCTTGGCTAGCATAATACCAGGGTCTCCTCTGTGAGAATCTATGGGTCAATCTTAAAACAGTGCAGACACTGAACCCTACAACTCTCCTACCTTCTGAGTAGGAGGGAAGGGAAGGGAAACAAAATCATGACTGTTCTGAGGTGACTTATATAGTATTTGCAAGCCACCCATATCTGCATGACCAGGCCCTACAGAGCCCACACCTCGCCTTGTTCAGTGATGGTGCCAGTTTCATCACAGAGGGCATTCAAAAGGCAGGGTATGCAGTGACATGCCTTGATCCAAGCCCTCACCATTAGCAAGGACAAGAGAGTCAACCGACTCCTGCTATGCCTTTGCTACAAATACATGGGGCAATCTACAAAGAGAAAATACTAAAGCTCCTCGAGTCTGTCAGGCTTCCAAAATAAGTTACAGTTCTACACTGCAAAGGACACCAGAAAGGAGACAACGCTCCAGCAAGAGGAAATCATCTAGCAGACAGGGCAGCCAAGATACTTGCTAATAAGGAGGTAGACATAGCTCCCTCCCTTATCTGTGCCACTACCCCCACCAGGAAGAAATTGTCCCCTGGTTCGGCTTACCAGCCACAACCTATAGCATTAACAGGCCTGCATTCATAGTGAACTGCTTACAGGCTTCAAAGCTCAGGGAAAGTAGAGCAGATGAATCACACCCTCAAGGGAACCTTAGCCAAGTTCTGTTAGGAATCAGACCTCCCATGGCCAGACCTGTTGCCCCTGGCCCTCCTGCGTGTCCATTGCACACCAGGAACACAATATTTCTCCCCTTTTGAGAAGGCCCAAGTGTCTTTAGAATCCCCCTCTCACCGGGGATCTCAGTCTAGGTCAAAGACTAGAAAAAGACCCTCTCAAATGACAGTGGACTGGACCCATATAGTGGGTCCACCACTCCAGAGTCAAGAGGGCCAATCCTGAGGAGTCCCAAACTTGGAAGACTGACCCAAGTCTGATCTTCAGCCCTGCTCCAGCCACACCCCAGAAGCTGGTTGGTCTACGCATGGCAGAAGCTTGAGAAATCATGTCTGATAAGATAGACTGTCCTTACTCTTTGCCATTGGATTGGCAGAGGTTGCCCCAGAAAGCTGGGGGAAACGGTGAGAGGTTCCTGTTTGCACTCACCTTCCTCTTATGGATAGGATGTTCTGTTGGTATTTATTGCCTCTAATCTGGGCCCCATTTGTAAAAACAAGGCACCTTCAGTGGAAGAATCTGAGGGGTTTAAAAGCTTAAATGTGACATAACCTCTTTTGGTCTGTTGGGTTGCCTGCCAGTAAGGTTGCTAATACCATTTTGGGGAAGGGTTTACACTGATGTATGTGCCTTACACTTCAAGAAAAAGAGATTAAATAGTTCTCAGGATAAAAAGTTGGTGTTTAGATTAACCTACAGCCTTAAGGTTCAGGCTAAATGAGCAGTGTTGCTACCCATACTCCTAGGGGCAGAAATAGCCACAGGGATAGGGACTGGCATAGGAGGCATAGGCTCTTCTGTGGAACTAACAAGTGGCTGAATCTGTAGTGTCCCTACAGAGCCAAATAAGTTCCCTGGCAGGAATTGCCCTCCAGAACAGATGGGCACTTGACCTCTTCACTGCCGAGAAAAGGGGCATCTCCATCTTCTTTGGAGAAGAATGCTGTTACTTTGTAAACCAGTCAGGAATAGTCACAAGCAAAGTTAGGGAACTAAGGAAAAGAACCAGTCCATAATAAAGATGATGCCCTCTAATACAGACTAGATCTGTTTAAAGGGGCATCAAAGGGGGGAATAATAGGGAAAAATCTGTTATAAGATGGCTGACAGGACTGATAAGAAAATACCTGTCCCTAATCAAAGACTCCCCTTTCTGGGTTCTTTTTCCCACACCGCTTGTTACACACATTAATGAGGAATATGGAAGTAACAGGCTATAAATTATTCCCTCTGCTGATGTTCTAGGCCCAGACCTCTGGAGAATGATCTCCTCTGAGCCCACCAGTGTAAAATAAATCTCCTGCATTCCAAGATCTCTGAGTGTTGCTTGGTTCTTCTGCCGGGTGATCCAGACCAGATTCCATAACACTACTATAGTGCCGGGTTGTGGGTCTGGGGAAAGCGGCTGTAGAATAAGCTACTCAGTCTGCCAGTCATCTAGGCATTTTGATAAAGTCCAGGAGCGATATCTAAATAGAGTGGAGAACACAGACAGGACAGTGAAGTTCTGGAGGACTTGCCCAGAGGATTTTGCTATAAATATCCCTCAGAATTTTGATGGATAAAAGCAATGGGTGGCTGAAAAGGAGCATGTGGGTTGTTGTCATCATCTCTACCTCCAACATGACTTTTAACAGTTTAACAAACAACTGGAATAACAGCTTCTAAAACAGCTAACAGTTACTGAGCACTTTCCGTGCACAGTCACTATGCTAAGACTTTCATATCTTAGCTGATTTAAATCACACAAAACCCATAAGCTAAATACTATTGTTATCATCCCCTTGACATTTGAGGAATTAAGTGATTTCCCTCAGGTCACTTACAACGGCATTTTCTTCAGAAATGTTTGCACTCAATCCAGTTTCTCAAAAAGGAGAGACTTTTCTCCCCATCTTGGGTATCTGGTCACTTTCTATAATAGAGCCAACATTGTCTCTGGGGCAACCAGAGGTCAAATATATTTTAAAAGTTCTCACTAGAACAGGCATCACAATGATTGAAACATTTTCTTCCAGTTGTGTGGTCTCTTTACACAGGAGAACAAATGATGCAGAAAAACCCAAGACGTCCTCGACAAGGTGCACATCGACAATGGGAGCAAGCACACTTCCAAATCCCATTTGTTTCTCCACTGCATACTAATCCCAGAGTTTATCAGTTTGAATTCATTCCCTGAAGAATAATTCGAGACTTAAGAATTCATTCTTAATCCTTTAGGGGAAAATTTCATATCCTGCATTAATAATCATAAGAATTCAGTAGCAGTGTCACCAAGAGCCCTCAGAAGATCACTCTGTTCTCTCACATAGAGACAGGTTGATAATGAACTGATAAATAGAACCTCGAGAAATCAAAATGTACAACATAATAGTTGTCAGTCAGACATGTTTGCAATATGATGGCTCTAATAATGTACCTCCTAAGCATTAATTATACTATTGGACAAGCAAAAGATTGGCAAAAGACAGCCAGCTATGCTTATCCAGAGTTTCTCCTTTAAGATTAATTTTTTTTTCATGTTTGCTTGTTTGCTTATTTATATTTATTTGTTTTTGAGAGAGAGACAGAGTATGAGCAGGGGAGGAGCAGAGAGAGATCTCTGAAGCAGAATCCGAAGCAGGCTCCAGGCTTCCAGCTGTCAGCACAGAGCCTGATGCGGGGCTCAAACTCATTGTGGTTTGCCACAAGATCATGACCTAAGCCAAAGTCAGGTGCTCAACCAACTGAAACCCCCGGACCTTCCAGTGTTTATTTATTTTTGAGAAAGAGAGAGAGAGAGAGAGAGAACATAAATGGGGAAGGGGCAGAGAGAGAGGAAGCCATAGAACCTGAAGCAGGCTCCAGGCTCCTGCTTCTCCCAACGTGGGGCTCAAACCCACAAGCTGTGAATCATGACCTGAGCCGAAGTTGGACGCTTAACTGACTGAGCCACCCAGGCGCCCCAGAGTTTCTCCTTAATAGCAAACTCCTGGATACAGGGTTGGTTTTATGGCTATGGAAGCTGTGCGGTCACATAACGCCCAGGCTCAGAAGGGTCCTGTACCTGCTTTAATGCTCTGCTGTCTTCATCATGAAATTCTTAATAATTTTATCTCCAAACTTGCTTTTTGTAAATTTAGTCAGATGGGACAATGGAGGCAGAGACGTGTACACTATAATATACATGTCTACCATTCCTTGATGCCCATCTGCATGCAGCATTTGTGATGCTCCTTGAGCATAGAATTCCAGTGGACCTACTGCACGTGAGAGTTCAGGAGATTCAAAGGAATACAGGTAAATGTGTTATGTATATGTCTAAGTGGGAATGCTGACAGCCCCCAAAGGTCACATTTTCCATTTGAACCAGAACTTGCTTCAAGTGTAGAAAGAAGACAGTGGTATTCTAATATACATGAATGACCAAGGAACCCAGCCATATCCTTTTTCACTCCCTTTTCACTTACAGAGAAATTAGTGACAGAGGAAGTGGAAAGATAGGGCAACCCACAGTTCCTTTCCTTATTCATCAACAAGCTGAAGGTAGAGATTGTTGGTAGAATGTGTGAGTATTAAGAAGTGAAATAAAACAATGGAGTTAATTTTGTGCAGCGTTTTTACTGTTTGCAAGAACAAAATACTTACGTATCTTTGAGCCACAAAATATGAATTGCGTTATTTCAGTAATTCTGCATATGAGTTAAATGCTTTTTATATTTGCATTTAAACTGCCACCCCACAATGTAAAGATGAATAGTAAAATGTATGCTAATAATTCAAAATATAATTTTTCTTCACTTAGAATGATATTATCCAGCAATAACAGGTCAAGAGAGAGACTGCAGAAGGAAAAAGCTTTATGTTTTAGTATCTTTAATGGCACACTGAACAAGGGACCCTACATTTTCATTTTGCACCGGGCCCTTCAGATTATATAACTGGCCCTGCCAGAATTAACCATGTCTCTGCAGTCTGCTAGTAATGGCCAATTTCCTGCTTCTTTACTTTTCCATTCCAGCTGGCCATTCTGAGTTTTCTTCATTGCCCTGGCTATCTGTAGGTAGAGACTTGCCCATGCCTGGTCCTGGAGTCATATGTAAGCTTCCTGATTAAGACAAAGTGTTGGCTCAGTACTGTTAGAAAAGAGACAACAGTCCCAAAATGAAGTTACTTGTGTTAATCTCCCTGTCAACTTAATACCTAACTTAATTAAAGTTTCAGTCTCCCCCAAGGAATGGGATCTTAAACCAGTCAATCTTGAATTACCTGGTCAACACTCGAGAGGTAATCTGCCTGGTAGACCTCTGCCATCCCCTCAAGAAAGGTGACTGTGACACAAACAATTAGCACTTAGCTAGTAGAAATAACATCCTTGTCCCACCCCCTTCTGCCTATTAAAGTCTTTAATTTTGTACAGCTCTTCAGAAGCTCTTTTCTATTTGCTGGATGGGTCGCTGTGTGATTTATGAATCATTGAATAAAGATGGTAAGATATTTAAAATTTACTCAGTTGGTTTTCTTTTTTTAACAGTATAAAGAACTTGAGTGATGCTGATGCCTAGGGCCAGACCATATGGTTTCTGCCTTCCACCCCCATGGAGAATGAATTCCTTATCCTTGCAGCCTCCACCAGTTGTAGACTTGCTGCTCACACTGACTTTTGCTATCTAGGTCTTCCCATGTAGCCTTACTGCCTGGCTCTGACCTTGAGAAGCAGTGTACACCTAGCTGGCTCAGTTGGTTGAACATTGGACTCTTGGTTTCGGCTCAGAGCATGATCTCACAGTTTTGTGAGTTTAAGCCCCACATCAGGCTTTGAGCTAGCAGTGTGGAGGCTGCTTGAGTTTCTCCCTTTCTCTCTGCCCCTACTCTACTTGCACTCTCTCTGTGTCTCTCTCTCAAAAAAAAAAAAGTCTCTCCCTCTGTCCTCCTCCCCCACTCATGCTCTCTCTAAAAAAAAAAAAAAAAAAAAGAACATATCTGGGAAATTGCTCCATATCAGTACATATTGGCCTCAATTATTCTTTTTAAGGGCTGCATAGTAGTTCATGTCTAAAAGACATTGAAATTGTTTCTAATATTTTGATATTTCAAACAATGCTGAAATCATTTTTTCTTGGACATAATTTCACACATTTGTGAATATTTATTAGATGTAGCATTGCAGGATCTAAGAGAATATAACATTTTAATTCAGAAATATATTAACAAATTGCTGTCCATTTGGGTTGCGGCTGTTTACAGCCCCACCAGCAAGCATCCAAGCTTGCATACCTTCATGAACGTAGTGGATCTTCGAACTTACTGCTCTTTCCTACTGCGACAGGGGAAAATAGTATCTTTAGCATCTTTACCTATGAGTGGAGTGCAGATATATTTGAATCCACTAGGTAATGTCAATATATGGGGTAGACTTCTATATCCTTCCTAACACTTTGTATTGTTAGACCTCTAACTTATTCCAATAGATGAGGGGGAACCAATGTTTCATTGTGGTTTTAATTTACATTTCTCTAATTACTAATAAGGTTGAAAATTTTTTCATGTGCTCCTGGGCCATTCCTGGTTCTTCCTCAATTAAATGCCAGGTGGTATCTTTTGCCAATTTCTATTGGGTTGTCTTTTTTTTTTTTTTTTGCACTGATTTTTTAAAATCCTCTGTGAATTATATGTGTTGCAAAAATTGTTCCTAACTTTGTGGTTTGTCTTTCTACTCTCCTTAAGACATCTTTCCATCAATAGAAGTTCCTAATTTTAAATTTGTTTAATATATCAATCCTGAATTTTATGATTTATGCCTTGTATGCTTATTTATGAAATCTTTCCCTGCTTTAATGTAATATCATGGAAAATTCTTACAGTATCTTCTAAAAGTTTTATAGTTCTGCCTTTCATATTGAAGTCTTTAATCTGCTTGGAATTAAAATTTTATATAGTGAGAGGTAGGTATTCCCATTTTATATTTACAATATGGATAACTAATTGGCCCATTACTTTTTATTGTGCAATATACTAAATAGTGCCTCCTTCTCCCACTGGTCTGTAATTCTCTTGCTATCATGAATCAAGTTTTCATATATGTGTGGGTCTGCTATGAGCTCTCTGTTCTCTCTTATTGGCCACCTTGTCCATGCCTGCCCCAACCAGCACTCTCCTAATTACTATTGTTTCATGACAAGTCTTCATATCTCATGGGACCAATTCCTCCACCATATTCTTTTAGTCTTTTGCTCTTTCATATAAATTTGAGAGTCCATCAAATCCTGTTAGGATTTTCAACGGAATTGCAGTTAATCTATAAGTCAACTGGTGAAGAGCTGGCATCTTTAAAATTTTGAGTCTTCTTACGTATATATATGTGTATATATATATGTATATTCTTGAAGGTTTTAAAATAAAATTTTATACTTTTTTTAATGATGAACTTTCCTTAGATACTTTATATTTTGTTGCTACTGAAAATGGTATCTTTAAAAAACATTTCTAACTAAATGTGGCTGGTGCACAGAAAAGCAACTGGCTTCTTAATATGGGTTTAGCACCTAGCAAGATTGCTACATTATCATATGTTTTTTCTGCAGAGAATTATCATTTGCAAATAATGATAGATTTGTTTCTTCCTTTCTAGTCCTAAATGTTGAATAGAAGTGGTGATAGTGTGTATTGTCACCTTATCATTGATCCTAAAGAGAATGTTTTTAACATTCCAGGATAAAATTTATGTGCTATTTTTTGGGGGGTATATACTCTTTATTTTTTTAATGTTTATTTATTTATTAAAAAATTTTTAATGTTTATTTATTTTTGAGAGAGAGACAGACAGAGTACGAGCAGGAGAAGGGCAGAAAGAGAGGGAGAAAGGGAGACACAGAATCCGAAGCAGGATCCAGACTCCGAGCTGTCAGCACAGAGCCCAACTTGGGGCTCGAACCCACAAACTGTGAGTTCATGACCTGAACCAAAGTCGGATGCTTATACAACTGAGCCACCCAGGCGCCCCATAAAATGTTTATTTATTTTTGAGGCAGAGAGAGAGAGAGAGAGAGAGAGAGACAGAGTGTGAGCAGGGGAGGGAGACACAGAATCTGAAACAGGCTCCATGCTCTGAGCTGTCAGCACAGAGCCCGACGCAGGGCTCGAACCCATGAACTGGGAGATCATGACCTGCAATGAAGTCAGACGCTCAACGGACTGAGCCACACAGGCGCTCCTGGGGATATATACTCTTAATGGGATTATAGAAGTTCTCTTCTATTCCTAGTTTACCAAGGAATTTATATTTAATCTTTAGTTTTTAACATTGTGAGAAATGATAATTTTACTATATTTCCAAAAAATTACTGTATTTCTAAAATCTTCTCCATTCTTTCCTCTTTTGCCTCCACCACCCTTTTTGTTGATGATATAGGTTTATGTTTACATTTACACCTATTCTTATTGATTTACGATCTTTAATGGATATTTTTATTCATATCTGTAAAAGATGAGGAATTGTCTGTACTACATTTTCTCTCACTATTCATTTCTCTTTTCCTCCCAAGTTGGGTTAGCTATATCATGGGAATATTGTCCATGTAAATAGTATTTAGATTCTGTTCTTCAACCACAATCCCTAGATGCGTTTTGTTTTTTTAATTTTTTTATGTTTATTTTTATTGAGACAGAGAGAAACAGAGTATGAGTGGGGGGAGGGGCAGAGAGAGAGGGAGACACCAAATCTGAAGCAGGCTCCAGGCCGTGAGCTGTCAGCACAGAGCCCGACACAGGGCTCAAACTCACGGACCGTGAGATTATGACCTGAGCCGAAGTCATGACCTGAGTGGAAGTTGGATGCTCAACCGACTGAGCCACCCAGGCATCCCAGATGTGTTTTGGTTTTATTCCTATAGTTAGAGTTAGGGTTTACTGCCAATCTGTGTTTGTGGTTTTGTCATCTTTTGTTGGGCTAAAATGTGTCCTCTAATAATTTCTTCAGCAGGTACTCATGATAGCTATATTTCCAGATAATTTTTTTTCCTGGAAAATAGTTTGTTGAGTATAAATCCTTGGGTCATATGTTATTTCTTTAGTATTTTGGGGGGCTTTTGGAAGATTATATAATTTTCTAGGATCTCAGACCGAACTATTTCTTTCCTTTAATAGATGAATTAAAGGTTTTGCCTTGATGTCCAAATAATTCGTTCATTATCTTTGAAGTTCAGTAACATTACCAAGATATGTTACAGGGTTGACAGTTTTGTGTCACTTTTTGTGTTTGTTTGTTTGTTTGTTTTTTGGTGGAACATGGCATGCACTTTTACATGCAGTTTCAAATGTAGCTTTCATTTTGAAAAAGTATTCTCGATTGTATCTTTAAGGATTTTTCCTGTTCTGTTGTTTGAGTTGAAAAAACTGTTTTTTTGGGGGGGAGCAGAGAGAACTATGTTAAACCTCCTTTTTCTGTCTTCTATATTTTTTTGTTTGTAATTATTTTGTATTCTTGATTTCCATTTATTTGCTTCTATTTCTCAACCCTGTTTTCTATTACCTTTCTGGTAGATTTAACAGTGTCTGTTATCTTTTGGGCTGCTCTCAGTATGGCCTCATTTTTGTAATGATTTTATTTTGCTCATCTTTCTCGAACGCTGTCACTCCTTTTGTTGTCTCACCATGCTTTATCTGTTCTTGTATCTCTGCTTAAGCTCCCACTTTATAGCGACAGTTGCTTCTTGATAAATTTATGAATTCATGCTGATATACTTGCTCACAATTCCATCCGTCTCATGGCAAAACTTTCATAATTCCACATTGTCAGGAATTCTCATGTTATAGAATTATATGTATTATATGTATGAGTTGCTTTGGTCTTGATTTCTCTTCTTCATTGATATTGGCAGCTGCAACCCTCCTCCTCATGCAATATCTCTTCTCCATCTTGTCTCCTTGACCCATTACTTCCTACATTTGTAGCCTATCTATATGATTCTTTCCTCATTCCTACACTCCTGAATTTTCCTTTGTGCCAACTCAGGTCCCTGTAAGCTCCTGCCACCCTCCCATACACACTCTTCCTTGTTATTCCATGTAAAAGGTGGTTGACTTTGCCTCTCAGATGGTGCCACTCACCTTATGGAATTGTGCTTTCTCCTTTGGTTTGAGCTCTGTAGCCATGGACATTCGATCTTATCATCTTTCAGTGCCTGTCTTGACCTTCACTGCATCTGATTGCTTTGCCTTTAGTACTATAGTTTGGGGTGGTATACACCTTTTAGTTTCACTGAAGAAAAAATTTGCATTTCTGTCTCTCAGACTCCTTATTGCTTTAAGAGAAGAAAGTAAAAATACTACCTTGACTCAGCCATTTAAAAACTGTGCTATGGGCTTCTTACTTTGTTATTGGAATGGTCTAATCCTGGGCCTATCTTCTGCTCTGCTCTACCTTCTAGGCCTGTTTCCATTGTTGTGGTTCAGGAAAAATTGCACTCCCAGCCTCGTGACACCTGGGTTGCTATTCCTGACTGCTTGATGGGCCTATGAAGAATGCCTTTGGGTATTCATCAGTGATGATGGATAAAACTTTGCCATTTAAAAGAAGAGAAAATGTGTCAGTACCTTTAGTCACTCTTGAGAAACCTAATTAGATACTGAAATAGTCTTATGGGATCTGAAAGCTCTGTATCTTTATATCTAGCAGTAGAAGAGCTTGCAGCTTTCTCCTTGAGAAATGCCCAGTTTTCAGCTCCTAGCTCACTTCATCCAGAGGCTCACACTCCAGTGATTTCCTGCGCTCAAGGTGTCCCATCCTACCTGCAAAACTCATAATGGAATCTCTAGTAATTTTCTTTTGTGAATGCGTATTGATGAATCCCTAAACTAGGACTAATACAATCAAGATCAGATTTTTATGACTCTTGTATGCAACTGCAATCTAAATTAAGAAAAAAAAAAAAAAAAAAAGAAGAGTTGCACAGTTGTATTTGTCAGCCCAGTTCTGTGGGAAGAAAATTGGCCAGGCTGATAAGGGACTAGTCCATATTTTTTTGTGTGTGTGTGTGCCTTGGTTGTTTATGTGTCTTAGAGGAAATAGGGAAGGAAGGTGGACAGGATACTTGTCTCAGGCTGACGAATGATGTACTGATGAGCTCAGGCTCTGGAGTCAGACTGCCTGGATTCAAGCCTTGGTACTGCCCCCTACTGAAAGTGAGCTTTTGACGAATTCTTCCTTTCTCTGTGCCTTGCTTTTTACTCCTGTTTTTAAAATTTTTAATATTTATTTATTTTGGGGAGAGTGCAAGCGAGGGAGGGACAGAGAGAGGGAGACAGAGGATCAGAAGTGGACTCCGACAGGCTGACAGGCTGACAGCAGCAAGCCTGATGTGGGCCTTGAACCCACGAACCATCAGATCATGACCTGAGCTGACATCAGATGCTCAACTAACTGAGCCACCCAGGTACCCCTGCTTCTGTCTTCTCTAAAAAGGGATAAAGATGACGATGATACTATCATAAGTTTTTTTTTTTTTTTTGAGGACTAAAGCCAGTAATGTACATAAAGTGTCTGGCAGGGAGTACTTAGTAAATACATATTGTTAATGTTATGATAAAGCTTAATTTTATCATTTTAATGAAATATTAATGAGGAGGGTCCAGTTCTTAATACTGAGACTCAAGAGGAGGATGCATGGGTGAGAGGAACTTGCAGGTGCTGTCATACAGCTGTAAGCAGATCTGATCTCACAGATTTACAGTGTCTCAGTTGGCTGGCCTTTCTCTGCCAGCCAGTGTCTGAAGGCTCAGACAGCCACACCACCAACAATCAAAAACAGCTGCACCTGCGTTTGCTCTAACTCTTGTAAATTATGTAGCACTTTAATATACAGTTTTCTCTTTGCCCTTTCCAACAACTTTGTGGTGAGGGCCTTGTCATTCCCATTTTACAAATGAGACTTATGTGACTCACCTGAGGTCATGCTATTGGTAAGAAGTGAAAGCTGTTCTCAACCCAAGTCTTTCCCTTTCTTCTGTGCTCACTCTACTAAGGTGGCTGTTCAGTTGTTTGGAAATTGACTACAATAGCCTCTAAAACATACTCTTCAACGTGCGTCTCAAACTTCAGGGTTTGTGAGAGTGGTCTTTAAAAATGTACTTTTAAAATGTAGCTTCTTCACTGTGCAAAAGCTTTTTAGTTTGATGTAGTCCCCTTTGTTTATTTTTGCTTTTGTTGCCCTTGCCTGAGGAGACTGATCCATAAATATGTTGCTAAGACTTATCAGAGAGCTTGCTGTCTATATTTACTTCTTGTAGTTTTATGATTTCCAGTATTACATTTAAGTTTTTAATCCATTTTGAGTTAAATTTTGTATATGGTGTAAGAAAGTGGTCTACTTTCATTCTTTTGAATGTAGCTGTCCAGTTTTCCCAACACCATTTATTGAAGAGTCTGTGTTTTCCCAGTTGCATATTCTTGCCTCCTTTGTCAAAGATTACTAAAACTAATATATTTTGTCAGCTACACTTCAATAAAAAAAAATAGGGATTCTTAGACCCCACTACTAGAGAGTCTGAGGTTTGGGAGGGGCCTGGGAATTCTGCCATTTCAGTGGACCCAGATGTCTATCAGCATCTTCTAGGATCCCAGTCTGACCTTCACTACATTTGGCTGCCCTTCCTCTAAGACTGTAGTTTGGAGTTATGCACATCTCTTAGTTTCATTAAACACAGAGTCAGGTGATTCTGTTCGGAGGTAGCCTAGGAAATTACACTTTCCAGGGACCAAGGATAAGTAAAACAGATAAAATCATTGTCTTCATGGAGTTCACAAACAAGTGTGAGAAATGGACAAGTAAATAATCCAATGTCACACAATGTAATGAAACTGTTAAATTCATCTGGAGAATACTCCCATTTTGATCCTGCCCCATTCTATTGTTTTTGCTTGTGTGTAATTATGTCTGGGAGAAGCTTATTTAATTCTCTGCTTATGAAGGTCTCATATTAGGCTGCTCTATTTTATGACCCAATTTGTGCTTTAAATTACATAAAATTCCTAAAACTTAACATAGACCTATACATGTTTACATGTGAAATTTTTTCTCCCTTCTGTACGTACAACATTTTTTATTAGCTACTATGAATAATATGAACTATTTCCTCATAGTCATCTTGGATGATACCATGACCATTTGTTTGATCAGTGACATTACTTATCAAGTGCTTTTGTTTATTTGTATTACCTAATTCTCATGATGATTTGGTGAGGTAGATACAAGAATTATTGCCTCTGTTTTACAGAGAGGAGGCCGAGGTTTAGGGAAATGTTGGCTTTATCATTTTTGCCCAGCTGGTCAGTGGTACAGCTGGATGCAAACCTCATCCTTCTGACTCCTAATGCATGGCTCCATTCATGGCACTGTGGAGCAAGACAAATCAGTAAGCTTTGAGCGGCGCTGCAGAGACTGGAAAATGCCTAACCTGGACAGGATTTCTGTAACATAACCATAGGGATCCAGTCATCTCCACTTAGCAGTACTGATCAATGACCTGTTCTGCCCAGTCCTTAAAACTGTGTTTGAATATTGATGGTGGTAAGCAAAGCAAATTACAGGACAGAGAGCAGAAAATACACCAGTCCCATTAAGCATGAGTAAAATGACCACTTTTAAAAGCAGTTTATGGGCCTCACAGGGAAAACACACACATGGATAAAAGGAAACAAAAAACCAACAGCTTAGTACCTTAGAAATCCATCAAGAGAACTTACCTCAAGCAAGGATTATGGCCGCTATCAGAGAGAGGCTAAATGTCAGTGTCTGTTTTATCATTTTCTTCTCTTAGCAGTTTTGACCTTCCCTTCATAACATAGTTAATAATTATATGTGTGCTTTGGAAAATAAGCTAATTCTTTTCTTGTTCCATATGATCCTTTTTATTTGGAAACCTTTGATGTACATAAAATACTAGAGATAGTTAAAAACAAGTTTGTATGGATTGGTTAGCAACACCCAGTTATTAATGGGTGTTATCATTAGGGAATTTAAAGATATAGTTCCGGAATAAATGGTGTCCAAAGCTGGCAAAAAGCCCTGTTTGCATATTCGTATTACCACCCAAACACCTGGGGATAGAGAATGCATGATTCACTGGCTTTAGAGGTGGCTTCATAGTGAATAAAGTAGTTTTATGAAAATCAATAGAGTGACTACAATTACCAAGTGCATTACTTCAAAGATATTAAGAGCCATAAATCAAACATGTCAGCTGAAGAATAATGATGATGTTATATACGAACAAGAAAGAATGCTATCAGCTGAGGAAGTGGTCAGAATCTTATCCAGGGCATCTGAGGAAAAGTAGTTGCTGTTTGTTTGTTTGTTTGTTTGCATCCCTCTTAAGGCAGTTTGTTACGGTCTTACAAAGCAGAATATACAATTTTATAATCACTGACATACAGTTGGAAGGGAGAAGAAATCCAATCATGCTGAAAGATTTGGCTGGAATTGTCTCCACTCAACAAACAGAGATTGCCTGGCTGGGAGTGCATTTGTCAATGCCGTGTACTCCCACGCAGCACGATAGAGCTGAGGATGTCCCAGAACTGCTAAGTAGTAAAGTGCCTGACATGCTAATTTTTTTGAAACTTGGAATGCCAGGTTTGGAGGGTCTGCATAAAACAGTTAGTGTGACCACTCCCATGATGCTCTCAACTCTTCTACAACCCCAAGTCCTGCATGTTTGGGCTCATGAATCCCTCTCCAGCATGGCAGCCCATTCCAATCTGAGGAAAGCAGCCATTCCATTCATGACCGGAAGGAAGTTCTGAAACAGTTCTGTTCCATTGTAGCCACACAGCATCATCTCAGGTAGTAAAGGCTGCCTTCATATAGGCAGCTCCTGAATCTTCCCTTCTCCACAGTAAACACCATTACTTTCTCCAGCTATTCCTCTGCTTTCATGGTTTCTAAACCTTCACTTTTCTGTTTGGTCTTTGCCAGACTCACTCTGGTATTCATGTCCTTCTTGAAGGGTGGTGCCCAAACATGAAATGTGGTCAGCCTGACCACTGCAAAGTAAAGTTGAACTAATAGCTTCCTTACTCCTGGTATTTCATTTTGTGTGAATAGTGAACAACCTTGGCTTCTAAATCCTACAGATGATTCTTGTTGATGAAATTATACCAATTTATTCATTCAATATTTATTGAACAGTCATTATGTGTCAGGCACTGTGCTAGGTGCTGGGAATACATACATCTGCCTGCAAGGACTGTAAAACATAATAGGACAGGTTACTATAAATATGGTTAATTAGATAATGGTGTGAAAAGGCTATGACAAGGAAAAGAGTAGGGCTTTAATTAGACAAAGAGGGATACCTAAACCAGCCTGGGGTGGTAGTGGTGATAGTAACTGTGGGACTAGAGAGGACCAACCAGGGGGGCTGGGTGGGGCTTCTGGGAAGACCTGGAGCTGGGCTTGGCTCCTGATAAATGATGGGAATAAGCAGGGGGAGGAGGAGGGGGGGAATGGCATTCCAGGCAGGGAGATTAGCAAGTGCCAAGACTCAGAGGCAAGAGAGAAAAATAAATATCTGTACAGGACTCCAAGTATTTAAATGTTAATGGTGGGGAGTACTGAGATGAAAGAAGAGGCTTGAAAGGAATAAAACATACTTCTGCCAAAGGGGTTTGGATTTTATTATGAGCATATGAGCAAATGAGAAAGCCTCTAGGGGAGCAGAAATGGAAAACTCCCAGACCCCTGTGTTAGTGCAGCAGAGATAAGACCCAGAACACAGACATTGGGTCTGGGTGACATGGCTTCCAGTGGAGCTTTCTCCGACAGCTTTATATGGTAATATAAGTTGTTTTTGGTCTTGACTTCATTGGGCATATGCAAGTCAGTGAGTCCATAGTTCTCTGGTCCTCTAGTCCTGTGGTCTCCTTCTACATAAGCTGCTGAGACCATAATACTGGTATGCCTCCATGAGGTAAAAGGAAGGAAGTAGGAACCATGTTTGCCCATATCCAATGGATATTTTCTGTATCTTTTACATTGCTTGTGGGAATAAATCAAAGTAAAAATAACTTCAAACTCAATCCAAGTTTTTATTCTTGCCCATTTATAATTCTGGACTTGACTGTATAGTATGGCCTAATCCAGAAGGGAAGTGAAAAATCTGATTCCTGGATTGGAGACTGTACATCTGTAGTGGCATCTATCCATGAGAGTGTGTGATATTGTTCAGCAGAAATCAATGGCCCAGGTGGGGATGGCAAGAAGGTTGATGCTTTTCTGGATAGCAGAGAAGGGCCAGGGAGGCAAAGATGTTGAGAATATTGATAAGCATAGTAGGCTGAAAAGAAATAGCACCCTAAAAAACATATTTACTTCCTAATCTTTGAAATCTGTATTATTTTGTATGGCAAAAATGTGGGTAAGTGTCTTGAAATGAGATGCTTATCTTAGATTATCCAGGTGGGCCCTGGTGTCATCACATGTATCCTTATAAGAGAGGGGCAGAGGAAACTCTGATATGAAAACAGAAGAGAAGGCAGCATGAAGATGAAGCCAGAGATTGGAGTTATGTGGCTACAAGTCAAGGAAGGCCTGGAGCACCAGAAACAAGGAAAGAAGCACTGAGCAGATGATCTCCCAGAGCCTCTGGAGGGAGTGTGTCACCTTGATTTCATATTTCTACCTCTTAAACTGTGAGAGAATAAATTTCTCTTCTTCTAGACTCCAAGTTTGTGGTATTTGCTATAGCAGCCACAGATAACTAATACAATGAGAGGATAGCTGAAGCGGGGGACATGGAGCCTCAGTTACATACAGAAGATGGCAGAGGTAAGGAGATGTTGCTATAATGGGAGGACATGGAGGCCTTTATGAGGTCCCGGAATTACAGGAGCAAGAGAAAGAGAAATCTAGATGGAGAGGTGGTTATAGTCAGGAAGAATTTAAATTTCAGAGATGGAGTTTAGTAGATGAAGGAAGTGAGGGACTAGGGTTGTGGCTGGGTTATTCACATGAACATTGCAATCTCCCAGGGTGATTGTTCAAAGAGGAAGACTGTGAATCAGATGCCAGAGTTTTCAAGGAGTCAAGGGGAAGTGAAGGGAGATAACAGGTGAAGGGTGGGAAGATGCAGAGGGTTCAGGGTGATAGAACCAGAAGGCAGGTGCCCTAATGGAACCTGCTTAGAATTTTATTCGATAGGTGAATCACGTTCTTGGAGAGATACTGGAGCAAAGAAAATGCCCACTCTGTCTTTTGAGTCCAAGGCATGTGAGGTGTTGGAAAGTGTGCAGCTTGTATTCGAGGGATCTCCTGGAGCAGGGCGTCTGTGTCCTCTGGAGAAATCCAGGAGGGCCAGGACATACAGAGAACATTCATGAAGTGACTGATGATGGGTGAGTATTTGTTAATATGCAATGTGATAGATCAATTGATTCAACAGATAGCAGCACTTGAAAACTATGTAAGCCTGATGATGTGGTAATAAAGATGCAACATTTCAGAAATTTGCACATGGGCTCAGGTAATACACATGCTTCAGTATAGTCCAGTATTAGCCAGCTCTAGGCCTCCTGGAGAATGATGAATGAACTCCCTCAGTAAGTTTAGTATTGGACTCATTTTAGTTAGCTTGTGAATATCAAATTTTAGTAATCTTCAATAACTAATTTAGCAAGTTACTCTAACATTTTGGAGAATATTAAAAGGAAGGTCTATGGAATTGCTTGTCATTTATTTGTCTCTGAGCATCAAAGCAGGGACCTGCAATTTGGAAAGAATTTGAAAACTCCTAGGAGGTCTTTTGTAATTCACAGCAATTCTCCAGACTGAATATCCTTAAATTAATTTGCATTCTTTTGCTTTGTCACTTAACCAGTTACAAGTCACAAACTTGTATTTATGCCTATTCCTCATTTCTCTGTCTTGTCTACAAATACCTCATGAGAGACTTTGTTAAAGATTCCTCAGACACCATCAGCTTGAGCTAATGTGTTAATGTATTATATTAATAATATCTAATATTAAGCGCTTTATATAGATAAATGTCATTTAATCCTCTGGACATCCCTATTAGGGAGGTATTTTAGTATCACTGTCTTAGTATAAAGATTAGGGGGGAGATAAGTAACTTGCAGAAGGTCAGCTAGCAAACAGAAGAGCGGGATTCAATCCTAGGCAGGGCTTCAGAAACCTTGGCCTTGCTCATTCCACTGAGGAGCTTTATACTTCCTGGCGGGTACAAATGGGAATGTATGTCTTCAGATAAAAAAGTGGTCTGTTCTTCCGTTAAGCGCAAAGGCGTTCTACTGGAGAGAGACCCAGGTGCCACAGCATTGATTGGTGCCTGCAGCCTGGCCCACAGCTGCAAAACTCCTCGGCTATGGTGGCTCCTGAATTCTCTAAAAGTGTCTCTCTTTTCTCTGCAGTGTGGTTGGCATCCTGAGCCCTGAGTGCTCCACGCCCAGGTACCAGGACTGACACCTCCATTTGGGAAAACTACTGGGTCTCCCACCAGCTGAGACAGTGGGGCTTTCTTCTTGCTGCTGTCTTGGTCCTGGGGCTGGGAAAAGTCACATGGCCTCTTCTGCAGAGGGAGCTGTTCTTATGCTCCTTTTCTCTAGAGCTGAGTCTTCTCTCTTGTTTTCTACTTATTTCACTTCTACCAGTATCCCCCTCCCTGCTCCTGTCTTTCTCAGTCTCTTTCTTTGTCTCTCTATTCACTACCCTTCTCCCAATCTAGATTCATCCCACCCTTCTTGGGGACTCTTGTTACACAGAAGGAAGGTTTGACTATATATTATTTCCTTATCAGTCTAGTAACCCAATCGGCAAAAGAAATGTGATCAGCTGGTCAATAATTGTTCTTACCCTGAACCTATACTCGTTCCTAGCGATCCAAGCTTCCTTTCCTAAGACTTCTGAAATCAATGTTTTGGGATTTAATCCTAGAATCTACCTGCAGTTTATAGGATTAATGTCTACAGATATTAATCTATAGAATCTATATAGATTATATATATATTATAAATAGATTTATATAAATTTATATAATTTATAGATTATATAGATCTATAAATAAAATAGAAATATATAAATTTATAGAATTTCTAGTTTTGACAAACATTAAAATCTATTTATATAGATTATATAAATCTATAAATAAAACAGAAATATATAAATTTATAGAATTTCTAGTTTTGACAAATATTAAAACAACATTTCCCTATTGTCAGAGCTCCAGCGCAGGTAGTGGATCAGGGACCTTTGTCTGCAAGTTCTTTCCATGTTCTGGGATGTTGCTTGTCAAGGCCTGAGACTTAAACCTATCTAGAGCAGACAGAAGCTAACTGAAATTCTTTGTCTATCTAAAGCTTCCAACCCCTTACAACATTTATTCTATCCTTGTTGGGTCTGAAGATCATTATCATTGACAGAGAAGCCTAAAGTAGACGGACTGGCATTTGGTCATCCAGTAGTACTGCATCATGCATCCCAAATAGATAATTTGCATTTAACCCCTGGAGGCTATCTAAATTAACCCTTTTAGTTTATAGCTGAGGTAACTGATAATAACCAGAAATAAAATCCAGGTTTCTTGACTCCCAGTCTACCCACTTTTTCTTTATTTAAATTAGGTTTTACTAACAGGTTCTCAAAGTGTCTAAACAGATCAGACAGATTAAATACATTTGAGACTTTAGATGTTTAAAAAAAATTTTTTTTACTGTTCATTTAGTTTTGAGAGAGAGAGAGAGAGAGAGAACCAGGGAGGGGCAGAGAGAGAGCAGGAGACACAGAATCTGAAGCAAGCTCCAGGCTCTGAGATGTCAGCACAGAACCCGATGTGGAGCTCTAACTCATCAACCACAAGATCATGAGGTGAGCTGAACTTCGTTGCTTAACCGACTGAGCCACCCAGGAACCCCAAAAATCTAGATCTTTAAAGCATATTCTAGTTCTTTCTCCTTTAAAGAACCACTTTCCAAATCTATCTCATACTATGTAGAAAAACAAATGCAACGCTCAAAGATTGAGGAAAATAGTAAAGATAAGTGTGTTGGCATAGATTTTGGTATAATTGGGGTCCTAGCTCTATCAGGAGACAATGGTCTCATTCTTTGAACTTATGAAGTAAATTGGTAGGATAGCCCTAGAAAAATCCATTCTTTAAAATTCAGCTTGAAATAAAAACATAGCTAAATACGGCTTTGTTATTTTATTCTAAAATCATGTACCTTAAAAAATATGGTCTTCCATAAAACACACCTATCAGCAAATGAGAGAGGTAAAGACTTTCTCAGTGGATGTGCCCTAGGATTGATGTAAAACATGGAAAAGTAACAAATGAGAGGGGTACTGATTTCCCAACACAGACATTTTCTTGCTGTCTTTCACAAGAGGAGTAATCAGGCGCATTTGAGGCTGATCCTTGTAGAGGGCCTAGAGGCATATGCAGGAAGATCAAATCCTGTAGGATAATATACATACAGGGCTATGACTGAAGAGCCAGGAGAGAAAGGCTCTCCTTACCACTCTTGGGTTCAAATCTACCTTTTTCTTTGAAATCTGAGTGAACATTCCATTATGGTCAATTTTTCTTCTTTAATATTTACTGGCTCTTCAAATAATGGAAGAAAATAATAGACTAGATTGAGAAATAAGCTGTGATTGCTGTGGCAGGTAGGATATCTCTGAAGGATGTTCTCCATTGCTGAGATGGAGGGGAGGCCACATAGCAAGGACCTGAGAGTAGCCGGTAGGAGGTGAGAGTGTTCCTTGGTGGAGAGCCAACAAGACAGTGGGAACCTCAGTCCTACAACCAAAGGGAAATTAATTCTGCCAACAACCTGAGGGACCTTGGAAGAAACCATTCCCTAGTTGGCATTCTAGATGGGGACATATCTAATTGACACCTTGATTTGAGCCTTATGAGACCCTGACCAGAGGACCCAACTAAAATGTGCCAGACAGCTGACCCCTGGAAATGATGAGAAAATAAACCTGTGTTATTGTAAGCTGCTAACTTTGTAATTTGTTACACAGCAATAGACACTAAATTCAAGTGTGTTCTAGGATTTTTCCTAAAATTAATTGGATTTTACTTAGGTTCATTTAATATTACTCTGAACCCACTAGGTGGATGAGGCACCTTAAAACACAGCTGTTACAGTAGAAAGCCAACGTGAGACTTGAAAAACCTAAAAAAGCTTTAGCTGTTACTATTGGACAAGCATAGTGATAATGCGCATGGACATTGGGATCTGAATCCACCACTCTGCTACTTAAGGGACATTGGTTAAGTTACTCAAGCTTTTTTTTGAAATTGAAAGACAAATATTTTCCTTTTCCACACTTGATGTGCAGTTTAGTGAAGTGCTGTGTTTTAGCAGTGTCCACCATGAGCAAATATCTAATGAATAGTCACTATTATTATTATTCTAATAAAAAAAGGAAAGGCTGTGAGGACGGTAAAGGACCATGACAGCAAGAAGGAGAAAAAAAGCAAAGCATGTACAGGGGAAAATGCATTTATATATAAGCTTTTGCTGCAGGTCACCAGCTATCACAGGTACTCAGCAGCCAGATTTTATTCATGGGAAAACCTTCAGAGAGCCTGGAGATAGAGTGAGTGCCATTTTTTTTCTGCAGTGAAATAGATTGCATCCCTAGGTTATGTGTCAGTCACCCAAGGCCTATTCAGATTCTGTTCCTGTTTTGAATTTAATGCTCTGCCTATCTCCCTGAACCCGAGGCCACTCAAAAGTGAAGCTGAAACTACAGATGATCAAAAAGTGGAGTATACAGATAAAAGGGAAGTCACAAGATATGTCTTTAAAACCTGACTCCATTGGCGGTCTCTGTTTGCTAGGGCTGAGGAGAATGAATGCCTCCATTTTGCAAGGCTTTGGACATCGTCTCTAACAGTAAAAGCATGTCTATTTGTAAGGGACTTAAGAAATGCAAAAGAGAGAAGAAAGAAAAACTTGTTACCTCTATATTTTATCCCCTAAATTTAATGGGCTCAATGCATTTTACTTTTCCATACATTGGAACAGGAAACAACATGGCAAGTTAAATCTGTTAACATTTTATGTCCATATATTTTAAGATATAATGGAGTTATAAAATGGAAGACACTGGAATGAGACTTAGTGAATTTAGTGGTAGATTTCCAAATAGAGTGTGAAAGTTTTTTTTCTTTTTTTAATTTCTGCAAACTCTCTAAGATGTCAAATTAATCTTCTCTGGCCTTCAAAGCCCTTCATTTTATTTCAACAGTAGCTACACGATAGGTGTTATCTATAGGAATATTAAATGTTAGTTTTCCCTAACAACAACAAACATAGGAAAGAAAAATATAACTTCAAAATTTTCATCTAACACAAAGTATTTATTACTTAGTGTCTGTATTTACATAATAAAAAAATTAAGAATTGAGTAACCCTCAAGGACTAGCTCTTTTCTTATTCTTTTTGTATCTTTTCTACAGCCTTGTCTAGGTCCAGACACCCAATAGTGGCCAATAAGTTTCCAAGGAAGGAATGAAATGTTTCAGACTCTAGTCCCTAAGTAGCAGGCTGGCCTGATGGAAGAAGAACTGGATTGACATCCAAAGCCCAGCTGCCACCAAAGTGTGGCCTTGGCAAAGTCACTTCCCCTCTGGGCTGTAGTTTCCTTGTGTGAAAAATAAGATGGTTAATCTGTTCCCTTTCAGCTCTGACATACGGGAATTTAATGAAGCAAAGAAAATTCCCTGAAGTAGGACAATAGTGCTTTTTATGAATATGCAAGAGAATAAACAGAACGAGGCAGACTTTTGGAGGACATGCATGTGTATAAGGGTGCTTTTAGGCTGACTCTCAATCTTTTTGACAAAATCTGCTTCAAAGACGTTGAAGAGGTATTGAAAATGCCCCATTTAAAAATGTCTCTTTTTTCTTCATGAAAAGGTTATGTGTTATCTACTGGCAGTCATTTTAGAGGGTATACTTACAGGGAACATATATTTTTGGGAGTGTATGTGTGCATGCATGTGTGTCATCAAATCCTTGTGTTGTTATAATTATGACCAAGGGACTTATCACCATCCCACTCCTGTGGCAACAACTCACAGAGCTTTAACATTTTTTGTGTTTTATGTCTGAAAAGGAGGGATGTGGAAGAGTGGAAACAACTCATTTCCAGCTGCTTTTGTCCTCAGGTATAAAGCATAACAAGTTTCAAGAGCAAAGGAGGAATGTAAAGGGTGAGAATAAAAGGAATCCCTCTTTGAAAACTAATGGCAAGTGATAAAAATAAGTTACTAAAAGACAGAGCACCTTTTGATACAGAGCAAGCTTTGATTCTCACAGTGCTGGCTCTTGCTGGAAAAAGCACAGAAAAATGAAAGCCTTAGCTCTTTCAACCCTTAGACACCTACCCCAGAAAATCCTGCTGGAACCAATTACGAAGCATTTTATAGATTCCTGCCATAAGCTCTGCCAAAGATGCCATCTGCTCAGACCCACCTCGCATTGACCTGTTGGTTTCCTAACCCACACGTGTACTGGTAGGATGCAGCTGCCTAACACACTCTGCCTGCCCCCAACCCATGCCCGGAGTTAGTCTTACAACGAGATGGCTTAGATAGCTAATGGATTAGACAGAAGGCAGTGCCTCCTGAAAATGGTGTCATACAAGCTGCCAGCCTTCCAGTCTCTCTTGGGTAATGAGCCGCTGGGAAATGCATTGAATGGGTCCACCTTTAAGAAGACACAGCAGAGAAATATATCATTTATTTACCATCAGGGCTTATACATGACCATGGAGAAAAGCTTTCAAAGTGAAAAATTATAAAATATGATGCTGTGAAACAGAACTGTAATTCTCTTGTTAGTTGGAATCAGGTCACTGGAAAGGGAGCCCAAGTTGCTTCTTAGACAAATGGCTTGAATGTAAAAAAGGGAATCTGGGATGTTCCAACTCATATCTTTCCCCACATACATTGGTTCTTTTAGAGCTTTTTGTTTGCTGAGGAAGATAAGAATGACTCCTTTGAGACATTCAGAAGCAAGGAAGGGTGACGAAAAGCACTTTGGGGTGGAAACAGGAGACTTGGGTGGGTCTGCTGGTCTACTTATTACTAGCCCTGTCACTTGGAGCTAGTTTCTTAACTTTGATGCTTCTCAGCATCCTAATCTGTAAAACAAAGGTGAGGGTATCCCTCCTCTCCACCTCATGGGGTTTGGAAAATTGAAGAAAGAATGCCTCTAAAGATCTGAACACTGTTCCCTACAACACACACTGAATGTTACTAGTACTGCAAAGTCATTTGTATGTTATCATACTTGTATTGCTCTGTGAAAGATTCTTAAAATATCCAGACTCTAAGATCAGCACACAGAGACTGTGTTGACATTAATAAAAGCTCAGGTCAAACAAAAATCATTTCCTTGCCTCACTGCAAACCTCCAGCTCTTTTTTCTGGTTATTGGGGCACGAGGCACCGTGAGCAGCAGTTTCCCGAGGTGCCTTGTTCTAGGCGGTGCTGAAAGTCCTGCATGGGAACCAGCATAAGTGTGGGAAGTTTTTGGAGATGGTGGAGTTGCAGATCAGCTTGAAGAACTATGACCCCCCAAAGGACCAATACTTCTCAGGCACCATCAGGCTTAAGTCAACTCCCTGCCCCAAGGTCTCTGTATGTGTTTTGGGGAACCAGCAGTACTGTGATGAGGCCAGGGCTGTGGATATTCCCCACATGGAGACTGAGGTGCTGAAGAAACTCAAGAATAAAAAATTAGTCAAGAATCTGGCCAAGAAGTATGATGCCTTTTTGGCTTCAGAATCTCCAATCAGGCAGATCCCATGAATACTGGACCCTGGCCTGAATAAGTCTGGCAAGTTCCCTTCCTTGCTGACCCACAATGAGAACATGGTGGCCAGAGTGGATGAAGCAAAACTCACAATCTAATCCCAGATGAAGAAGGTGCTGTGTCTGGCAGTGGCCGTTGGCCATCTATGAAGATGATAGAAGATGAGCTTGTGTACAATCTCTACTTGGCTGTCAATTTCTTGGTGTCATTGCTCAGGAAGAATCAGCAGAATGTCCGGGCTTTATACATCAAGAGCACTATGGGTAAGCCACGGCACCTGTACTAAGGCACAGCTTAATAAACTCTAGTGCTACCATTAAAAACAGTTGTCACTTATGGTGTTCATATTATGCTTACTGAAAAAACTTTTTCAGTCTCAGACCACTTTTTTTTTTTTTTTAAGAAAACCACCACCACCACCACCACCACCACCGCCACCACCAAACTTCTAGGTGGCTGGGATTCACACACCCTTGAGTCCCTGTATGGGACAGTCACTATATTCAGTGTGTTCATGGGACATTCAAAGCTTCTGCTTAATATATCCATATTTTGGACATTGACTTTGGAGATTTAGCTGGCAGTTCAGAATCTCCAATAAGTTAATAGGAAAATACTCCAGGTTTTTTAGGATTTCTTAGGGTTGTAATAATTGTCCCTTATCTATTATCTCTGGTCTCACAAAACATATTTTTATTTTCAAAATTACCCACACAGCTTAGTTTGGAGTGTCACACAAACAGACATTTTAGATAGACATTTTTGGAGAGAGTAGTATGAAATATGTAGTATTATATCTTAACTCATTTTTGAGTCATGAAACATTTGCAAAATGCTTAGATCCCTGCAAAATAAATTGACGTGTCTTATGTGACTGATTCAAGTACTAAGTGTAGGAATTCTGACTTGGAACATTGGGTAAAATAAAGGTGTCAGCCATGTTTATAAAACATTAAGACTTGGGGGATAGAAAGCAAAACTACAAGGTGCCTGGGCAGCTCAGTTAGTTAAGCATCCAATTCTTTATTTCAGCTCAGGTCATGATCTCATGGTTCATGAGTTCAAGCCTCACATTGGGCTCTGTACTGACAGTGAGGGGCCTGCTTGGAACTCTCTCTCTCCCTCTCTTTGTCCCTAATAGTCTCTCTCTCTCTCACTCTGTCTCAAAATAAATAAAATAAACTTTAAACAAAATTAAAAATAGAAAGCAAAACTACAACTGTTTCAGAGGAAACTCACCGTCTTTGAAGATAATTCTTTTGAAACCAGAATTAAAATTTTCACACTAATAATTGAAAACAGGTCTATCCTATGAAAATAGAAAATAGGTATATGTAATTGCAAAGCCACAGGCTTGAAAATATATGCTAGGAAAAAAGGTGTTTCTGTTTTATTACAGATTCTTAGGTTGGGTGTAATCAACATTTGTTTTATTGACACTTTTGCAATTTAATTGTCACTACAGTCACTCTCCAAAGAATAAGCAATTGGGCCTCTGTATTATTAAAATAGCTAATCTACATCCCAGCTTTGTCATCCTTTCTTGCCAATATGCTTAATAACATTTCTCCCTAAAGGAGCATTTGCATACTCATGGTATGTAAAATACGGGAATTGGCATATAGAGCTATAATTGAGGAAAAATATTACTTTGCCCCCTGTCTTTGGAAGGGCCCCATTTCAGTATAACTTGTGTTATTCTCTAGAATTATCCCCAATCACCCTCTGTGCCATCTGGAAAGTAGGAAGTCCTGCTTTCCAATATGTGCACTGATGAATGTAGGTTCTTGGAAATTATCACAGTCTCAGATAATTAAAGGAAGTCTTCTCTCAGCCCCTTTGCTCATCTAAAAAGTAGAGCTTAGTTGTAAATTCTAGGACCCAAGTGGCTCCTTACAGCACTCACAGGCACATGCTACTAATCCCTACGTCCTACCAATGATGGGACAAAGTAGTCCCCTGGGTATAAAATGAGAAATCAGAGTTATGAGAGAATTCTGATCTTCTTTTAGGTCTTGAGCAAGTAATTAGGCCATCTACACATTTAAGGAGGCAAGAGATCTAGATTTAGAACTGAAGAACTGGAGGGAAGCTTAAAGTCCAACTCCTTCTATTAAACAAAGTAACTGAGGCTCAAAGACATTAGGTGGCCTGCTCAAGGCCATAGACAGGACATCTAGTGTTAGTGGCTTCTTTTGTCAGGTAATTTTTTATATTTCCTATCTTGGAGATTTTACTGACAAGTTTCCATAAAGGAGGAAAAACATTCTATTAGAAACCCATCAAAATCAACCAACCAATCAACCAACCAACCAACCAACCAACCAACCAATGCGCCAACCTGCTAGAGCTCCTTTTTTCTAGTGTGTGGGAACATAATATGCGTGCCTCCACCATCTCAGAGTGGCCGTCCAGAGAGAGAAGGGACTATACCTAAGAATTTGTGTGTGTGTCATCAGCACTGTACGGGGTATTGAATTTCCTCAGGAGGATTCATTATTCCTTGAGGATAAATGAACAACATGTAGGTATAGATAGCCAGTGGAGTAAGTTTTCATATGATTTTAAGATCCTATTTTGCAACTTCTATTTATAGCTTTCATTCACGTATGTGTATTCCCAACATTGCTATAAAATTTTGCATTTCTACAGCTCAACAGTGTCTTATGTTAAAACTTACTCATTATAACTAGGGATATAGAATTTTTACCAGAATAGTACTTATAATAACTACAATAATAGTTGAATAAAATCAGTAACAAATTTGAATCTGTACATTTTGTAGGTCAAAGTAACAGTAGGTGTTTAAGTCACTTATAATGCCATTATCATAATGTTACTGTTTTTCATTTTTGCACGTTTTGGGTAGTACCCAGAAACAAAATGAAACAAACCAAAAAAATTTTTTTTTCTGGGTGTATTCTTTTCTCCCCATCCCTTGTACTTCAAATGATCACAAAATAACCGATCTACTTTTCCTAGGCACTAGCTTTTTAAAGAAATGTTAGTATCCCATAGAGGCACTATACTGACACAAACAACGTATCTCCCTTTTATATCAGTTTTCTTACAGGAATTGTGTAACATTCTGTAAATTAGTTTAAATTTTGGTGCTTACTTTTCAAGTGCATCTGGTATCCCTAAGCTGGCACCAGCCTATTTGTTCTGTAGCCTTAATTTTCCCTAACTCTAAAGGTAAGACCAACAATAATTTTGAATAATAAAATGTTATTGAGGAACTCAGACTGAAAACAAGTACTTACTTAATTACTAGCTTAAAATCATGTCCCCACTATGAACAAATCATGAATAAACAAACTGCATACGTACCTTCGCTTTCAAAAATCAGCTTTGATGAGTTGTTTTTTGGGAAAGCTATACTACTCTGACCATCTCTCAAACATTGTCTTTTTGGATTAAGACTACATACATACGAAGTATCTCAAGTTAGAAAGCCTTGAAATAGAGGTTTTTATGATACACTACATATACAAGGACCAAAAGCCACCTTAGCAAAACCATTCTGGTAAAAACAACTACCATAAACATTTTTTCGAATACCATTGCTTAGGCATTTTCATTATTGAAGTGTCTTGACTGATGCATAATTGTAAACAATTCATTACTATAGGAAGGGAACCCTAGAGAGAAGGAAGATGCTTCTCTCTGTCTCTCTCTCTCTCTCTCTTGCTCTCTCTCGTATAATTTTATTCTATCACAGGAGCCTATATGGATTGAATAATTTAATCTGATATATTCTTGTTTCAGAGTGATTAATTTATGAAGAAATCAATAAATCCAAAATAGTCTGTCTTGAACAGCTGTCTGAACATATGGAGGAATATGAGAGAACACTCTGCTAGTGGTTGAGGGGCTGAAGGGAACAGGAAAGAGACATAGTACCACTCTGGAAGGAATTTATATCTTGTTAATTCTTGAAGGAATTCTGGGACTCTGCCACCCTCTGTTTTCCCCAAACAACACTTTAAACCCTCTTTCCTCTCTTCTTTAATTGCTGTATTTACTATGATAAAGCTATTTTTTTTACACTGTAGGTGTAAAAGCACATCACAATTTAATTTAAAGCTACATAAGAGATAATTATTTAAGACTTAGAAAGAAGGCTTTGAATGCTGATTGCTCCATTATCTTTGAAGTTTCTTTGTTTTAGTTTAAAGAGGAAATGTTGATTCATGGATTCAGGCTGTAGAGATGTCAATGCTGGGGGGTGAGGTGATGATATGCATAATGTGTTATTGTATATTTCCAGTTTCCTGGTGAAATTGACTATGATAGGGTTGAAATTCTCAGGGTGCTTAGAATCATTTAATTTAGTCAGTTCACAAGATGAAAACAAAAGTTGCTGCTGGGTGGGGAGGAAGTGAAGGAGAGTGATAAACTACATCTCCTTAGGGATAAACACTTAGGGTCAAGAATCATGATGGAAGAATGGCGTATGGGTGGCTCAGTTGGTTGAGCATCTGACTCTTGATTTCAGCTCATGTCCTGATCTTGCAGTTCGTGGCTTTGAGTCCCACGTCAGGCTCTGCGCTGACAGTGTGGAGCCTGCTTGGGATTCTCTCTCTCTCTCTCTCTCTCTCTCTCTCTCTCTCCCCCCTCTCTCTGCCCCTCCCCCGCTCGCACACATGCTTTCTCAAAATAAATAAACGTAAAAAAAAAGAATCATGATATAAGATAAATTCACTTGTGAGGTTTGTTTGGATTGATCTAAACTGCTTGAAAATATTGACCACTAGCTATCAGAAAATATAATAGTGAATCTGTTTTCTCTAACTTTGGATCTCAATCTTTCTTATGACACTATATTGGGATAAATGCAACTTGAAAGGACTGAGCTTCTATGTCTGGCTTGTTGTATATTTATTACATCTAAAATAATTGGTGAAATGTACTTCCACTTCTCAATTTAAATGTACTAAATATTTTATATATTCTATGTTTGAAACGGAAGGACCCACATGAGTTCTCAGAAAACAAATCCTGGAACATTTCCAAAAAGTGATAATAACAACATTATGTGATCATTATAGTCATTTGTAAGTATAAGTATGATAAATGCAACAGCTGCTTGAATGAACTTAGGACTGTTGCATTTTATTAATGAGGGAAATGGTTCATTGCAGCACTTGGAATAATGTAAGCTCTGCTTGGTTGTGACCTGTTAATTGATCAGAAAATCTAAGCAGAGTAAATCTAAATAATATCTTCCTACACAGTAATTTAAAAACCACTTACTTGTTTCCCATACTGTCTCTGATTATTGATTTCAATATGTAACAGGATGTGAGACCATTTAAATGACTTTCCATTAGGTATCATTAGCTGCATATAAGGTGCCAGGGTTCATCCAGAGACATTATTCTCTGGAGAGTATCTTGATGCCACAGCTGCTGTAGTGCACTTCCAAATGATATTCAGACATTTTTGCAACTTCTGTTTGTAACTTTATTCATATGAATTCATATTATTCATTGTATTATTACAGCAATTTTAATATACTAGTTTGGCTGGAATTTATTATAATCTGCATGTGATATATAACTCACAGAACATTATAGCAGTAAAAATTGTACACACTAAAACGAGTGGAAAGTATGAGTCAGAATGTTGTGTAATTTGAAAGGCCCAAGAAAAAAATGGCCTCCCGTTTTGTTTTCATCGTCAGTCAGTAAGCTATATCAATGCTCAACCTGAACATTGGCACCTGCAGGGCTAACAATTGCAGACACTGCTGAGAACAAAGACTATGAACGTGCACTCACCGATGGGCAGGTGGAGTGTCTCCTACTTGAGCAACTAGATCCTTTTAGTTCCTCTGGGTCCAAAATACGAAGTTGTCCTCAGTCTTGTTTTAGGTTTCCCCGTTCAGTCTCTGTGTCCTGAGGCAAGTGGACAGAAAGATGATGGATTAGTCATTATTCTGAATCATCTCTATTCTTGTACTTAAAAAAAATTTTTTTTTGTTTATTTTTGAGACAGAGAGACAGAGCATGAGCAGGGGAGGGGGCAGAGAGAAAGGGAGACCCAGAATTTGAAACAGGCTCCTGGCTCTGAGCTGTCAGCACAGAACCCGATGCGAGGCTCAAACCCACCAACTGGGAGATCATGACCTGAGCCGAAGTCGGACGCTTAACCGACTGAGCCACCCAGGCGCCCCTCTATTCTTGTACTTCTAGTCTCCATTTAAAACATGAGCAGTGATGACTTCACTAGAATGGAGAAAGTAATATTGCTTGAGGAGAATTAGGTGTTTTTACTTTAAATAGGATATGATGACTACAAATTGCATTGTTTTTTACAGCAGTAAGTGAACACATGCTTCCATCACTATGAAAACAGGGTGTATAGACACCTTAATTAGAAACATATACTCCTGTAGTATTGAGTTTCTTTTGTTCTGGTCATGCCACCTCTTGGCTCTGAGTTGGCCTGGAGGCTTGTTTGGCACAGGACTTGCTTCCTGTGGCTTCCAAAGTGCAGGCTCTTGTCTGGTGCATGATTCTCAGAGGAATCTTATGAGGTGAGTGTCATTGTGATCTTGTCCATATCGTAAATGAAAATTCATACATCAATTTAGGTTGCTCATCTTTTCATATTAAGAGTGATTTATATTTCTTTTTTTGTGAATTGCCTACTCAGTTTCCTTCCTTTTTTCTTCTGGATTCAGGTTTTTCTTCTCAGTTTGTGGGAGTTCTTTATATGTTAAGAAGATTAGTTTTGTATGTTATGTATGTGGCAAATATTTTCTCAATTTATTTATCTTTTGAGTTGGCATCTTATTTTCTTTTGCTATGCAGATGTGCTTTTTTGGGGGGCTATGCAATAAAATGTATCGATCTTTATTTTATGACACATGGATTTCCCTTAATGTAAAGTTAAAACGTATGAAAGGACACCTGGGCAGAAGATGCATAAAAATCATAGATTTTAACCCACTCCAATGTGTATTATATTTTCCCCAAAGAAATTGATTTCTGCACAGTGTGTGACTTGAAACTGCCAAGAAGGTTAATGCCCTCGGCCTTGGCTACAAAGTAGTATTTAAGCCTGTAGAGTTATAAAGCCAAAAGATATTTATCATGGATTTTTGGAAGGTGCTCCTCCCCTCCCTGGGAGCCATTCTGCATTATGGCTAAGCTTTCAGCCAAATGTTCATTTTGGGGAGCAAAAGATGTAGGAGAACAAAAATAGGCAGTTTAAAGAGGAATCTGCCAGTAGAAATTGAATCTTATTTTCTTTAACAAAAACCTTTGTTGAAAAACCAAGATTCCTCTCCAGATAATAATAATGATAACTATAAAAAGTGCTTTGCATATACTTAAAATGTAATCTTCATAACAACTTGAAGAAGTAGGTAATATTAGAATCATTATTCTGCAGATAATATGAGGCTTAGAAATGTTTAGTAACTTACCCAGTAGTGAGAGACAAAGTTGAGAGTCTGACACAAATCTCATCTGATTCAAAGGCCAGGATCTTAAATACAATCCTCTTTGCTAATAGAGAAGTTAGCTTAATTTTTCAAGGCCAAGTTGCCTTTAACCAGGTAGTTTAGTGTTGAGGGAAAAGCATTACTATTTCTATATCTAACAGTGGTATCAAAATCTCCAAGGTTATTTTCTTCATTAATTTTCAGACAGTAATAAAAAAGGTGCTATGGCAGCATCATATTCAAGTCTGGGTTACTGTGAGCTGTGGGGAAAGCCACTGTTTCATTCATCTTTATGTTCCTAGCATCTAGCACAGTGCCTGGCATATACAGTCAATGATGCCTGCTGAATGAATGTGTGAATTAATACATTCTCTCTTCATTATTCTCTTACTTTTTTTTCATATCCTCCTACTTATATAATTGATTTTGTTTTTAATTTATTTTTTGACTAGTTAATACATTTACATGGTTCAAAATTCAAAAGACACAGGAAGAGTATGCAGTAACTCCTTCGTTCCTCCCAACTACGTTCCATCTACTCAACTTTCCTGCTTCCCTCTCCATAGGCAATCATATTATTGGTTTCTTATGTATTTGTGCATAAATTTCAAGCATATTTAAGCAAAAATCAATATATATACCTTTAACACAGTCTGATTCTTTTTTAAAAAATGTTTATTTATTTATTAGAGAGAGAAAAAGTGAGGAGGGGAGGGGCAGAGAGATAAGAGAGAGAGAATCCCAAGCATGCTTTGTGCTGTCAACACTGAGTCCAGACGCAGAGCTCTATTCCATTATTCCACAAACCATGTGATCATGACCTGAGCCAAAATCAAGAGTCTGATGCTTAACTGACTGAGCCACTGTGGTACTCCACACAGTCTGTTTCTTTTTTTTTTTTTTTTAATTTTTTTAAAGTTTATTTATTTATTTTGAGACAGAGAGAGAGAGAGAGAGAGCGCGCGCATGTGCAGGGGAGAGACAAAGAGAGGGGGAAAGAAAGAGAATCCCAAACAGGCTCCACACTATCAGCACAGAGTCCCATGTGGGGCTTGAACTCATGATCTGTGAGTCCATGACCTGAGCCAAAACCAAGAGCCAGAGGCTTAACCCACTGAGCCACCCAGACACCTCCACAGTCTGATTCTTAAAAACACATATATTATAAAGATGTAAAGGCTTTTTAAAAATTTGAACCATGTTAGAAAAGTAGAAAGAGAAAAAAGATCTAATATCTAGATAATCCATGAGAAACATTTGGGAGTATTTTTTCCATCTATGGAATTGTTAGCTACCTTTACTTACTCTGTTTCATGCTGCTTATTCTTAACTGTAAGTCTTGTTATTCCTTGTAATTACTTGTTAACTAGGAATGGCTAAACAGCACACTCTGGTAAGGTTTTGGCTGGATTGCTCCTAACTCTGCCCGCTGCAGTAGGGGGGACATCTTATGGTCACATAAGGAGGTAGGAGGTCACTATAAAATGGTGACTTCTAGGGAATGAAGGTTCTTGTTTTTTGACACAAACCATGGCAGGATAAGGGCATGGAAGACACAGTTAAGTATTTTGCTATAGGCAACTTGAGGGCGACTTTTGCAGAATTTATTTATATTTGCAGAGATTAAATCTGGAAGGATGGAGATTTGAACAGTTGTATGCAGAGACTGAGAACACTGTACAGTTAGCCTGTCAGCTCTAATAAATGAAAACTCTGAGTCTATGTGGAGGGGCATGTGTCAGCGGTGATATATGCTAGTGTGAAATGGAGAGATGATCAATGGTGAACTTTGCACAATGACAGATACTGAGCATACTGACCCAAATTGAATCTTTAGGTTTTTTTTTTTTTTTTAAACTAAGGGTTACTTCAGGCTAGGGGCTTTAGTAGTGTTCTAATTGGAGGGACTGGTAATTTACACCTTACCCCCTGTATAAATATGTTGAAATAGAAGATGTGGTTACTGTGTGTGTGTGTGTGCGTGTGTGTGTAAACCCATTCATCGAGAATTTTAGTACATTTGACATTTTTCATGGATTCAACCAGTGATCAATCCATCCCTTATTTTTGTTTGGTTTGTTGTTTTTAAGATCAGGATTAAAAAATATACTCATGTGTGGTTCAGAAGTGTGTCTGGATCATGGGAATTTAAACACAATTGTGGTCAACGTGAGATCAGCATGGACAGACCAGGTAAGCTGCAGCCCTTATAAATTGGTGTCTGAAGACAGTAGTGTTCTCTGGAAATGCCACAAACTGCAAAGTCATTCTCCAAGGTTCTGTCTGGTAAAGCTACTCTCTTGACTTTCAGCTTCAGTGAATTGAGACTAATATGTTCAGTGAAAAGAGCTAAGACATTCTTACTGTAAGTCAGAGTGCAGAGAATACCTATGCAGTACATTCACAACAGGAATGTTATAAAGTAATTGCTTCCACTCCCCCTAACCATTGCCCCAGCTCCTCTCAGTGCACTGCGGTCATTGATTTGTTCCTCTGTCTGCCACGTTAACCTATTAGCAATGTGGTGAAGGCTGGGACTCCAGGGCCTTAAAAAGTGTCTGGCACATAGTACATGTTCACTAAATATTTGTTGAGTAAATATTGAAACATTTGTATTTTTTTAAAAAAAGAAATAGGACTGAGAAGATGAAGTATAAACATTGCTCTAGTGACCTCACATAAATGGTAAACTTTCTAGTACCCTCTCACCACTCTTCACTGCCTGTCCTTTGATCTTTTGAAGTGAGATCCTTCTGGGGCTTCTGGTTTACTGTCCTGAATTACTTTAACCTGTTCTAATAACCTTTGGTAGATTAATATTTCTAAGGAACAGATGTAATCACATTACTATTCTGCATAGAAAGGTTTCCTTCACCTTGCCACTCAGAGCTTCTGAAATATATCCTCCATTATTTTCTGTTTTCCTCCTCTCTGCAAAACTCAGATCCTATGGTCCAGTTAGGCTGGGCTATCTCCCCATTTGCCAGGCAAGTATCACACCTTCCTGCATGCATACCTGTCGATGTCTGCATTGTGCCTAGTGAAATTTCATAGTATCTGTCACATGAAACCCATCAACCCATTTGCGATGTCTTTCATCACAAATGAAATCACCACTATTTCCTCCCCATGGCATGTGATCTCTTCCTCCTCTGCCTTATGTTGCAGCTTCTTATATACTTATCTCGTTCTCCTCATTCTTGAATTACTGGAATCTAGGGACTGAGCTTTGCTTATCTTTGTATCCTCTGTTTTCCAAATTCCTGGAGATAAGAATAAATGTGGGACTCTTGTTATCTGGAAATTCTGATTCAGTAAGTTTGGATTGGGCTTCAAGGACTTAGAAAAAAGTGTTATGGATGATTCCTTATTTTATTTTTTTAAATAGTTATTTATTCTTTGAGAGACAGAGAGACCCATAGCGTGAGCAGGAGAGGGGTAGAGAAAGAGGGAGTCACAGATTCTAAAGCAGGCTCCAGGTTCTGAGCTGTCAGCACAGAGCCCGTCGCGGGGCTCGAACTCACAAACCCGCACGATCATGACCTGAGCTGAAGTAGGACATTTAACCAACTGAGCCATCCAGGTGCCCCTGGATGATTCTTAATAACAGATAAGTTTGGGAAACTTCTCTAGAGCCCTGAGCAGACTACCTTTCACATATGAGCACTCAGTAAATAGCTGTTAAGTAAATTCAACTCCCCGTGTAAGAGGAGTAGGCAGTCTCATATATACAAGAAAACATTGTCAGGTTTATACTTGACTTTGAACACTCAATATTTCAGGAGTAGTTTAATGAGGCCCTTAAGGAAGATGATAATTTGAATATGGGAACAATAATTAAATTTTGGACAAACATCTATTTTTCTGTGTTGCATATGGGCACAATCACACAAAACTGAGTAGGTACAAAGCATCTTATTTAAAATTTCATTGAGAAATGTCCAAATAAAGTTGTTTATTTCCTTGTAAGATTAACAGTAACAATGGAAATAATTAAACTGCTCA